>CM028129.1:1116615000-1117310000 GCA_016271365.2 Neoceratodus forsteri | reverse complement strand
CGGACATTTTCTTAATATTCATGAGGTCATTTGCATATAGCGCTTTAGGAATATTACCATTTAAAATGTTTGTGGAATAAATACATAGAGGTTTTATTTTCTGGAGGAAAATATGGTCACGCCCGAGGACTCCTTTCTCCTTAGAAACATACTCCCTGGTGCCACAATAATCGCCAGTACTGTTGCAAACCCCACGTTCTCAGAAGTATTTCACGATGGGTGCCATTTAGTTTGAAAACTGCGGCGGGGCCGGCAATTCCAGATGAAGTGGAAGTTCATCCACTACAGATCTTGGTGAAGACCGAGATCAGCAGCAAAAATGCTTGCAATAACAGCACCGGTCCCGGCGGAGGGGCTACTCCAACCCCACAGCCGCCCTTGGATCTCAAGTGAGTCAGAGAGCAATTGGGTGGGGAGATTAACAGGGAGCGTGGGAGAAGAAACGCGATCAGCAGCAGAAAAACACATTGGAAACTCCATCGCCAGCAGCAGAATATACATTTTGAAAAACGTTTCACCGGGGGGATCAGCTTTCTGTCGTTTTGACTGTTCAGTATTGTAGAATGAGTAGGCTAAATACTCTCGCATTAGGTAAACAAAAGATGGCTGCCAGTGAAAATGCCAACATTCTATGGCACCAGACTCTTGGCCTTTTTACTGCCAGCTTTTTTTATTTTTTTTACCCATGCATGGAACATAGTTGATGCATGGACAGCTTGGCTTCTGATTGGCTGGTTTAGCCTACCCATTTTATAAACATAATTTATTAACAGAAATGTATGGACTATACAGAACAAGGTCAGTGAGTGTAACATTTGGAGAGTTTTGAGAGGAGAAAGGAAATGGAAGTAACTGTACACTGCAACCTGTGCAGTAGTAAAGCAAAACACTATATTCAGACCCCAGGAATCCCACAGTGTGCTTACTAGTGCATTCAGCCTGCTGGTCTGAGCTGCCCTGGAGCTTCGAATTTTATGCTAATTAGAGTGTGTCTTGGAATGAAATTCAAAACTATGCTGTGTGCTTATGCTCACCCTAATATTCTAACAGCAGATTTATTTAACCGCCAGAAGAAAGCTTGTTGTTCCAGAGTCTTCTCTTCAACGTCCAATCGTTTTTTGTATAATGTTTTTGCAAGAGTACATTTTTTAGTTATTATTTATTTAGTTGTTTTATCGATAACTCTGCATAGTTTGGTATTTTTTATTTTCTCTGCTTCCCTGAACCAGACTTTTTTCAGCGTTGTTCCCACTTTAAGGACCCATTTTAAAACTACTTTATTTTCCTTAAATTACTTAAACTTTTTTTTTTTAAACTGCTTTGTGGTTTCTATTGTTTCTTATTCTCAGTTCCCCTTTTTTTAGGAACTGAGCTGATATTTTACAGTTTAGCCTAACTAAATCATCTGATAGGCTGCTTTCATTTGCGGTTTTATTTTTTGGAAACTAAAACACATTTCATATGATTTTAAACCCCTTTTACATATATGGCTTTTCTTCTCATTCAGTTTTACTTTGATTTACGCTCCATGGTTTGCCAGTGTTTGGCATGACTGACATACCCATAAAGAAGATGGGACCTTCAGGCTTTAAATTCGTAAAGTTTCTTTCCAACTCCAGAAAAAGGCAGACTGTCACGAGTTGTGCTTAAAGTGCCTGGGTCCAGACTGTATTTTAGTTTGTAGGAAGTTTGTCCAAAAAGGCCTTTAAAGAGCACCTTTCATGATGGTCCAAAAAGTTATAGCTTGTCATTATATGCAGTACTAGACCTGAAATGGGGTGTGCATTATTTTTGGCCAAGGTTTACTCTTATTTTGCATTTGTTTTTGAGCCCTGCTGCTCTTGCCTTTGCTGCTGGCTCCCACTGACATTACTGTGTGGCAGAGGAATGACTTGCACTGTGCAGTACAATGCAGTTGCAGCAGTTTTACAAGGGAAAACTACATTACTAGGTGTACATTCTGTGTTTCCCCTTCCCCAAGACACCCTGTTAGCAATGCATTATGCCAAAATCCAGTTGCCTTGTCAGCATGTTTTTTTGTAAAACTGACTTCTGCCTCTGTAACAAAGCATGGAGAGTGAGAGAAGATGAAGTTGCTGTCAGCACCTTTCCCAGTCCTTTTGACTTTCATGCATAAATTACCCTTCTTGCATTGATTCTGGAATTGCATTTCATTACTGTCCTCTGCAGTTAGTTTTTGCATTCTGAGCTGCTAAAAACTGCAGGGTGTACCAGAGCTTCTATAGCAAGCCTTGTGTTGCTGTGGACCCAGGACTGTACTGCTGACATAACTATATGGCATAGAAGTGACTCACACTGCAGTACAGTGAAGCTGCAGCAGTTTTGCAAGGGAAAACTACATTACTAGGTGTACATACTGTGGTCCCTCTTCACAAAGACACCATGTTAGCAGTGCAGTATGCCAAAATTCAAATGCCTTGTCAGTATGTTTTTTTTTTTGAAACCGACTTCTGCCTCGGTAACAAAACATGGGGATTGGGAGAAGATAGAATTGTTGTCAGCACCTCTCCCAGTCCTTTTAACTTTCATAGAAACATAGAAGTTGACGGCAGATAAGGACCACAAGGCCCATCCAGTCTGCCTATTTTTTCTACCTTATGAATGTGCCATAGGCCTTTACTCTGTCAATGGCCTGTCTATTCATACTCATCTGTATTGCTCCCTTATGCCTATCCCATGCCTGTTTGAAGCCCTGCACTGTATTCATATTCATCACTTCCTGAGGTAGGCCATTCCATGCATCCACCACCCTTTCTGTGAAAAATAACTTCCTCCCATTACCCCTTAATCGGCCTCTCTCTAATCTCATGCTGTGTCCTCTTGTCCTGCTATTTTTTTTTATATTGAAACATGTTAGATTAGTTCACCTTGTTAATGCCCTTAAGATGTTTGAATGTTTCAATCATATCACCTCTCTCCCTCCTTTGCTCTAGGGTATGCATATTGAGCTCCGTTAATCTGTCATATGTTTTCTAGTAGCAGTAGTAGTAAATAATTTTTATTCAGAGAATACTGGAGACATCCGATTGAGCAAAGCTCATTTTCAGTGAAGTTCCAGGTCCATTCCAGATGCAGTCCTTGCACCAGTTTGGTTGCCCTTCTCTGGGCTGCCTCCGTTTTGTTAATGTCCTTGTGCAGGCGCGGCCTCCAGTACTGCATGTAGTACTCCAGATGGAGCCTTACCAGTGTCTTGTAAAGAGAGATTATTACCTCCCTCTTACAACTTTTGATACCCCTACTAATACACCCCAACATCCCTCTAGTCTTCTCTACTGCTTTAGTGGTCTGCTTGATGATTTCAGGTCATCTGTGATGATGATACCCAAGTCTCTTTCTTTCCTTGTGATTGCCAGCAACTCCCCTCCTAACCTATAGGTGGCTTCAGGGTTTCTCTTCCCTATGTGCATGATCTTGCATTTCTTTGTGTTAAACCCCTATTGCCACTCTTCCAACCATTCTGCCAGTTTATCCAGATCTCTTCTCATTCTGCCCACCCCATCTGGATCATCTGCTCTGTTGCAGATCTTGGTGTCATCTGCAAATGGACAAACCTTACCCTCCAGTCCATCTGCAATGTCGCTGATGAAGATATTGAAGAGGACTGGCACCAGGGCTGATCCTTGAGGTACCATACTTGTGACTTATATTTCTTCTGACTGTATACCATTTACCACATCTCTGTTTTATGCCCGCCAACCAGTTTGCCACCCAGTTGACCAACTTCTGACCCACCCCGAGCCTACCCAGTTTATTAATCTTCTATGTGAAACAGTATCGAAAGCTTTGCTGAAGTCAAGGTAGGCGACATCAACTGCACCCCTTTGGTCCACCACTCTGGTTACCCAGTCAAAGAAATCTCATGAGATTAGTTTGACAGAACCTCCCCGTTGTAAACCCATGCTGTCTTGGATCCTGTGCTCGTATGGATTCCAGGTGTTGCACTATCCTTTCCTTAAGGAGTGCCTTCATAATCTTGCCCACTACTGAGGTAAGACTGACTGGTCTGTAGTTCCCTGCCTCCTCCCTGCTACCACTCTTGTGGAGCGGGATCACATGAGCCCTTCTCCAGTCTTCTGGGACCTCTCCAGTGCTCAGAGACTCACTAAACAGTTCTGATAATGGCTCTGCTAGTTCCACCCTTGTCACCTTTAGTACCCTGGGATGTACTCCATCAGGTCCTATTGCCTTGTCCACACTGAGCTTAGCGAGCTTTTGTAGGACCCTTTATTTTGTGAAGGGACTTGTGCACACCTCCCTCACTCCCCCGTGTCCATGGTGCTGAGCTGTGGGCCCTGTTCTACCTTCTCCTCCATAAATACTGAACAGAAGTATCTATTTAGGATAGATGCTTTTCCTCGGTCCTCCTCCACACACTCCCCCTTGTCCCTTTGAACGTGGCAGTACCCTATCTGGACTTTCTCCTTTCACTAATGTATCTATAGAAAGTCTTGTCCCCTTCTTTTACTGTTTGTGCTAGTGTTTCCTCGGTTTGGACCTTTGCCTGCCTTACTGCCTTCCCTGCTTCCCTTAGGGAAGTTTGGTATGTCTCCCTGTCGTCGTCCCGCTGCGTTCCCTTGTATTTCCTGAAGGCCAACCTTTTGGCTCTGATCTTTTCTGCTTCTGTTTTTGAGAAGCAAAGTGGTTTCCTCCTTCTTTTGCGCTTGTTTTTCTCCCTAACACAATGGGATGTTGCTTCAAGTATTGTATCCTTCAAACAACATGAAGTCTTGCTATATTCTGACAATTGCAGTGATTCCCAACCTTTGAACTGCCCCGGAGGACTATGGGTTAACTTTCCATGCAGGGCATGGAACGCTGAGGTCAAGCTCAGTTGAAGTCTCTGTCTGGAGTGTTTTGAACTCAAACCGTCAGATTCTTTACTCCGCCTCACTGAACGGTCGCTCCGGAGATTTCTCCTTTAGCTCGGTTCGAAGTCTGTTCAAGTTTTCAGTTTTTCGTCGGTTTAGACGGAAAAAAAAGTATCCACATAGTTGGTTCAGTCTCTGTCTGTGGTGCCGTGAGTACTAGATTGGAATTGTTCTATATTTCTGTGTGGAACTTGTAAAAGTGCGGTCAGTTCGGCTGAACTGACCATTTGATTGTGAATTTTGCTATATTTAGTGTGTGGTTACCGGTTCTTATCGGTTCTAAAAAAAAAAATGTGTTTTAACCTTTTTTTTCCAATACCCGTGACACGGTTAGGAGCCAATAAGGGAGTCCTGCCTGTCGGTTGCGGAAAAAAGGGTAAGTTTGGTTAGGTTGGCTATGTCTGAGAAACCCAAGAAAAAAACGGGCCCACTGGGTTTCAGCACTGCAGTGAATGTGAGGAGGTCTTCTTTGCCAAGGTCGATCCCCACACCACCTGTGTTTATTGTCTGGGGTTTGACCACCTTGATTCAGACTGCCAAATATGTAAAAATTTTCCCAAATCTACCCTTGTGAAGAGATTAGGTAGACTGGGGGAAAAGGAGGCCGAGAAGTCCGTTGACCTGGATGGCCAGCCTGGTTCAGTTTCGACCGAACCAGGAGGAGTGCCCTCTGACCAGGGCGATGCTTCTTCGGCCAAAAAGAGAGCCGATTCTGAGGGATCGGTTCCGACAAAAAGAAAGCGCAAAGATAAATCGGCTGGTTCGGATCCAGAGGTTCATGTTCCAACAGCCGAAGAGATAGCCAGGGCGATTCAGATTGTGGAATTGCTCCGTCCGCTTCCGACCTATCCGGCTCCTTCTGGCAGGGGTTCGGTTCGGTTGGTTCCCCCGGTTCCAGAGTGTACCCTTGAAGATTTTTATGAACTGGAGTTTGAAGGGGAATTTGAGGATTATGATGTAAGTGAAGGTCTGGATGTGCCTGTGGAACCGGACATCTCCTCAGACAGACCATCAGGTGTTTCCCCTCGAGTCCCCTTCCCATTTTATGTTTTACAGGAAAGTGGCTGAAACCCTCCAGCTTCCTATGGAGGAGGCTGTGGAAGATCAAGAAGAGCCTGATTATGTAGAGATGATCGATATCCCAGAGTCCAGGAGACTGTCTATTCCCCTCCATAAATCTTTTGGGAAACCGACACAAAAAATCTTAGTCTCCTAACACTATACCTCCTGTGGATAAAAGAATGGACAAGAGGTATACACTCTCAGGCTCAGACACGGAGTTCTTATATCAGCAATGCAGCCATGTTGGGGTAGTGCAGGCTTCTGCCTGTGACAAGGCAAATATTCCCTTGACTTCACACCCCGACAAGGACTCCAGGAAGATTGATGCCATGGCAAAGAAGCAGTACATGGCATCTTCTTTGGGACTCAGGCAGGCGAATTACATGGCCTATACAGCCAGGTACCAGAAGTCCAGGTGGGACATTGTACTGGCACTGGCTAAACAGGCATCTCCCCAGCTAGCCAAGGAGCTGGAGATGGTGGCTGCAGATGGGATTGAGGCATCTAAGGTGCAATTTTATGCTGCTGTGGACTCTAATGATGTCTCATCAAGAGTCATGGCTACATCTGTGGCTCTTCAGAGGATGGCTTGGCTCAGATGTACTAGCCTCTCGCAGGACACCCAGGCTAAGGCTATGGATTTTCCTGTAGTGGGTAATTCTCTGGGGAGCGGACAGAGAATTACATGAAGAAAATTGACGAGTACAGGACCACTTATAGGAGTGCTCAGGCCAAGGAAAGGCAGCAGTCTAGGGGCAGGCCTTTTCAAATGCCTTTTTACCAAGCACAGGCCTCTTCTTCCTTTTCATAGAGGGGGTTCTTCAGAGGGAGAGGCAGAAGGGGGATGAGCAGGTCTGCATCCACCCCTCAGCCTAAAGCCCCTGCCAAGCAGACACCCTGATGGGTCTGCCCGGGTCGACTCTCCTATTCCTGTAGGGGGCATGCTGGCTTACTTTGTCCAGGACTGGTTGTCTATTACATCAGACAAGTGGGTCCTGGAAGTAGTAAGCCAGGGACTGGTTCTCAGCTTCAAAAAATTTCCAAAGATGAGAGCCAGATCTTTTCCACCTGCAAGTCTTTCGGAAACCCTTGACCTAGAGGCAGAGGCTTCTTCTCTCCTAGCTTTGCGCTATAGAGAGAGTACTTACCCTACACTGGGGCAAAGGACTGTACTCCAGGTACTTCCTGACCCCCAAAAAGACAGGGGAGTGGTGACCCATCCTAGACCTAAGATATCTGAACAAACATTTTTAAAGAGCCCCTGACATTGTTAGAAAAACTTGGAAAAAATATGAGATTTACACAGTTCAGTTCATAGTTCAGGTATTTTCTATAATTATTTACCTTTTTTGTTTATTACAGAGGACAGCTGTATGAAAGAAGCTTACTGTCCCTTAGACTTTATCTGCTCTTTCTACTATCCTACATATGACATCGTAATCCAGGTTGCACCTGGAAACAAGCTTATGGTCATGATGCTTTTCCTGGTTACCAACTTTTAAATAAAGAAATAAATAAAATAAATTATACCCCATTTATGCCATCATAATTATCCCCACAGCAACAGATTGTGATATCATAAATAGAATTGTGATGTCATGTGTAGGTTACATGCAAATGTCCTTACTAATAAAGAAGAATGAGAAATACAGAAACAGTATTAAAAAAATAAGCTGACTTGTGCTAAACGTTACATTTTCTCAAAGTTGTAACAAAGATGTCAGGGGCTCTTTAAAACCAAAGTTCAGGATGATAACTCGGGGAATAATCCTTCCCTCTCTAAGGCCAGGGGACTGGTTAGCCTCCCTGGACCTCAAAGATGCCTACTTTCACATTCCCATCAGGTGCTCCCACAGAAAGCACCTCAGGTTCGAGTTGCTCTCAGGCCACTATCAGTTCAGAGCAATGCCCTTTGGCCTAACCTCAGCTCCAAGGGTTTCCACAAAGTGCCTGGCAGTAGTAGTTGCCTTTCTAAGAAGGCAAAAGATTTCAATATTTCCTTATCTGGACGATTGGCTATTAGTGGGTCAGTCTCCAGACCAAGTCAAGTCTCACCTGCAAGTGACCCAGCAAGTGCTCACTTCCCTAGGATTTCTTCTCAACCTTCCCAAGTCAGTTCTCGAACCAGTCCAGCTCCTTACCTTTATAGAGGCAGAACTGGATACACTCAGAGCAAGAGCCTTTCTTCCTCTGGAAAGGGCAAGGACTCTTATGGAGCTAGCTTCTTCCTTCAGCCTTCAGGTATCTTGACCAGCAAGGCATTTCCTCCAGCTCTTGGCCACATGGCAGCTTCAACAGCAGTGGTCCAAGGGACAAGATTCCAGATGAGGGATATTCAGTTCCACCCGAAAGCTTACTGGTCTCAGAGAAAGGACTCCCTTACCAAACTGATTCCAGTGACTCCGACCTTGATCCGGGCTCTCCAGTTGTGGCAGAATCAGGACAATTTAAGGCAAGATGTTCCTTTTGTTGCTCAGCCTTGTTCAGTGGTCCTTACCACGGATGCTTCTCTTCTGGGCTGGGGAGCCCACCTGGGGTCCCTCACTGCCCAGGGCCTGTGGTTCCCCCCAAGAATCTCTTCTCCACATCAGTCTTCTAGAGCTCAGGGCAGTTTTTCTAGCTCTAAAAGCATTCTCACAGTCATTTCTGAACAAGGTGGTTCAAGTCAGAACAGACAACACTAACAAGCAGGGAAGCACTCGGTCCATGGCCTTATGCACAGAAGCCATGAAGTTGTGGTCCCTGGCTTATTCCCTGCAAACCTCTCTTGTAGCAGTTCACCTTCCAGGCAAGGACAATGTACTAGCAGATGCACTGACCAGGATTTCTCAGGGCCATCACAAATGGTCCCTGGACCCTCAGGTGTTGAAAGTGATTTTTTCAAGGTGGGGCACTCCAGAGATAGATCTCTTTGCAGCCCCAGACAATCACCAACTCCCTCTCTTTTGTTGCAGACCTCCAGTCTTGGGCTCAGTCCCCCTGGATGCCCTGATTCTGAATTGGGAAGGGAAGTTTCTGTATGCCTTTCCCTCCTTCCCACTCCCGTTCAAAGTTTTAGTCAAAATAAGGTCTCAACCTTTCAAGGTGATTCTGGTTGCTCCAGATTGGGCCAGACAGCCCTGGTACCCCCTGTTGCTGTCCCTAGCAGTCCATCTTCCCCTGTCTCTTCCCAGGAATTACAGCCTGTTAACATCCTCTCAGGGAAGGATTTGGCACCCCAATCTTCAGTCCCTCAATCTCAAGGCATGGCTCTTGAAGAGTTAGAGTTCGCAGATCTGCATCTTTCCCAAGGGGTTCTGGACATCCTCAAGGCTTCTCGAAAGCCCTCCTCCAGAAAGACTTACAACTCCAAATGGAAAAGATTCAGCATTTGGTGTTCTAAGAAGAATATTTCTCCAGACACTGCTGAATTGCCTGCGGTTCTGGATTATATGGTCCATCTTAATGGCCTAGGCCTCAGACCAGCTACTCTCAAGGTACACTTGTCAGCTGTTTCTGCATTTTCTGCCTTCCTTACTATCTTCCCATCCTGTGTTCTGTAAATTTTTTAAAGGATTGTTTCACACCAATCCCCCTTTTAGAGACCCTGCCCCTGCCTGGGATTTGAATGTTTGCATTGCTCAGCTTATGCAACCCCTCTTTGAGCCTATGTCTTCAGAGCTTAAGTACTTGACTTGGAAAACTGTGTTCTTGGTAGCCATTACCTCTGCCAGGCGTATCAGTGAATTGCAAGCCCTGTCAGTGGAATCTTATTTTATCTCCTTTCATAGGGATAAAGTGGTCCTTAGAACTAATAGAAGGTTCTTGCCCAAAGTGGTTTCAGACTTCCATTTAAACCAGTCTGTCTCTCCCTGTTTTCTTCACTGATCATTCTTCCTCAAGAGAGAAGAGGCTATACAGTTTAGATGTCAAAAGAGCCCTTAGTTACAACATAGAGCGTGCCAAGGGTCACATGTTTGACTCCCTCCAGTTGTTCCTCACTTATGGAGAAGTGGGAAAGGGCAAACCTGCCACCAAAAGATCTGTTGCCAGGTGAATTGTGTCTTGTATACAATTCTGCTATGAAAAACAGGGAAAAACTCCACCCTCAGACCTGAGGGCTCATTCCACAAGAGGTACAGCTGCTTCCCTGGCTGCAGCCAGGGATATTCCTCTCCTAGAAATTTGTCAAGCAGCCACCTGGAAAACAGTCCATACCTTTACCAAGCATTACTCTCTGGATATCCAGGCTAGGAGTGATGCTCGGTTTGGCACAGCAGTACTTCTCAGAGCCTATTCCCAAAGTAGGTTCTGTCCCTCCTCCTTGGAGGTACTGCTTGGTAGTCTGCAGTTGTCAGAATACAGCAAGACTTCATGTTGTTTAAAGAAAAAAGTTACTCACCTTAGTAATTATATTTCTTCTAATGGAGTCTTGCTGTATTCTGACCTCCCTCCCTGCCTCCCCTCTGAGAACCTGTTTTTGGGAAGTGGATGGACAGGTGCACTGTTGCACCCCAGGGATGTATTTCTGGCACCCTCCTCCCTTTTGTTTGGGTGCTTTTTTTGTTAGTGTTATTTTTTGAGTACATTGGGTTTGGTTTTTGGTTTTCCTGACTTGAGTCTTCCTTGGGAATCCAAAACATTTCAGCTAGTTGACTAGTAGAATTTTTACAATTTCCACATAGAATTTTTAGTTTAGTTGGGCTCATAAGAATCTGACGGTTTGAGTTCAAAACACTCCAGACAGAGACTTCAACCGAGCTCGAGCTCAGCGTTCCATGCCCTGCATGGAAAGTTAACTCAGTTCTCCGGGGCAGTTCAAAGGTTGGGAATCACTGCAATTGTCAGAATGCAGCAAGACTCCATTAGAAGAAATATAATTACTAAGGTGAGTATTTATTTCTTAATGCTTGCCCTCTTTGCCTGTACCCCCTCACCTGTATTTCTTCTTGCTAGGGCTAGCTAAACTCTTTTGGCCATCTTATGAAAGTCAGCTCCTCTGAAGTCCCATATTTTTGCCTTGGAAGGATGATTTAGTTCTAGTGGCCAAATTGAACCATACCACATGATTGATGGTCACTGGCCCCCAGGTGACCTTTTACCTGGAGATCTGTGATCCTTTCCCCGTTAGTACTAGATCTAGGATAGCCCTGTCTCTTGTGGGTTGCTGTACCAGTTGTTTGAGGCCCTCCCCCTGCAGGGAATCCACTGTGTGTCTAGTTCTGGTGGATGTTACTGCTGGTATTGACCAATCTCTATCTGGCGTGTTGAAGTCTCCCATTATCAGTAAGTAAGTACATTTTTATTTGTAAAAGGCGTTCTTCCAATGTTCAGAGTGAGTGTACAATACATTACGATAAAAGTATCTAAAACAGCTAATAATTCACTTAAAAACACAATCATAAAACTGTTACATCCCCAAAAAAGCTTTTTCAAAAAAATGTTTTGAGGGAGTTTTTTTATTTTTTTTGTGTTATCTATTTATCCCACTACGTGCTCAGGGCACAAACACTCCTTCAGGTTGCCAAGGACTCCCACACCCCTCCGATTCCACCCTGAGCCTCCTTACCTCACATAGCAGCCATCAGTGTAACCCAGCATATCCCTTCGCTGGACAGGTCCCTCTCTTCCAAGGGGGAAGGCACCGGGGAGGGGGGCCGACACACTCTCAATTGACCCCATGCTGCTGAGGTGGACGTGGCTCGCGGGAGGTGTGGGCAGTCTGGCCGCCATCATCCGGCCGAGCCGCGAGCGATTTTTTTTTCCAGTTTTCTTGGTCCCACAGCTAATAACGTCCTCTTGCAGTGCTCCTGGTCTCCACCGAGGGCTGCTGCAGAGTGACACATGTCCAGTACCCACCCCAGGAGAGGAGAGCAGTCCAACGGATGCTCAATCCTTATCACCCCCTGCCAGCCCACAGCAACCGGAGTCTGTTCCCCAACTTGGGTCGCCGGTGTGACGCAGGGTGTGGCGTCCAGTGCCTCAACCCTGTATGCCACCGGGCTAGCTTGAGGGAGTTTTCAAACCCCCTCCGTGGTCAGGCTTTCATGTGTCTGATGAGGTAGAGAGTTCCACAGGGTAGGAGCCATAAAGGCAAAGGATCTTCTCCAGGGGTCTTCAGATGTACCCTGAGAACCTCTAGCCATCCCTCATCAGAGGATTGGAGTGAGTGGGAGGGATGATGGGGAGGTAAGAGGTCTTGCAGGTATTGAGGTCCCGGTTCATGTAAGGCTTTGTATGTCAGCAACGTGACCTTGAAAGGGATTTCACCATTGTATAGGCTGCCAGTGCAGTTTGCGCAGCACAAGTGTTATGTGACTCTAGGGGTTCCAGTTAACAACCTGGCTGCCGCGTTCTGCACTAGCTGCAGTCGGCGAATATCCACTCCTGGTAGCCCCAGGTAAAGGGCATTGCAGTAGTCTAACGAAGTGGTGACAAAGGCATGGACCAGTGTTGGCAGGTCCTTGGACGGAACCAGATGCTTCACCCTAGCGATATTTCTAAGAAGATAGAAGGAGGACCTGACTACGGCTGACACCTGAGCTTTCAGAGTCAAGCCTTCGTCAAGTACCACCCCAGGTTATGCACCTGTGTTTGAGGCCCTGAACCTCCCCTTTAGCTGTCATGTTTTGTATATCTTCTAACAGTAATGTATATGTATGTCAAAGAACCCTGCTAAACTCTTTCGTTACTGCGAGTGCGGTGGAAAAATCTACTCCAGTGATGATCAAGACATCTGCTTTTGCTGTCTTGGAGAGGCCCATGACATCAAGGCTAAAACTAAGATTTCCCAAATGGTCAGGATGGCAGAAATCTGCCATCATTCCCTAAGGGCTACATATGATGCTGTACATGCTTCTACCCAGAGCACCGCTACTGCTGTTAGCATGCATCGGTACTCCTGGCTGTGGGTATCTGGATTGGCCCAAGATGTCCGAGCAGCCATTCAGGATGGCCCCCTTCAGGGGTCCAGTTCTCTTTCCGGGTGATGTCAAAGACGACATAACTGAGCTCCAGGACATTGGCAAGGCCTTGCGCTCTGTCCCGTCCATGTATCGTTACGACTCCAAGCCTAAGCAGCCTTTTCGTTGCCAGCAAAGGCGTCAAAACAAGCAACAGCCCACCAGTCAGACCAAACGTTGGGCTCCTTCGGCAGTGGTCACCCCTTCAGCCAAGTCATAGTGGCTTCCAGGGTGCTGCTCTCCCACTCCCCCTCCAGACATGAGGCAGGGTCCCCAGCCTCTGCCATCAGGTCCAGAGGAAACAGTAGGGGGCAGATTTGCCAAATGTCTACCTGGATGGGAGGTGATCACCACAGACTCGTGGATCCTTCAGCTAGTCTCTCAAGGCCACACCATAGACTTCACAGAAAGACCTCCAATAAATCCTCCAGGTCTCTCACTACCCAAAAGGTCACATTCCTCTCATCAGAGAGGAAATACAGACCCTTCTGCAAAGATCCGCCATAGAGCCCATTCCTTGGAACCAGGTGGGAAGGGGATATTACTCCCACTTCTTCCTGTTCCCCAAAAAGACAGGGGACCTCCATCTAATCCTGGATCTCAGCACACTCAGTCTATACGTAGAGTACAAAAGATTTCACATACTGACCCTGCCGGGTCTGTTGCCACTACTTCACCAGGGACATTAGCTGTGTGCCCTGGATATACAGGATGCTTACCTGCATATTCCTGTCTTTCCCTCTCACCGCCGCTTCCTCTGGTTTACTTTACAGGGGGAACATTTTCAGTTCAAGGCACTCCCCTTTGGCCTTTCCTCGGCTCCCAGGGTGTTCACCACATGCCTAGCAGTGGTGGCAGCGATGTTACGCCACCAGGGCCTGTATGTATTCCCATACCTCGACGACCGGCTTCTGTCAGTGCCGTGTAGGGAAAGCCTGGTAGTCTCTTTGTCCATCACCCTAGACTTTTTTTGGCAGGTGGGAATTACAATGAACTATCCCAAGTCCCAGCTTATTCCTTCGCAGTGCCTCCAATTTATTGGGGCGGGTGCTGGATACAGTTCAGGGTCAGGCCTTCCTTCCCTTGGACAGGGCGGAGACCTTGCGACAACAGGCCAACCAAATGGCAACCAGCCAATGGACCACGGTCGGTCTGTCTTATCCCTGCTGGGTCTTACGACCGTGGCTATTCCCACTGTTCTTCTAGGCAGGCTCTACACGTGAGTTACACAGTGGGACCAGAGATCAGACGACATGAATCACAGAATCCTGGTATCCAACCCCATGCGTTGGGACCTCCTATGGTGGCAGGATCTGAGCAATCTCTGAGGGGCTCCTTTCCACTTCCCCTACCCAGATCCTGACACCAGATTCTTCTGGCCAGGGCTGGGGTGCTCACCTGGGGGATCACAGGACTCCAGGTTCCTGATCTCGCCGAGAGCTCTCTCTGCAAATCAATATGTTATATATGCACGTGGTGTTGTATGCCCTTCAGGCCTTTCAGACCCTCCTCTGCTCAGGCACTCTCCTTGTCCATGCAGACAATATGAGTATGATGTGGTACCTGAACAAACAGGGAGGCACACGATCGTACCCCCTTTGCAGGGAAGCAGTGCAAATGTGGTATTGGCCAGTTCAGCACTGCATCCAGCTGATGGCAGTGCACGTCCCAGGAGTTCACAGCGTCTTGGTGGATTGTCTTGGCCGCACTCGGGCAAGGGCACACAAGTGGGAACTAAGACAGTCAGTAGTCTTAAGATCTATTCAATCTTTGGGGACATCCAGAACTAGCACTCGTTCCCTAGCCTGGTGTTTTCTGGTGAGACACACTGTCTCTCTGCTGGACAGGAAGAAGTTTGTACGTCTTCCCTCTTCTGCAGAGGGTGCTTCGTTAGCTACAGGCGGAAGGGGCTCTAATGATTGATTGCCCCTCATTGGCCTTGCCAGATTTGTTTTTCTCTGCTCCAGCAGTTGGTGGAGCTTCCGGTACCACTACCCCTCTGCCAAACCTGCTGACCCAGGATTGGGACAAGCAACTACATCCAGGTCTCCAGTCCCTTCACCTTCACTCGTGGCACCTGCTGACACAGGTGCTGCATGCCTTGGGGTCTCTTCCGCAGTTGCACAGGTCCTTGCAGAGACCCGAAAGCCATCCACAAGAACCACATATGCTATGAAATGGAAGAGGGTCTCCATTTGTGCAACATCCAAGGGTTGGAACCCTTTCTCTTGCCTGGTTCCACAGGTCATGGAGTACCTGCTGCACCTCTCTGACCTTGGCCTTAGTTATTCTTCTCTGAAGGTCCGTTTGTCTGCCATTTCTGCCTACCATGCTCCGGTGGATGACAAAACCTTGGCTCAGTTGGAGGTTTCCAAAACCTTTCTAAAAGGAATTCTCCATCCGAAACCCCCGGTCAGGAACCCTGTTCCTCCGTGACATCTGAATTTATTCTTGAAAAGCTCACTTTCTAGGGACATGGATATGTTGTTCATCCACACTTATTGGCAGGTTCCTTGCCACTTTAAATCTTGCCGGAAGGTCTTCAAGCTGGCTCCTCCCACCCACCCGGGTGGTAAAACTCTCGGCTCCGCCCCATGACGCCAGATCTTCCTTGCCGCTTGGAAGCTCAGGTTCCCTCCTTAACGCTATGCGTATAAGACTGGTTCCTAATCCTTCGAATTTTCGAAAATTTAAAGTTTTTTGCAAAAAAGACTTAAGTCTGCTCTCCCTCGCGGCTGCAATGGACAAATCGACTCCCGGTTTCCGGAGATGCCCCTGCGGGCAGAAGATGTCTCGGACGGATCCGCACTCCACGTGCGTCTACTGCTTAGGCCTTGAGCACGACCCGCAGGCTTACAGCCTGTGCTCTTCTTTTTATATTCGTCCTCGAAGACTGTGCTGCCCGTTTACAGCTGGGGCGTCCCGAGAAAAGATTTCCTCCGGTTAAGTCTAAAGAGGCCCGGTTAGCGGTGTCCGCGGCGGTGGGCTCAGCGGATCAGCTCGAGCAGATGATCGCCCTCGAAGAGGAGGCGGCGCGGGCCGCTTCTACCTCGGCTGCGGCATTTGTCCCGCTCTCTCTCGGTGCCTCGTATTCGGCTTCTTTTAAGGAGCTTTGTCTGACCCTCTCAACGAAAGGTGAGGGTCCAACTTCTTCTGGACCTTTTTCTCGGTCCAAAAAGAGCAAAAGTAAGTCTCACCGTCGACGCTCTTGGGGGCGGAAAAGATCCCCCTCCCTAGTTATGTCGACCGTGGGCCTGGTACGACCCCTTAACGACCACTGGCTTCAGGTGTCCCATCAGGCCAGTTGACCGAGACTCCCGTCAACACGGTGAGATTTTCACCGACCCATTGAGCAGGTTGTCGGCTGGAGAGCTGAAATCCCTCTCCCTGTTCCCCTGGTGGGAGTTGAGGTCCGTCGGCTCGTCTGTGCCTCCGGTTCCAGAGCCCGGTGGAATCATCGAACCCGAGTGCGATTCCGACACCTCCCGCTGCGTCTCGCTCTTGAAGTTCGATCTCCCACGGGCGTCTTAGCGGTCAACCGTTCCCGCTGTCTGGGCGGTCTCGGTCTCCCGCTCTTCCTCCTCCTTAGGCGAGGGAGGCTTGAGGCTGCGTCGGCGGCATGAGAACTTCGTGGCAACAGCTCCTTCTGACGGGGAATCAGCCGACCGATCGTCTCCCAGCCATTAAGTGGCTGTCACCGGAGCGGCCGAAACGACCCCTCGTTGTAGCCGAGGAGCCTGTTCCCAGGCCGGTTGTTCGGCCAATTCCAGCTGCCCTACCAATTCTGGTGGAACCTCCGCCTCCACAGCCGTTATTTGGGGCTCCGACCAAAAATTCTCGGTCGGCTCAGGGACTGCCCCATAGGCTGTCTGTCACCCTCACTCCCGATAGACCTCGGCAGGTGGAGAGTGGCTCAGGCCCGCTCATGTGCCAGGTCTGTGGCGGCCGCAGTGGCCATGCGTCGTCGGGCTTGGCTGAGGATATCCACCTTTACTTCGGATACCCAGCACAAGTTTGCAGATGTTCCCTTTTTGGGGACTGACCTCTTCGGCCCTGGGGTGGAAGGTCACCTGCAGAGGATCGAGAAGTCCAATGCTACCTTGGACTCTGTCTCTTCTGCCCAGAAGGACAAAGGCCGCAAGCCACAGCCTAAGCCCTTTCGCCCTTCTGCACCCCCGGCGCCCGGCCCAGCAGCGTCAGGGCCAGCAGGCTCGGACTTGGCATCCCAAACCCAAGCCGTCGGCTTCCTCCAACAGGAAGCAGGGAGGTAAAGGCCCAGGAGGTCCCTCGGCCAGTCCCTCCTCCAAGCCTGCCCAGTGACGGGCTGAGGGGTGTCGCCCCATCCCGTCACCTCACCCCTGGTTCCCCGATAGAGATAGCTCGACACTTCCTTTCCGCCTCGTCCGTTATTACCGCGGACAGATGGGTACTGAGGTGGTGGGAAAAGGCCTGCCTCTGGATCCGAGCAGGCCTCGCCCTTCAGAAACCGTCGCATCTCGGGGGCCTGGAATCCGCAGCCTCACTGTCGGCTCGTCGAGCCGACATCGCGCTCCTCCTCCAAAAGGAGGTGATCAGGGAGGTAGCGGACCCCCCTCAGACCCGGGGTTTGTGTCCAGGTACTTCCTGGTTCCAAAACGGACGGGGGGCTGGCGCCCCATTCTCGACCTACACGACCTGAACAAGTTCCTAAGGTCTCGAACCTTCAGGATGGTCACTCTGGCGCAGATAATACCATCTCTGGAACACGGCGTGTGGTTCTGCTCTCTGGACCTGCAGGACGCGTTCTTTCACGTCCCTATCTGTCCGTCACATCGGAGATTCCTTACGCTTCGGCGGAGGGATCCCTCTTGAGTTCGAGCCATGCCCTTGAGCCTGTCTTCAGCTCCCAGGGTCTTCACCAAATGCATTGCAGTGGTGACAGCTTTCCTGCGGCGCCGAGGGGTCCGGGTGTACCCTTACCTGGACGATTGGCTGATAGCAGCCCCCTCCAGACAGGAGGTGGAGCGGTCCAGAGATCTGGCCCTCCAGGTTTGCTCTCAAGTCGGCCTTCTCATCAACGAGGCCAAGTCAGAACTCGAGCCGAAGCAGGTGATTCTGTTTATCGGGGCAGAGCTCTACTCTCTTCGAGCCAGAGCACGGCTCCCGGCGGACAGGGCTGAGGTTCTTACCTCCTTTGCCCAATTATTTCTGGGTGGGCAATCGCGCCCTGCCCGGGACTTCCTGCGTCTTCTGGATCTCATGGCGGCCTGCACCAACGTGGTCCGTTGGGCACGCTGGCGCATACGCCCCTTCAGTGGGGACTGGCCAGGCCAGTGGTCACAACGCTGCGATCCATTGGACCAGCTAGTGGTGGTGACCCAGGAGATGTGGAACGCTCTCCGATGGTGGACCGTTCCATCTCATCTGCAGGAGGGTATCCCGTTTGTCTGCCCCAAGCCGACGGTCTCTCTATCGACCGATGCCTCTCTGATCGGTTGGGGTGCCCATCTGGGGGAACACCGAGCGCATGGCCTCTGGTCCCTGTGGGAGTCCCGATGCCACATCAACCTGCTGGAGCTCCGAGTGGTCCGCCTAGCTCTCACCGCCTTTGCTCCGTTTCTTGGGGTCAAGTGGTCCGAGTCAGACGGACAATACCCGACCATGTACTACCTAAACCGCCAGGGCGGGGCCGCTCCATGCTTCTATGCAAGGAAGTTCTCCGCATTTGGTCACTCGTCTCCTAGCCATTCATGTGGCAGGAGCCTCCAACACCCTGGCCGATGCCCTGAGCCGGATAGGGGCTGCATCTCACGAGTGGTCTCTCCTGCCGGAGGTAGTACAAGATCTGTTCTCTCACTGGGGCACATCTCTGGTGGACCTGTTTGCCTCCAGGGAGAACGCGAAGCTGAGGCTGTTTCATGCCCGCCCCCCTCAGCAGGGCTCGCTGCAGGGGGATGCCTTCTCAAGGCCGTGGACCCCGGGCCTCTTCTACGCCTTCCCCCCCGTTTCCCTTGATTCACAAGGTGCTTCTCAAGGCAAGGAGAGACAAGGCACAGGTGATTCTGATAGCCCCAGACTGGCCCGCCAGTTCAGGTACCAGATCTCCTCAGCCTCAGCTCCAGGCTCCGGGGCAGCTTCCAGCTTCGCCTGACCTGCTCTCAGTCAATCAGGGAAGGTGTTCCATCCGGACCTTCAATCCCTGCACCTGACGGCCTGGTTCCTGAGCTGCTAGAGTTCCAGGCCTTGGGTCTTTCTGATGAGGTCCTCAAGTGTTGTTGAGGCGTCCGTGAGGAGTCGACCAGAAAATGCTATGCCTTCAAATGGAAGAGATTTTCCATTTGGTGTCAGGACAAGGGCTTGGACCCTTCCTCCTGTTCTTTGGCAAGCATTTTGGACTATTTATGGTCCCTTTCTAGTCAAGGGCTTAGGTCGGCGACCCTAAGGGTGCACCTGGCAGCCATCTCTGCTTACCGGGCGCGGGCCGGGAAGCAGTCGGTGGCGCAGGAGAAGGTGGTCTGGCGCTTTTTCAAAGGCCTTGATCACATTTCCCCTCCGGTGCGAGAACCTCCACCTCCGTGGGATCTACTGCTGGTACTGGCAAAGCTCATGGGCAAGCCATTCGAACCTATGCACAGGTGTGATCTCTCTCACCTGTCGTGGAAGACCGCCTTCTTGGTGGCTATCACGTCAGCCAGAAGGATGGGAGAGCTCCAGGCGCTGTCCATCGAGTCTCCTTACCTGGTCTTCCACAGGGACAAGGTTGTCCTGCGCCCCAACCCGAAATTCCTTCCGAAGGTGGTGTCGGAGTTTCACCTTAACCAGGTGTTGACTCTGCGGTGTTCTACCCCAATCACACCTCAGAGGCCGAATACAGGCTCCATATTTTGGACCTAGAAGGCGCCGCTATTATAAGGAGCCACGGTTGAAATTCGGAGGAGGTTCGCCAGCTGTTTGTCACCCACGCTTAAAGCCGCACCTGGCAGACCTGCAGCCAAGCGGACGATAGGCAGGTGGGTCACCTCCTGCATAGATCTCTGCTATAAGTTGGCGGGCATGGAGCCTCCCAGAGGATAGAGCTCATTCTACCCGTCATACTGCTGCATCGGTGGCTGCTTCCAGGGACGTCCCTATCCAGGAAATCTGCAGGGCTGCTACCTGGAAGTCAGCACACACCTTTATTACCCATTACCACATCGACCTTGAGTCACGCCGGGATGCTGGTTTTGGGGCCTCGCTTCTCCAGTCTTTATTCCCTAAGTAGGGGGTGTGCACCTTGCCTCCCTTCTCCCGGAGAACTGCTAGGAGTCTGCCAGACAGTGTGGATGAACAACATCCATGTCCCTAGAAATACAGGTTACTCACCTGTAACAGGAGTTCTAGGAATGGTATATGTTGTTCATCCACCCGACCTCCCTGGCTTGACGCACTTTCCTGAGCTTCCAGTGGGCCAGATCTGGCGTCATAGGGCGGAGCCGAGAGTTTTACCACCCGGGTGGGTGGGAGGAGCCAGCTTGAAGACCTTCCGGCAAGATTTAAAGCGGCAAGGAACCTGCCAATAAGTGTGGATGAACAACATATACCATTCCTAGAACTCCTGTTACAGGTGAGTAACCTGTATTTGCCTCCCTTTGAACCGGCCGCAAGCTGCGACTTGTGCTATCTTTCTTGGAAAGTGCTTTTTTTAGTTGCCATTACTTCTGCTCAAAGGATTTCCGAGCTTCAGGACCTCATGTAAGGAACCTTATTGATTTTCCACAGAGACCAGGTGGCTCTGCATATAAATCCTAAGTTTCTGCCAAAGGTAGTTTCTGAGTTTACTTTGAATCAGACTATACACTTGCCAGTGTACTATCCTGAGCACTCTAACCAAGGGGAGGCCATTCTGCACACACTCAATGTACACAGAACTTTGCGTTACTATACAAATCAGACTAAATTAGTCTGCAAAACGGATCAGCTTTTCATTTCCTTTGCATCCAAGAGAGAGAGGTTGCTGCAGTTTCCAAACAGTGTTTGTCCAAATGGTTGGCAAACTGCGTTTTGTTATCAGAAGTATAACAAGCCACTCCCAGGGGAAGTTAAAGGGCACTCAACCAGAGGCATGGCTGCATCTACTGCTTGTTTCAAAAATGTTTCTGCCACGGACATTTATGGGCAGCCACTTGGAGCCCTGTGCACACCTTCACTAAGCATTACAGTCAGGACATTACTTCTAGGCACAGGGCAGGTTTTGGACTAGCTGTCCTTCAGGACCTCCTGTCTTAATTCTGTACCTACTGCAGACCTTCCCTGCCTCCCATGTTTCTCAGGCTTTGTCTGACTTCCACTGCTTGGGACTCCATCCTAATGGTTATTGCCTACTGCAAGAGCCCTCTCGAAGTAAGATAGTACTGTTACATACGTAAGAACTTACCGTAACAGTAGATGTTCGAGAGAGGCTCTTGCAGTAGGTACCTTTTTCCCTCCCACCTTCCCCCTGCTTCTGTGGCTGCTACTTTATAGCCTTTCTTTTGGTTCCAGGAGCCCACTCCTTTCTTCTGTCACACCTTCTTAGGTCTCCAGTGGGAGAACTGGAGGGCGGGTGTGGGGACCGCCCACTATGTAGCGTCACTCTGACGTCCGTCACGTGACGTTGGGTGGGCAGATCTCTGCCAGACATTGCTAGCTAAAGTTTTCCTGTAGTCCTAGTGCCTGGCGGCTCTAGTCCTAATGGTTATTACCTACTGCAAGAGCCTCTCTCGAAGATCTACTGTTACAGTAAGTTCTTGCTTAACTGTACTATCTTCGAGGGGATCTCAGTCATCAGGTCAGCCTTCCCTCCCACCATCCCCCTTTTTGGGGTTCTCTTCTCAGAACTGGCTATCTGGTGTATCCAGCTTTTTATTTTGGCTTGGACACCTCTCTCTCTCTCCTCTCAGTCCCCCATGGCATGAGCTTGCTGCCTTGGTCTCTTGGGAAGGGGGGGAGAACTGAGGAGGGAGCGGGGCTGTTCATGTGTTTATAGGGTTGATGACATTGGCAAGTGATGTCGGCGTGGGCAGCCCCAGTTGTACTGCTGGAAAATCTTCCATGTGGATCCTGCTTCACTGATGGTGAAGTTCCTACGGTGTGACCTGATGACTGAGATCCCCTCAAAGATCTGCTATTACATTATGTTCTTACGTAACTGTTCTTTCCTCTTTGTCTCCCCTCTAATTCAGAGGGTGCTAAACTCTGATACTTGTTGCTCCCTTCTGGCCTCATCGGATCTGGTTCCCTTTACTGCAGCAGTTGGCAATGGAACTTCTAGTACCGTTGCCCCTGTGCAAAGGCTTGCTATCACAGGAACTGAGTACCCTGGTCCATCCGGACATCAAGTCACTCCATTTTCATGCATGACTCCTGAAGACATAGCCATTGCCCGTCCTAGTGGTTGCTAGAAATTCCTCCACCAGGGCCGCTTATTCTATGAAGTGGAACTGTTTTGCTCTGTGGGGTGCTTCCATAGAAACATAGACTTTGACGGCAGATAAGGACTGCTTGGCCCACCTAGTCTGCCCATTTCCCTACCTACAGGATATGCCGCAGATCCTAGTCAACCAGCAGCCTATTTCTTCCTACCCCCTACTTCCCATCAGTTGGATCCCTTCACTTGCTCAGTGAATCAGATTCTGGAGTACTTGCTGTCCCTATCAGATGCTGGACTGAAATACTCTTCCATTAAGGTGCATCTGGCTGCCGTTTTTAAGTATTATTCCTGCATATTGCATGATGTATTCTTGGAATGTAGTTGCATTTTATGTATCATCTTTGTAGCTGCCTTGTAAGTGTGGCTCCTGGTTGTTCCTGAAAACGGGCCCTAAGCTCAATGTACTTACCCGGTTAACAAAAGTAAATAAATAAATGTGAGCTTTCCCTGTGCCTATTGATGGCCATATGCTGGCATAACTGGAGGTGTCTCATACATTCTTGAGAGGCATTTTTCACTTGAAGCTTCCTATTAGCAATCGGGCCATGGCTTGGGACCTGAATTTTGTTCTATAGAGAAACTTACTCTGGCTCCTTTTGAGCCAGCCACAACTTGTGAGCTACGCTGTCTGTCAAGGAAAGCATTATTTTTAGTTGCTATTACTTCTGCTCGAAGGATATCTGTGCTTCAGGCTCTTATGTGCAAGCCTCCTTATTTGATTTTCCACAAAGACAGGGTGGCTTTGCATACCAGTTTTAAGTTCTTATCAAATGTGGTGTCTGAGTTTACCCTGAATCAAACCATCCACCTTTTTTTTTTTTTTTTTTCCCTGAGCATGCCAGTCCAGGGGAAGCATTACTCCACAGTTTAGATGTGCATAGAATACTTGGGTATTACGTTCACTCTATGAAAGACTGCAGGAAGTCCTCACAACTTTTTGTTTCCTTCGCCTCTGGGAAAGAAGGTGTTTGTTTCTAAACAGTGCTTGCCTAAATGATTGGTCAACTGTATTCTGTTACAGGAAGTACAGTAAGGAACTCCCTGGAGTTGTTTGTGGCCATTCAACTAGAGCCATGGCCACTTCAGTTTCCTGTTACAGAAATGTGTGCTGCTGCAACTTGGGAGTACTGTCTACACTTTCACTAAACGTTACTTCTACGGACTTGGATATGTTCTATCCACACTTACTGGCAAGTTCCTTGCCGCTTTAAATCTTGCTGGAAGGTCTTCAAGCTGGCTCCTCCCACCAACCCGGGTGGTAAAACTCTCGGCTCCGCCCCATGATGCCAGATCTTCTTTACCGCTTGGAAGCTCAGGTTCCTCCTTAGCGCTCTGCGTTTTAGGCCTGGATCCTAACTCAGTTAACCCGAAACTCATTCTAAAGTTTA
Organism: Neoceratodus forsteri; assembly: GCA_016271365.2. Taxonomy (NCBI): domain Eukaryota; kingdom Metazoa; phylum Chordata; order Ceratodontiformes; family Ceratodontidae; genus Neoceratodus; species Neoceratodus forsteri. Next base: position 1,117,286,293 of record CM028129.1, on the reverse strand, counting down.
AAAGACTTCGGTCTTCTTTTTCCCCTCACGGCTGCAATGGACAAATCGACTCCCAGATTTCGGCAGTGCCCTTGTGGGCAGAAGATGTCTCTGACCGATCCACACTCCACGTGCGTTTACTGCCTTGGGCTCGAACACGATCCGCAGGCCTGCGAATTGTGCAAGTCCTTTTCGGTCAACATTCTTGAAGACCATGCTGCTAGACTTCAACTTGGGCTCCCCGAGAGACGTATTCCTCCAGTTAAGTCGAAGGAGGCCTGTTGGGCGGTGTCCAGTGGTGGGCTCGGCTGAGCAACTTGAGCAAATGATCGCCCTCGAGGAGCAGGCGGCCCAGGCCGCATCTTCTTCTTTCTCGGTCGCGGCATTTATCCCACTCTCCTTGGGCTCCTCCTACTCAGCTTCATTTAAGGAGCTTTGTCAGTCCCTCTCTACTAAAGGAGAGGGCCATCGAGACACTCCTCTCGGTCCAAGAAAAAGGACTAAAAAGGTAAGTCCCATTGTCAACATTCGTGGGAGTGGGAGAGGTCCCCTTCCCCGGATAGTCGACATTCGACTTAGGTGGAGGTTGCGGCTAAGGCCGCTGGCTTCACAGTGTCCCCGTCAGGTCAGCTGGCCGAGACACCCGTCGATGCAGTCGAGATTTTTCTCGACCCATCGGACGGGATGTCGACTGGAGAAGCCGACAACCCATCTTCACCGGTTCCCCCGGTGGAAACCGAGGACTTGCCCATGCCTTCTGTGCCGGAGTCCCCGGTTAAGGTCCCTGAGCTGGGTGAGGAACGGGTTCCCCCTGCTCCCTCCCAGACCCACCCTCGGAAACACTGAGGATCTCGGTCTCGGACCTCCTCTCGATCCCGCCGACATCGGCGGTCTCTGTCTCGGCAGCGAGGGAAGCGGCGGCGCCGCTCATCCTCATCATCGTCTTCCTCGGAGGATAGGTTCTGGCACAAGTTGCGTCGGCATACCAGGATCTTATGTGGAAGCAGCTCCTTTTGTCTGGGAGCAAACTGACTCAGTCGCCTTACCCGGCCATTAAGTGGCTGTCACCTGAGCGGCCGAAACAACCCCTCATGGTCATCGAGGAGCCGAAGCCGGCGCCGGTTGTTCATCCGAAACCAGCTGCACCACCCATCTTGGTGGAACCCCCACCTCCACAACCAAAACCTGGGGCTTCGACCAAGGATTCTCGGTCGGGTCATGGGTTGCCCTATTGGTTGTCGATCACCCTCTCTCCCGATCGCCCTCGGCAGGTGGAGGGTGGCTCAGGCCCTCGGCAGCTGTTTGCAGACTCCTTGGAGTCTGACAATGACTCTTCCCTGTTCTCCAGGCCTCTGGACCTGGAGTCCTCTGGGGGACAGTCAGTGGACGAGAGCCCATCCTCGTTCATGGGATCACTTTGGCTCATCTCAGAATCTACTGGGATGACGCCCGAACCCATGTCAAAGCGTGCCAAGTATCCCCTCATGGAGAAACTGGACAGAGGGGATTCTCCTACGGAGGCCTTTCCTGTGGCTGAAGCCATTGTTGGCCTGAAACTGGAGCTATGGAAGCGGCCGGCTTGTTGTCCAGCTCCCTCGGCCAGGATGGCCAGGAAGTATGCCGTTCCCACCGGCTCACTCTCCGGATTCTCGGAGCACCCCTCTGCGGATGGGTTGGTGACACAGTGTTTTGCGGCACTCCGGAAATGCTCGGGACGTAGACAAGCCACCGGATAGAGAGTCCAAGAAACTGGACTACTCTGGGCGTAAAGTTTACGCTGCGTCCTCCTTAGGCCTTCATCAAGCCAGTTCGGCCATACTAATGGCAAACTTTTCCCACACCCTTTTGGGCTCCCTGGATGAGGTGATTCCTCATCTCCCGGCTGACCTCCAGACTACGGTCAAGCAGGTGCGGGATCAGGAAAGGGTGGTGGCAAAGCAACAGCTCCAAACTGCTCTCGACATTGGAGACTCTTGTGCCCGGTCAGTAGCGGCCGCAGTGGCCATGCACCGCAGAGCTTGGCTGCGGATCTCCACCTTCAAGGCGGATACCCAGCACAAGCTGGCAGACGTTCCCTTCCTAGGTACCGACTTGTTCGGTCCCAGGGTGAAGGGTCACTTGCAGAGGATCGAGAAGTCCAATGCCACCTTGGACTCAGTCACGCCCAGAAGGACAAAGGCCACCAGCAGCAGCGTAAGCCCTTTCGGCCTTCTGCCCCTGCAGCACGTCCAGCCCAGCAACACCAGCATCAGGGCCAGCAGGCTCGCACTTGGCACCCCAAAGCCAAGCCTGCAGCTTCCTCCAGCAGGAAAAGGCCCTGGAGGTCCCTCGGCCGGTCCTTCCTCCAAGCCTGCCCAGTGACAGGTTGAGGGGTGTCGCCCCCAGCCTCGTCACTCCCCCCTGGGTTCCCCCCGCGGGAGGATGGCTCCGCCACTTCCTGTCTGCCTGGTCCACTATCACCGCAGACCGCTGGGTGTTGGAAGTGGTAGGGAAAGGTCTGCCTCTGGAATTCGAGCAGGCCCCACCCTATTGGGCCGTCGCCCCATGGGGGGCTATGGGGTCCGCAGTCTCTCTGTCGGCTCATCGAGCCGACATTGCTCTGCTCCTCCAAAAGGAGGTGATCAGGGAGGTAGCAGATCCTCCACCAGACCCAGGGTTTGTGTCCAGGTATTTCCTGGTCCCAAAATGGACGGGGGGCTAGCGCCCCATTCTAGACCTGCACGACCTGAACAAGTTTCTAAGGTCCCGAACCTTCAGGATGGTCACTCTGGCACAGATCATTCCATCCTTGGAACAAGGCGTGTGGTTCTATTCTCTAGACCTCCAGGACATGTTCTTTCACATCCCAATCTGTCCGTCCCACCAGCAATTCCTTCACTTCAGAGCTGAGGGGTCCCTTTACGAGTTCCGGGCCATGCCCTTCAGCCTCTCTCCAGCTCCCAGGGTCTTCACCAAATGCATGGCAGTGGTGACAGCATTCCTGCAGCGCCGAAGGGTCCGGGTGTACCCTTACCTGAACAACTGGCTGATTGCAGCCCTCTCCAGGCTGGAGGTGGAGTGGTCCAGGGATCTGGCCCTCCAGGTCTGCTCTCAGATTGGCCTCCTCATCAATGAGGCCAAATCGGAATTCGTGCCAGTGCAGGTGATTCATTTCATCGGGGCAGAACTCGACTCTCTTCGAGCCAGAGCACGGCTCCCAGCGGACAGGGCCGAGGTTCTCTCCTCCTTTGCCCAATCATTTCAGGTTGGGCAACTACGCCCTGCCCGGGACTTCCTGCGCCTCCTGGGCCTCATGGCGGCCTGCACCAGCGTGGCCCGCTGGCACATGCGTCCCCTTAGTGGGGGCTGGCCCGCCAGTGGTCACAGTGCTCCGGTCCTCTGGACCAGCCAGTGGCGGTGACCCAGGAGTTGTGGAACGCTCTCCAGTGGTGGATCGTTCCAGCTCATCTGCAGGAGGGCATCCCATTTGTCTGCCCTGAGCTGACGGTCATTCTAACGACCGATGCCTCTCTGATGGGTTGGGGTGCCCATCTGGGGGAGCACAGAGCACATGGCCTCTGGTCCCCTTAGGAGTCTCGATGCCACATCAACCTGCTGAAGCTTCAAGCGGTCCGACTAGCCCACACTGCCTTCGCTCCGTTTGTACAGGGTCAAGTGGTCCAGGTCCAGACGGACAATACCACGACCATGTACTACCTAAACCGCCGTGGTGGGACGCACTCCTTGCCCCTTTGCAAGGAAGCTGTCTGCACTTGGTCCCTCGTGAGCAGACTAGAGGTGGATCTCCTAGCCATCCATGTGGCGGGAGCCTCCAACACTCTGGCCAATGCCCTAAGCTGGATAGGTGCTGCATCTCATGAGTGGTCTCTCCTGCCGGAGGTAGTACATGATCTGTTCTCCCACTGGGGCACACCTCAGGTGGACCTGTTTGCCTCCAGGGAGAATGCAAAGCTGAGGCTGTTTCATGCCCACCCCCCCCTCAGCAGGGCTTGCTGCAGGAGGATGCCTTCTCAAGGCCGTGGACCCAGGCCTCCTCTACGCCTTCCCTCCATTTCCCTTGATCCGCAAGGTGCTACTCAAGGTGAGAAGGGACAAGGCGAAGGTGATCCTGGTAGCCCCAGATTGGCCGCTCCAGTTCTGGTACCCAGATCTCCTCAGCTGCAGGTACCCGGAGCGGCTTTGTACATGCCCGGACCTGATCTCATTGAACCAGGGGAAGGTATTCCATCCAGACCTTCAATCCCTGCACCTCACAGCCTGGTACCTGACCAGCTAGAGTTCCAGGCTCTGGGTCTTTCAAGGATGCCTACACCGTGGTGGAGGCATCTCGTAAGGACTCGACCAGGAACTGTTACGCCTTCAAATGGAAGAGATTTTCCATTTGGTGTCGGAGTAAGAGCCTGGTCCCTCTGTCCCGTCCAGTGGCTAACATTCTTGACTACCTTTGGTCTCTCTCCAAAGGGGGTCTTCGGTCATCGACCGTTAGGGTGCACCTGTCAGCCATCTGTGCTTTCTGGGCACAGGCTGGTCAGTCGACTGTGGCACAGGAAACAGTGGTCGGGCTCTTTTTCAAAGGCCTGGATTACATATCCCCTCCGGTGCGTGAACCTCCACTTCCGTGGGATCTACTGCTGGTACTGGCAAAGCTCATGGACAAGCCATTTGAACCAGTGCACAAGTGTGTCTTGTCACACTTGTGGAAGACAGCCTTCCTGGTGGCTATCATGTCAGCCAGGATGACAGGGAGCTCAGGCGCTGTCGGTGGACTCCCTTATTTGTTTTTTTTCACAGAGATAAAGTTGTCTTTCGTCCCCACCCGAAATTCCTTCTGAAGGTGGTATCAGAGTTTCACCTTAACCAGGTATTGACTCTGCCGGTATACTACCCTAACTACACCTCGGACGCTGAGTACAGGCTCCATACTTTGGACCTGAGACGTGCTCTCTCCTATTATAAGGAGAGAACGGTGGAAATTCGTGGAGAGGTTCACCAGCTGTTTGTCAGCTACGCTGAAGCCACTTTTGGCAGACCTGCAGCCAAATGGACCATTGCAAGGTGGATTACATCATGCATACACTACCGGTCAAAAGTTTTAGAACACCCCCATTTTTCCAGTTTTTATTGAAATGTAAGCAATTCCAAGTCCAGTGAATAACCTGAAATGGTACAAAGGTAAGCGGTAAACTGCTAGAGGTTAAAAAAAATTAAGTTTAGCAAAAACTGCTGTAGAGAAATTGCAAAGAAAACCAAGGTGTCAGTGAGTACAGTTTCCTACACCATCAAAAGGCACTTGGAAACTGGAGGAAACTCTGACAGGAAGAGGTCTGGCAGACCCAAAGCCACAACAGAATCAGAAGACAAGTTTCTGAGAGTCAACAGCTTAGGATAGGCGGCTCACAGGACAACAGCACAGAGTGACTGGCACCCTGAACCAAAAGGCTACCACAGCATTTTGCAGCGCCATGCAATACCTCTGGTCTACGCCTAGTTGGTCAGGGGTTCATCCTACAGCAAGATAGTGACCCAAAACATACCTCCAGGCTATGTCAGAACTACCTTGAGGAAAAGAACAAGACGGTAGGCTTCAAATCATGGAATGGCCAGCACAGTCTCCAGACTTAAACCCCATCGAGCTGGTTTGGGATGAACTGGACAGAAGGGTGAAAGCAAAGCAACCTACAAGTGCAACACATTTGTGGGAACTCTGCAACAGTGTTAAAGAACTTCCAACAATATTTGATGTCCATTGTAGGAAGAATGCCACGAGTGTGTTCAAGTGGTTACAGTATATCTGCAAAAGGTGGCTACTTTGATGAGTCAAAATTTAGAATAAATTTTGTTAAACAAAATGATTCTATGATTTCTTTTTTATCTCCAATTGTTTATTTGTTCTATGCTTTAATTTCAGAGTACATTGAGACATTAACTTGCGTAAATTTCAATAAAAACTGGAAAATTGGGGGTGTTCTAAAACTTTTGACGGGTAGTGTAGGTCTGTGCTATGAGTTGGCAGGCAAGGAGCCTCCCAGAGGGATAAGAGCTCATTCTACCCGCCATACTGCTGCATCGGTGGCTGCTTCCAGGGACATCACTGTCCAGGAAATCTGCTGGACTGCTACCTGGAAGTCAACAAACACCTTCATTACCCAGTACCACATCAACCTTGAGTCATGCCGGGATGCTGGTTTTGGGGCCTCGGTTCTCCAATCCTTATTTCCCAAGTTGAGAGTGTGCACCTTGCTTCCCTCCTCCCGGAGAACTGCTTGGAGTCTGCCAAGAAGTGTGGATGAACAACATATCCATGCTCCAAGAAGAACAGGTTACTCACCTGTAACAGTAGTTCTAGGAGTGGTATATGTTCATCCACACACACACACCCGACCTCCCCAGCTTTAGGCGCACTACCTGGCTTCCAGCGGGATAAGATCTGCCGTTATGGGGCAGAGCCGAGGTTCATACCACCTGGGTGGGTGGGAGGAGCCAGCTTGAAGACTTTTGGCAAGATTTAAAGGAGAAAGGGACATGCCAAGAAGTGTGGATGAACAACATATACCACTTCTAGAACTACTGTTACAGGTGAGTAACCTGTTCTATCTGAACATTGCCTCTTGAAGAAGGGCAGGCTTTGGCCTAGCTGTGCTTCAGGGCCTTCTTTCCTAGGTCTGTACCCTCCAGCTGCCCAGACTGTCTCCTGGTCAGTACTGCTTGGGACTTATCCTGTAGGTGTGGCCTGATGAAAGAGATATCCTCAAAGAAGATAGAACAGTTATGTACTTCTTTAACAGCAGAACTTGGAGAAAATGTATTTCATCAGACCATGCTGTCCCACTATCTGTCGTCCTTAGACTGAGAGCCTCTTTCCTCCTGTCTCTCCTCCAGGATGGACTATCTGCTGTTCCAGCCTTGCCTGTTAGCTGCATACTTCAACTCTCTCCTGGTTCCCTAGGGGGAGGTCCTCTGAGTATGATATCCGGTGGGGAACTGAGGAGGGAGAGGGGCTGACCACGTTTATATAGGGAGGACGTCAACATCAGACATTGTGGGCAGCCCCTGGTAGACTGCTTGCAAAAAGTTTCCATGTGGTCCTAGTGCCTGGTGACAATAGTCCTATAGATGTGGCCTGATGAGAGAGTCTCTCGAAGATGTACTGTTATGGTAACCGAACCACAGGCAGAGTCCCTAACAGGCCAGTCCTGATTGCCAAACCATTATCAGTGGGGAGAACTGGTTCACTATATCCATCCTAGAAGCAGTGAACCAGGGGTTGACTTTGCAATTCAAAGGATTTCCAAAACTGCAGAACCAGAAAGTTTCTACAGTCTTATACCTCAGCAAAAAAAGAAAATTCTGCTGGGGCTAGGGGAGAAGAAATTGCTGAATACGTATGCAGTTGGACAAGTATCGGCTGCAACAGGGCAAGGAACATTACTCCAGATACTTCCTAGTCCTAAGGATAAATGCATAAAATGCCTGAGGAAAATACTTCTGGTTAAGGGACTACCATTGGCAATTTACAGCCCTTCCCATCAGCCTCACCTCAGCTGCATGGGTCTTCACAAAGTGCCTAGCTGTGCTGACAACACATTTGAGAAGAGGGTGGTGGTGTTTTTTTCCTTACCTGATTGACGGACTGATCTTGGGGGGACAGCAAGTTCCTCCATATTGCTAGCTCGAGGTACTTTGGCAGCTTTGGGCTTCCTCATAAATTTTCTAAGTGTCAAACAGAACCAGTTAAAGTTCTTGACTTTGTCGGTGCAGAGCTGGATGCCCTTCAAGGGAGAGCCTTTCTTCTAGCATGGGTAGTAAATCTGATTTCAGCTGCGTAATTCTTTATAGCAGGCCAGTCAAGGTCTGCAAGGGCTTTTTTTCTAATATTTACTGAGTCACATGACCGCCTTCACAACAGTGGTACCAGATTCCAGATGAGAGAGATCCAGTATCACCTTGGGGACCATTGGTCTCAGAGGTGGGACACCCTATCCAAATTGCTCCCTCTGTCACAGGAGCTTTGTTAAGGGCAATGGACTGGTAGAAGAGGGAATGCAACTTCATAGAGAGGATTTCCTTCCTCCAGCAATTCCCTATAGTCATTCTCACAGCAGATGCCTCCCTCCTAGGTTGGGGTGTCCAGCTGGAGGATCTAACTATGAGTGGTACATGGTGTGCACAGGAGGTGTTAGATTGAATACATTTCCTGGAACTCATAGTAGTGTTCTTGGCAGGTATTTTCCTCCCAAATCAGTGGCCAGTCTGTACAGATTAGAACAGACACCACCACAACAATGGACAACATCAGCAAACAGGGAGGAACAAGATCTTCCAAACTGTGCTCAGAAGCCATGAAGATTTATAACCTGGAATATGCCCTGGGGGTGCAGCTGTCTGCAGTACACCTACCAGGGAATGGCATTGTGCTAGCACCTTCAGCATGATCAGTCAGGGAAATTAAGAATGGGCCCTGAATAAGAAGGTGCTGGCATCAGCATCCAGAAGGTGGGATACCCCAGAAATTGACCTGTTTGCATCCTGGGAGAATCATCAGCTTCCCCAGTTTTGTTGCAAGCTTCCGGCTGGGGCTCGTCCCATTAGATGCCCTGACTCGACAGACAGGTTCATGCATGCCTTTCCTTCCCTTCCCTCTCTTTCTGAGATTGCACTTGAAGCTGAGGAGCCAGTCTGCAACCATGATCCTAATAGCCCAGATTGGGCCGGGAGGTTTGGTACTCCCTACTCCTGGCCCTCACCATCAAGCATCCCATCTGCTTCCCACTGAGGCACAATATGCTGACCATGGTCTCAGGGCAGGATAACCTTCCCAGTCCTCAGTTCTCTGCACCGCAATGCATGATCTTTGAGGAGCTGGACTTCTCTGACATTAACCTTTCTGAAAAGATTTTCCAAGTCCTCAGGGTTTCCAGGAATCCAGCAACAAGAAAAACTTTTGCTCCCAAGTGGAAAAGGTTCTCCTTGCGGCATGTACCGAAGCAGCTCAGCCCTTTGCAAGCAGACCTGCCTACATTCTTAGACTATCTAGTCCACCTTCAATCCCTGGACCATAGGCCCTCAACCCATAAGGTGCGTCTGACAGCAGTGTCAGCTTATGTTTGGCTACTGCTGCTTTAAAGTATGTCACTTGGAAGCGCTCTTCCTTGTGGCCATGACTTTTGCCAGAAGGGTGTGCAGTCTGCAGGCTCTCTGCACAGTCACAAATTACATAATCTTCCACAGCAATAAGGTAATCCTAAGGACAAACAGAAAATTCCTCCCTAAAGTAGTGTCCAAATTTTACTTGAACCAGTCCATTACCCTTCCAGTGTTATTTCTTTTACAGCAAAATCAAGCTCTGGAGAACAGAAGCTCCACTGTCTGGATGTGAAGAGGGTGCCCAGTTAATACCTGGACCACACTTACTACTTTTTCTGCCAGGATGGCTCCCCATTGGCTCTGTTGCCTGTAACCACTGTCTGCAGTGACAGTGAGGCCACCCCTGTGAAGTGCCCCCTGGCTAGGTCCTCCCATTCACAGTTTGATACATATGGTGAAGTGGGCAAAGGTAAGCCAGCTTCCAAGCAAACAGTTGCTCACTGGGTGGTCTCTTGCATCCCATTCTGTTGCATCAAAGCTGGCAAGCTACCACCATAAGGCCTCAGCACATTCCACATGTGGCACTTCTACCTCTGTGACAGCTGCAAGAGATATGCCCTTGCTGTAAATTTGTAAAGCAGCTATCTGGAAAACTACACACCTTCACAAGACACTGTTGTCTAGACATACAATCCTGAAGGATGCCAGATTTGGCATTGCTGTCTTGCAGAACTTTTTTCCCTAAATAGGTTCTCCACACAGCCTCCCAAGGTACTGCTTTGTAGTCAGCACTAGCAAGCATAGTGAAGGATTCCTGGGGTTTGAAGAAAAAATTGCTTACCATAGTAATATTGTTTCTTCCAAGGTATCCCTCACTGTGCTTAACAAAACCCACCTTACCTCGATTCTACAAGAATCAGTTTTTTTTGTTTTTTTTTGGTCTGTTCTTAGCTTGAGCATTATTTGTGCAATGCCTATGATCGAATTTTGGGTGGTTCTGTTGCAATTTTTGGTCTGTCATGTTTTGTCCCAGCAGGGACTGGAAATTTTGAAGGGGTTCTATTTTTTTGTATAGGTTTAGCTAGTTTAGTGCTCACTGCTCACCCTTGCTGTAGAAATAAATCTGCCGTTAGAATGTTAGGGTGCATGGGAATACACATACAAATCATAGGACTAGAACAGAAGTCCGCTATAGTGATGACGGCAGATGTGTCATAAGCCCATGAGCAAGTCTGATGTATGCAGGCAGATGAACAGTCGTTTCCTCCCACACCGGTGTATGCTTGTACCGCCGTTTAAGGGGAGTTACCTCAGAGGGCCTGTCAGTGGTGCCTGGACCTATCGGGTTTATCGAGTGAATGCATGAGTCCAGGGGGTCTCGTACTGGCCTATAATAAGGCGGTGGGTGATGCCCTGGACTCTGTTGCTCTTGTTCATGTTCACCCACTCACTCTGCGCCCAAGGACTCCTTGGTTTAATGGGTCCTTGAAGGAGCTGAAAAGAGTGGGTCGAAGGCTAGAGAGAGCTTGGTGGAAATCTGGCCTGGATTCTGACAGGATTAGATTGATGGAACATTATAAGTGCTATCAATCAGCAATCACCCGTAAGTAGGCAGAATTCCTGTCCAGGGAGATTGCTGCTGCGTGTAATCAACCGGCTCAGCTCTTCCGGTCTGTGGACAGACTGTGCAATCCCGTCTGTCTTCAGTCTGGAAGAGATGTTTCACAAATGAAGTGTGATCAGCTTGCTCTATTCTTCACAGATAAGGTTGCCAGCATCAGGTAGGGTATTGGCCCAACTCTTTCTATGAGGGATTGGGGAGATCGGCGGGAGGTGGGGAGCACCCGTTCTACCTGGTCAGACTTGAGCCGTCTGGAATTCATGGACATTGTGAGGATTGTCCAGACTTTGCGACCAACCAGCTATAATCTGGATCCAAAGCCCTACGCCACTATTGGTAGGTTACGTAGATGTTACCTGCCTGATTCTTGCTGAAATCGTCTGGAGTTCCTTGGAGAAGGGGGTCTTTCTTGATTCCCTCAAGGAGATGGCCATTCGACCACTCCTTGAAAAAACCTTCTTGGATCCAGACTGTCTGGCTAATTATAGACCTGTCTCTAACCTACCCTTTGTGGGTAAGGTTATTGAGAAGGTGGTTGCGTTGCAGCTGGATGACCATCTTATAACCCACAATGTCTATGATGTTTTCCAGTCTGGGTTTAGGAAAAGACATGGCACCGAGACCGCCCTTGTTCGGGTTTTAAATGATCTCCTAATTGCAAGAGATCAAAAGGCTCGTACTATCTTTAGTCCATCCTGATCTCTCGCCGGCATTCGACACTGTGGACCATGGTGTGCTTTTTGGAGTGCCTGCAGCTTTTTTGTGGACTGTCTGCAACAGTCCTAAATTGGTTTTGATCTTTCTAAGGAATATCATCCGGATGAAACACTTGGTTCCTCCGGCTGACCTTCCTACGCTGGTCCACGCCTTCGTAACCTCCTGCCTTGATTACTGCAATGCCCTCTACCTAGGCTTCCGGGGGTTGATATCCATCCCTTGCAGCTAGTGCAGAATGCGGCGGCCAGGCTTTTGACTGGTACATCTAGGACTAGTCATATTATGCTTGTGCTGCGTAGGTTGCACTGGCTGCCAGTACAGTGGCGGATCACCTTCAAGGTTGGGTTACTGACCTACAAAACCCTACATGAACAGGGACCCCGGTATTTGCAAGATCTCCTTATTCCCTACTGTCCCTCCCGCTCACTCCGATCTGCCGATGAGGGATTGCTTGAGATTCCCAGGGTCCGGTTAAAAACCTCTGGGGCACGTGCTTTTTCTTAAGTTGCCCCTACCCTGTGGAATTCTCTACCTCGTCAGTTAAGGGAATGCCTGACTGACTCAAGTTTTAAATCAGAGCTCAAAACATATTTGTTTTATCAGGCTTTTTCTGAAGGTTTTTAAAATTTATGGATGTTTATTTTATCATATTGTTTGTGTATTTTACTGTACAGCGCCTTAGCACCTGAAAGGCACTTAAGAAATACTTTTTATTTTACTTTACTTTGTGCTCAAAAATTGTATCCAGCCATTTGGGGGGAAACAAAAGAACAGTGTATGAATTGGAAAGTATGGCAGTGCTTGGGATTTTTTGTGGTTATAAGCACCCCCCCTCCCCCGGGCATTAATCTAAGAACATTGTCTGCTATTTCTGACCCTCGCCCTAGTAACCTAGTGGCTGTGGGTTGGGAGTGCCATTCATCATCCCCAACAAACTAAGTTATGGAGAGTTTAATTAAACGTCTGCCTCGTCCATTGCAAGTAACAGATATTTAATTCAAACACTCTATTCTGGTTCTGTAAGGTAGAATAATAAGCATATAAAAGCATCCCTTTTTTATTTATAATTCCATTCAGATTTTTTTTAAATTGGATCCAGGCTGTTGATTCGCAGCCACATAGCAGAACTGCAGACCTTGGGGAAACACGAATGAGATGAGCACTTTTTATACAGGCACACAATGGTTAGGATGCCAGCGTGCCTGTATAGCTTTCCCTCCTGATAGGTATCACACAGTGCAAACCCATTTCAAACAACATGAAGTCTTTTGCTGTATTCTGAATAGCAGTGAGTCCCAACCTTCGAACTGCCCCGGAAATGAAAGAGTTAACTTTCCATGCCAGGCATGGCACACTGAGCTCGAGCTCAGTTGAGACTGTCTGTTGCTGTTTAAACTCAAACCGTCAGATTCTTTACTCTGCCTCACTGAACAGTCGCTCCGGAGATTTCTCCTTCTGCTCTGTTCAATTTGTAGGTTAAAGTACCGCTTTTCTCGGTTTTCGACTGAATTTAAACCGTAACCTGTCTGTTCAGTCTCTGTCTGTGGTATTTGTGAGTACTAGATAGGTTTATATTATTTTCTTTTCTGTGTGGAACTTGTAAGCAGTTCATCGGTTCGGTCTGAATCGATCAAGTTGTTAAAAAATCTTTATTTGTACTTCTAGTGTGTGGTTACCGGTTCTTATCGGTTCTAAAAAAAAAAAAAAAACAGATTTTATTACGTTTTTTTCCATGACCCGTAACACGGTCAGGAATCGATAAGAGGGTCTTGGCCTGGCAGATTGCCATTAAAAGGGTAAGTTTGGTTAGGACTGGCACAATGTCTGAGAAACCCAAAAGAAAAACCGGGCCCACTGGGTTTCAACACTGCAGTGTGTGTGGGGAGGTCTTTGCTAAGGCTGACCCCCACACCACCTGTCTTTATTGTCTGGGGTTTGACCACCTCAATGCAGACTGCCAGATTTGTAAAAATTTTCCTGCAGCTACCCTAGAAAAGAGAGTTGGTAGGCTCAGGGAAAGGGAGGCCAAAAAGTCCGCTGAACTGGATGGCCAGCCCGGTTCGGTTCATACCGAACTAGAAGGAGTGCCCTCTGACCAGGGCGAGACTTCTTCGGGCAAAAGGAGAGCCGATTCTGAGGAGTCGGTTCCGGCTAAGAGAACAAGAAAGGAAAAATCAGCTGGTGTGGATCCAAAACTTTCTTCTCCAATCGCTGAAGAAATAGCCAAAGCGATAAAAATTGTGCAGTCGCTTTCCCCAGTTCCGACCGAACCGGCACCTTCAGGGAGGCGCTTGGTTCAGCCGGTTCCACCGGTTCAAGATTATGATTTAGAGGAATATTATGAACCAGAGGAGGAGGAGGAGGAAGAGGAGTATGAGGAAAGTGAATGTGGTTTTAAAAGTCTGGATGTGCCCATTGACCCGGACATCTCCCCAGACAGACCTTCAGGAGTGTCTCCTCCTAGGCTTTCTGAGTCCCTCCCATTTCATGTTTTATAAAAGTGGCTGAAACCTCCAGCTCTTATGGAAGAAGCTGTGGATGACCAGGAGGAGCCTGACTATGTGAAAATGATTGATATCCCAGAGTCCAGGAGGCTGTCTATTCCTTACACAAATCTTTGGGAAACAGACATTTAAGATTTTAAAGACTCTAATACTATACCTCCTGTGGATAAAAGAATGGACAAGAGGTATACATTGTCAGGCTCAGATATGGAGTCTCTTACACAACAATGCAGCCATGTTAGTAGTGCAGGCTGCAGCCTGTGATAAGGCAAATATTCCCTTGGCTTCACACCCCCCAGACAAGGACTCCAGGAGGATTGATGCCATGGCAAAGAAACAGTACATGGCAGCGTCCTTGGGACTCAGACAGGCCAACTATATGGCCTACACTGCTAGGTATCAAAAATCCAGATGGGACACTGTCATGGCTTTAGCAAAACAGGTCCCTGGTCAGCTTGCCAAGGAGCTGGAGCAGGTGGCTGCTGATGGTATTGAGGCATCCAAGGTGCAATTCCATGCTGCAGTGGACTCCAATGATGTGTCATCTAGAGTCATGGCTACATCTGTGGCACTTCGTATAATGGCTTGGCTCAGATGTACCAGCCTGTCACAGGATACCCAGACTAAGGCCATGGATTTTCCTGTTGTGGGTAATTCTCTGTTTGAGGAGCAGAGAATTACATGAAGAAAATGGACGAATATACGACCATCTATAGGAGTGCACAGGCCAAGAAAAGGCAGGCCACTCCTCAGAGGCAGCACCCCAGGGGCAGGGGCAGGCCTTTTCATAGGCCTTTCTACCAAGCCCAGGCCTCCTCTTCTGCCTATGCTCAGAGGGGGTTCTTTAGAGGGAGAGGCAGAAGGGCTACAAGCAGACCTGCTTCCACCCCTCAGCCAAAACCCCCTGCCAAACAGACACCCTGATGGGTTTGCCAGGGCCTATTCTCCACTACCTGTAGGGGGCAGGCTGGCTTACTTTGTCCAGGACTGGGAGTCTCTAACATCAGACAAGTGGGTCCTGGAAGTAGTAAGCCAGGGACTGGTTCTCAGCTTCAAAACTTTCCAAAGCTGAGAACCAGATCCTTTCCACCTGCAAATCCCTCAGAGGCACTTGCCCTAGAGGCAGAGGTCTCTTCCCTTCTGGCTCTCAGAGCTGTGGAAAGGGTTCCACCCCTACATCAGGGCAAAGGATTGCACTCCAGGTACTTCCTTACCCCAAAAAAGACAGGAGAATGGCAGCCCATCCTGGATCTCAGATACTTAAACAAGCACCTTTTAAAACCAAAATTCAGAATGGTGACTCGGGGAATTATTCTACCCTCTCTAAGGCCAGGGGACTGGCTAGTGTCCCTGGACCTCAAGGATGCCTACTTCCATATTCTCATCAGAAGCTCCCATCGAAAGTACCTCAGGTTCGAGCTGCCCTCAGGCCATTACCAGTTCAGAGCAATGCCCTTCGGGCTAACCTCTGCTCCAAGGGTGTTCACAAAATTCCTGGCAGTAGTAGTTGCTTCTCTAAGAAGGCAAAGTATTGCCATCTTCCCATACCTGGACGACTGGCTCACAGTAGGCCAGTCCCCAGACCAAGTCAAGTTACACCTATAGATAACTCAGCAACTGCTCACCTCTTTGGGTTTCCTTCTGAACCTTTCAAAGTCAGTTCTAGAGCCTGTTCAGCTCCTCACCTTCATAGGCGCAGAGCTGGATACAGAAAGGGCCAGAGCTTTCCTTCCCCTGGACAGGGCAATGACCCTTATCACACTGGCCTCCTCATTCACACTGCAGGTGTCTCGACCAGCAAGGCATTTTCTGCAGCTCCTGGGGCACATGGCTGCTTCCACAGCAGTGGTGCAGGGAGCAAGATTTCAGATGAGGGACATTCAGTTCCATTTGAGAGCCTTTTGGTCTCAAAAGAAGGACCCTCTGACCAAATTGATCCCAGTGACTTCAACCCTGATCCAGGCCTTACAGTGGTGGCAGGATCAGAACAATCTAAGACAGGGAGTTCCCTTTGTCACTCAGTCCCACTCTTTAATCCTTACTACAGATGCCTCCCTCTTGGGGTGGGCGACCTGACTACCCAGGGGTTGTGGTCCCCTCAGGAATCTCTGCTTCACATCAATCTGTTGGAACTCAGAGCAGTATTTCTAGCACTTCAAGCATTTTCCAAATCTGTTCAGAACAAAGTTATTCAGGTCAGAACAGACAGTACCACCACAATGTGGTACATCAACAAGCAGGGAGGCACTCGGTCTACGGCCTTGTGCACAGAAGCAATGAAGTTGTGATCTCTGGCTTATTTCCTGAACATCTCCCTCACAGCAGTACACCTCACAGGCAAGGACAATGTCCTGGCAGATGCTCTCAGCAGGATATCTCAGGGCCATCACGAATGGTCACAGGATCCCCTGGTCTTGGAGGTGATTTTCTCCAGATGGGGCACCACACAGATAGATCTTTTTGCAGCCCCAGACAGTCACCAACTTCCCCTTTTTTGCTGCAGGCCCCCAGTGTTGGGCTCAGTCCCCCTGGATGCCTTAGTTCTCAGTTGGGAAGGGAAGTTCCTGTATGCTTTTCCCCCCTTCCCTCTCCTGTTCAAAGTGCTAGTCAAAATCAGGTCTCAACCCTGCAAGGTGATCCTGATTGCTCCAGACTGGGCCAGACAGCCCTGGTATCCTCTCCTGTTGTCCTTAGCAGTCCATCTTCCCCTGTCTCTTCCCAGGAATTACAACCTGTTAACCTGTGCTCAGGGGAGGGTTTGGTACCCGAATCTCAGATCTCTCAATCTCAAGGCCTGGCTCTTGAAGAGTTTGCTGATTTACACCTCTCCCAAGGTGTAATGGATATTCTGAAGGCTTCTAGGAAACCTTCCACCAGGACTACTTATAATTCCAAGTGGAAAAGATTTTCCATATGGTGTTCTGGAAGGCATATTTCTCCAGAGTCTGCTGATCTGCCCACAGTCCTTGATTATATGGTCCATTTGAATAGCTTGGGCCTTAGACCAGCTACACTAAAGGTGCATCTGGCAGCTATTTCTGCTTTCATTTCAGCAGGTAGGTCCTCTTCTCTTTCAGCTCACCCTGTATTCTCTAAGTTTTTCAAGGGATTGCTTCATACCAACCCTCCATTCAGGGACCCTGCCCCTGCTTGGGACCTTAACGTTTGCATTATTCAGCTTATGCAACCCCCCCTTTGAGCCTTTGTCTTCAGCAGAGCTTAAGTACTTGACTTGGAAAATTGTGTTCCTGGTAGCCATCACTTCTGCCAGACGCATAAGTGAGTTACAAGCCCTGTCAGTGGAGCCTGATTTTATCTCCTTCCATAGAGATAAGGTGGTCCTCAGGACTAACAGGAAGTTTTTGCCTAAGGTGGTTTCAGATTTCCACCTTAATCAATCTATGTCTCTTCCTGTGTACTTCACTGACCATTCCTCCTCTGGTGAGAGGAGGCTGCACAGTTTAGATGTGAAAAGAGCCCTTAGCTACTACACAGAACGTACCAAGGGTCACAGGTTTGACTCCCTCCAACTATTCCTCACTTATGGTGAGGTTAGTAAAGGGAAACCTGCCACTAAAAGATCCATTGCCAGGTGGATTGTCTCTTGTATTCAATTTTGTTATGAAAAACTGGGTAAGGTTCCACCCTCAGGCCTGAGGGCTCACTCTACCAGAGGTATAGCTGCTTCCCTGGCTGCTGCCAGGGATATTCCTATTCTAGAGATATGTCAAGCAGCTACCTGGAAAACAGTTCACGCTTTTACCAAGCATTACTACCTGGATATCCAGGCTAGGAGTGATGCTCGGTTTGGCACAGCTGTGCTTCAGAGCCTATTTCCTAAGTAGGTTCTGTCCTCCTCCATGGAGGTACTGCTTGGTAGTTCGTTATTATAGAATACAGCAAGACTTCATGTTGTTTGAAGAAAAAATACTCACCTTAGTAATGTTGTTTCTTCTAATGGAGTCTTGCTGTATTCTGACCTTCCCTGCCTTTCCCTCTCAGAACCTCTGTTTTGGGATGTGGGTGGGCAGTGGCAGTGTTGGCACTCAGGAGGTGCCCCACCTTGTTGTTTTCACCCCTTTTTCTTTGGGAGAGTGGCGTTTGTTTTTTCATTTTTGGGTCTCCTGACTTGAGTCTTTGTTTTAGGACCAAAAATCTGTTTTATATTTAGTAGCCAGTTGGCTAGTGTAGGTTTACAGCTTCCACACAGGACCTTAGTGAGTTTAGCTCAGAAAGATCTGACGGTTTGAGTTTAAACAGCAACAGACAGAGTCTCAACCGAGCTCGAGCTCAGCGTTCCATGCCTGGCATGGAAAGTTAACTCTTTCATCTCCGGGGCAGTTCGAAGGTTGGGACTCACTGCTATTGTCAGAATAAGCAAGACTCCATTAGAAGAAACAACATTACTAAGGTGAGTAATTTTTTCTTCCATTCTAGTCCTAGGATTTCTGTGAGCACACAGCAGAGTTTTGAATTTAATTCCAAGATTCTTTAGCATAAAATTCTAAGCTCCGGGGCAGCTCAGACCTGCAGGCTTGAATGCACTAGTAAGCATAATCAGGGATCCCTTGGAAGAAACAATATTTCTATGGTAATTAATTTTTTCTTCTATGAAACGTTTTCCAGAAATATGTTATTTGCTGCCTGGATTTCATTGGACACAGAGTACCAAAAGATTTAAAAGCAGTCTGTATGCTGTAATTAGAGAATTTCTACCAGCCTTATTTTAATACTTCTCAGCTGATTGAAAGTTGGGGGGGCAAAATGCATTGGCTGTCCCCTCAGTTACAAAAGTGAGGGATTTGCAAACTCCCTGACCCCGCCACCTATGACTTATTTTGTAACAGCATCAGTTAGAATCACTGGATAGCTGGATGATGTGTGATATCTAATTTTCCAGGAGGTTCTGCAGTACCACAGTTACAGCCTTAGTTTGTTTTGGATTTCTCTATCCTCCACCCCCGTACTCTGGCCTGCAACAGCAGCACCCCTCCTGCGACCAAGAGGGCAGGTGAGCAGCTGTTTTCAAAATGCAGAAAGCAGGACATCCTAACTCGAGGGTAAGGGTGCTTGCTGCACAAAGAACAAGCAGTCGGATAAAAATATGGAGGTAGCACTCCCGCTAGCTAGGCTGATGGATGAACACATTCACTCCAAAATGTTTGATGCTCCAAAACAGTTATTTGAAGTAAAATATAACGAACTCCATGGCTGGGGGGCGTGACTTCAAAACTCAGGCCCTTCATGACCATGTCTTCCTCAGGGTACAGCCGGTATACGAATCAAATGCTTGTAAGTATGACCCAAGTATGAGTATCCTTGCAGGGGTTACCATAGTGAGCAGATTTGTCTTATAAATATTCATGAAGCCTGAAGTGGGCTCTGAGTAGGCAGTCATACTTATCTAGCTCTTGCCACCATGGAAAATTTTAAAGATCAGATGCAAAGGTATTTTAAAAGTTAACCCTTTTTGCTGGTACGAGGACAATCAGGCCTTGTGTATTACTGATAAACTGCTTGAGTTGCAATATTTTGTGTATGAATGCTATTTTATTGCCTCTCATTTCAAGTTTTGGTTTATTGATTGGCTATTGCCATTACAATATGCTAAAAAACAAAGGATAAAAGTTCCAAACAACTACGCATCATGTGAAATATTAACCAGTGCACATACACTAAAGTAATATCTTGTGTCACATATCTTCAGTTCCTTATAGATAATCTCATATTTTAGAACCATCCAAGTGATAGCTAGAAAACTATTTTGTAGATCATTAGTCAAATATGCTTTCCTATTATTAAAATACATTTAAAGTTTTCATATAAAATATCCAGGCATCATAAAGGATTAAAGCGGATAATTAAAAGTAAAAATCCTAAAATGAAGGATATAACATTTAGGAGAGATACTTATTAAGAATTATTTGGGACGCATTTTAACTGAGAAATGCTACCAGTCAGAAAAGCCTATTGCGGCCCCCCATGGAGCAGCTGGCTACTCCATCCACAGACATTCCCGCAGAACAAGCCATCCCCAAGACTCGACTAAGAATGAAGTTGAGCCAATATGTGTAGACCCCTCTATAGGTACAGGGTCAACTCATGAAGGTACTGTCACAACAGTAGTGAAAGAAGCTCAGTCTCTAGACACACATTAGATTATCCTAAGCTGCCAGCAGTACTCATCCTTTTGGAGAGCTACCAAGGAGCATTCTACTGCTCGTGCGCTTCCATGCCCCTACTGTCCCCAGGTATGATGGGGATTATATGGTGGCTACTGTCTGTAATCAGTTATGAGTCCCTACGGTCCAAGTCTACCCTCAAAATTCCACATATTTCACTCCACTTTCAGACCCATCAGCCCTCTAGCTGAGCCCTACTATGGTTAATTATTCAAGCCTCAATGGAGCATCAGAGAAGCCGCCCCCCACAGGCAGCACAGTGAAAATTCACCAGTAGACTCCCAGGTCCACCTCCAGGGTCCATCTGGCTCACAACACCCCCCACATTCAAGGGAATTCTTTTTATATTTCTTAATGAACTATAGACTTAAATCACAGTCATCTGTAATATTTACAAGGTGATCGAACAGATCATTCATTCCCTAAATCGATTAAATAACAAACAAGTATAAATTGTTTACCAAGCCCAGTTCCACTGAGCACAGCCAGCTCCTAAAAAGAGTACAATTTTCAGTATATAAAAGACTTCAAACAAATCGCATATTGGCTGCCAGAAATCCACTCCACTAGAGTGTCGTCCGTTCAGTAATTCAAACCATATTAGAAAACCTTGAAGGAGGCTTTACTCTTTAACTAAAATACTTGAAGTAGTGCAAGTTCGAATGACATATAGTTACATAAATAAAGACCCCATTTGGACACTGGAATCCCAGTTGTCGACACTTCAATGCAACAGAGTTTGATATAAATAGTTGAATATAGAAAAGGCTCTATTTGAATGCTGGAGTCCCAATTGTCGGCTTTTCGTTATATCAGCGTTTATGTGAAACTGGCTGCAAGAATTTACTAAACTGAAAAAAGCATCTTTTATTCAAAGATATAACACAAGAGGGCTCTTGCAGTAGGTAATTACATATAGGACTGACGCCAGCAGGTGGCAGGACCCCACGGAAAAATTTCTAGCTAGCAGTCCCTGGCGAGGGACCGTCCCGACGTCGGTATAAAGGGGCTGTCCACGCCCACCTTCCATCTCTTTCCCGCCGTTAGCTTATGCCAGCGCCTCACGGAAATGTTCCCTGCTTGTCAGGCCCTTTCGTCGGTTATTTTACTGAGTTTTTTAGCTTTTTCCTACTATATTCGTCAGTCATCCGTCTGTGTATGTCGTCCCCTACACCCTCCGAGCACAAGAATAAGTGCAACTCGTGCAGTGCCCAACTCCCGCACAAGGACGGCCATTCCCTATGCCTTTTTTGTCTAGGCTCCGACCATCAAGTTGAGAAGTGCCAGCACTGCCTGAGTTTCAACGCGGCTACCCGGAGAAGGCGGCAGCAGTCTCTGGAAGCCCACATTCTCAAAAAGAAGATGAGCTCCATGGAAAAGGAACTCAAAAAACTATGGCAGGCGTCAACTTCACCTGAAGGCCATCGCAAGAGGAAAGACAAAGAAAAGCACCGGGACAAGGGCTCCTCTCCCACCGCGACTCCTTCGGGGGTCACTGTGTTGAAGGTAATGCTCTCCCTGGGTGACCGTTCCTCGAAGGCCGCCTTCAAGGTTTCGAAGGCGGCGTCAGCCCGCCCATCTGGATCGGGCCCTTCAGGCACCTCCGGGCTTTTGGAGGCCTCCGTCCCTGGTCAAGCCATGGTTTCCCGGCCTACCGGTGTGGGCGGCTCCGATAAGCAGGACGTCTGCTCCTCCGACGTTCGCTCGGAGAGGGTAGGTAAGCTGCCCAACCCTTCGGGGCAGTGCGTGACCCCTCTTCCGCCAGGCCAGATCACCCCTCCTTTGCGGCCTGCCCCTGGCGAAGGATCTGTTAAGTCGGACACCGGCCCCTTCGACATCCGCCCGGATCCCGCTGATAAGACTCACGTCGGTCTGCCCGTTGTCTGCACAGCGGATGAGCAGACGCCAGACCCTCCCACATCCGTCGTTCCCGGCTCCCCGCAGCCTTCGGTGCCCTCCGGGGACCCTGAGTCTCCTCAGTTCGACCCCAGGGACTTTTCCCCTCCGTCCCCGGGAGAGGCTGAGGTCCTGGTTCCGCCTCTGTCAGATCAACCTCCTGCTGATCTGACGTTGGTTCCCCGGACACCAGTTCCAACGTCGGCACTTCGGATGCTGGCCCCGACGCCGGTTGTGCCGACCCAGGGCGACATCCTGCCTCCAGATGCTGTCCCGACACCGGGCCCTCTACCCCCTGGGCCTTCTGCTCCAGTTCCGCCCACGGGGCCGTCTGCTCCAGCAGCTCCCCTGGCTCCCGGGTTCTCGACCCTGTCATATCCAATGCCGTTGTACCCAGGAACGCAGTATCAGACACCGCAGTACCCGGCGCCGGCCTACCCGAGGCCGCAGTACCCGACGCCAGGCTTCCCGCCGGTGGGTTATGGATACTCGCCTTATGGTTATAACCCATACCCTTATCCCCCTCCCCCTTCTCCTCCACCACACCCCCAGCCGCCGGTGGACTTGCAGGAGACTCTAGCTTCCTGGTGGGCTGAGTCCAAGGCTCAGCTCACCAGAGAGATGGAGAGTAGTCTTCCGACGACGGTGCCGGTTCAGGTTCCCGTACGTCAACAGCGACACACTCCCTCTCCTCCTCCAGACACCAGGGATAAACCCTCTGGGTCCAGAGAAGGGCAGGACATGCTTCCCCGAGGGCTTCCCAAGGGGTCCGTTCCTCCTCCTAGACGGGAAAGGGAGTCATCATCTTCTTCAGTTTCTTCTTCCTCCTCGGATGCCTCAGACGGCTGCTCCGAGAAGGACGACAAGCCTTGATCTCCGTCAAAGCCCAGGCCAAGGACTCCTCCAAAGTCTCCTGTGGAGGATCCTTCTTTCACGGAGCTCCTACGTCAAATCCAGGCAGTACGTAAGTGGCAGTCCTTGGAGCCAGACCCACAGCGGCTGAAACTCAATGAGCATCTGGATCTGCCCGTCACAGCTCCCACCTTGGTGCCACCCTGGATTCAGCCTTATGCCCACCTTGTTACCACTATTTGGAAACTACCATTGGCACTAGCCCCTCTTCCTCGGAAGTCGTATAGGCTACACCAGGCTCCAGAGGGTGTCGACTTTTTAGATTCCCACCCTCGAGCTGACTCGGTCGTGATTAGTGCCACTCACGGCTGGTCAGCTAATCCAAAACACCTTAGCTCGTTGCCTCCTGATAAAGAATCTCACCTTCTAGGGACATGGATATGTTGTTGTATCCTCACTTACTGGCAGGTTCCTTGCCACTTTAAACCTTGCCGGAAGGTCTTCAAGCTGGCTCCTCCCACCCACCACCCGGGTGGTAAAGCTCAGGATTCCCTAGATTAGCTCTCGCGTTTAGGCCTGGATCCAAACTCATCGGTTAAACCGAAACTTGTTCTTAAATTTTCTAGACTTCGGTCTGTTCCTTCCTTCGCAGCTGCGATGGATAAGTTGACTCCCGGATTTCGGTGGTGCCCATGCTGGCAGAACATGTCTTGGACCGATCCGCACCCCACGTGCGTCTATTGCCTTGAACTCTATCATGATCCGCAGGCCTGCGAATTGTGCAAGTCCTTCTCGGTCAACGTCCTCGAAGACCATGCTGCCAGACTCCAACTTGGGCGCCCCGAGAAACGTGTTCCTCCAGTGAAGTCAAAGGAGGCCCGTTGGGTGATGTCCGCGGCGGTGGGCTCGGCTGAGCAACTTCAGCAGATGATCGCCCTCGAGGAGGAGGCAGCCCAGGCCGCATCTGTTTCTTCCTTGGCCGCGGCATTTATACCGCTCTCCTTGGGCTCCTTCTACACAGCTTCTTTTAAGGAGCTTTGTCAGTCCCTCTCTACAAAAGGTGAGGGTCCATCAGGACATTCCTCTTGGTCCAAGAAGAAGGACTCGAAGGGTAAGTCCCACCGTCGGCGTTCATGGGAGCGGGAGAGGTCCCCTTCCCCGGACAGTTGACACTCAACTTCAGTAGAGGTTGCAGCTGGCTTCACGGTGTCCCCGTGGGGTCAGCCGGCCAAGACACCCGTCGACGTGATCGAGATTTTTCTCGACCCATCGGACGGGCTGTCGACTGGAGAAGCCGACAACCCTTCTTTGCCGGTTCCCCCAGTGGAAACTGAGGACTTGCCTGCGCCTCCTGTGCCGGAGTCCCTGGTTAAGGTTTCTGAGCCGAGGGAGGAGCGGGTTCCCCCCACTCCCTCCCAGACCCACCCTCGGAAACACCGACAGTCTTGGACCTCTTCTCGGTCCAGCCGGTCCCGCCGACTCCGGCAGTCTCAGTCTCGGCACCGAGGAAAGCGGCGGCGCCGCTCTTCCTCCTCGGAGGAAAGGCTTCAGTACAAATTGCGTCGATGCTATGAGGACTTGATGTGGCAGCAGCTCCTTCTGACTGGGAACAAGCCGACCCCGTCGCCTTCCCCGGCCATTAAGTGGCTGTCACCTGAGCGGCCGAAACAACCCCTCGTGGTCATCGAGGAGCCGGCGCCGGTTGTTCGGCCAAAACCAGCTGTGCCACCTATCGTGGTGGAACCCCCCACCTCCACAACCAAAAACTGGGGCCCCGACCAAGAATTCTCGGTCGGGTCATGGGTTGCCCCATCGGTTGTCGGTCACCCTCACTCCCGATCGCCCTCGGCAGGTGGAGGGTGACTCAGGCCCTCAGAAGCTGCTTGCAGACTCTTCAGAGTGTGATGATGACTCTTCTCTGTTCTCCAGGCCTCTCAACCTGGAGTCCTCTGGGGGACAGTCGATGGACGAGAGCCCATCCTTGTTCATGGGATTACTTCAGCTCATCTCAGAATCTACTGGGATGAAGCTCGAACCCTTGTCCAAGCAGGCCAAGTACCCCCTCATGGAGATACTGGACCGAGGGGATTCTCCTATAGAGGCCTTTCCTGTGGCGGAAGCCATTGTTGGCCTGGCCCTGGAGTTATGGCAGCGGCCGGCTTATTGTCCAGCTCCCTTGGCCAGGATGGCCAGGAAGTATGCTGTTCCCACCGGTTCACTCTCCGGATTCTCGGAGCACCCCTCTGCGTAGGGGTTGGTGACCGACAGTGTTTTCTGGTGCTCCGGAAACACTCGCGACGTGGACGAGCCACCGGATAAAGAGTCCAAGAAACTAGACTACTCTGGGCGTAAAGTTTATGCTGCGTCCTCCTTAGGCCTTCGTCAGGCCAGTTCGGACGTACTGATGGCACACTTTTCCCACGCCCTTTTGGGCTCCCTGGATGAGGTGATTCCTCATCTCCTGGGTGACCTCCAGACTACAGTCAAGCAGGTGCGGGATCAGGGAAGGGTGGTGGCAAAGCAACAGCTCCAAACTGCTCTCGACATTGGAGACTCTTGTGCCCGGTCAGTAGCGGCCGCAGTGGCCATGCGCCGCAGAGCTTGGCTGCGGATCTCCACCTTCACGGCGGATACGCAGCACAAGCTGGCAGACGTTCCCTTCCTGGGTACCGACTTGTTCAGGTCGGGGGTGGAAGGCTTCTCCAGAGGATTGAGAAGTCCAATGCCACATTAGACTCTGTCATGTCTGCCCAGAAGGACAAAGGCCACCAGCAGCAGCGTAAGCCCTTTTGGCCTTCTGCCGCTGTGGTACATCCGGCCCAGCAACACTAGCATCAGGGCCAGCAGGCTCGCACTTGGCACCCCAAAGCCAAGCCTGCAGCTTCCTCCAGCAGGAAGCTGGGAGGAAAAGGCCCAGGAGGTCCCTCGGCCAGTCCTTCCTCCAAGCGTGCCCAGTGACGGGTTGAGGGGTGTCGCCCCAGCCTCGTCACTCCCTCCCTGGGTTCCCCCCCCCATGGGGGGACGGCTCCACCACTTCCTTTCCACCTGGTCCGCTATCACCATGGACTGCTGGGTGTTAGAAGTGGTAGGTAGGGAAAGGTCTGCCTCTTGAATTCGAGCAGGTCCCACCCTATCAGGCCGTCGCCCCACGGGGAGCTATGCAGTCCACAGCCTCTCTGTCTGCTCATCGAGCTGACATTGTTCTGCTCCTCCAAAAGGAGGTGATCAGGGAGGTAGCGGATCCTCCACCAGACCCAGGGTTTGTGTCCAGGTATTTCCTGGTCCTAAAATGGACGGGGGGCTGGCGCCCCATTCTAGACCTACACAACCTAAGTAAGTTCCAAAGGTCTCAAACCTTCAGGATGGTCACTCTGGCACAGATCATTCCATCCTTGGAACGAGGCATGTGGTTCTGTTCTCTGGACCTCCAGGACGCATTCTTTCACATCCCAATCCGTCCATCCCACCAGCGATTCCTTTGCTTAAGAGCAGAGGGGTCTCTCTACGAGTTCCGGGCCATGCCCTTCAGCCTTTCTCCAGTTCCCAGGGTCTTCACCAAATGCATGGCAGTGGTAACAGCATTCCTGCGGCACCAAAGGGTCCAGGTGTACCCTTACCTGGACGACTGGCTGATTGCAGCCCACTCCAGGCTGGAGGTGGAGCGGTCCAGGGTTCTGGCCCTCCAGGTCTGCTCTCAGATTGGCCTCCTCATCAACGAGGCCAAATCGGAACTCATTCCAATGCAGGTGATTCAATTCATCGGGGCATAGCTCGACTCTCTTCGAGCCAGAGCACGGCTCCCGGCGGACAGGGCCGAGGTTCTCTCTTCCTTTGCCCAATCATTTCTGGTTGGGCAATTGCGCCCTGCCTGGGACTTCTGCACCTCCTGGGCCTCATGGCGGCCTGCACCAGTGTGGTCCATTGGGCCCGCTGGCACATGCGTCCCCTTCAGTGGGGGCTGGCCCGCCAATGGTCACAGCGCTCCGGTCCTCTGGACCAGCCAGTGCCGGTGACCCAGGAGATGTAAAATGCTCTCCAGTGCTGGATCGTTCCAGCTTATCTGTAGGAGGGCATCCCGTTTGTCCGCCTCGAGCCAACTGTCATTCTAACGACCGATGCCTCTCTGATGGGTTGGGGTGCCCATCTGGGGGAGCACAGAGTGCTTGGCCTCTGGTCTCCTCAGGAGTCTCGATGCCACATCAACCTGCTGGAGCTTTGAGCGGTCTGACTAGCCCTCACCGCCTTCGCTCCGTTTGTACAGGGTCAAGTGGTCCAGGTCCAGACGGACAATACCACGACCATGTACTACCTAAACCACCAGGGTGGGACGCACTCCTTGCCCCTTTGCAAGGAAGCTCTACGCACTTGGTCCCTCTTGAGCAGACTGGGGATCAGGGCCCTGAACTATGTCGGTCACATGGGGGACTACCAGAAGGCAATTCTTTCTGAGGTGGAAACCAAGTTAGACTCCCTGACGGACTCTCAAGTCAAGCAGGAACCGTCTGACCTTGTCCGCTCTGCATGTTCGGCCAGTCGACACATTCTTCGTGCGACCTATGATGCAGTGGACACTGCTGGATGGAGCTCAGCTTTGGCCGTAGGCTTACGACGTCATGCTTGGCTCCGCGTGTCAGGGTTGGTCCCGGAGTGCAGTCTGCTATCCAGAAAATGCCCTTCCGGGGTCGGTGCTCTTCCGGTGATGTCAGGACATCTGCGATCTGCAGGAGAAGAGGGCGGCACTAAAGTATGTTGACTCTGTACCATTCCCATGCTTCGCCTCGTCCCTTTCATGAGCGGAATCGGCCAAATGAAGTGAAACCTCCGGACAGCGGGCCACTAAACGGGCCCCTCAGCTGCCAAGCCTCCACCCCAAAAAGCAGTGGCTACTTCAGCTGCGGCGCTGCCCCACACTACCTGACTCCTCCTCTCTCCCACAGCCTTCGGACTTCCCGGAGGAACCGGTAGGAGGGAGGTTCTCCCTCCACCTTCCGGGCTGGGAGAGGATAACAACAGATTCATGGGTGCTCCAACTAGTCGCAGAACGACACTCAATAGAGTTTCTTAAGAAACCACCTCGTCACCCTCCCCAAAGGTCATCGTACCCTCAGGAACATCTTCTTCTGGTCCAGGAGGAGATTTCAGCTCTGTTGCTGAAAGAGTTACTATTCCCATTTCTTCCTGGTCCCGAAGAAGACAGGAGATGTAAGACCTATTCTAGATCTCAGTTCCCTGAACCTATTCGTGGAATACAGGAGGTTCAGAATGCTCTCACTACAGAGCCTTCTGCCCCACCTCCGCTCCGGCCAGTGGATGTGCACTCTGGATATGCAGGATGCCTACCTGCATATCTCCACTCGCCCATCCAACCGCAGATATCTCCATTTTGCTTTCCATTTGGCCTCTCCTCGGCTCCCCAAGTATTTACCAAATGCCTGGCAGTGGTGGCAGCCTACCTGCGAACCCGGGGAGTGCAGGTGTTCCCGTACCTGGACGTCTGGCTCCTAGCGGCCTCATCCAGGGAGGAACTCCTGCGCTGCCTTCCCCTTACCCAACAGTTTTTGCCTGCCTGGGTATTACCATCAACCATTCCAAGTCTCATTTGATCCCATCCCAGAGACTCCAGTTTATCGGGGTGATACTGGACACGACCCTAGACAGGGCCTTCCTGCCACCGGACAGGGCGGCCACAGTTCAGACTCGGGTAAGCCTGTTGTTCGGTCACAGGTGAGTCACTGCAAGGTCGGTTCTTCATCTTCTCGGGCTCATGGCGGCTGCTATCCCAACAGTTCCTCACGCTCGGCTCCACATGAGGGTTTCCCAGTGGATGCTTCACTCCCAATGGGATCAGTTGGCAGACGACTTGGATCAGCTAGTTCTGGTCTCCTCTCCCATGGTTCGAGACTTGCAGTGGTGGATGGTCAGAGAGAACCTGTTTCGAGGGGTTTCATTCTTCATTCCCCCCCCCCCCAGACTGACTACAGATGCCTCAGGCGAAGGTTGGGGAACCCATCTCGGTCCTCATCGGACCTAGGGCTCTTGGTACAAGCTCAAACTATCCCTTCGCATCAAAGTGCTAGAGCTTCGGACAGTCCTGTATGCCCTCCAAGCCCTCCACCTGTATCTCCTTCCAGGCCACCTGTACGTCCAGATGGACAATATGTGTGTGGTATGGTACATCAACAAACAGGGAGGGACTCAATCCTACCCTCTTTGCAGGGAAGCAATGAGGGTGTGGGACTGGGCAGTACAGCACGACCTTCACCTCACGGCAATTCATGTTCTGGGAGTTGACAACACCCTGGCAGACAAGCTGAGTCACTCGTCTGCCTGGGCCCATGGGTGGGAACTGGATCAGGGGGTCCTAGACAATATCTTCCTACACTGGGGAACACCACAGTTAGACCTGTTCGCTTCCCTTCAAAACGCAAAACTTCCAATCTTCTGCTCGCTCGTTCAAAAGTGAGGCATTTTCTGGAAAGACGCTCTGTCTCTAGATTGGAAGGACAGATTCATCTGTGCCTTTCCCCCAGTTCCTTTGATCCAAAGGGTCTTGCAGAAACTAGGGTCAGAAGGAGCACGAATTATTCTGATCGCTCCTTTTTGGCCCAGGCAAGTCTGGTTCTCTCTTCTACAACAATTCTCAGAGGAACCGCCACTTCCTCTTCCTCTGTCTCAAGGTTTGTTGACCCAGGACCAGGTAACCCTGGTTCATCAAGGTCTCAAGTCCCTTCAGCTTCATGCATGGCTCCTGCAGACATAGCCCAGGCCCGCTTTGGAGCTTCTCCCCAGGTGGCGGAAATTCTGGTGGAGGCTAGGAAATCCTCCACCAGGTCTACCTAGGCCATGAAGTAGAAAAGATTCACAATTTGGGCCGCTTCAAAAGACGTTGAGCCTTTCTCCTGCCCTGTTGGTCATCTGCTGGAGTACCTGCATCATCTCTTCGATCTGGGTCTTAGTCATTCCTCCCTGAAGGTCCACATGGCGGCCATTTCAGCCTATCATGTTCCCTTTGCAGACAGAACGTTTGCTCAGCTGGAGGTCTCTTAAGACTTTCCTCAGAGGGGTTCTCCAACTGAGACCTCCTATCAGAGTTCCGGCCCCTCCTTGGGATTTGAATTTTGTTCTTGAGAAACTAACTCTGCCTCCCTTTGAGCCAGCAGCTTCCGCAGACTTGAAGTTCCTCTCCTGGAAGATGCTTTTTCTTGTGGCCATTACCTCTCCTCAGAGGATTTCCGTGCTCCAGGCCCTAATGTGTAAAATTCCATACTTAATTTTCCACAAGGGACGTGTGGCTCTGTGTACCAATCTTAAGTTTCTCCCTAAGGTGGTAGCAGAGTCTACTCTGAACCAGTCCATAGTTACCCCCCTTTTTTACACAGAACTCCAATCAAGGGGCGTATTTGTTACATACTATGGATGTTCACCGGATTCTGAGATATTACACTAACCGGACGAAGGATCTCAGAAAGACAGATCAACTCTTGTCTCTTTTGCTCCGAAAAGGGAAGGCAATGCTGTTTCTAAGCAATGCCTATCCAAATGGTTGGCTCATTGCATCACTTTCTGTTATGACAGGTACAACAAAACCCTCCTGGGTCAAGTCAGAGGCCACTCCACCAGAGGAGTCGCTGCCTCAGTGGCTTGTTTCAAGAATGTGTCGGTGGCAGACATCTGTGCTGCCACCACCTGGACCTCCGTCCATACCTTTATGAAACATTACAGTTTGGATATTGCCTCTCGCTGTAGAGCGGGCTTTGGGCTGGCTGTTCTGCAAGGCCTCCTTTCTTGAGGCCTTCACAGCTAGAGGATCTACTCTGAGTAGCTTTCCTCCTCCCGTGTGCTTCTCCTTGTTCCAGACTGCTTGGGACTCAGTCCTATATGTAATTACCTACTGCAAGAGCCCTCTCGAAGTAAGATAGTACAGTTACGTAAGAACTTACCGTAACAGTAGATCTTCGAGAGAGGCTCTTGCAATAGGTAATACCTTCCCACCCTCCATCCCCCTAAGCTTTTTTAGCTCCTTTTCTGTTTAAGAAAATACCCGCTTCTGTCTCGTCTGGCCTTTGTTGGCCCTTGGCGGGAAAGAACTGGAAGGCAGGCGTGAGGGATCGTCCCTTTATACCGACGTCTCCTGACACCGGTCACCTGACGTGGGGGCAGTCCCTCGCCAGGGACTGCTAGCTAGAAATTTTTACATGGGGTCCTGCCGCCTGCCGGCGTCAGTCCTATATGTAATTACCTACTGCAAGAGCGCCTCTCGAAGATCTACTGTTACGGTAAGTTCTTCCTTTACTGTACTTTAAAGCTCCAGGTTAATAAACAATAAAGCTGTGCTGAAACATTAAAAACCCAGTTACTTTAGGTCAGTGGTTCATCTGGATATTAAATCAGCAGCTGATACAAAGTGTAAATTAAATACCTCATAGGGGGAAATTTCCTCATGCCCAATCTCCACCTGTTGCTGCACCTATCACTGCTCCAGCATCTTTGTAAAATTTTGCCCAGAAGAAACACTGAGATAACAAAAGATTAGCTCCCTTAAGTTAACCAAAGGTTCGGGGGTCCACTTTCCAGAGTGACTTCTCCCAGTTACTCAATCACTTGTTGCTCAGGTGTTCTTTCAGCATGGGTCTTTGTCCTCTGAATATCTGTTAGGGAACCTGTTGGAATAAAAAAGAAAACTCTCCACTGAGAGCATAGTAGGCTTCTCACCAATGGAAATAGAGGACCCCCCCCTCCGTCCCAGGCAATGCTAGCATACCTTTAATTAAATGAGCATGTCAGGACATTTGAAGTTGTATCATTTCATCAGGGTCTGTCTCACAACAAGCCGTCTCTGCTTTTCTTGGGGAAGTGGGGAGGACACCAGAATCAACCACACTAAATCTCTCCAAATGCAGAGGTAACAAAGTCAGCTGCACTGTATAAGACAAGGGAGCAAGCGTTGAAAGCTTCAAACACTCACGCAGAGTCCTGCGGCCCCGAGTTCACATTCAAAACACCAAGACTCAAAAAAAAAATGAATAAATAAAACTTCCAACGCTCCTATATTGCCGCAAGCTGCACTTGTTTAAAACAGCAAAAAGAAGAAAAATCTGTGTTGAGTGAAAGGAGCAGCATGCGCAGCCGCCTTGCTGCTCCCCTTCTTATTTGATGGCTTTATAGAAAGGTCCTCGGATGTTCTCAGACCAGCTGGGTAAATCTTGGGTGAGCTGTGATGTCATTTAAGCACGAATTACATCATTTTCATCAAGGTCCTAGCAGCTTCATATATACACAGTACATCAGATTATGAAATGGCAAAAATGAGCCGTCACTTCAAACAGTATTAAATGTACTATAAGATATTAAACGTTTAGTAACTTTCACAGATTAATCAGTAAAAATTTGGGGACGGTCTTAAACAAGAGAAAGGGCTGCCCAAGCATACTCGTTTCCTTACTAACCTAAATGTAGTTGTATTTTGCATCACCAATTTGCCAAGGTTCTACAACACTCAGTATTACTGGTATGCATTTCCCTGTAATGGTTTCTCCTACCAGACATTGTACTGCTGCTCTTGTAGCCCTTCCTTCTTCAAAATGTATGATGTTTCTTCGAGAGGGCTCTTGCAGTAGGTGTTCACAGATAGGACTAAGCCGTCAGGTGTCGGGACCCACGGAAAACTTTTAGGTAGCAGTCCCTGGTGGGGGACTGCCCCATGTCAGGTGACCAGCGTCATATGACGTCGGTATAAAGGGGCGGTCCCCCACGCCAGCCTTCCAGTTCTTTCCCGCCATTGGCTTGTGAAAGTTCCTCGTGGTAGAACTGCGCAGTACCTTTGGTTGTAAAGTTTTAAACTTTTTTGACATTTTTTCCAGATTTTTTTTTTTCTCATACCATGTGCTCTGTATGTCATCCCTGACACCCTCCAAATCGCATAGAAACATGTGCGACTCGTGGTTCCCAGCTTCCATGCAAGGACAACCACTCCTTGTGCCTCTTCTGTCTAGGCCCAGACCACCCTGTGGAGAAGTGCTAGCACTGCCAGAAATTCAGCTCATCTACCCACAAGTGAAGGCAACAGTCCCTGGAAGCCCATCTCCTCAAAAGGAAAATGGCATCCATGGAGAAGGAGTTGAAAAAACTTAGGCAGGCGTCAACTTCCCCCGAAGGCCACAAAAAGAGATGTGAGAAGGAGAAGCACCGGGAGTGGAATTCGCCTTCCACAGTAACCTCTACTTCGGCTGGAGTCACAACCTTGCAGGTATCATCCCCTCTGGGGGATCGCTCCTCGACGGCCATCTTGGTATCGCCCCTCCCATTGGGCTCGCTCTCGGACCCTTCAGGAGCCTCCGGGGCAAAGGAGGCCTCCGCTTCCTTCAAGGCCGCGACTCCACCGTGGTCTTCCGGTCCGAGCGGGTCCAGTAAGTCAGACGTCGGTCCCACTGACGCCCGCCCGGACAGAGCTGCTAAGCCGCTCACCTCCTCAGGTGATCGCCCAGCCCACCCCCTTCCGACAAGGCCTTCTTTGGACAGGGAGTCTAAGTCCAATGCTGGCTCCTCCGACATGCGCCCGGACACTGCCGACAAGACAGACGCCGTCCCCTCTGACGACCACTCGGTCAACCTGCCTGCATCAGACCCTATCATCACGCCTGATGCCCCAGGCTGTCCGCAACGGATAACCCCATTGCCTACCGAGGTCCCAACACCCCCTTGGATCACACCCGGGGATTTCAGTCCTCCTTCTCCGTCTGAGTCCGACAACCTTGGGACGCTGCTGTTGGGGGGGTTCCCCCTCCTAGGCTGGACCCTCTGACGCAGGACCCTCGAACACTGGACCTGCCACTCTTCGGCATCCCTTTGTCCAATGGAAGACCTGTTCCTCCATCGGACCTGTTCGGCGGTCTACTGACGCCTCCTCTGTCCGGTCCGCCAGCCGGGCCTTTGTCAGGACCCTCTGCCCCATCAGAGCCCTAGGCACCTGGGTACCCGACACTGTAATACCCGGTGCCGCAGTACCCGGCTTGTCAGTATCTGACGCCGCAGTACCCAACATTGCATTACCTGGTGCTGCAGTACCTGACGCCGGGCTTCCTGCCGTCTGATTACAGATAATCTTATTATGGGTACTCACCCTACCCATATCTGAGCCCCCCTCCTCCGCCTCCACTGCCCACTCCGCAGCCGCTGGCGGATCTGAAGGAGACCTTGGCCTCCTGTTGAGCTGAGGCCATGTCTCAGCTCACCAAGGAGTCGAGGAAGTAGCCTCCAGCGTCGGTCCCTATGCCGGACCCCTCGTCAGGGCAGAGACGGAGACTCCTCCCTTACCCGACGCCAGAAGGGAACCTTCTGGCGCCTGAGGTGGGGAGGACACGCACACCCAGGGGCTCCCCAGAGGGGTCGTACCTTCCCCTCCCAGGGAGGAATTTTCTTCTTCTACCTCAGAGCCATCTGACTCGGATTGTGAATCCGACCACTCTGTCATGGAGACGAGCCCCATACTCCAAAACGCCCAAGGCCGAGGGACCCTCGGAAGTCTCCTCCAGAGGACCCTTCTTTTCTGGAGCTCTTAAGGAAGATCCAGGAGACACATCAGTGGAGCCAGACCCACAGTGTAAGAAGCTCGCTGCCCATCTGAATCTGCCTGAGAATGCTCCCACACTGATTCCACCCTGGATAGAGCCTCACACCGATCTTGTTTCCACTATTTGGAAACAACCATCCTCGCTAGCCCCCCTTCCGAGGAAGGCAGAAAGGCTATTCCAGGCTCCGGAGGGTAAAGATTTCCTCAGTCTTCACCCCAAGGCAGATTCGGTTGTGATCAGTGCCACCCACGGCCACTCCACCAACCCCAAACATCTGAGCTCGTCCACACCTGACAAGGAATCCCAACTTCTGGATCAGTATGGGAAGAAGATTTACTCCTCTTTGACCCTAGGCATCAGGGCCCTCAACTATGTCAGCCACATGGGGGATTTCCAGAAGTCCATCCTTAGCCAGGTGAAATCCAAGCTGGACTCCCTACCTGATTCTCAAACTAAGCAGGAACTGGGAGTCCTTGTCCGTCCCACTAGTTCGGCCTTTAGGCACATGCTTTGTGCCACCTACGACGTGGTGGACAAAGCTGGCAGGAGCTTGGCTTTTGCCATAGGTCTACGGCATCATGCCTGGCTCCATGTGTCAGGATTGGTCCCTGAAGTACAGTCTGCTATACAGGATGCTCCCTTCAGGGGTTCGGTGTTGTTCGGGGGTGATGTCAAGGACATCATAACCAAACTGCAGTAGAAGGGCACTGCACTAAAGTTGGTCCAGACTTTGTACAGGCCCCCTCAGGGGCAGCGACGTCATTTTCATCATCAAACCCAACAAAAACAAAAGCCTAACCAAGGAAAGCGCGCCAACAAATATCAGGCCCCTCCAGCAACCAAGACTCCCCCCAGCAAAAAATCTGCGGGAGCCTCGGCTGTTGTGCTGCCCCACACCTCCTGACTCCCTGCCTCTCACTCTGGCCATTCCAGAGGAACTGGTAGGGGGAAAGAGTCTCCTCCCATCTGCCGGGTTGGGAGAGGATAACATTGGACGCTTGGGTGCTCCAGCTAATATCTGCCAGGCACTCGATAGAGTTTCTACAGAAACCTCCTCGAAAACCACCCCCTCAGTCGTCTTACTCCCCACAACATCTTCCTCTGGTTCTAGAAGAAATCCTGTCCCTTCTGTTGAAGGTGGCGATAGAGCCAGTCCCCACTCATCTTTGGGGGATGGGTTACTATTCCCACTTCTTTCTAGTTCCAAAGAAGTTCGGAGACCTGAGGCCAATCCTAGACCTCTGCTCTCTGAACATGTTTATGGCGTACAAATGCTTCAGAATGCTCTCCCTGTAGAGCCTTCTACTGTTACTCCAGCCGGGACAGTGGCTATGTGCTCTGGATATGCAGGATGCATACCTGCATATCCCCATATGCCCTTCCCATCACAAATACCTCCATTTTTGCTTTCAGGGGGACCACTACCAGTTTAAGACCCTCCTATTTGGTCTCTCCTCAGCTCCCTGAGTGTTTACCAAATGCCTGTTGGTGGTAGCGGCCCACCTGCATATACAGGGCGTGCAGGTCTTCCCGTACTTGGGCGATTGGCTCCTGGTGGCCCCATCCAGGGAAGAACTCCTGCACTCCTTTACCCTTACCCTGCAGGTTTTTACCAGCCTGGGTATTACCATCAAAGAGGTCAAGTCCCACTCGGTTCCTTGCCAATGCCTCCAATTTATAGGAGCGATACTGGACACGACCACAGGCAAAGCCTTTTTGCCTTGGGTTGAGACCCTTCAGAATCAGGCTCATCTTCTGTCCAGTCACAGATGGGTCGGAGCCAGGTCAGTCCTCCACCTCCTCGGGCTCATGGCGGCTGCCATTCCGACAGTTCTGTTTGCTT
Organism: Neoceratodus forsteri; assembly: GCA_016271365.2. Lineage (NCBI taxonomy): Eukaryota > Metazoa > Chordata > Ceratodontiformes > Ceratodontidae > Neoceratodus > Neoceratodus forsteri. The sequence continues at coordinate 1,117,250,045 of CM028129.1, read as the reverse complement.
GGCTCCGTATGTGGATCTCTCAATGGATGCCTCGGTCGCAATGGGACTAAACCACGGATGATCTGGACCAAGAGGTGCTAGTGTCGGATCCCATGATCAGGGTCTTGCACTGGTGGATGGTTCAGGAGAACCTGTGCCTAGGAGTTCCATTTTGCATCGCTCCTTCTTCCCAGACGTTGACAACGGATGCGTCGGGGGAGGGCTGGTGTGCCCACCTAGGGTCTCACAGGACTCAGGGCAGATGGTCTCTGTTCAAGCAGAAACTGCACATAAATGTGCTCGAACTGAGGGCAGTCCTATATGCCCTACAGGCTCTTCTTCCTTTCATTCTTCCTGGTCATCATCTCATCCAGTCAGACAATGTGTGTAGTCTGGTACCTCAACAAACAGGGAGGAACACGTTCCACCCCCCTGTGCCAGGAGGCGATGAGAGTCTGGTATTGGGCAGCCCAGCACAACCTTCACCTGACCACAGTTCATGTTCCGGGAGTGGAAAACACCCTGGCTGACGAACTCAGTCAATTCTCAGCTAGGGCTCACGAATGGGAGTTAGACCAACGGGTAGTAAATGACATCTTTCGGTAATGGGGGTCACCTCAGGTAGACCTCTTCGCCTCCCCCCCAAAATGCAAAACTTCCCACTTTTTGCTCGCTCGCTCCAGGGTGAGAGATTTTCTGGCGGGACGCTCTGTGTCTCTGTTTGAGGGACAGATTAGTTTATGCCTTCCCGACAGTTCCTTTAATTCCAAGGGTCTTGAACAAAACTTGGATCAGAAGGGGCTCGAGTGATTCTCATTGCCCCCTTCTGGCACAGGCAAGTCTGGTTCTCTCTTCTGCAAAGTTTGGTTTTCTCTTCTGCAACAGTTTTCAGAGAAAACTCATCTTCCTAAGAATGCTAAGAAGTGCAAGGTAATGCACCTAGGAAACAAAAACCCAGGAGAAGAGTACGCAATTGGGGGTGAGATACTAACAACAACAAAAATGGAAAGGGACCTGGGGGTAGTCATATCAGATGACTTAAAGGTGGGCAAGTAATGTGAGAGGGCAGTAAGGAGGGCTGGGGGGATAGTGGGATGCATAGGGAGAGGCATCACCAGTAGAAAACAGGAAGTTGTTATCCCTCTGTACAGACAGCTGATGAGACCCCATCTGGAGTACTGTGTGCAGTTCTGGAGACCAAATCTCTGCAAGGACATAGACAAGATGGAAGCTGTCCAGAGGAGGGCAACTAAAATGGAGCAGGGTCTGCACTGGAAGACATATGAAGAGAGACTAAAGGAGCTTAATATGTATAGCCTCGAGGAAAGGAGGGAGAGGGGGACATGATAGAAACTTTCAAGTACCTCAAGAGAATCAACAAAGTCCAAGAGGGTAGCATCTTTCAAAAAAAGAGGTGTGCAAGAACAAGGGGGCACAATTTGAAGATAGAGGGGGGTGGCTCAAAGGTAATGTAAGGAAGTATTTTTTCACAGAGAGGGTTGTGGATGCATGGAACGGCCTTCCGGAGGAGGTTGTGGAGTCAAAAACAGTGGTTGAATTCAAGCATGCATGGGACAGCCATAAGGCAATTCTAGGGGGTGGAGGTAGAAAGAAGTAGGCTGCTGGTTAACTAGGATCTTACTTTGAGACACAGCTCTTGCAGCAGGTTACACCATTTGGAGTGAAGCCGGCAGGCGTCAGGACCCCATGGAAAAATTCTAGCTAGCTATCTTCAGCGGGGACCGTCCCCGACGTCGGTCCCGCCTCCGACGTCAGGCGTAGTACATAAGGGAGCTGTCCTCCCAGATTCCCCAGTTCTTTCCCCGCCGACATTTGCTAAGTCTCGACCTTCTGTTCCAGTTCTAGCATGACGCCTGGGTAAAGTTTTTCGCTCGAAAATTCGCTTTACTTGGGTCAGTTTATTGTCTGATGTCTCTCCAACCTCGGTCATCCTTGAAGTGCACCTGTGGAAGCAGATCCCTTTCAAGGATCTGCATTCTGCCTGCGTCCAGTGCTTAGGCCCAGACCACGACACCGGTCCTGCTCCTTTTGCCTAGGTTTCAACAGCAGAACCCGGATCCGCCCAGAAGGCCCTACAGGCGTTCCTGCTCGAGGAACAACTCAAGACCATGGCCTCCAAGGGGGGATTCTTCGGAGAAGGCCCGCAAACATTCGGAGAAGCATAGGGAGAAGGCCCCTTCCAGGTCTCTGTCTAGGGCCTCTGATTCTTGTAGCTCCAGCTCCAGATCCGACCGCTCGCCTTCCCGGGCCAGTTCTCAGCCTCCCCCTGCTGCGGTGAGAAAGTCTTCGGGCTCCTCTTCTCAGGCCAAGACTTCCAGGCCTCCTTTGTCTTCCAAGGCCCTGGTCAAGTCAGGGGACCGCCACCATCACCACAAGTCGGGTTCCTGCCATTCTGAACCCGACGTCAGGTCTGCCTCCTTGCCTCCTCCTCCCCAGCGGAAGACCAAGGAGTTCACCTCTCTTAAGAGACCGTTGGACCCGACGTCGACCCGCCCGACGTCGGCCTCTCGCCACAGGTCCCCAGAGCCATCGACCGCCAGACGACCATCGCCGGCCAAGCCTACGCACGGCATGACCGGTAGGGCGGCGTCGTGCCTGTCCGGATTGAGAAGAGACCCCGGCGCCTCCGACTCAACGCCGGTCAGGAGACCATTACAGAGGAGGAGTTAACACAGCCCGAGGACCAGACGGGCGACCCGGTCCTGTCGAGCCTCCCAGGGAACCCTCCCCGCAACCTGAGGCCCCTGTGGAACCGACGCCGGAACCAGATGACCGACCACCGGCGCCCGGTCTGTCGTCGGGTCTTTCTTTCTCAGAGGTCAAGGAGCTTTTCACTTACTGGTGGGATACCATCAAAAAAAAGTGGTCCCCACCCCACCTCCTCTTCCACCTCCTCCTCCTAGGCCGGTTACTCCTCCGGTCCCTGCGCCCCTTCTCCATCCAGGTCTGCAGGCCGGTTACCTCCTCCCCGGGAGCCCAGGATCCCTCTAAGGGGAGACCAGATAAAGGAGACCTCCTCCAGATCCTCTTCTGGGTCACCCAGCCCTAAGAGACCCAGAAGACGCCGCCTCGCCTGCCGACAGAGGACACGGGATCAGAGTTTCAACAGGATCTAGATCTCCATCTCCCCTCCACATCCCTTCTCCGGACCCACGTGAGCTTCCAAGGTCTCCTCCGGATGACCCTTCATTCTCGGACATCATAGAGACACATCCAAGAGAACATGGGATGGGATGCGGAAGAGTTAGACCCCAAAAGGCTAAGCCTTACGAAATATCTTCGGCAGAAGTACCCCAAGCCTGTGGTGGTGCCACCCTTGGTAGACACTTTTGTGGACGTCACCAAGGCAGCTTGGAAGCGTCCACATTCACTCCCGGCGATGCCAAAGAAAGCTGACCGCCTGTACAAGGCTCCAAGGGAAGACCAGTACTTGGCTCAGCATCCTCAGGCCAACTCTCTGATCATAACAGCCTCTCATGACCGGTCCCAGAAACCGCAGCATTTGAGCACTCTGCCACCGGACCCGGAGTCCAAACAGCTGGATGCTATGGGTAGGCGCACGTATGCTTCCGCTACTTGCGCCATCAGATCCCTGAATTACTTGACCCACATGGTGCAGTTCCAAAATGCCTTGTGGGAGCAGGGTCTGGATCTGGCTGAGAAGTTGCCAGAAGGTGAGCAGAAGGAGGAGATGTTGCAGCTCCTCCAGACAGGTTCTGGCGTGGGGACTCAAGTGCTATCGAGCGTCGACTCCGGACTCTCGGCCCGAGCAGCAGCTTCAAGTGTATGCCTCCGGACACTCTTGGCTCCGTGTCTCGGCTTTACCCCAGACATCCACAAAACACCATGGATGCCCCATTTGAGGGAGAAGTTCTCTTTGGTGAGCCCTCTGAGAGGGTCATCACCAAGCTCAAGAGGCGCGGAAAGCTGTGAGGTCGGTCCAGGCAACGTACCGACCGAGGCTTAGTTCCTTCCATAGGAACCAAAGCCGTTTTCGTGGACGGGCACAGAGACAACAGTCCTGCACTGGTCCACAACAGAGGGGCTCCGGTTCCCGTAGAGCCCAGGGTAGACAGCCCGCTGGCCGAGGTCAACGCCCAGCTAAACCGGTCCAGCCCACAGGCCCCTCTGCCGCCACAGCCTGACTCCTTTCTGTCCCCCACCCCTCAGGATCAACGGGACATCAAGGTCGGGGGTCGCATTGCGAAGTACCTGCCAGGATGGAAGTCCGTAACCACCGACCGGTGGGTTCTTCAGTTGGTTGAAAGAGGCCACTTTATAGAATTCGCGGAAAAGCCACCCTCGGGCTCCTCTGCTCTCCCGTTACTCGGGTCAGCACAAGCCTCTGATCAGGCAAGAAATACTCGCACTCCTGCAAAAGGGGGCGACAGAGTATGTCCCAGAGAACCAGAGAGGATACGGGTACTACTCCCACTTCTTCCTGGTTCCAAAGAAAACAGGGGACCTCCGTCCGATTCTGGACCTCAGCGACCTCAATATGTCGGTCGCCTACAAAAGATTCCGCATGGTGACTCTTCCGGGTCTTATTCCTATGCTAAAGAGGGACGCATTTTTAGCATCCCTAGACATGCAGGATGCATACCTGCATATCCCTGTAGCTCAGGGCTACAGGAGGTTCATGCGCTTCGAGTTTCCGCCACCACTTTCAGTTCCGAGCACTTCATTCGACTGTCATCAGCTCCCAGGGTCTTTATCAAATGCATGGGGTCGTGGCCGCGTCTCTAAGGAGACAGGGCCATTATGTGTTCCCGTACTCGGACGATTGACTTCTCATGGCCGCCTCCAGAGAGGCGTTGTTATTGGCTATCCAGAGTACCCAGGATCTGTTTCGGTCTCTGGGCATCTTGATCAATTACGAGAAGTCTCTCCTGTTACCGTCACAGAAACTGCAGTTCATAGGCGCAGTCCTGGACACCATTCAGGGAAGAGCAATTCTTCCAGATGACAGAGCGGAGCACATCAGATCCCTCATCAGGGATCTTTCGTCGAACAAGACCGTCCCAGCCAGGTCGGTCCTTCGCTTGCTCAGACACATGGCTGCGGCCATTCCGACTGTCCCTTTCACAAGGCTCCACATGCAGGTAACTCAGTGGATGCTCAAGGTGCAATGGGACCAAAGGCAAGACCATATGCAGCATCCGGTCAGGATCACGAATGCCGTGATTCGAGACTGGCAATGGTGGCTAGACCCAGGGACACTCTCTATGGGTGTCCCGTTTATAGCGCCGTCCCCGGAGGTAATCCTCACCACAGACACCTCAGGACTAGGGTGGGGAGCACACCTGGATGGGGTGAAGTCCCAGGGAACGTGGACCCCTCAGGAGGCTCACCTTCATATCAACGTTCTGGAGATGAGGGCGGTCCTTTATGCCCTGCAGGCATTTCAGTCAGAGATCCCGCTGAGTACTCTCCTGCTACAGACAGACAACACGGCGGTGATGTATTACCTCAACAAACAAGGAGGCGCACACTCTTACCCCCTTTGCAGGGAGGCTATGAGGGTGTGGGATTGGGTAATCCGACACGGTGCGAACCTGATCACAGTACATGTTCCCGGGGTGGACAACACAACTGCAGACGGCCTGAGTCGCTCCCAGGCCAGAGTCCACGAGTGGGAACTTCTTCAGGAGGTAGCAGAGGATCTGTTTCTTCGATGGGGAACTCCAGAATTGGACTTGTTCGCTTCCCCATCCAACGCAAAACTGCCCAATTTTTGCTCGCTAGATCCAGGGCCTGGTGTTTTCTGGCGAGATGCGTTGTCCCTCTCCTGGGCGGACAGATTCCTCTACGCTTCCTCCCTTCCCGTTGATCCAGAGAGAGTTCTCAAACTCGCGCAGGGAGCATGCAACAATGATCCTGGTGGCCCTTTCTGGCCCAGACAGATCTGGTTCCTTTGCTAATACAGCTATCCCGGAACCTCCGCCCCGTTGCCATTCAGCTCCCATCTCTTGTCTCAGGAGGAGGGTTCACTGGTCCACCCGGACTTACGCTCACTGAACCTGCATGCATGGCTCCTAGAGACATAGCCATTTTGCGACGAGGGGTCTCGCAAGAGGTTGCGTAGTTCTTTGTGCAGCCAGAAAGCCGGGCAACGATGTGACGACGCCATGAAATGGCGCCTATTTTTGTCTATGATCGCAAACACGCCGGCCTTCCCTTTAGGTTGTCCGGTGAAAGCGGTGTTAGAGTACCTGCTCTCCTCTTCCGGCTCGGTCTCGCCTACTCCTCTATTAAGGTGCACCTCTGTGCCATTTCAGCTTATCATCTCCGTGGACAGCTCATGGCACAATTAGATGCCTGTCGAGAATTCTTGAGAGGGGTGTTACATCTAGGCCGCCCATTAAGGACCCAGTGCCTCCATGGGACTTACTCTTTGTCCTGGAGCAACTCACGCTCCCCCCCTTTGAACCTGCCGTGGATTGCGAGCTGCGTTTTCTGTCGTGGAAAACGTTGTTTTTAGTTGCTGTTACGTCAGCGAGAAGAGTTTCCGAGCTTCATGCTCTCATGTGTAAGGAGCCTTATTTGATTTTCCACCGGGACAGAGTATCCCTAAGGAAGAATCCTAAATTCTTGCCTAAGGTGGTTTCCACACTCACTCTCAATCAGGACATTGACCTGCCTGTCTACTTCCCTAATTATTCTAATAGAGGAGAGGCGCTGCTCCACACCCTGGATGTTCACCGCAGCTTAAGGTACTACCTGAGCAGAACTAAGCAGCTTCGTAAATCGGAGCAACTTTTCGTTTCCTTTACTGAAAGGATGATGGGCCAACCAGTATCCAAACAGTCCCTTTCTCGCTGGCTTGTCCAGTGCATATCATACTGTTATGATATCAAACAAAAGCCCCTCCCGGTATCAGTCCGGGGCCATTCCCCAAGGGGAGTGGCCACCTCCTTTGCAGCACTTCGAAACGTCTCCACCTCTGCCATTCTGTGCTGCAGCCACTTGAGCCTGTACATATCTTTATCAGGCACTATAGCCTGACATCGCTTCATGGCGGAGAGCCAGCTTCAGCCTGGCTGTGCTACAGGGTCTCCTGTCCTAGAATCAGGACCTGGAATGAACTTTCTAGTTTCCTCCTCCCAGAGTGTTTGCAAGCGCTACTGCTTGGGAATCAGTCCTAATGGTGTAACCTGCTGCAAGAGCTGTGTCTGGAAGTAAGATAGTACAGTTACGTAAGAACTTACCGTAACAGTAGATCTTCGAGAACAGCTCTTGCAGCAGGTACCTTCCCGCCCACCTTCCCCCTTGGAGGAGGCATGGCTTAAGCCTTTTTTAACAGGGATTTATACCCTTTTGTCTTCTGATGTGGATCCTCGGTCTCCCATTTCGTTGTCAGCCTGCGGCCGGAAGTCTCCGGCGGGAGAACTGGGGAATCTGGCGGGACCGCCCCCTTATGTACTACGCCTGACGTCGGAGGCGGGACCGACGTCGGGGGCGGTCCCCGCTGAAGATAGCTAGCTAGAATTTTTCCATGGGGTCCTGACGCCTGCTGGCTTCAGCCCAAATGGTGTAACCTGCTGCAAGAGCTGTTCTCGAAGATCTACTGTTATGGTAAGTTCTTACATAACTGTACTTTCTGCAGCTTATCCATTAGGTAGGGAAATGGGCAGACTGGGTGGGCCAAGCGGTCCTTATCTGCCGTCAAATTCTCTGTTTCCTCTTCCTGTGTCGCAGCACTTGTTGACCAAGATCAGGGGACCCTTATTCACCCAGGTCTCAAATCCCTTCGTCTTCGTGCGTGGCTCCTGCAGATATAGCCAAAGCCCGCTTTGGAGTCTCTCCCTTAGTAGTTGACATTTTGGTAGAGGACAGGAAACCTTCCACCAGGTCCACCTACACTATGAAGTGGAAACAGTTTTCCATCTGGGCATATTCTAAAGACTTGGAGCCTTTCTCATGCCCAGCCAACAAAGTCCTGGATTACGTGCATCACCTCTTCGACTTGGGTCTCGGCCATTCCTCTTTGAAAGTCCATATGGCAGGTATTTCAGCCTACCACATTCCCTTTGGAGACAGGACTTTTGCTCACTTGGAAGTCTCTAAAACTTTTCTTAAAGGGGTTCTCCACCTGAAATCCCCCATCCGCAAGCCTGCCCCTCCATGGGACTTGAATTTTATTCTAGAGAACCTCACACTGCCTCCTTTCAAGCCGGCAGCGGAAGCAGACTTAAAGTTCCTTTCTTGGAAGACACTCTTCCTAGTGGCCATCACTTCTGCTCAGCACATTTCCGAGCTTCGACACTTGATGTGTAAAATCTTGTATCCGATTTTCCACAAGGAACATGTGGCTCCGCGCACCAACCCTAAGTTTCTTCCTAAGGTGGTGGCTGAATCTATGCTGAACCAATCCATGGAGTTACCGGCTTTCTTTACACAACACTCCAATCAAGGGGAGTACCTCTTACATACTCTGGATGTTCACAGAATCCTGAGATACTACACCAATTGGACTAAGGATCTCAGGAAAACTGATCAGTTTTTTGTGTCTTTCACCCACAAAAGGGAAGGCAATGATGTTTCCAAGCAATGCCTTTCCAAATGGTTGGCGAATTGTATCACTTTCTGTTACGACAAGTGCAAGACCCTTCCGGGTCAGGTCAGAGGTCACTCCACCAGGGCAGTAGCTGCCTCTGCTGCTTGTTTCAGGAATGTGTCCACGGCAGACATCTACGCAGCCACAACCTGGACTTCAGTCCATACCTTCACGAAACACTACAGTTTGGACATTGCCTCTCGCCGTAGAGCAGGCTTCGGGTTGGTTGTTCTGCAGGGCCTCCTTTCTTGAGACCTACTCAGCCCTGAGGTCACATTGTGGATGACAATCCTCCTCCCATATTTTTCTTCTTCTAGACTGCCTGGGATGCAGTTCTATCTATGAATACCTACTGCAAGAGCCCTCTTGAAGTAAGATAGTACAGTTACGTAAGAACTTACCATAACAGTAGATCTTGAGAGGCTCTTGTGGCCACCTTCCGCCTCCATCCCCTAAGCTTTTTTATTCCTTTCCATTGGGGCACGTCCTCTTCTCTCTCGTCTTGCCTCTTTTGGCCTTTGGCAGGAAAGAACTGGAAGGTGGGTATGGGGGAACTGCCCCTTTATACTGAAGTCGTATGACGCCGGTCACCTGCCAGAGACTGCTAGCTAGATGTTTTCCGTGGGTTCCTGATGCCTGGCAGCTTAGTCCTATCTGTGAATGCCTATTGCAAGAGCCTCTCTCAAAGATCTACTGTTACAGTAAGTTCTTGCGTAACTGTACTTTCTACCCCATCCTTTGCTAATGTAAGACCTTTATTCATCTTTCATAGATCTCATAGATGTGTACAGGCCAAGGAGGGTGCATGACCCATAATAGCCTGCCCTTTTGCTTAAAGGGAGTAGTTGCATATGTTACGTATATCCTGCAATAGTTGTCTAGTCTAGCCTTAAATTCCTCCATTTCATTACTTCCCACCACATCTAGTGGCAGATTATTCCTTATGGACACACCAGGCTGCTTTTCTAGATGTTCAGCATATTTCCCCTTTAGATGTAACATATGTGATCTCATAATTTAGTTCCTAGTTTTTAACTCCAACCCCAAGCATTCCCACAAATCATTTATGAGAGCCCCATAAACTAGGCACAGATCCCCACATACTGTCCTGTATTCCAAGGAATACAATCCTAGCGTATCCAATCTGTGGTTATAGTTTAGATGCTTAACTGAAGATATTCTTGTGGCCTTACATTGCACACCCTCTAACAGTCTTACATCTGCCTTTGAACTTGGTGCTGCAAACTGCCTACAATACTCTAAATGCGACCTAACCAAGGAGTTGTACAGTATAATGGGAGTACCACCCTATTATCCCTGCTTTCAGTATGCCATCTAATGCAGCCTAGTATTTCACTAGCTATTTTGGCTCTAGCTAGATGGTTAGATTTGAACTTAAGATTATTGGACATTATTACCCCCAAATCCCTTTTCTCTGTAACTGTTTTTAAAATGTGTCCATTGATTGTATATTTGGCCCTTACATTATTTTTCTCTAAGTGCATGACTGAACACTTACCCAGGTTAAATTCAAGTTCTAGGGACGTGAATATGTTGTTAAATCCACACTTACTGGCAGGTTCCTTGCCGCTTTAAATCTTGCCGGAAGGTCTTCAAGCTGGCTCTTCCCACCCACTCGGGTGGTAAAACTCGGCTTCGCCCCATGACGCCAGATCTTCCTTACCACTTGGAAGCTCAGGTTCCCTCCTTACTGCTCTGCATTTTTGGCCTGGATCCAAACTCTTCGGTTAACCCAAAACTAATTTTAAAATTTACAAGACTTCGGTCTTTATCTTCCCTCACGGCTGCGATCGACAAATCGACTCCTGGATTTCATTAGTGCCCCTATGGGCAGAAGATGTCCTGGACCAATCTGCACTCCAAGTGCGTCTACTTCCTGGGGCTTGGACATGATTCGCAGGCCTGCGACTTGTGCAAGTCCTTTTCAGCTAGGGTCTTAGAGGACCACGCTGTCAAATTACAACTTGGGCGCCTCAAGAAACGTTATCCTTCGGTCAAGTCGAAGGAGGCCCATTGGACAGTGTCCGCGGCTGTGGGCTCGGCTGAATAGCTTGAACAGATGATCGCCCTTGAGGAGGAGGTGGCAGAGGCCGCAACATTATCATCCTCGGTTGCGGCATTTATCCCGCTCTCCTTGGGCTACACGGCTTCATTTAAGGAGCTTTGTCAGTCCCTCTCCACCAAGGGAGAAGGGCCTTCGGGACATTCCTCTCGGTCCAAAAAGAAGGACTCTAAAGGTAAGTCCCATCGTCGACGTTCGTGGGAGCAGGAGAGGTCCCCTTCCCCAGATAGTCGACGAGTCGCCTTCAGTCGAGGTTGCAACTAAGGCCACTGGCTTCACGGTGTCCCCGTCAGGTCAGGTCGAGTACACCTGTCCGACGCTGGTCGAGATTTTCTCACCCGCCGGATCGTCCGTCAACTGGAGAAGCCAACCCTTCTTCACCGTTCTCCTGGTGGAAACCGAGACTTGCTGTGCCTCCTGTGCCGAGAGTCCCCAGTTAGGGCCCTGAACCGAGGGAGGAGTGGGTTTCCTCGGCCCCCTCTCAGACCCACCCTCGGAATCCCTGAAGGTCTCGGTCTCGGACCTCTTCCGGGTCCAGCCGATCCCACCGACATTGGCGGTCTCGGTCTCTGCACCATAGGAAGCGGTGGCGCCACTCTTCCTCATCATCGTCCTCTTTGGAGGATAGGCTCTGGTGCAAATTGTGTCGGCGCTACAAGGATCGAATGTGGCACCAGCTTCTTTTGTCTGAGAATAAGCCGACTCCGTCGCCTTCCCCATCCATTAAGTGGCTGTCACCGGAGCGGCTGAAACAATCCCTCGTAGTAGTCGAGGAGCAGAAGCCGGCACTGGTTGTTTGGCCGAAACCGGCTGCGCCACCAATTGTGGTGGAACCCCCACCTCCACAACCTAAAACTGGGGCCCTGACCAAGGATTCTCGGTCGGGTCAGGGCTTGCCTCATCGGTTGTCAGTCACCCTCACTCCTGATCGACCTCGGCAGGTGGAGGGTGGCTCAGGCGCTCGGCAGCTGTTCGCAGACTCCTCTGAGTCTGACGACGACTCCTTGTTCTCCAGGCCACTTGACCTGGAGTCCACTGGGGGTAAGTCTGTGGACGAGAGCCCATCCTCGTTGCTTGGAATGCTTCAGCTCATCTCAGAGTCCACTGGGATGAAGCTCAAACCCATTTCAAAACAGGCCAAGTTTCCCCTCATGGAGATACTGGACAGAGGGGATTCCCCCACAGAGGCCTTCCCGGTGGCCAAAGCCATTGTTATCCCGGCCCTGGAGCTATGGCAGTGGCCAGTTTCTTGTCCAGCACCTTCGGCCAGGATGGCTTGGAAGTATGCTGTTCCCACCGGTTCACTCTCCAGTTTTTCGGAGCACCCCTCCGCTGAGGGGTTAGTGACAGACGGCGTTTTCTGGCATTCCAGGAATGCTCTGAATGTGGACAAGCCACCCAATAAGGAGTCCAAGAAACTGGACTACTCCAGGCGGAAAGTCTACACTGCTTCCTCCCTAGGCCTTCGTCAGGCCAGCTCAGTCGTTCTGATGGCACACTTTTCACATGCCCTTTTAGACTCCCTGGATGAGGTGATTCCTCATCTCCTGGCTGACCTGCAAACGACGGTCAAGGAGGTGCGGGATCAGGAAGGGGCGGTGGCCAAACAGCAGCTCCAAACTTCCTTGGACATCCCTGACTCGTGTGCCCGGTCAGTAGCGGCCGCAGTGGTCATGTGCCGCAGAGCTTGGCTGCGGATCTCCACTTTTACAGTGGATACCCAGCACATGCTGGCAGACATTCCCTTCTTGGGTGCCGACTTGTTCGGTCCTGGGGTGGAGGGTCACCTGCAACGGATCGAGAAGTCCATTGCCACCTTGGGCTTGGTCACGTCTGCCCAGAAGGACAAAGGCCCCCAGCAGCAGCTTAAGCCCTTTCATCCTTCAGCCCCTGCGGCACGTCCAGCCCAGCAACACCAGCATCAGGGCAAGCAGGCTCGCACTTGGCACCCAAAAGCCAAGCCTGCTGCTTCCTCCAGCAGGAAGCTGGGAGGAAAAGGTCCTGGCGGCTCCTCGGCCGGCCCTTCCTCCAAGCCTGCCCAGTGACGGGTTGAGGGGTGTCGCCCCCAACCTCATCACTCCTCCCTGGGTTCCCCCCATGGAGGGACGGCTCCGCCACTTCCTTTCTGCCTGGCCCGATATCACCACGGACCGCTGGGTGCTGGAAGTGGTAGGAAAGGGTCTTCCTCTGGAATTCGAGCAGGCCCCACCCTATTGAGCCATCGCCCCATGGGGGGCTACAGGTTCCGCAGCCTCTCTGTTGGCTCGTTGAGCCGACAATGCCCTGTTCCTCCAGAAGGAGGTGATCAGGGAGGTGGCGGATCCTTCACCAGACCCAGGGTTTGTGTCCAGGTACTTCCTGGTCTCAAAGCGGACGGGGGGCTGGCGCCCCATTCTAGACCTTCATTACCTGAACAAGTTCCTAAGGTCTTGTACCTTCAGGATGGTCACTGTGGCTCAGATCATTCCATCCTTGGAACGAGGTGTGTGGTTTTGTTCTCTGGACCTCCAGGATGCATTCTTTCACATCCAAATCCATCCATCTCACCAGTGATTCCTCCACTTCAGGGCAGAGGGATCCCTTTACAAGTTCCAGGTCATGCCTTTCGGCCTCTCTCTCCAGCTCCCAGGGTCTTCACCAAATGCATGGCAGTGGTGACAGCATTCCTGCGGTGCCAAAGGGTCCAGGTGTACCCTTACCTGAATGACTGGCTGATTGCAGCCCCCTCCAAGCTGGATCTGGGGCGGTCCAGGGATCTGGCCCTCCAGGTCTGCTCTCAGATTGGCCTCCTCCTCATCCACGAGGCCAAATCGGAACTTGTGCCAACGCAGGTGATCCAGTTCATCGGGGCAGAGCTCGACTCTCTTCGAGCCAGAGCACGACTCCCGGTGGAAAAGGCCGAGGTTCTTTCCTCCTTTGCCCAATCATTTCTGGTTGGGCAATTGCGCCCTGCCTGGGACTTCCTGTGCCTCCTGGGCCTCATGGCGGCCTGCACCAGCGTGGTCTGTTGGGCCCACTATCACATGCATCCCTTGCTGATGGGGGCTGGCCCGCCAGAGGTCACAGCACTCCGGTCCTCTGGACCAGCCAGTGACAGTGACCCAGGAGATGTGGAACGGCTTCCAGTGGTGGGTCGTTCCAGCTCATCTGCAGGAGAGTATCCCGTTTGTCCGCCCAGAGCCGACGGTCACTCTGACGACTGACGCCTCTCTGATGGGTTGGGGTGCCCATCTGGGGGAGTTCAGAGCCCATGGACTCTGGTCCCCTCAGGAGTCTCGATGCCACATCAACCTGCTGGAGCTTTGAGCGGTCCGACTAGCCCTTACTGCCTTCGCTCCATTTGTACGGGGTCAAGTGGTCCAGGTCCAGATGGACAAAACCACAACCATGTACTACCTAAACCACCAGGGCGGGACACACTCCTTGCCTCTGTGCAAGGAGGCTCTCCGCACTTGGTCTCTCGTGAGCAGACTGGAGGTGGATCTACTAGCCATCCATGTGGCAGGAGCCTCCAACACTCTGGCCGATGCCCTAAGCCTGGTAGGTGCTGCATCTCACGAGTGGTGTCTCCTGCCGGAGGTAGTACAAGATCTGTTCTCCCACTGGGGCACTCCTCAGGTGGACCTGTTTGCCTCCAGGGAGAATGCGAAGCTGAGGCTGTTCCATGCCCGCCCCCATCAGCAGGGCTCGCTGCAGGGGGATGCCTTCTCGAGGCCATGGACCCTGGGCCTCTTCTACGCCTTCCCTCTATTTCTCTTGATCCACAAGGTGCTTCTCAAGGCGAAGAGGGACAAGGCGCAGGTGATTCTGGTAGCCCCAGACTGGCCCCGCCAGTTCTGGTATCCAGATCTCCTCAGTCTCAGCTCCAGGCTCCCGAGGTGGCTTCCAGCCCACCTGGACCTGATCTCGGTCAACAAGGGGAAGGTACTCCACCCAGACCTTCAATCCCTGCACTTGGCGGCCTGGTTCCTGAGCGGCTAGAGTTCCAGGCCTTGGGTCTTTCCGACAAGGTTCTCAACGTTGTTGAGGCATCCCGTAAGGAGTCGACCAGAAAATGCTATGCCTTCAAATGGAAAAGATTCTCCATTTGGTGTCAGGATAAGGGGTTGGACCATTCCTCCTGTTCTTTGGCTAGCATTCTGGACTACCTGTGGTCCCTTTCTCAGCTAGGGCTTCGGTCGACGACCCTTAAGGTGCACCTGGTAGCCATCTCTGCTTACCGGGCATGGGCTGGAAAGCAGTCGGCGGTGCAGGAGAAGGTGGTCAGGTGCTTTTTCAAAGGCCTTGATCACATATCCCCTCTGGTGTGAGAACCTCCACCTCCGTGGGATCTACTGCTGGTATTGGCTAAGCTCATGGGCAAGCCATTCGAACTGATGCGCAGGTGTGATATATCTCACCTGTCGTGGTAGACCGACTTCTTGGTGGCTATCACGTCAGCCAGAAGGAAGGGAGAGCTCCAGGCACTTTCCATAGAGTCTCCTTATTTGGTCTTCCACAGGGACAGGGTTGTCCTTCGCTCCCACCCGAAATTCCTTCCGAAGGTGGTGTCGGAGTTTCACCTTAACCAGGTGTTGACTCTGCCAGTGTTCTACCCCAGTCACACCTCGGAGGCCGAATATAGGCTTCATACTCTGGACCCTAGAAGAGCACTCTCTTATTATAAGGAACGGACGGCTGAAGTTCCGGGAGAGGTTTGCTAGCTGGTTGTCACCTACACTGAAGCCGCACCTGGCAGACCTGCAGCCAAGCGGACGATAGGCAGGTGGGTCACCTCCTGCATAGATCTCTGCTATAGCTTGGCGGGCATGGAGCCTTCCAAAGGGATAAGAGCTCATTCTACCCGCCATACTGCTGCTTCCAGGGACATTCCTATCCAGGAAATCTGCAGGGCTGCTTCCTGGAAGTCAGCACACACCTTCATTACCCACTACCACATCGACCTTGAGTCACGCCGGGATGCTGGTTTTGAAACCTCGGTTCTCCAGTCCTTATTCCCTAAGTAAGTATAGGTGCGCGCTTTGCCTCCCTCCTCCCGGAGAACTGCTAGAGTCTGCTAGTAAGTGTGGATTGAACAACATATCCACATCCCAGAAATACAGGTTACTCACCTGTAACAGAAGTTCTAGGAGTGGTATATGTTGTTCATCCACAACCCACTAGCCTCCCCAGCTTCGGCCACGCAACTTGGCTTCCAGTGGGCTAGATCTGACATCATGGGGCGGAGCCGAGAGTTTTACCACCCGGGTGGGTGGGAGAAGCCAGCTTGAAGACCTTCCGGCAAGATTTAAAGCGACAAAGAACCTGCCAGTAAGTGTGGATGAACAACATGTACCACTCCTAGAACTCCTGTTACAGATGAGTAACCTATATTTTGTGCTTGATGGCCCAGCTTTCTTGCTTGTCCAATTCCCCTTGCAGTATATTTGCTTCACCCAGACTACGTATTATAGAACCCAATTCAAGGGACATGGATATGGTGTACTCATCCACACTTCTGGCAGTGTCTTTTCCCCTTTAAGGCTTGCTGGGATATCTTCAAGCTGGCTCTTCCCACCAACCCAGGTGGTAACTCCCTCGGCACCACCCCATGATACTAAATCTTCCTTTCCACTGGAAGATGAAGGTTTCCTCCTTACTGCTTTCATGCTGAAGAGACCTTTTGCTTTTCTATCTTCATATTTTCAATAAAAAACTTTGTCTTCAGGATATTTCTTCTCATCGTCGACATGGACAATGCAAAGTCTGCTCCGGGACTCTGGAAATGTGCCTGTAGGCAGAAGATGTCCCGGATGGATCCACACACGTGCATTTACTGCCTTGACCATGGGCACGATCCCCAGGTGTGTGGCATTTGCCGCACTTTCCATCCATCCACTTTGGAGGATCATCTTGTCTGCCTGCTCCTAGGTTGTCTGAACGATCTAGACTCACCAGACAAATCCAAGGACACCCTTTGGGTGGTCTCCGCTGCTGTGGGGTCCGCCAGAGCAACTTGTGACATTTGAGGTGGCCACGGTTCAGGCTGCAGTTCAAGCTTCCTCAGCTTCGGCCTTTTTGCCACTCTCCTTGGGTGCTTCCTTTACAGGGTCATTCAAGGAATTGTGCCAGGCCCTTCCCACTCTTGAGCAGGGTCCCTCTTCCAAGCACAAATCAAAGTCTAAAAAAGAGACCAAGAAACAGTCTCACCATTGACCATGGGATTGGGAGTGCTCTCAGACTTCCAATTCTTGCGCTTCTCCAGAGGTTCCAACTTTGGTTGATCCCTCGGCCCAGGCCGCCGGCCCCATGGTCGCCCCACCAGACCAGTTGGTCAAGATGCAAGTCAGTCTTTCGGCTGAGATTTTTCTCGAGTCGGTCGACTCATTGTCACCCGAAGAGGCCAATACCTCCTTATCCAGGATTCCAGTCTGCCTCTGACTCAGGGAGGGGACAAATCAGTTGACTGATCTTCTGCCTCTCCCTCAGGAGATTCCAGACCTGGAGGCTCCTCAGCAATCACCGGCCCCCTCTGAGGCCCATCAGTCCCCCTGATGGGCGAGGTCACAGTCACACTTTCCATCCCGAGTCAAATAGCACACATTGATGCTCGCGTTCTTGGCGCTTGAGGAAACAGCATCGCCACTATTCCTCTTCCTCCTTGAGTGAGGAAAGGCTTCAGCGCAAGTTGTAATGTGGCAGCAGCTCATTTTCACCAGGATGAAGCCCATTCCGGCTTCGACCCAGCCATCACTTGGCTCTTGCCACACAGGCAGACACCTTTTCTGCCTCAGCAGGAGCCGACCCATCAGTTCCCGACTCGGCCTCCACCAGCTTCTCCGCTGATTCAGGTGGAGTTGCTGCCGAAACAGCCAAAGACCAGCACTCTGACCAAGGAGTCCTGCCCAGCCTCTGGTCTTCCCCATTGGTTGTTGGTCATTGTCACCCCTGACCATCTTCGGAGGGTCAGTGTAGTCTCTGGTGGTCGTCCCCTCTTTGATGAATCCTCTGAGTCAAAAAGCTGTTCCTTCCACTCTCATCTGGTGGACATGGAGTTTACTAGGGATCTCTTAAAGAAGGAAGGCTCTACTTCCTTTATGGGCCTGTTCTGTCTTATCTCGGAGTCCACGGGTCTCCAGATGGAGCCTATTCAGAAGTGGGCACAGTACCCGCTCACCGAGATCCTGGACCAGGGTGGTTCCTCTGGGGAAGCCTTCCTGATTGCAGAGGCCATTCTTGGCCGTGTGTTGGAGCTGTAGCAGCATCCGGCCTCCTACTCTGCGCCATCTGCCTGGGTGGGCCCGCAAGTGTGCAATCCCTATTGGTTCCCTTTTGGGGTTCATGGAGCACCCCTCGGCTGAGGGCCTTGTGGCTGACTCTGTGTTCAGGCTCTCGGACAGCGTGGGTGACATTGACAAGCTGCCCGATAAGGAGTCCAAGAAACTGGACCATATGACCAAGAAGGTCTATGCTACCTCCTCTCTCTACCTTCCCCAGGCGAGTTTGGTCCTTTTAATGGCCCACTTTTCTCATGCTCTTCTGGACACACTTGATGGGGTTCTTCCTCATCTCACAGCAGACCTCCAGACCATGGTAAAGCAGGTCTGGGACCAGGGCTGAGCTGTAGCCAAACAGCTTGTGGTGGCCATGTGCCGCAGGGTTTGGCTGCAGATCTTGACCTTCACGACGGATACCCAGCACAAGCTGGCGGATGTCCCCTTCCTAGGTACTGACTTATTTGGGCCCGGGGTTGAGGGCAGGGGTCAACCTTAACTTTTTTTTTTGCACTAGCCAGCCGGACAAGTTCATTAAAAATTGCACTAGCCCATAGATGGTTGCACTAGCCCACAATAATAATGGTCAATTTTGATCGGTTATACAGGAAAAATGCAAGCCAAGAAATACTTTTGATATTGCATATTTATCCTGTTCCTACATTGCTTCCTGCCCCAGCAAAAAAAAAAAAGACTGCAGTCCAATCACAAGCTGTGCGTACCCCCATTGTTTTTTACCGTGTGCCCCTTGCTTTCTCTTTCTTCACCCACTCCTTGCCAAACCAGAGAATACCATAATAGCAAATGTTCAATCAGGAAGTTCTAGCTCTGCACACACAATAGCCAATATCATCATGCAGGTCACCACAGTCCCACCCTGACCTGCAGGGCAATGTACAGAATCAGGCAGAGAAAGACACACTCATCCCCCACCCTGTGATTAACCAGAACTGCACTTCTGGAAGTTTTCCTGCCTGGCAAAGTGAGCTGGGGAAAGTTCTAGGATTTCTTTGGAGAGCGTTATACAAACACAGGGGGCTTGGGATGTAAGAAACTTTGACATATCTGTTTATATATACCAGGCACAAAAATATTGATTTAATATGCTCTGCCCTAACAAGAACATATTTTTCATAAGTGTCCTTTCACCAGCCAAAGGAGAAGCAGTATACAGGCATGATGCTGTACTACCTCTTTCTATATAGGATGATCTATGCTCACCAGGAATACCTTTTTTTTAACCTTTCAAATTATATATTTTACTAAGGTTTTGCTTTCTGTCATACATGCTCCAAAACATTGTTTGTTTTTAGGATGAAATGACATGCTGGGTGGTACTGCACTGATGGCATTGACTGGTGTGATCCATTAAGAGGAACTGTGAACCCCTACACCAGTCAGTAATGGCAGCTATGGGTCTGTGGATGGTCACTTCAGAGCCTAGTCTGCAGTGGTGTCTAGAGAAAGTACAGAGTGAACAGACCACCTGGCTGGGCAGACAGTGTATGCATGATAGCATTCTTTGTCTGCAGTGTTGGATACAGGCACTCAAAAGGTTGGGAAATGAGGCACACTGGTCTTAATATTGTGGGACAAATCAAAGACAAGTTCAGCAAACTGGAAGCTAATGACTTAACTACTTTACCCTTGATCACAACATTCACACTAGTAGACTGTCCTAACAATTGAGTGATAATGACTCACACTGAGTCTTTTGTTGGATTCCCCCTCTTGAACTGCTAGATAATTGCAGCTCTTACTGAGCTGCTAATTACACCAGGCCACCTCTAACACTGAGGGAAATTAACGAAAGGACTATAGCCTGCTAAAGTAGGGACTTTTCAACTTCATTAACAGCCATGAAGAATCTGCACTAGTCAAGACGGACAAGTAGAGGGTTAGCTGCACTAGCCCTGGCCAATTTGCACTAGGTTCAGGGCTAGTAAAACAGTGTTAAGGTCGAACCCTGGTTGAGGGTCACCTCACCCACATTGAGAAGTCCAGTGCTACCTTGGACTTGGTGATATCCACCCAGAGGGATCCCAAGGACTCTAAGCAACCAAAGAAGAAGCCCTTTTGGCCCCTCTCTGCTCCTGCAGACAAGCCAGCCCAACACCATGTTGGACAGCAGGCTCAGGCCTGGCAACCTCGACCGAAGTCTGTGGCCACGGTCATCCGCAAGCCTGGAGGACAAGACCTCAGTGGCTCTTCAGCCGGGCTCTCCTCCACCTCCAAGCCTGCCCAGTGATGGACGGGATGAGGGGTGCTTCCCTCATGCCCGTCGCGCCTACTCTGGGTCCTCCCATGGAGGGCCAGCTCCACCATTTCCTTTCCACCCGGTCTGCTATTACCATGGACAGGTGGGCCCTTAAGGTGATCAGGATCTGCCCCTGGAGTTTAAGGTGTACCCTCCCTGATGAGCCCACACCCCACAGGAGGGCATAGTGTCCGTCGACATCCTGTCAGCCCTTCAGGATGACATTGCCCAGCTCCTCCACAAGGAGGTCATGCCTCCTATCTCGGACCCTCCAGAACACCCATGGTTTGTTCCCAGGTACTTTGTGGTGCCAAAACGGAAGGGGGACTGGCTCCCTATCTTAGATATTCATGACCTGAACAAGTTTATCAGGCCGTGCACCTTCAGGATGGTCACTCTCTCAGAGATCATGCTATCTCTTGAGCAGAACGTGTAATTTCAATTCGAGGAGGAGCTCCTGCAGCAGGTTACGCTATAATGACTGAAGCCGACAGGCGCCAAGACCCCCACAGAAAACATCTAGCTAGCAGTATACAACGGGGGACTTCACCCTGATGTCCGCCTGCCCCCAACATCTGCCTATGGTATAAAAGGGGCAGTCCCCCAGCCCTACATTGGTTCTTTTCCAACCATCGACTCGCGCATGTCGACTCCACAGGTGCCTTCTGCTCCAGTTGACCATTTTTTCGTGATCACCTGCACTTTATTTTTTCTCAAAAAATCAGAGTATTTCCACAGTTTCTCTGCAAGTCTTCTCTGACCTCATCAGTGGATCTGGGGCAGTCCAAGTGTCCTTGCGGCAAGCAGATCCCATCAAAGGATGGCCACGCTCTCTGCCTCTTCTGCCCAGGCCTAGACCATAATACAGAGGCCTGCCAGCACTGCTTGAAGTTCAACCAGAGGACTAGGATTCATTGCCAGAAGACCCTTAAAAGCTTCTCCAGAGACCAGGATTCATTGCCAGAAGACCCTTAAAAGCTTCCTGCTAGAAAAGAAGGTGGCAGTGATGGAGAAACAAATCCAGGGCAAAGGTTCCTCCTCCTCACCGATTTCTGGGGCCTCCACCTCTTCGTCATCCCATGGGGAGAAAAAGTCAGATGGTAAGCATAGATGCCAGAAGCACAAGGATGTCTTTTTATTTAGTTAGTTTTTGTTTACCAGGTAGGTGCACTAGCCAAAATAATGACTATTTGCTGGCACAACCCGGGAGAGTACAGAGACAAACTTCAAGAAACATTATAGTACAGAGTTTGAGTAACATGTAGATGTTTTCAAGCGAAGACAGCAGTAAATTGACAAAATAGAAGTAGTATGTACAATACAGCATTTAAAATTACATGTGACAATACTTTTAAGGCAGAGATAAAGTGACTAAACAATATACAACCAATGGAGGATAAAGTGCAATGAGAGCAATAGAGCAGATAGCATTTGAGCAGAAGTAGGATAGAAGAAACTTCGAGAGAGAGAGTAGGAAAGCAAGAGGTAGGAGGGTGGAGATTAGGTAGAGATATACATATTGGTTTACCAGTAGGATACAGTAGAAATAGTTGATGATTCTAGATTTAGAATTTGAAATAGAGAGGAAGTGGTGCAGTGTTGGAGTGGAGCTAATAGTCCAGC
Organism: Neoceratodus forsteri; assembly: GCA_016271365.2. Lineage (NCBI taxonomy): Eukaryota > Metazoa > Chordata > Ceratodontiformes > Ceratodontidae > Neoceratodus > Neoceratodus forsteri. The sequence continues at coordinate 1,117,228,272 of CM028129.1, read as the reverse complement.
AAAGGAAGGGTGGAGTTAGGGGGTAACGGGGCTAGGGTGGTTTGAAACAGGAGCATTTGTAGGAGGAGATGAGATAGCGGCGTAGTTCACTCTTAAGAGATATGGAAAGCTGCTTGTCATAGAGTAAGTGGGAGTGAGTTCCAGAAATTGGGGCATGACAGGCAAAGGCACTAGCACCTTTGACGGTGTGGTATTTTAGGATGTGAACAGGGGCATTATCCGCAGAGCCTAGGCCATAGCTGGTTGTCTGGTTTAAGAGGAGACACGCCAGGTATTTGGGATATGATAATGTTATAGGTGATGGATCAGAGTGTGTAAGACCTTAATGCTTTGGGAGGAAGTCATCCTAGGTCTGCAAAGAGAAGACAGTGATGTTTCAGATGGGAGGAGGATGCATAGCAGCAGATGTAATAGGTAACATCCCACTTGCGTAGACTCAAATTACAGGCAGAAGCATATATAGCAACCCCATAGATGAGAGAGGGAAGTAATATCCCATGGGCAATGACAAGCCTAGCAGAGGGGTTGAGCGCATAGCTAGTACAGTAGGCAATGCCAAGTTTAGAGTTTACCTGCTTACAGGTCATTTAAATGTGGAGATCGAAGCCGAGTGATGGGTCTAATGTGACAACCAGATATTTGAAAGAGTTTACAACCTCAACCGACGTGCCATCAAGGGTGGAAACTTTAATGTGTGGTTGGGAGTGTTTGCGTTTGAGACAGGATCCATATAACATAGCTTGGGTCTTAGATTTATTTAAAACAAGTTTATGGTTAGCGAGCCACCATTGAATTAGCTGAAAGTCATTGGAAAGCCGAAGGTTAACGTCATCAATATTTTTGGAGCTTGTATACAGTGTAATGTCGTCCACATAGAAAATGGAGGAAGTACTAAGGAGGTTTGAGGTGATGTTATTGATGAAAATGGCGACGAGCAGAGGACCTAGGATAGACCCTTGTGGTACACCAATGTTGATGGTAACCTTGTCAGAGAGGGTGGAGTTATATTTCACAAATTGTGACCTATCCATCAAATAGCTTTTAAACTAGTATACAACATTCAGTGAGAAACCAAGAAAGTTGAGGTTGGCAGTGAGGATAGAGTGGTCAACAAGATCAAACGCCTTAGTCATGTCAATGAAAATGGCCCCAGTGAGCCTGCCACAGTACATGGCCATTAGGGTGTCAGACGTAAGTTTAAGTAGTGCAGTGTTAGTGCTGTGTCCCTTATGGAAGACGTGTTGAGCATCGGTTAAGAGGCCATGTTTCAGAAGACAGTCAGTTGTTCGGGTGGCCACAATTTTCTCAAGAATTTTGCTGAGAGCAGACAGGATGGCAATAGGTCTGTAGTTCAATGGGTCAAGAGGGTCTTCTTTTTTAAATACAGGGGTAATTCTAGCCATCTTCCAGATATCCAGAACCAAGCTTTGACACAGAGTGTAAAAAAGGGGGAGCGGTTATGTGAGGGGCAGCTAATTTTAGGAGCGTGTCTTCAAGGTTATCAGACCTGATGTTTTATAGCAGTCTGAGAACCTCACTTTTTGAGACAGACATGAAGTAGAAGGTGGGCCCGGTGATGTTGGCTGGAGTGATGGGATTCAATGGAGTAGGTAAAGTGGAGGTGTACCGAGTTAGGTCGGCGAACTGCACAATTAAAAAGTTTGCAATAGTGTGGGGATTATTACAATGGATGCCCTTTAGAAACATGTTATTAGGTGTCAAGGACTGGTTGGATCCCAGGAAAAACTTAATATGGGACCAGAATTATTTTGAATCCCCCTGGGAGTTTATTAGCAGATCTTTGCAGTAAGAGCTTTTAGCCTGCATGATATCTTTCTTGCAGGAATTCCTTAGAGATCTATAGGTATTAAAATCTTCAGTAAGACCAGATTTCTTGAACCAAAACCAGCTTTTGTCCCCCAGACGTATTTTAGAGAGTAGGTCAGATTTAAGCCAGCGGGTTTGCCTGTTTCTTACCCGCCGGGTAACAGGATGGCAGTGGATATCTTGTAGAGCTAGGAATCTGGTCAAGAAGAGAGTAAGAGCAGAGTGAGGGTCAGATGAGCTATAGAGAGAAAACCAGTCCATGCAGGCGATGTCAAACAGGAAAGCCTGTGAATTAAAGTTTGCGTAGTTACAGAAGGTAATGAAGTGGGGCTTCATTGGTTCAGGCCTGCCTTTGCCCCAGATACAAAAAATGGTGGAGTTGTCAGTGATAGTGTCAGGTAGAACACCTGCATCAACTATGTTCTCTTGGTGGTTCATCATAATCCAGTCCAGCAGAGTACTGATATTAGAGTAAAGTGCAGTTCTAGTGGGTAAAGAGATAAGCTGGTGCGGGTTGAAACTTTGCAATCTGGACAGGGATGTAGTTTGTTTGTTACCCAACCAGTTGATATTAACGTCTCCAAGTAGAAGAACTTCATTTTTCCCTGAGAGAAGCGGTTTCATCCAGTAGTTCATCAAGCCCTTTTAGGCCACTGGTGGTGTGTGTGGGGGGGGGGGGTTGTAAGCACAGACAATATGCAACTTCTTGGTGCCAAGGGTGAGGAGGACATGGAGAGCCTCACAGGGGTTTAAAGAAGACGAGCTGAGGACTGTGAGATGGAGATGTTCTTTGAAATAAATGGCTGTGCCTCCCCCTCTTTTTGAAGCGGATCAATCATTCCTTAGCAGATTATAGGATGGTAGGGAGCTCGGTATGTCCGGGGTTGATGGTTTCAGCCAAGTTTCTGTAAGGCAGAGGATATCTGGATTATAGAGGGCGGGCCAGGATTCAAGTTCAGCAAAGTTCAGTTCAAGGTTCCTAATATTGTAGTGAGCTATTATTAGCCCTTTGGCATTAGCTGTAGGAGCGACTGTAGGATTTACAGGCCCAGGGTTAGGCTGTATATCTTCAAAGAGCAGGATGATCAGTAAGAGGAGATACCATAGCTTACAATGCAGGAAGGAGGATAGGGCACGAGTACGCAAGGGGCAGCATTTGTGGGCATAAGCAATCAGGTGTATCCAGGCCATGTTTAGTAGTAACAGTGTGGGGTCACAGTGTAGTGTAAGCTCCACTAGGAGATTTGAAAAGCTAAAGTCGTATGGTTGAAAGTGTGGGAGAGCATCACCTGCATGGGGTGCAGCTATAATTGATAGCTGTAACAGAGCCAGAGTGGATATAAGTACAAGCAGCAACAATTAGCTGTTCATTTTCAAGCTGCGACTAAAAGATCAGCATTGTCAGGTGTTTAGTAATGAGAGGGAGACAGATGACTAATACAGGTAAATTTTCCTAGGGATAAGTAGACCGATTGAAAACTAGGTGCCTAAGGCATGGAGAGGGAAAGTGCAGGGCAGATGCCAAAGAAGTAGAGGGAGAGCCCTGAAAGCAAAAATAGGTTTCTAGGGACTTGGATATGCTGTTCAATCCACACTTTGTGGCATGTTCCTTGCCACTTTAAATCTTGCCAGAAGATCTTCAAGCTGGCTCCTCCCACACACCCGGGTGGTAAAACCCTCGGCTCCGCCCCAAGATGCCAGATCTTCCTTACCGCTTGGAAGCTCAGGTTCCCTCCTTAGCGCTCTGTGTTTTAGGCCTGGATCCAAACTCTTCGGGTTTTCTGAAAATAATTTTAAAGTTTATTAGACCACAGTCTTCATCTTCCCTTGTGGCTGCGATGGACAAATCCATTCCCGGCTTCTGTCGGTGCCCTTGCGGGCAGAAGATGTAGTGGACCAATCCGCACTCCACGTGCGTTTACTGCCTGGTTCTTGCCCCTGAACCGCAGGCCTGCGATCTGTGCAAGACCATCTCGGCTTCGGTTTTAGAGGACCGCGCTGCCAGACTACAACTTGGGCGCCCTGAGAAATGGTACCCGCCGGTGATGTCAAAGGAGGCCCGTTTAGCGGTGTCCGCCGCTGCGTGCTTCATGGAGCAGCTGGAGCAGTTGATCGCTCTCAAGGAGGAGGCGGCCCAGGCCGCTTCATCTTCCTCCTCAGCCACAGCGTTTATCCCACTCTCCTTGGGCTCCTCCTATACTGCTTCTTTTAAAGGAACTTTGCCAGTCCCTCTCCACCAAGGGAGAAGGGCCATCGGGACATACCAGTAGGTCCAAGAAAAAAGAACCTAAAGGTAAGTCCCACTGTCACCGTTCGTGGAAGCGAGAGAGATTCCCTTCACCGGACCATCGACTCTTGACTTTGGTCAAAGTTGCGGCTAAGGCTGCTGGCTTCACGGTGTCCCCGTCAAGTCAGCTGGCCGAGACACCTGTCGATGCGGTCGAGATTTTTCTCGACCTGTTGGACGGTTTGTCGACTGGAGAAGCTGGCAACCCTTCTTCACCGGTTCCCCCGGTTGTAACCGAGGACTTGCCCCTGCCTCCTGTGCCGAAGTCCCCGGTCAAGGACCCTGAACCAAGGGATGAGCGGGTTTCCCCCGCCCCCTCTTTGACCCACCCTCGGCGACCCTGAAGGTCTCGGTCCTCTTCCAGGTCGAGTAGGTCCTGAAGACATTGGCGGTCTCAGCACCATGGAAAGCGGCAGTTACGCCAGCGCTACAAGGACATGATGTGGCAGTAACTTTTTGTTGACCAGAAACAAGTCGACTCAGTTGCCTTCTCTGGCCATTAAGTGGCTGTCATCGGAGCAACCGAAGCAGCCCCTCATAGTTGTCGAGGAGCTGACCCCAGCGCTGGTTGTTCGGCCAAAACCAGCTGCTCCGCCCATAGTGGTGGAACCACCACCTCCTCAACCAAGAACTGGGGCCCCTACCAAGAATTCTCAGTCGGGTCAGGGCTTGCCCCACAGGTTGTTGGTTACCCTCACTCTTGATTGGCCTCGACAGGTGAAGGGTGGCTCAGGCACTCAGCAGCTGTTTGCAGACTCCTCGGAGTCTGACGACAACTCCTCCCTTTACTCCAGGTCCATTGACCTGAAATCTGCAGGGGGTCAGTCGGTGGACGCGAGCCCATCCTCATTCTTGGGTATACTTCCACTCATCTCAGAGTCCACTGGGATGCAGCTCGAACCCGTTCACAAATGGGCCTGATATCCCCTCACAGAGATACTGGACCAAGGAGATCCTCCTACAGAGGCCTTCCCGGTGGCCGAAGCCATTGTTGGCCCAGCCCTGGAGTTGTGGCAGCGGCCTGCTTCTTGTCCCGTGCCTTCGGCCAGGATGGCTCGCAAGTACGCGGTCTCCACTGGTTCACTTTCCGGTTTCTCTGAGCACCCCTCGAGGAGGGGCTGGTGACCGACAGTGTTTTCTGGCATTCCAGGAACACTAGGGATGTGGACAAACTGCCTGATAAAGAATCCAAAAAGCTGGATTATTCGGGATGGAAGGTTTACACTGCTTCCTCCCTAGGCCTTCGACAGGCTAGCTCGGCTGTACTGATGGCACATTTTTCACACACCCTTCTGGGTTCCCTGGACTAGGTGATTCCTCATCTCCCGGCTGACTTTCAGATGATGGTCAAGCAGGTGCGGGATCAGGGAAGGGCGGTGGCTAAGCAGCAGCTCCAAACTTCTTTGGACATCGGTGACTCTTGTGCCCGGTCTGTAGCGGCTGCAGTAGCCATGCGCCACAGAGCTTGGCTGCGGATCTCCACCTTCACGGCAGACACCCAGCACAAGCTGGCAGACATTCCCTTCCTGGGCACTGACTTGTTTGAGCCAGGGGTGGAAGGCCATCTCCAGAGGATCGAGAAGTCCAATCCTACCTTGGACTCGGTCACGTCTGCCCAGAAGGACAAAGGCCGCCAGCAGCAGCGTAAGCCCTTTCGCCCTTACGCTCCTGCGGCACATCCAGCTCAGCAGCACCAGCAACAGGGCCAGCAGGCTCACACTTGGTACCCTAAGGCCAAGTCTGTCACTTCCTCCAGTAGGAAGCCTAGAGGGAAGTGTCCACGAGGCACCTCAACCGGCCCTTCCTCCAAGCCTGCCCAGTGACTGGCTGTGAGGTGTCTCCCCCCAGCCTCATCATTCCTCCCCAGATTCCCCCCATGGGGGGATGGCTCCACCACTTCCTTTCTGCCTGGTATGCTATCACCACAGACCGCTGGGTGCTGGAAGTGGTCGGCAGGGGTCTGCCTCTGGAGTTAGAGCAGTCTCCTCCCTATCGAGCCGTCGCCCCACAGGGGGCAACGGGTTCCGCAGCACCTCTGTCGGCTCGTCTAGCCGTCATTGCCCTGCTCCTCCAGAAGGAGGTGATCAGGGAAGTGGCGGACCCTCCTCCAGACCCAGGGTTTGTGTCCAGGTACTTCCTGGTCCCAAAGCGGATGGGGGGCTGGCGCCCCATTCTCGGCCTGAACAAGTTCCTAAGGTCTTGTACCTTCAGGATGGTCACTCTGGCTCAGATCATTCCATCCTTTGAACGAGGCATGTGGTTTTTGTTCTCTGGACCACCAGGATGCGTTCTTTCACGTCCCAATCCGTCCATCACACCAGCGATTCCTCCGCTTCAGGGCAGAGGGATCCCTTTACAAGTTCAGGGCCATGCCCTTCGGCCTCTCTCCAGCTCCCAGGGTCTTCACCAAATGCATGGCAGTGGTGACAGCATTCCTGCAGCGCCGAGGGGTCCGAGTATACCCTTACCTGGATGACTGGCTGATTGCAGCCCCGTCCAGGTTGGAGGTGGAGCGGTCCAGGGATGTGGCCCTCCAGATCTGCTATCAGATTAGCCTCCTCATCAATGAGGCCAAATAGGAACTCGTGCCATTGCAGGTGATTCAGTTCCTTGGGACAGAGCTCAACTGTCTTCGAGCCAGAGCTCGGCTCCCAGTGGACAGGGCTGAGGTCCTTTCCTCCTTTGCCCAATCATTTCTGGTTGGGCAATTGCGTCCTGCCCAGGACTTCCTGCACCTTATGGGCCTCATGGCTGCCTGCACCAGCGTGGTCCGCTGGGCCCGCTGGCATATTCGCCCCCTGCAGTGGGGGATGGCCAGCCAGTGGTAACAGTGCTCCGGTCCTCTGGACCAGCCGGTGATAGTGACCCAGGAGATGTGGGATGGCCTGCAGTGGTGGCTCGTCCCAGCTCATCTGCAGGAGGGTATCCTGTTTGTCTGCCCCAAACCGACGGTCACTCTAACGTCCGATACCTCTCTGATGGGTTGGGGTGCCCATCTGGGGGATCTCCGGGCCCACTGCCTCTGGTCCCCTCAGGAGTCTCGATGCCACATCAACCTGCTGGAGCTTCGAGTGGTTCGACTAGTGCTCACAACCTTCGCTAAGTTTGTGCAAGGTCAGGTGGTTCAGGTCCAGACAGACAACACCACGACCATGTACTACCTCAACCATCGGGGCGGGACCCTCTCCTTGCCTTTGTGCAAGGAGGCTCTCCGCATCTGGTCTCTCATGATCAGCCTGGAGGTAGATCTCCTAGTCATCCATGTGGCAGGAGCCTCCAACAGTCTGGCCGATGCCCTCAGTCGGATAGGCGCTGCATCTCACGAGTGGTCTCTCCTGCCAGAGGTAGTGCAAGACCTGTTCTTCCATTGGAGCACCCCTCAGGTGGACCTGTTTGCCTCCAGGGAGAATGTGAAGCTGAGACTGTTTCACACCCGCCCCCCTCAGCAGGGCTCACTGCAGGGGGATGCCTTCTCGAGGCCGTGGACCCCGGGCCTCTTTTATGCCTTCCCTCCATTTCCCTTGATACACAATGTGCTCCTCAAGGCAAGGAGGGACCAGGTGCAGGTGATCCTGGTAGCCCCAGACTGGCCTCACCAGTTCTGGTACCCAGATCTCCTCAACCTCAGCTGCAGGCTCCCGAGGCGGCTTCCAGCCCACCCAGACCTGATCTCAGTCGACAAGGGGAAGGTTCTCCATGTGGACCTTCAATCCCTGCACCTGATGGCCTGGTTCCTGAGTGGCTAGAATTCCAGGCCTTGGGTCTTTCCGACAAGGTCCTCAATGTTGTTAAGGTGTCCCATAAGGAGTTGACCAGAAAATGCTACGCCTTAAAATGAAAGAGATTCTCCATTTGGTGTCAGAACAAGGGGTTGGTCCCCTCTCCCTGTCCCTTGGCTAGTATTTTGGACTACCTGTGGTCCCTTTCTCAGCTAGGGCTTCGGTCGATGACCTTCCAGGTGCACCTGGCAGCTATCTCTGCTTACCGGACACTGGCCGGCAAGCAGTTGGTGGCGCAGGAGAAGGTGGTCAGGTGCTTTTTCAAAGGCCTTGATCACATACCCCCTCCAATGCGAGAACCTCCACTTCCGTGGGATCTACTGCTGGTATTGGCTAAGCTCATGGGCAAGCCATTCAAACCGTTACACAGGTGCGATTTCTCCCACCTGTCATGGAAGACCGCCTTCTTGGTGTCTATAATGTCAGCCAGAAGGATGGGAGAGCTCCAGGTGCTTTCCATCGAGTCTCCTTATCTGGTCTTCCACAGGGATAAGGTTGTCCTTTGCCCCCACCCAAAATTCCTTCTGAAGCTGGTGTCAGAGTTTCACCTTAACCAGGTGTTGACTCTGCTGGTGTTCTACCCCAATCACACCTCGGAGGCCGAATATAGGCTCCATACTTTGGACCCTAGAAGAGCGTTCACTTATTATAAGGAGCGAACAGTTGAAGTTTAGGGAGAGGTTCGCCAGCTGTTTGTCACCTATGCTGAAGCCACACCTGCAGCCAAGTGGATGATCAGCAGGTGGGTCACCTCCTGCATAGATCTCTGCTATAGGTTGGCGGGCATGAAGCCTCCCAAAGGGATAAGAGCTTGTTCTACCCGCCATACCGCTGCTTCAGTGGCTGCTTCCAGGGACATCCCTATCCAGGAAATCTGCAGGGCTGCTACCTGGAAGTAGGCACACACCTTTATTTCCCATTACCACATTGACCTAGAGTCACGCCGGGATGCTGGTTTTGGGACCTCTGTTCTCCAGTCCTTATTCCCTAAGTAGGGGGTGCATGCCTTGCCTCCCTCCTCCCGGAGAACTGCTAGGAATCTGCCACAAAGTGTGGCTTGAACAACATATCCATGTCCCTAGAAATACAGGTTACTCACCTGTAACAGGAGTTCTAGGAGTGGTATATGTTGTTCATCCACAAAACCCACCCGACCAGCCCGAGCGCGGCGTGGCTTCCAGCGGGCCTAGATCTGGCCCATGGGGCGGAGCCGAGGGTTTTACCACCCGGGTGGGTGGGAGGAGCCAGCTTGAAGACCTTCCGGCAAGATTTAAAGTGGCAAGGAACCTGCCACTAAGTGTGGATGAACAACATATACTACTTCTAGAGCTCCTGTTATAGGTGAGTAACCTATATTTCACTGCTAACGTAATGTACAGAAAAAAATGAAAAGCTAGTCAAGAGGTGGATAAGACCAAATAGTATTTGAGGAGAGCAGCAATATAGAAAACAATCCGCTGTAAGCCTGTGAGTTTGAGGCTTCGTCAGCAAGACAGTGCTGAGTAGTCAGGATCAAGAGAAAGGGGGAGAAATCTATGTATTAGAAAGTTCCAGGCTACACTTAATACATTAGAGGAGTAAGCCAGAAAGATGAGAATGGATTTGAAATAGCAAGCAGTTAGACAAATTTTGACCTGCCCACGTAAAAGCTGTCAGGAGAAAAGAACTGAGAATGCCAATGAGATAAGGGCAAGCCAAGGTAGGCGGGGCAAGTAGTGTAATCAGTAGGAGGCCTGGGTGAGGGGGTGAGAGAAAAAACAGATTCAAATGTGCAAAGAGCGTAGAAAATTAGTTGAAAAAGCAAGGTATGAGAGTCTGGAGAGCCAGCTTGCAGACGCTCCAATCAAGAGTCTTGCACTACCTGCCTGGCCAATCAGGAGCCACAAGAAAAAAGGCACTCCAATCAGAAAGCCGCCATAAGTGGGTCAGCTTAGGATGATAACAGTGGCTGTACCTTGCAGTGGAGTCCGAGGACAGAACCAGAAGTGTGGCCGGGAGCCAGCGAGTTCAGCGGTAGCCAAAGAAACAGCCGTAGGTGCCGCTGGGGTCCAAGAGTGCCGCTCGGGGTGTGGTGTGAATCTAAAATTAAGATGAGGGCACAGTGTTGATAAAGGGAAAGAAAGTAACAGGAGGGAAGCTGGCAGCAGACAGTCAATGGGGGTTGGGGGTGCTTTGAGTAGGACATAATTAGCAATTCGGAAAAGGTAGGGAGGGGTTTCAGGGGGACAAAAGAGGTAGATATGTGAGTGGACAGTAAGAATTTGAGCCTGGAGAGAGTGGGTTGGGGTGGGGTAGGAGTCAAGTGCAGGATAGGCTGTAGGGAGTTTAGATAGAGAGGGAGCTTAGTTTAGACTGGGACCTAGCTAGAGAAAATGGCACCACAAAGGAGGGGTTAGGGAAGAGAGATAGTGAGCAGTCAGAGTGAGGGAAAGGAAAGGCAAGAAAAGAAGCTTTTCGGGATGGCAGTCAGCAATTTCAACAGAACTTAGTCTATAAATGCCGCATTAGCCGATTTCACTCACACAGTTTCATGCTGCAACAACATTAAATTAAGCAGTTTGCACTAATTCAAAGGAGCTAACAATCACAGTAATTCTGTTTAAAAGCATTTCGGCATTGGTAATACAGGGAAGAAAACCAGGTTCAAATGTGCAAAGAGCGTAGAAAATACGTTTAAAGAGCAGGGTGTGAGAGTCTGGAGAGCTGGCTTTCAGACGCTTCCATCAGGAGCCTTGCACTACCTGCTGGGCCAATCAGGAGCCACAAGAAAAAAGGCACTCCAATCAGAAAGCTGCTGTAAGTGGATCGGCTCAGGATGACAACAGTGACTGTACCTTGAAGTCAGAGGACAGAATCAGGAGGGTGGCCGGGAGCCAGCGAGTTCAACGGTGGTGGCAGCGGCCAAGGAGATGGCTGTAGGCACCACTAGGGTCCGAAAGCGCCGCTCAGGGAGTCTGAGGACAGAACTAGGAGGGTGGCCGGGAGCCAGCGAGTTCAGCGATGGTGGCGGTGAACAAGAAAACAGCTGTAGGTTCCACTGGGAACAGACAGCGCTGCTCGAGGCATGCTGCGACTCTTGCAGTGGAGTCAGAGGACAGAATCAGGAGGGCAACCAGGAGCCAGCAGGTTCAATGGTGGTGGCGGCGGCCAAGGAAACACCCATAGGTGCTGCTCGGGGTGCGGTGCGAATCTTGCAGTGGAGTCCGAGGACAGAACTATGAGGGCGACTGGGAGTCAGTGAGTTCAGCGGTGGTGGTGGCGGACAAGGAAATGGCCGTAGGCGTCACTGGGGTCCAAGAGCACCACTCGGTGTGCAGTGCGAATCTTGCAGTGGAGTCAGAGGACAGAACTAGGAGGGCGGCCGGGAGCCAGCGAGTTCATCGGTGGTGTCGGCAGCCAAGGAAATGCCTCTGGGGTCCGAGAGCACTGCTCGGGGCGCCATGTGAATCTTGCAGCGGAGTCCGAGGAAAGAACCAGGAGGGCAGCCGGGAGCCAGCGAGTTCGGCGGTGGTGGCAGTGGTAAAGGAAACGGCCGTAGGCACTGCCGGGGACTGAGAGTGCCACTCAGGGCACGGTACAAATCTTGCAGTGGAGTCCGAGGACAGAATCAGGAGGGCAACCAGGAATCAGTGAGTTCAGTGGTGGTGGCAGCCAAATAAACTGCCGTAGGCACAAGGGCACCGCTTGAGGCGTGATGCGAATCTTGCAGTGGAGTCCAAGGACAGAACTTGGATGGCGGCCGGGAGCCAACGAGTTCAGCGGTGGTGGTGGCAGCCAAGGAAACAACGCTGGGGTCTGAGAGTGTTGCTCAGGGTGCGGTGTGAATCTTGCAGCGCAGTCCGAGGACAGAACCAGGAGGGCAGCCGGGAGCCAGCGAGTTCAGTAGTGGTGGCGGTGGCAAAGGAAATAGCCATAGGCACCGCTGGGGACTGACAGCACCGCTCGAGGCATGGTGAGAATCTTGCAGTGGAGTCAGAGGACAGAATCAGGAGGGCGACCAGGAGCCAGCAAGTTCAGCAGTGGTGGTGGCAGCCAAGGAAACAGCCATAGGTGCTGCTGCATTCCGAGAGCACTGCTCGGGGTGCGGTGCGAATCTTGCAGTGGTGTCAGAGGACAGAACCAGGACAACGGCCGGGAGCCAGCAAGTTCAGCGGTGGTGGCGGCAGCCAAGGAAATGGTCGTAGGCACCACTCAGGGCACAGTGCGAATCTTGCAGTGGAGTCTGACGACAGAACCAGGAGGGCTGCCAGGAGTGAACAAGTTCAGCAGTGGTGGTGGCAGCCAAGGAAATGGCCATAGGCGCCACTGGGGTCCGAGAGCACCTCTAAGGGTATGGTGCAAATCTTGCAGTGGAGTCTGAGGACAGAACCAGGAGGGCAGCCAGGAGCCAACGAGTTCAGTGGTGGTGGCGGAAGCCAAGGAAACAGACATAGGCGCCAGTGGAGTCTGTGAGCGCCACTTGGGGTGCGGTGCGAATCTTGCAGTGGAGTCCGAGGACAGAACCAGGAAGGCGACCGGGAGTCAGCGAGTTCAGCTGTGGTGGTAGCAGCCAAGGAAACGGCCGTAGGTGACGCTGGGGTCCGAGAGTGCCACTCAGGGGGCGGTACAAATCTTGTAGTGGAGTCCAAGGACAGAATCAGGAGGGCGGCCAGGAGCCAGCGAGTTCAGCAGTGGTGGTGGCAGCCAAGGAAACAGCCATAGGCACTGCTGGGGTCCAAGAGTGCCACTCGGGGTGCAGTGCCAATCTTGTTGTGGAGTCCATGTACAGAACCAGGAGGGCGGCTGGGAGCCAGAGTTCAGTGGTGGTGATGGCGGCCAAGGAAACGGCTGTAGGCACCACTGGGGTCTGAGAGCGTAAATCCTGGCAGTGGAGTCCGAGGACAGAACCAGAAGGGAAGCCAGGAGCCAGAGAGTTCAGCAGTGGTGGCGGCGGCCATGGAAACGGCCGTAGGTGCTGCTGGGTTCTGAGAGTGCCACTCGGGGCGCGGCGTGAATCTTGCAGTGGAGTCCGAGGACAGAGCCAGGAGGGTGGTTGGGAGCTGTCGAGTTCAGTGGTGGTGGTGGTGGTGGTGGCCAAGGAAACAGCGGTAGGTGCCGCTGGGGTTGGAGAGCACCGCTCGGGGCATGATGCGAATCTTGCAGTGGAGTCCAAGGACAGAGCCAGGATGACAGCTTGGAGCCAGCAAGTTCAGCGATGGTGGCGGCTGCCCAAAAAATGGCCGTAGGCACCACTGGGGAGCTCAGAGCGCCACTTTCTGAGGTATGTTGCGAGAATCTTGGTGAGTCAGGACAGAACCAGGAGGGCAGCTTGAGGAGCCAGCGAGTTCAGGTGGTGGCGGTGGAAGGAAACAGCCGTTGGCACCACTGGGGTTCAAGATCACCGCTCAGGACACGGTGCGTATCTTGCAGTGGAGTCAGAGGACAGAACTAGGAGGGTGGCCGGGAGCCAGCGAGTTCAGAGGTCGTGGTGGCAGCCAAGGAAACACTGCTGCGGTCCGAGAGCGCAGCTCAGGGCATGGTGCGAGATTTGCAGTGGAGTCCAAGGACAGAACCATGAGGGCGACCGGGAGCCAGCGAGCTCAGCAGTGGTGGTGGTGGCCTAGGAAACAACTATAGGCACTGCTGGGGTCCGAGAGCGCCGCCAGGGCACGGTGCAAATCTTGCAGTGGAGTCCGAGGACAGAATCAGGAGAGCGGCCAGGAGCCAGCGAGTTCAGCTGTGGTGGCGGCGGCCAAGGAAACTGCCGTAGGCACCGCTGCGGTCCGAGAGCGCTGCTCGGGGTGCAGTGAGAATCTTGCTGTGGAGTCAGAGGACAGAACCAGTAGGGCGGCTGGGAGCCAGCGAGTTGAGCGGTGGTGGCAGCAGCCAAGGAAACACCCATAGGCATCACTCTGGGCATGGTGCGAATCTTGCAGTGGAGTCCATGTACAGAACCAGGAGGGTGGCCAGGAGCCAGAGTTCAGTGGTGGTGGCAGCGGCTAAGGAAACAGCTGTAGGCACCGCTAGGGTCAGAGAGCACGAATCCTCGCAGTGGAGTCCGAGGACAGAACCAGGAGGGCAGCCAGGAGTCAGAGAGTTCAGCGGTGGTGGTGGCCATGGAAATGGTCATAGGTGCTGCTGGGGTCTGAGAGCACCACTTGGGGTGCGGTGCAAATCTTGCAGTGGAGTCCGAGGACAGAGCCAGGAGGGCAGCTGGGAGCCAGCGAGTTCAGTGGTGGTGGCCAAGGAAACAGCCATAGGTGCCACTCAGGGAACAGTGCAGATCTTGCAGTGGAGTCTGAGGACAGAACCAGGAGAGCGACCAGGAGCCAGCGAGTTCAGCAGTGGTGGTGGCAGTCAAGGAAACGGCCATAGGCGCCACTCGGGGCGTGGTGCGAATCTTGCAGTGGAGTACGAGGACAGAACCAGGAGGGTGGCTGGGAGTCAGCGAGTTCAGCAGTGGTGGCATTGGCCAAGGAAACAGCTGTAGGTGGTGCAAATCTTGCAGTGGAGTCCGAGGACAGAATCAGGAGGGTGACCAGGAGCCAGCAAGTTCAGCGGTGGTGGCAGTGGCTGAGGAAACAGCCGTAGGCACCAGTGGGGTCCGAGAGCACCTCTCAGGGCACGGTGCAAATCTTGCAGCGGAGTCTGAGGACAGAATTAGGAGGGCAGCTTGGAGCCAATGAGTTCAGCTGTGGTGGCGGTGGCTACGGAAATGGCCGTAGGCGCCACTGAGGACCGAGAGTGCTACTTGGGGCGCAGTGCAAATCTTGCAGTGGAGTCAGAGGACAGAATCAGGAGGGCGACTTGGAGACAGCGAGTTCAGTGGTGGTGGCGACGGCCAAGGAAATGGCCATTGGCGCCACTGGGGTCTGAGAGCGCCACTCGGGGCATGGTGCAAATCTTGCAGTGGACTCAGAGGACAGAACCAGGAGGGCAGCCACTAGCCAGTGAGTTCAGCGATGATGGCAGCGGCCAAGGAAACAGACATAGGCGTCGCTGGGATCCGAGGGCTCCGCTCAGGGCGCAGTGTGAGTCTTGTAGTGGAGTCCGAGGACAGAACTAGGAGAGCAGCTAGGAGCCAACAAGTTCAGTGGTGGTGGCAGCAGCCAAGGAAATGCCGCTGAGCTCCGAGAGCGCTGCTCGGGGTGCGGTGCAAATCTTGCAGTGGAGTCCGAGGACAGAACCCGGAGGGTGGCTGGAAGCCAGTGAGTTCAGCAGTGGTGGCGGCGGCCATGGAAATGGTTGTAGGCACCACTGGGGTTCGTGAGTGCCGCTCGGGGTGTGATGCGAATCTTGCAGTCGAGTCCAAGGACAGAACGAGGTGGGCAGTCAGGAGCCAATGAGTTCAGTGGTGGTGGTTGTGGTGGCCAAGGAAATGGCTGTAGGCACCACTTGGGTCTGAGAGCACCACTCGGGGTGCAGTGGTAATCTTGCAGTGGAGTCTGAAGACAGAACCAGAAGGATGGCCGGGAGCCAGCGAGTTCAGTGGTGGTGGTGGTGGCAGCCACGGAAACAGCTGTAGGCGCCGCTGGGGTCGGAGAGCACCGCTTGGGGTGCACTCTTCTTCTCGGTCCCCTCATTCAAAGCCAACCGGCTCTGGGCCATCCTCCTTTTCTGGGAGGTCGGACTCTATTCCTTCTGCAGCCCTCTCTTCTACCAGGCTTCCCGTGGTAAAACCTCCCATCCTCTTCCAGACATCGGGTGGTGGTTATTTTGGGTCAGGCATGTCTTCCTCTGCCTCCTAACCCCTGTTGCTGTGGCCCTTCCACCAGTCTTCGGGCTCACAGCCAGGTGGCTCAGCCAGGTCTTCCTCAGGCAGCAGGTCCTTGCCAGTCGTCCACCCAGCCTCGGCGTCCACTATGTCCACCCCCAGGCTATGGGGCTGATGCCACTCAGTGGCACCAGGGGCATGTGTCTGCCTCTTCTGAATAGTGATGCCTCTACCCCTTTTGGGAGTTAGCTCCTCCAGACAAGTTCCCTCTAGACTGACGCTGGCTGCATCCCCTAACCGGCATCAGTCCACACCTGTCTGGTTGACACTGGCCACCCCAGCGTCAACTCCCGCGACACCGCTTCCCTCATCACCTGACCGCCCTGCATCGCTGGCTGACCCTAATATCTCAGTTCAGCCAATGCTAGAGGACCTGTTATCCAACCCGGCAACACCTATGGGCCGACACCAGATAACTAGATGCCAGCAGGGCCTCCTCTGCTCCACCTGAACCCTCAGTGCCTGATGCCTGGGTTGCCGCCCCCTATGGGACCAGTGTCGGGAATGCCTGACGTCCCTCCTCCCACGCTGGTTAACCCCTCTAACCTGCAGAACCCTCTGACGGCCCTTTTCCCATCATGGTGGGATGTAGTTTTTTATTTTATTTATTGAATATTCGGATGACACCTGGTAGCTAATAGCTATTTAAATAGGTTCCACATCAGAGGAGAATAGTACAAATAATGAATTAGGTTATAATAAAACATGAAACAATAACAGGTGCATAATTTACATTTGGTGCAAGGTACATAAACATCACGTGGTATTGTAAAATGTATGCCACGGGCACAAAAATTGGAAGACACAGGAGGTGCAGCCCATAAGGCCAAGTCAAGGGTGAGTTACAGAGGACAAAGGCAGAATAAGACTGTAGGGAGGAAAGGGATGGCCCATACCCAGGTAGGATGGGAGGCTGGGAGAGGTCTGGTCAAGGTGAGGAGGGGAGGAGATTCAGGGTGTAAAGAGAGAGGACGTGATGGGAGGGGAAGAAACAAGAAAGTGGCAGGAGTGAAACGCAGAACTGTTAGGTGGGAAGGTCTGGTGTGAGGAGTAGGGGAGGATGCAGGGTGCCCCAGTGGAGGGTGCGGAAGATGAAGGGAGTGGGGGAGAGGGAGAAACTTGAGGCAAGGAGAAGGTGGAAGGACCTGGGGAAGTGCAAGACTACTAGTTGGGGCGAGTTAGAAGAAGCAGTCACAACTGGCTATAGCAGTTTGATGCTGACTGGGCAAGACAGCTAGTGGGGAGTAGTTAGTGGAGGCAGTCGCAACTAGCTGTAGCCGTTAGATGTTGTCTGAGCATTCGTTTAAATGAACTAGAGTGGGTGCCGAGGAGATGTCGACATGTAGACAGTTGAAACAGAGCAGAGCCTTATGGGTGAAAGACCTTTGCCCCTGGGAGGTGTGACAATGGAGAATTTTGTAAAACTGGCTGTCTGAGCTTCTGGTGAGATGAGAATTGGTGTACGGGATAAGGAGTTCCCGGAACCCAGGGGGCATCATTGCAAGGCTAACTTTTTTTTTTGCAAGTAGACACGTTTGGTACATTAGCCTGCCCTTGAGATGGAGCCAATTGGCCTGAGGAATACAGGTCTCAGGTATGAGTCATATGGGTGGAACTTGTTGAGAGCATTCGTGATACGGTGGAGAGACGTTTCCGTGACTGAACCATAGCTGACAAGGCCGTAGTCAATCGGTGAGACCACAGAGCTGAAAATAATGAGTTTGAGGGCATCCGCAGTCAGACAGTGTCTGTGTCTGAAAAGGATACCTATGTGCAAGTTAACGGCCTTGGCAATATTGTCAATATGCATAGCATAAGACAGGGAGCTGTTGACTGTTATCCCCAGATACTTGAAGTGCTGAACAAGCTCCAGAGGAGAGCCCATTGCATTGGTGATGGAAAAGGGGTAGATTTTATGCTTGTTTTGAGGACTGGAGAATAAGAGAGTTTTTGTCTTTTTGTGGTACAGTAAAGGTTTGTGCCCCTTGAACCACCTTTTGACATCTGCAAAGCTGCCCTAGAGTCACTGTTCCAGGGCTTTGGGATCTGGATCACTGGTGAACAGGACAGCATCATCAGCATACAACAGCATACGGCCATGGCAGGTGAGGGGGGAGTGAGTTGAGGAAAACACTAAATAGGAGCGGACCCAGAATGGAGCCTCGAGGGACTCCTGATAGAATGGGTCTCGTGTCAGAAAGGGTATTACCAACCTTCACCTGCTGTGAGTGGTCAGTCGCACAAGTCACTGCAGAACCAAGTGACAGTGTCATTTGAAAGACCAGTGGCAGAGAGTTGAATCAGACAAGAGGGCATGATTCGCCATGTCGA
The DNA here is from genome assembly GCA_016271365.2 of Neoceratodus forsteri. Lineage (NCBI taxonomy): Eukaryota > Metazoa > Chordata > Ceratodontiformes > Ceratodontidae > Neoceratodus > Neoceratodus forsteri. The sequence goes on along the minus strand of CM028129.1, from coordinate 1,117,210,295 downwards.
AAGCTTTGGTCAAATCAATAAAGTCTGCTCCAACAAGGTGACCTTGGTCCAAGGAGCGATGGATAAAACCCGTAAATTCTAACAGGGCCATTGTGGTGCTATGCCCATGCCTAAAACCATGCTGTTCTGAGCATTGCAGTTGATATTTTTCCAAGTAGTCGACCAGCTGGTCTGCCACTACTTCTTTCCATACCTCTCAACCTCCTGCCTCATAAATCAGGGACAAGGCTTAAAAAAATCAGGGACAAAGGGCCAAAATTGGGTACACTTCTTCAAAATTGGAGATATCCACTCAGGAAGCTGATAGAATAAAGGGCTTAGTGTAAAATGCATTTTCTAAATAAGAACAAGTCTGTAACTTTAATGTTTACCATTAGTTTGTGCTTATAACCCCCACTGTTTGGTCACGGAAACACAATTTTTAGGAGGGACAGAGTAAAATTTTGAGGCAAAATCAGGGCCGTCCCTGAAAATCAGGGACAATTGAGAGGTATGCTTCTTTCTTAAGCTTTCAAGAGTGGAGGGAGGATGGAGGTAGGATGATAGTTCCCATGCAGTGCCCGGTCTCCACTTTTATGCACTGGGGTCACAGTAGCAGCCTTCCACAATCTTGGGAATTGGGACAATTTAAGTGATAGATTATGTGAGTGAGGGGTGCCCGGATTTCATCAAGTGCAGCAAACTTGAGATCAGTTATCTACGCTATATCTTGCCTTCCCTAGCACCATGGAGAGAGATTTCCTGGCTTCAGGGGCTGAGATGATTCTAAAATAAAATGGTGGGTGAGAGGGAGGCAAGCCAGCATTCCCAGAGGAGTCGATTTTGTTAGTTGGGCAGAAGAAGTTGGGAGGAAGGACACTACTCAGGTCTGTAAATGCATTGTTAAAAGTATTAGCTATGTCTGGGTCAAGGGAGGGTTCGCCATTTATGGTAAGCATGGCGGGTGCTGTCTTGGGGGCTTTACCAGTGATCTCCCTAAGGTTGCTCCAAAACACTCATTACAGGAATGGGAGAGGGCATCCTTGAAGAAATTACTTTTTGAAATACAGATAGCCCTGGTGAAACTGTTTCTAGCCTGCTTATAGCTCTGAAAGTCACCCTGTCTCTCGGTGGCATGAGCCCTATGCCACAGGTAGTCCCTGGTTTTTAAGAGCTCAGTGAGATCCGGGGATATCCATGGGTTCCAATGACCTTTAACTGTATGCATTTTAAATGGATCATGTTTGTCACATAAATTGCTCAAGCGCAGCATCGACGTCTGGTGGAGTAGACTGAGGACCAGTCAAGTTGACGGAGATCAGACTTCAAGAGTTCAAGGTGACCTCGTAAGAGAACTCTAGTTGAGATTGTTCTAGCGGGGGGCTTGGAGAATTTACTAGTTCTGCGGAATAGGACTGGGGAGTGGTCGCTTATTCCATCTGGGAGTACTGAGGGGTTAAAAGTGTGGTTTGAGAGTACCCAGTCCAAGAGGGTACATGTAGCGGTTCTATAGTTTATTCTCATGGGGGAATTGACAAGCTTGGTAAAATGAACGGCCGAGAGGGCATCTTTGAAGGGGCAGGCATCCGGGGAAAGCCAATTGATGCTGAAGTCACCAAGCAGTACGGCTTCAGAGGTTAAGACTTAAGCTATCTAGACAGTGCAGGAGTGACTCCAGGCCTATGGACGCCTGCTTGGGTGGGATATAGGCCAACATAACAATGATGGTTTTATTATCGGTGCCTAGAAGCACTCTAACGGCAAGTGATTGCACATTGCTTCTGCAGGTGGGCAATGGCAGGACGAGGCCTTGGAGGCAGTTTCGTAGATAAATTGCACAACTGCCTCCTCCTTCTGTAAGACAATCCTGCCGGAAGACTGAATAGCCAGGTATGATGATAGATGCATCAAGTATTTTGGGGGGAACGCCATGTTTCAGCAATTGAAAGTATGTCAGGGTTGTGTCGAGCGACCCAAACATTCAGATCATCAGGCTTTGGGAGGAGGGTACAACTGTTAAGGGCACAGTTGTGAGCATCCCTTGGTTCCTTGAAAAGGTGCAAGACTAGAGGTGGCCCGAGGTTGGGGTGGATATTACCAGCAAGAAGCAAAAGCAGTAGTGCTATCCTGCACAGATATTCCTTTATACGTTTATTGTTACGGTGTCTCATCCTGTGCTGCTTGTGTTGAGGCAATAGTTTTCCCTGAGCAGAAAAAAGCCTGGGGAGAATTGAGAGATTGGCTGCCAACAGGGGCGGTGGCCATGCAACCAGTTGTAAATGGACAAGGGCATGTCATAGGGTTTGTGGCTGGAAGTACAGTCAAAGCAGAGTGGGGAGGTAAAGGAAATATACAAATATATATTAGAGGCAAAAAACTCAGTTTAATGCATTAGTTAGGGTTGTTCCACAGCGACAAAAGCGAGGAAATTCGGTGTTAGGGTTGAAAGCCCCTTGACCCCCCTGCCCACAAATCCTAACCTGCATCAAGTGCACGCTAGTTCCCGGCCCCCGGTACAACCTTCCTTTGAGACACACTCTCAAATGGTATGGAATAATCCCGCTCTCATTCCTTCTGTGGCTAAGTCCATAGACAGGAAGTATGCTGCTCCCAAGGATCAACCCATTTTGGCCTCCCAGGCCTTTGCAGACCTTATTGTTGTCTTGGCAGAGAATGATAAGGCCGTTGTTCCTCAGGCATCTATGGCCCGGCCTATAAGCAAAGAATCTCATAAGATAGACATCTTAGGCAAGAGAGTCTTTGCTGCCTCCACCCTGGGTATGCATATTGCCAGCTACCAGGGCTACTTTTCTCAATATGAGTATGTCATTTGGCATTCGCTCAAACAGATGGTAGAAGCTCTAACTGATTCGGGCACTAGTTCAGAGCTACTTCAGACCATAACCAGGGGTATAGAGTCCAACAACCAGCAGGTTAAAGCAGCTATGGATGCTTCTGATACTGCTTCCGTGGCAGTGGCGGGCATTTGTACCCATTGTCATTCCTGGCTACGCACTTCAGGCTTCATGAATGATGCCTAACAGCAGGTCATGACATTACCCTTTGACTGTATGTATCTGTTAGGGCCTCAAGTAGAGCAAGCTCTGGAGGCCACGCAGAACACTCGGTCAGCCATTAAAACAGCTTGACTTGCTCCTACCCCTTCTCGGGGGGGGGTGTTAACAAGTGTCAGTTTCACAACTATCAGTCCTTTCGGGGCAAGGGCTGAGGGGGTTTCAACAAAAACCAAGCCCCTCAACCTGAAAAGAAAATGCAACAGAAGGCACAAGGGCCCAAAGCGCCCAGTGCCACCTTCTGAGTTTCTGGTCTGGGTCCCACCTCAGCTGCCAAAGGGGAACTCCTATTCAGCGATGGGAGGATGTCTGACTCAGTTCTACAACCAGTGGAAGTTCATTACATCAGACAAATGGGTCCTCCGGGTAATCCGCGAGGGGTACTCCCTCAACCTTTCAGAAACCCTTCCGGATCATCCTCCCAAACAACAGCCCAGTCTATCAACAGCTCAGTCAGACATTCTTGCCTCCGAGATACAAGGCCTTCTGAACAACCGGGCAGTAGAGATAGTTCCGCTGGATCAACGAAACACAGGTTTCTACTCCCATTACTTCCTGGTCCCAAAAAAGACTGGCATTCTCGACCTCAGAAAGTTAAACAAGTTTCTTTTCAAGGAAAAGTTCAAGATAATATCGCTCGGGACCCTGTTACCCTTGTTTCATCAACACGATTGTCTAGCGTCCCTGGACATGCAGGACGCTTACCAACAGATCCCTATACACCCAAAGCATCACAGATACCTACGGTTTGTAGCTCTGGGTCAGCATTATTAGTTCAGAGTCCTGCTGTTTGGGCTACCCTCGGCACCACGAGTTTTTACAAAGTGTTGTGCAATTCTCGCAGTGTATCTCAGAAAGGTCGGAATCCCAGTGTTCCCATATCTGTACGACTGGCTCCTAGCAAGCCCCTCCAGACAAGGAACTCTCTATGCCATAGCCATGGCCTCAAGTTTTCTCACGTCCATGGGAGTACTGCTAAACTTCAAAAAATCACAGTTGCAGCCCTCCAAGAAGCTCCTTTGTATAGGAACTCTTCTGGACACCTCCTGTGCGAAAGCTTTTCTTCCAGAGGACAGAAGGGGCGATATCCTTCAGATGGCCCGATACATCAGAGACAGCAGTTCAGTTTGAGCTATCTCGATGCAACAGATGCTGGGTCTCATGGCATCCTTAGTGTTCACTGTACCCATAGCACGCCTCCAGATGAGAACCTCTCAATGGATTCTCAGTACTCAGTGGTCCCCAATCACTCACCCTCAGTCCTTTCTCATCAAGGTGACAGAACCTCTGAAGAGGTCACTCACCTGGTGGTCGCAAGAGGGCAATCTTCTGGAAGGGTATCCCTTTGCTCCCCTGGATCACCAGATTTCCATTACTATGGATGTGGCCCTGATGGGGTGGGGAGCTCACTGTCAGAATCTCTACACCCAAGGTACGTGGGCTCAGGACGAGTCACAGCTACACATAAATGTCCTAGAAATGAGAGCCGTTCTTTAGCAGTCCAAACTTTGAAGGACATTCTGTGTCACAGGTACATCCTCCTTCAAATGGACAACAAAGCAGTGAAGTATTACATCAACAAGCAGGGCGGTGTACACTCTTACCCTTTATGCGGGGAAGCGATGAGAGTGTGGGAATGGTGCCTAGAGCACAAGGCTCTAATTCAAGCGGTCTGTCTGCCAGGAGTGCAGAACGAACTGGTAGACCATCTAAGCAGAATGGAGATGGATCCTCACGAGTGGCCTCTCGACTCAACTGTAGTTCAGTCATTATTCACAGAGTGAGGAACTCCAGAACTGGACCTTTTTGCATCCCCACTCAATACAACACTGCCTCTCTTCTGCTCCAGAAATCCAGGGCCTGGCATTTTCTGTCAGGATGCATCCAGGCTGCAGTGGACAAAATGCTTTCTATACGCCTTTCCTCTTCTTCCGCTAATTCAGAGGGTACTTCTCAAATTCGAGTCCCAGGGGGACAAAATGATCCTCTTTGCTCCCTTCTGGCCTTGACAGATATGGTTTCAGTTACTCAGCAATACGTTGGAAACCCCTCCGAAAGCGCTTCCCCTTCAGATGAACCTTCTGACCCAGGGGCCTGTGGTCCATCCCAATCTGAGGTCGCTTCACCTTCACGCTTGGCTCCTGAAGAGATAGAAGTGAACAGGTTCAATGTCTCTCAGAGAGTTTCAGATATTCTTTTGGCTGCACGCAAGCCAGCCACTAGAAAAACTTACACAGCCAAATGGAAGCGTTTTTCTCTCTGGTGTGCAAAATCCTCTTTGAATCCTTTTTCCTGCCCATCAGATAAAGTTCTAGAGTACCTTTTAGACCTCTCAGATTCAGGTCTACAGTACTCTACAGTCAAAGTTCACATTTGTGCCATTTCAGCTTATCATGAGCCAGTACTTTCCTTATCACTGACCCAGTTACCAGTAGTTAAGAGGTTTCTTAAGGGTATGCTACATACCAGACCTCCTATCAGATGTCCAGTCACAGCCTGGGACATTAACCTTGTGCTAGACATGCTCACTCAAAAACCTTTCAAGCCTCTAGCTTCCTGTGAGCTGAAATTTCTCACTTGGAAAACGGCCTTCCTGGTGGCCATTACCTCGGTCCACAGAGTCTTTGAGATACATGCCTTGGTCACAGACCATTTTTATACTTTGTTTCATAAGGACAAAGTAGTTCTTAGGACCTATCCTAAGTTTCTCCCTAAGGTTATTTTAGAATTCCATCTAAACCAACCTTTGGTCCTACCTACTTACTTTGTGAACATCCAGAATGAAGGAGAGCATACCCTTCATTCTTTAGACATCAAAAGAGCTTTGCGTTTCTATTTGGATAGAGCAAAAGAAATTAGCAAAGCTCAACAACTGTTTGTTTCCTTCAGCAAGACTCAGCTGGGTCAACCTGTCGCTATCCGATGCATTTCAGCATGGCTGGTGGCATACCTTCGCCACTGTTATTCCATGGCGCAGGTTAAACTGGCGGGCAGAGTGTTCGCTCATTCTACTAGAGCAGTCGTGGCATCCCTGGCGGAAATCCACAACATGCCCATTGCAGACATTTGCAGTGTGGCTACCTGGAGCTCAGTGCATACTTTAGTCAAGCACTATGCCCTGGATGTCCATGCCAGGTGACATCTTTCATTTGGCAGGACCATCCTTAACGGACTTCTGTCCTAAATTTGTGAGCTCTTGGTCTCTCCGGCCGCCCTCTCGGGGGATTATTAGCTCAGTACTGTCCCATCAGTGTGAATGAGTGGTGAAGACTTTATGTCCAGGAAGATATGGAAATTACATACCTACCGTAATTCTTGATCTTCTTGGACGAAGTCTCCACCACTCATTCACATGCCCACCCACCATCCCCAGAGCTCACCTCTGTTGTTGGTCTTCACCCCCTCAATGTTTAGGCTGTGAAGACTTCTTTGTTGACCATTCTTATACGGGTCGTTCGGACTATCTTATGTCTGGTTTTTGGTAGGCTATCCTTCTAGGTTAGTTATGCTGCACCTCCTTGGGAAAAAAGGTACTGAGGCAGTTTAAGGGTTGACGCTGAGATAGTCATTGCCACACGAGCTGAGGCTCGCAGCTCCATCTCTAGTGCTGGCCCTCTTGCAAAAAGTTTGCACCCGCTGGGTCCTAGCGACTCCAGTGTAGATCCCATCAGTGTGAATGAGTGGTGGAGACTTTGTCCAAGAAGATCAAGAATTATGGTAAGTACGTAATTTCTACTTTTGCACACCGAGGACATAAGATATGTGCCATAATGGAAACATGGTGGGAAAGTGAGGATACATGAGATAGGCACATCCCCAGTCACAACATGTACTGTAATGATAGGATAAATAAAGGGGTGAGGGGAGTAGCCATTTACATGGCAGAAGACATTATGTCTGAGCAATCAGAAATGACCACATTGGATGGATTGGAGGATATTTGGATTAAGATTACACCAGTCAGCACTGCAAAAATTACCATTGGGGCACTTTATAGACCTCCCTCATTTACCCATCTGGAGGATCAGGAGTTATGCGATTTATTTATTTATTTTTTTTTGAGACCCTAACGACATCTGACAATGTTATCTTATTACGGGATTTCAGTCTACCAGGTATCGACTGGGTTAATCAAAAGGCACGATCAAAATCAGAATTATGATACATGAACGCCTTTAACCTCGTAGGTCTAGAACAATATGTATAAGATAAAGCCAGGGAAGATAATATTTTGGACCTCCTTCTGAGTAATATGGGGGACAACATACAAATGTGCAGAGTAACTACCCCACTAGGCTCCAGTGACCATGCAATGGTCAGTTTCAACTTAATGGGGCAAAAGGGCTGAGACCTCAGGAAGTACTGAAATAAATTATGACAAAACTGATTTTACCAAACTAAAGAGAGAGTTTGGGAAATGGAATTGGAAGAGGGGCTTTAAAGGAAAATTGGTGCAAGCTATGTGGGACATCTCGGAGGGAAAAATTACAAATGTAATCAATAAACATGTACCAAAGAAAAAGAAATATAACAGGTCAGGAAAAATTCCTACATGGATGATGCCCAAAGTTAAAATGTTAATCAACAAGAAGAAAGCATTCAAAAGAGCTAGGAAAAGTGGGCACTCAAAACACTGGGAAGTGTACAAAAAAGTATTAAAAGCCACACAAAAAAGCAATTAACTTCCCAAGGAGTGCTTATGAGTTGAAACTGGTAAGCAGAGTCAAAGACAACTGCAAGGCATTTTATAATGATGTTAGCAAAAAAGGGGGGAGTGAAACCTACTTGCCCAATCAAAGATCAAGACAGAAACTTAATTAGTGACAATGCAAATATGACAGAATATTACAATAATTACTTTATATAAGCTTTCAACACAAAAACACGGATCAAAGCACCATGAACACACACCGGAGAACAGGCTTGTATTGGAAGCTTATGACATCAAGGGTAGATTGCTAAAACTTAACCCAAGTAAATCTCAGATCCCAGATGGTATTCACCCTAAGAAACATAGAAACATAGACTTTGACGGCAGATAAGGACCGCTAGGCCCATCTAGTCTGCCCATTTCCCTACCTACAGGATAGGCCGCAGATCCTATTTAACCAACAGCCTATATCTTCCTGCCCCCCACAAGAATTGCCTTATGTCTGTCCCATGCATTCTTGAATTCTCCCACAGTTTTAGACTCCACAACTTCCTCAGGAAGGCTGTTCCATGCATCCACTACCCTCTCTGTGAAATAATACTTCCTCACATTGCCCCTGAACCGCCCTCCTTCTATCTTTAAATTGTGTCCCTTTGTTCTTGCAAGTCTCTTTTTCTGAAAGATGCTAAAGTGATCATGGAATTGGCAGAGGTACTGACTGACCCATTAACATCCCTTTTCCAGGCATCACTAGATGGGGGTGAGGTCGTGGATGTCTGGCAGAAGGCAAATGTGGTGCCAATTTACAAAAAAGGATTGAGGTAAGATGTGGGGAACCAAAGGCCGGTAAGTCTGACTACGGTCCTGGGCAAGATCTTGGAAGGGGTAATTAAGGATTATATAGTGGACTTTATGGACCAACATGGGTTTAAAAAGGGTCACTCATACTAACTGAATCTCATGGAATTCTATGGCCATGTAAGTAGGGCACTGGATGGGGGAAATTCGTGGCTGTTATCTTCCTGGATTTCTCCAAAGCCTTTGACAAGGTCCCACATGGGGAACTGGTGGACGCACTCATTGAGCGCAATATCCAGGGAAATGTCACTCACTGGGTAACCTCATGGCTAAAGAATAGAGTGCAATGGGGTGTGTATCAAAGAGTCATACTCAGGATGGGCCAAGGTGGGAAGTGGTGTCCCACAGGGATCTGTGTTGGGGCTGTGTCTCTTCAATATCTACATACACTCAATGACAAGTAGGGTTGCACTATTGAATCTAAATTTGCAGATGATACTAGGATTAGCACCATAGTAAATAACATCGCACAGATAAATAGGCTGCAGACAGTATTAACAAAATTGAAAGAATGGGAGCAGGATTCAAAACTTGCCTTTAATACCGATAAGTGTACAGTAATGCACTTTGGGGAAAAAAAACAGTATGGCAGACTACACTTTAAATGCAAAAAAACTAAGAAAGGTCATTGATGAAAGGGACCTGGGTATAAGGATCTCTGATTACCTACAATTCAAACATCACTGTAGCCAAGTAGTTCAGACTGCTAGTGGCATACTTAGTAGTAGTATTATTAGACATAAAAGGAGTAAGAGAAGAGAGGCGTTACTTCCATTGTATGGGTCACTGGTGAGGCCACATCTGGAGTACTGTGTACAGCTGTGGTCACCCAGGTACAAATCTGAGATTAGATCATTGGAAAGGGTCCAGAGGTGGGCGACCCGTATGATTGATGGGTTACAGGACAAAGAATACCCAGAGAGACCATCAGAACTAGGGATGTACACTCTGGAATTACACATGCTTGGGGGGGGGGGAGGTTATGTGCTTGGTTTTCAAAGCAATATCTGATGAAGGGCTTAGGGATTAACTAGGATTGGTACTAAGAGAGCAAGTGTACCAAACTAAGGCACATCCCTTAAACAGTTGGTGGGTGAGAAATTTCAAACCACGAAGAGAAAATACTGTGGTTTAATTTGAGTGGTTCCAATCTGGAACAGTTTACCAGCCAAAGTTGTGGCTACTAATTTGCAAATATTTAAACACAGACTGGACAGCTACCTGACAGCAAATGGGGAGACTGACAGTCCTCCTCAAACAAGATCCCTATCTCACCTTAAAGTGAAAAAGTCAGCTCTAAGTAAGGAGAAAGGAAATATTAAATCATTCTGTAGTGTGATCTCTAAGGAACAGGAAAAGAAGAATCACACTTATAAAAGTACTCCTCCTATTTTTACTAAGGGGGAGCCTCTTCATGAAAATTCACAGACTTCACCCCAAGTGTTACTCTCACAAACACCTATACTGTCAGAAGAAACACAATATCTTGATCACGTGGACAGCACCCCATACCAACTAATGAATGCAGTCCAACTCCAGAAACTCTCCAGTCCGGTTTCAGGAAGAGGCATAGTACCGAGACTGCATTAGTTTGGGTACTTAATGATCTCCTAATAGCAAGAGATCAGAAGAGCCGCTCGATCTTGGTTCTTCTTGATCTCTCTGCAGCGTTTGACACCGTGGACCATGGGATGTTGCTAGATCGCCTGCGGCTACTCTGCGGACTGTCAGGGACAGTCCTCAGATGGTTCCATTCCTTCCTCACAGGCAGAAGTCAAGGGTAGTTTCAGGATTTTTTCTTCTGCCCCCTTTGCTCTGTCTTGTGGGGTGCCGCAGGGCTCTGTGCTTTCCCCCATGTTGTTCACGGTGTATATGCTACCGTTGGGAGACATTATAAGGCATTATGGGCTGAGTTTTCACTGTTATGCAGATGATACTCAGCTCTATATGTCCTTTGTACCCGAACAAAATGATGCAGTCTCAGTTTTTAACAACTACCTCGTTGAGATTCAGGATTGGATGAGTGCGAACTGGTTGAGGTTAAATCCGGATAAGACTGAGGTATTAGTCGTTGACCTGGGTCATTATGCAAAGAAGTTGACTCCTGGGGTCCCCTCTGGTCTTTTATTAGGGGATACCCAGTTGAGACCTTCTGAACAGGTGCAAAATCTGGGCGTTATTTTTGACAGTGCGCTGACACTAAAGATGCAGGTGTCGGCCACTGTCAAATCTTCCTTTCACCATCTGAGGAATATCGCCCAGATAAAACACCTTGTTCCACATGATGACCTTCCTGTGTTGGTCCATGCTTTTGTTTCTTCCCGTCTTGATTACTGTAATGCTTTATATCTAGGGTTGCCGGGGGTAGATCTCCGTCACCTGCAGCTGGTGCAGAACGCGGCAGCTAGGTTGCTGACAGGGCTACAAGAACTTGTCATGTCACACCTGTGCTCGCGAACTGCACTGGCTGCCAGTGCGTATGGAGAATCACTCAAGGTCGCATTGCTGACCTATAAGACCCTACACGGCCAGGGACCAGGCTACCTGCATGATCTCCTTTGTCCCTACCGTCCTCTCCACCCACTCCACTCCACTGGTGAGGGATTGCTGGAGATTCCCAGGGTTTGTCTTAAATCATCTGGGGCAAGTGCCTTTTCCTTTATGGCCCCGACCCTGTGGAATTCTCTACCTCGTCAGATTAGAGAGTGCCTGTCTGTGGAATCATTTAAGAGATCCCTGAAAAGTCACCTATTTTTACTGGCATTTGGTTAGTTTATTTTATGGTTATTTTATTGTTCTTATGTTTTTATTTATTATTGTTGATGTTTTATCTCTGTTTTGTATCAGCGCTTTGATTTCTTGAAAAGCGCTTTATAAATAAATTTTGATTTGATTTTGATGATTTGAATACAAGACAGGAAGTTGTGTTTAAACTGGATAAAATGTTTGTCAAGTCGTATGAGACTAATAGAACACTAATGGATCTGATAGTTCACTTACTTAGAGCTGAACTGGGCTTCCTAAAGTAGCTGCTGGTCAAGCCCTACTTATCCAGTTTACATCATGTTACCTAACATGGTATTAGCGAAAATAGTTTGGGCAAAACAAGGGGTTGTAAATTCATTGGGTCTGTTGATTTTGTCACCTGTCATTTGGGCTACGATCTGGAAACATACTTCCCAATGGGTCAAACTGGCAAGGTCCTCACATATGAAAGGTTGGCTTCAACGTTAACGCAACTTATTTGGGATTTTGAATCAAATCCTTTATCCTATATGTTGTCCATTTTTGGAATAGATTCATTTGAAGAGGAAATCCCTAGTAATCTAGACTCTCATGTTAGGGCGATTCTCTCAGCCATTACAAAAATATAGATTCACACTAACACATTATTTCATGTGGAAAGGGTCTATAAAGGGGACGGGGAACTCAGATAAATTGCTGCGTATCCTCAGGTGAATTATTTTTTCTTCTCCTAGAAAGGAGTCACATGCTGGATAAGTTACAGATCTGTTTGGTAACAGAGAATGAGTGGAAAAGTCAGGATGAAGCCACAATTAGGCCTTCATGACTATACCTGTTTCCCACATGAGAATGAAATAACAATGGTTGCCAACTCTAGGCTTGGACCTAGTAATACCAGTAACCTCCTTAACTTGAATATAGCAGGGTTACTTAACAAATTGGTGGACCGTGAATGGGTTAATTTCATTTCTGGCTTTGAAATTATTACTTTCCAAGAAACTTGGGTAGTGATACAGCCCTATCTGAATGGGTTTGAAACTTTTCATGTTCCAGCAACTAAAGCGAAAACTTATGGGAGAAATAAGGGTGGTTTGGCCACTATGATTAGGATCAGGGAGGGTTTAAGGGTAATTACAAATTATCCCCCTACCCCCGAGATTCTCATTACATTAGTTTTATGGGATACGATCATAGTACCGATAGTGAATGTTTACAAACCCCCGAGATTTCACTCTCATCCAGCATATGATATCTGGTCCAAGCTAACTAAAGAAAAAGACTCAATGACACAATTATATAAGATTGAGACCACAGTTGTACTGGGAGATTTTAAGTCTAAAATAACGAATTTTGATAACTTGCACTTCTTACATGAGCAACTTTATTTAGGGGATCTTGAACCTAGAAACACAACAGACAATGTTCTCAATGACGCAGGGAGATGTTTTCAAAGCTTTATTACTAATAATAACCTATTAATTTTAAATGGGAGATTACAAGGAGACCATGAGGGTGTGTGTGCACCTTCTTTTCCCCTCTGGGAAAGAGCATCATCGATTTTATTCTCTGCTTTCCTTACAGCTATAACGAGTTTGAGAGATTGGAGGTGGTCATGTGCTCAGAAAGCGATCATGCAGCTATATTAGTCTTTTTTGAATCAGAATCCCAAAACAGATATCCAAAATAGTACCTTGGCGGTAGTGGCAATACAAGGAAAATCAAGGCTGACCACAAACATGAAAACAATGGATAGGGTCACAAATCAAATTTATTCTCCCTCTTTCACATCTCTCTTTTCGCTTGTAGCTAATGAGACTAATATTGGACATATCAGTCAGCAATTGAACATATGTTATCAGCAAATAAATAAGCAAATTTATAGTAATCATACAAATAATCACAATTTACAGTCCTGGTTTGATGCCCAATGCATGAGGGGAAAAAAGAATGCTAGGAAGGCTTATTAGGCAGACAAAAAATCACCTTCAAAGAGCGGGCTGTTAAAATTAAACAAAGCTCGCTGAACATACAAAAAGCTCCTCACACAAAAGAAATCTGAATTTATAAGTAAACAGTGGGAGACTATGTACCAGGCTATAAAAGCGAATTACACTAAAAACGTTTGGGCATTAATTGCGAAAGGATCTAAAAGCCAGAGTTCACTCCTGCCAATATATATTCCAAAAGATACTTGGGTATCTTACTTTAAAACACTATTCAATAAAGAATTACTTTTTTGGAAAGAGACCACTTATATCTTGCAAATTAGGAATGATGATTCTCCTCCATTGACAGTTACATTTTTCGATGTTGAAAATGCAATAATAACCTTACAAAATAACAAAGCTCCCGGTCCAAATTCTATCCCTGGTGAAGTTTATAAAGCACACTTGAATTGTTGGGTAACATTTCTTACAAATGTTTTCAATATTTGTTTAAAAGAGAGGTTTGTCCCTCCTTCATGGACAAAAAACATTATTGCCCCGATCCACAAGAAAGGGAAGTATCACACTCCAGCTAATTATCGCCCAATCAGTCTATTAGATATTAATGGTAAAATATTTACTAAAATACTGTTACAAAAACTTCAGATGTGGACAGATACTACTCCATTCTCCATTATCAAACCAGGATGTTGTCATAATTTTTCGACTATATAGATAATATTTACATTTTGTCTCATTTGGTGGAAAAATGTAAGTCATTTTGGAAAATGAAGTTATACGTTCTCTTTATTGACTTTGAGGCAGCTTTTGACTCGGGAAGGAGACTCAAACTTTGGGAAATTTTAATCTCTAGAGGCCTCCCTTTTAATCATTTGGTACCAATCTACCTCCTCCTTACAGACACTTCCTCTGCTGTCAGATATGATAATTGCGGTAATATTTCAGAGTACTTTGGAACCACTGTAGGAGTGAAACGGATGCCTCTTGGCCCCTCTTTTATTTAGTTTGTATATAGACTCTCTGCTGTCTTATGAGGCAGTTAATCTTGATTCCCCCAAAATTAACAATTTCTTGATTCACACTTTAGCTTACGCAGACAATTTGATATTATTAGCATTATCTAGACAAGGACTTCAAAATAAAATATTGCAACTCAAAAATAAGTGTGATCAACTGGACCTAACAGTGAATCAGTAAGAAAACCAAAATGATGATTTTCGCTTCTCAAACATCTACTATAGCAACCCCAAGAGTTTACCTAGATAATGATCTTATAGAAGTTGTTGCTTCATATATATATATATATATATACTTAGGAGTTAAGTTTACAACAATTGGTTTATAGTTATCACACTGAAAAGATCAATTGGTGAGGGCAAAGTTAGCTGTTAAAGCTTTATTACGTTTCAACTTCAAATACGGTGGTCACTCTGTCTTACCAGCCCTAGTGGCAGGAGAAGCAAAACTCAATCCCATTCTTCCATATGGTGCAGAGGCATGGGGCATACATACATGGGGCAGTCCCTCTTGTTTAGAAGCTCCACTTTCTATGTTTTACAAATCTTTACTACAGGTCCCAATGGCGACCTCAAATTCTGTGGTAAGGGCAGAACTGGGGAGAGTCCCAGTATCTATATTAAGTGACTCACAAATGGTGGGATACTGGCTAAAAATCTTCAACAATCAGACCAATATTCTTCCCTTGTACTGTTTGAGAGACAAGATTGGGTGGCTTGAGCAGAACTATACATCTTTATGGTTAAAAACGCTTAAAGGAATTTTAACCAGAATCTCAATGGAACGTCTTTGGTCAGATTTTGAAAAAAATATTGTAATATCCCCCTTGTTTAAGGGGTTTATTAAAAGAAAGCTAATTACACTTGCCCAAGCAAAACAATTGGATCAGGTTAGAAACCAACATCAGGCTACCTGGTTCGGAACTAATAAAATTGACTCCCTTATAGAAAAGTACTTAATTTTACCTCTTACCCCATTATATAGGAAACTCATTACCTGGGCTAGGTTGGGAATTATATGTTCTAAATATGCCTATTTTAACAGAAGTTCCATCAATAGACCCCACTCTGAAATCTGTAGATGTAATAGGGGCTTTGTGGAAGACATTTATCACATTGTGGTTCAATGCCCTCTATATAAATCCCCTCGGGATATGTTACTCAAAAATTTTCTTCTGTGGTATGGAAGGGTGGATTTTGACCTGCTGTTTGTCCTTCTTTACCCCTTTACAGTAGAAGATGCAGAGATGGCTGCAAAATTCTTTCACGAAGTAGTAAGGTTCAAAAGAAAGCATCTCCTTGCTTTGAATAATAGATGAATCTGTAAAAGGAACACTTTTCTATAAACACCGACTGTAAGAATCTATGTTGTTACTGAGTGACTCATATTCTGGTATATACAAGCACTTAATGAAATTCAGTATTGGCACTACATGCACTTTACTTACCCTTTCCTTTCTTAATTACTTACCTTTTTACACTGTGTATTTTGTACGTTGTAATGTCCATTTGTTTTATGGATGAACAATGAACTATGATGATGACAGCAAATGGGTTACAGGGTTATAATTTTATTTATTTAGTTTTTGTTGACTGGGTAAGTGCACTAGACAAATCCTGCCTATTTTCAGGCATGACCCGGGGAGGGGATACAGATGAATGCCAACTGACCTTGAACCAGATTAAGCTGTTAGTGGTATTTTTAGTGAATGAGGGAAATTTGGCCGGGACACCATGGGAAATTCCCCTACTCTTTTCAATAAGTGCCATGGGATCTTTAACATCCACCTGAACTACCACCAGAACAGGCAGATGGGACCTCGGTTTAACGTCTCATCTGAAAGACGGCACCTCTCTCATGCTGCACTATGGTGTCAGTACTGGGATATTAACCCAAGTGCCAGATGTGGGAACTGAACCCACAGCCCTCTTATCTCCCGGCCTCAGAGGTGAGTGTGCTACCTGCTGAACCACTGACACTGCTTAACTACTTAATGGCGAGCAGATATGGACAATGTGTCTTCTATGCCCTAAAAAACCTATGAAACCTGTGAAATATCTCATACCATCATTTTGAACTGTGGCATTTAAATATTTTATTTACATTGTATTTGATATATGAAAAACAACCATCTCTGACTTGGCCTCATTAACTTTTTACCCCGCTACCTTGGAGAGAAACTGAATTACTGAAGCCAACTCCTTTACACTTTGTTCTGGATTTTGCAATAATAACAAAACATCGTCCGTA
This sequence comes from Neoceratodus forsteri, assembly GCA_016271365.2. Classification (NCBI taxonomy): domain Eukaryota; kingdom Metazoa; phylum Chordata; order Ceratodontiformes; family Ceratodontidae; genus Neoceratodus; species Neoceratodus forsteri. Next base: position 1,117,193,775 of record CM028129.1, on the reverse strand, counting down.
AAGGCATTCAGTTTTAGTTCATCCAAACCAATCTTCTCTCCCCCCCCCCGATTCTTTTCCTTCCGGTCGTCGGAGAGGTGGCCTCTCTTGAGTGTCATCCCGGTTGTCTCCTGCCCAACCTGAAACTCCCCCACTCTGGGTGCCCTCCCGGGGCTCCACTAATGCCTACCCCCACCTGGTGAGAGACCTCCCTGGCTTACCCCCCCAGGGTGGAACTGCCACTCCTACAGGTGCCCTAGACATCCAGTATCATCCAGGCAGCAGAGGCATGAGGAGGATCGGGACCCAGGTGAGTGAGGTCCAGTGGTGGGCGTGGGGCCAGGGTGCGCCATCACCTGCCACCACTCCAGGACATTTCCTTATTCCGGGGGTTCCACTCCACCCTCCCCTTGGTGTGCACAAATGTGCAATGACGCCCAGGGAGGGAATGTACTCACCTGCGCGCTTCTGCCGTGCACTACCTTCCCACTTACATGCAGGCTGCGGTGCATTGCTTCCCCACTGAGAGGCACTCAAGTGCAGAGTCCCACAACTCTCCCTCCCCAGGAGAAGATGAGCAGTCAGGGGACACTCAAGCCTTCTCCTCCCTGGCCAGCCCCTGGTGGCCCATGCTCGTTCCGGAACACGGGTCGCCAGCATGGAACAAGGTGTGGTGTCCAACGCCTCAACCCTCAGTGCCACTGGGTCAGCCCATCCAAACCAATCTTAACCCCCTGAATATTAACATTAGCTCTAATTTCAGCCAGAAAGGGTTCTAAATCAGTAATAAATAGGGAAGGTGACAGAGGGCACCCTTGACGGAAACCCCTATATAATTCAAAATGTTCTGATAAATTACCACTAACTTTTACTGTGCCACAGGTTGTGTATAAATTGTTTGAATAATCTCTATACATTCCATTGGAAAACCAAAATATTTTTAAGTACTAAACAAATAGGGCCACTCAAGCATGTAAAATGCCTTGGTGGCATCTTAAGCCATCAAAACAGTTGTAACCCCAGATCTTTGCAGATGTTCGATCATTAATTGCAGTTTAAGCAGGCCAGAATGGATAGTTCTTGAAGGGATAAAACTCGTTTGATTTGGGTGAATCAAGTTAGAAAGTTAGGGTAGTAGCCTATTATTAAGAATTTTCACCAAGACCTTATAGTTAGTATTTAAAATAGCAATGGGTCTGTAGCTTTCAACCCTATTTCCAGGCTTACCCTGTTTTAATAATATAAAAATATAAGCCTGGGAGAAAGATTGAGGCATAGACTTTTATTTTTGGATCTGGTTATAAAGTTCACAAAGAAGGGGAACCAACTTATCCTTCAGTGCCAGACAAAAATCTAAAGTATATCCATCAACCCCAGTCACCTTGGACTTTGCCATCTGGTGTAAAGTGTCTGACTTGTTGTTATAAGTGTGTTTGCTTCAAAATTATTTATTTTAATGTCAATACATTTTTCATAGTAAGCCAAATCTTCCTGCAATGGAGAACAGTCCAAGGTATATAAATGGGAGAAAAATGTGTAAAATTCCCTCATTATCCCCTTTTGATCTAGTACTAACTGACCATCTGATGCTTGTATTGATGTAATTTATGTTCTTTTTTCCACTAATGCTTGTATTCTTTTTTGCTAATGTTTTCCATATGAGCTCACTATTTGTTTTCCAATTCTTATTAGATATGACCCATTGTTTTTTAATATTATAATAATCACTGGATTCTATGAAATTCCTTAACTCTTGTAGTTCTTGTATTTTTTGTAATATCTCCCTCCTTAACTGATTTTTCCAAAACACATAATCTATCTTCTGAGTCCTTTTGTCTTTCCAGTCTCAACTTGCTCCTCCATGTAGCCCCTGATATTATTTATCCTCTAAGTGTGGCCTTGAATGCATCCCACCGTTCGAATACAGTGCCCTCCTGTACTTTATTATCGATTTTAAACTGGTCAGTTGCCCTGATGATTTTCTCTACAAGGCTTTATCTTTAAGTAGGCTGTTATTAAAGCACCAAAGTCCCTTCCTTTTTGGTTCAGATTCCACATCAAAACACACATCACAAATTACAGGACTATGATCTGAAATCAGTCTCGGTTCAATAGTGGCTTGGACCCCCAAAGTTGCCACAAGTAATTCTCTAGATACAAAAATGTAATCAAGTCTAGAGTGTGATCCATACCTAGAAGAGAAATTAGTAAAGACTTTACTTTCCCCATGCAGGTCTCTCCAGATGTCCACCAAATTACTGGACATTAAGAAGTTTTGTAATAGTTTGGCCTTATATTTGTCCCAGCTACACCCCTTAGATGTTTTATCAAGGGAAGCACTCGGTACACAATTTAAATCACTCCCAAGAATAAAGTAACCTCCATTCCAGGTGAACATTAATTTATTTAGTTCAGCCAAAAAGTTTGCATACCCTTTAAAGTGACCATATAAAGAACAAGAAATTATATTTTCTTGATTCTCAAGTTTAATATTAACCAAAACAATTCTCCCCTGCTTATCAGAAATGGAACCAATTACCTGCACCTTGAACTTTTGATCCATTAACAGGGCCACCCCTGCACTCCTTTTAGTTGCACCAAGTGAATAAAAAATATGGCCTTGGTATTTTTTTTTTGCTCCCTCCCAGCTCCAGGCCAGCATCTTCTTCAGGCCACCTATGCCCTCCATGCCTCAGATCAGCCACCTCTTCACCCCCACATTACAGCCCCTTGGGTAACCCCCGGATGTAACCCTTTGCTGGGTAGGTCCCCCTCCTCCAAGGAGGATGGCACCGATGGGGCAGCCAGTGCCAAACTTGCCCTGGGTGTTGCTGGGGATGGTACGTGCACTGTCCTCGGACTCACAGCAACGGGAACTGGCGACCGTCATCTGATCGGCTGCGGGCCTCTTTTTCCCATTTGCTTCCCGGGGGGGGTGTGTGGTGTGCCACTAATGTAAGGCTGACGCCAACGTTTACCATACCCCCTTAGTGAATGGGACCTCGTGCACTGCTGTGCCCCCAGCCTCCACCAGGGGTCAGCAATCACTGGGTCATGTCACCGCCCTCCACCCGAGAGAAGGTGAGCCGTCAGCTGACGCTCAAGCCTTCTCTCCCTGGCCAGCTCTCTAGCACCTGAGTCCGTTCCTGAACCCAGGTCACTGGTGTCACAAGCGGAAATCCAACCACTGCACCAACGGGCCAGCTGGTATTTCTTTTTTAACGTTTCCATTTCTTGTTCATTCAGGAAAATTTCCTGCAACATAATAATGTTAGCTTTACTTTTCTTAATCCTAGTCAGGATCCTGGTGTGCTTCACTGGCGAATTTATCCTATTAATATTCCAAGTACATAATTTAACTGACACCATTTTTGTAAGTGGAATAGACCAGTCCCCCAATTTCAAGACATATACACAACCATCCAGTGTTACTAAATATAATTTCCATATAACCCCCCCTCCACACACACACACACACACACACACTCCTTATGCCTAAGAACAAGGTCAGGCATGACCCTCCCTTAAACTTGGTAACAAAGATAGACACCACTAGTTTCCTCTCCCTCCTCCATACTAATATTCACCCCATTACCCTTTTAATTAATTTTCAAGATACTTAATGTAATATTACCCTTTTTCAGAACCTGTAAATATAGTTGAAAGTCGTAGTTTCAAATCTGATGAGGCATCTGAAGGGGAATCATAAAAAAGTGTTTGTTTAAAAGAACCTTGAATCTGGCAGAAAAAAATGACAAAGGCCTTAATATTCTCCTTTCACAACCTCTGCTGAATGCCCCATACTTTTTCCTTTGGTCCCACAGTAATTTGGAGAAGTCATTCATAAAATATATGGGTTGTTACTGAAATGAGAATTTTTTTGACCCATAGAATGCTTTCATAATTGTATCTTTATCCTCTGATGTCAACATTGTAACAGTCACTGGCCTAGATTTCTGATCAGATTTTGCTGACCCTAACCAGTGTGCTCTATTATTGGTGCATTCACCCTGACACCCCCGTCTTCCCAAAAATGCCCAACAAAATATCCTTTAATGGTTTTTCCTTTTCCCATTCAACCAAAACCCGAATGTTTTTTCTCCTGGCTCGATTTTCTTGAGCCTCTATTTTCCATTTAAGAGTTTCTTGCTGTACTTTAACTTCTCTCATTGCATGATATAAGGAGGAAACATCATCCTGTAGATCTGATTGTCTCTTCTCCACTTCAGCAATTCTCTTTATGCCCTGTTCCAGATTTGTAACCAGTTTCTGAATATTGTCTGATAAGATTTTTATAGAGTCTGGTAGAGATTGCAAATTGCCCAGTGAAAGCTGTAGGTCTCCCAGACTTTTTAACAGTTGCTGAGCCCAATCGGGGGGAAGGGGGGGTTCTTGTGTAGATTCGGGAATAGTAATGCCCATATCATTTGAAGTCCCCTCCAAATTACTGGAAATACCCTCCACAATAACTTCCTCTGAAGGATAGACAGATTATTCTGCTACTTCTATGGGTATGTTTGTTTCATGCCTAGAAGTCATGCTACTGGTGGAGTCTGAGGAATCTCTAGATTTGGCCCCTGTAATAGCTGTTTTCCCCCTTCTTTCCTTCCTTTTTTCAAGGTCAACCTTTGGTGCCATCTTAGATAATTTTGGGCCAGCAGATTCACAGCAATTTTTAAAAGGTAATTTCAACTGTTTTAATTTTTTCCCCCTTTGTTTCTGATTGGGCCTTTGTTCCGACCTGGTCAGGTGTAGTATCTAATTCTAAGGTAGATTGGCTTTTCTTAGGTTTAGAATTCTCTTCTGAATCATGGAACAGTTTGGAAAGTCTTTTCCTCTTTAATTTATCTTCGTAACTAGAGTTCCACATAGGTGAAGTGTTTTCAGTTAATTGCAATAAAACCCAAGTGATACCAAAGCCACAATTAATATTTAAAACAAATAACTCCCTTGATGTCAGTAGAGATCAGTGCTGGATTAACAGGGAAAGAAATAGTGTTCCTAAATCCTCAGGTTTAAGAACACCCAAACACTTCCACCACAGTAGTAAAACTTGCAGAGCGCCCCAAAAATAATAAAAAAAAAAGTGTGGGTTACTTATTGTTCGTCATTTCTTGGCGTTCTCTCAGCATCTCTCTCATTTGGTCAAATTCAGGCTGAATTTTTGGGCATTGTTCCTGAAGTCAGTTATCTATTCTGCTTGTCTCCGAGTGCACAAAAATGAAAACATCTTGCAGCTTTGTAGCGCCAAACTAATTTAATAACAAAACTGTCTGAAACGGACCAATTACAGAACCGAATGAAAAGGTACCGGACCACTGCCGCTGTCAGTTTTATCCAGTCCAACTATACATTTATTTAACTCGTAGAGAAAAAAATGCAGAAAAGAGCCTCACCATCTCTTGGTGAATGCCGCAGAACATGCTTCACAAATTTCTACAGCTCAGCCACTCTTAATAAGTGTCACTCTGCATTTTTACATGTGCCAAACTGGGCTGAAGAAAATGCCTGAAGAAATCACTTCAAAAATGACACTTGAGGCCTGCTGAAGAGCATGCCATATTCATGGGGAGCTGGAGGGGTTGCAGCTCTTGATAGCTGCCTAACTGTGCATCTGGGGGTTGTGTCACCACTCCCATCCTTCCCACTTCCTCAAAATCCTTCTGTACACCCACTTGTCTCCTTCTACCGATATCATTGGTTTCAACATGGAGTACCATGATTGGGTTAGAAATCCCTCCTAAATAACCCTAAATAGTATCCTTTATATCTTGGATCCTTGCCTCTGACAGGGATGCTACTGTTGTGGTTTCCTTTCTCCCCCTACAGATTACTGAATCTGTATATTTGAAGATTGAAACCCCTATGACCAATATATTTCTGTTGGATGATCCAGAATCCATGTTCAAACCCCAGTAAGTCTTACTGTATTCTGACTAATGCAGTTAGCCCTTCCAGTTGAACTGCCCCGGAGATGAGAGTTAAAAGCCTATATGCTAATAGTGGAACATTCAATAGGCTCGAGCTTGGTTTTCAAACCACTGTCCCTGGTACATTCTATGTAACTGCCAGATTCTTTACTCCACCTACCTGTGAAGTCACCTCGGAGATTTCTCCTCTGCTCCTTCGGTTGAAATACAAGTTTCATCGGTTTTTATAACCACCATTTATTTTAAATTTTCAAACCTCTGTCCTCGGTTACATGTTAGACTAGGCTAGGTTTTCATCTTTCCAGTAAGTTTTTTGATTTCTGATCCATTTTTGCAACTGGGAGGAAACCAGAGAGATTTATTTATTTTCTTTAAGGTGAAACGTTTAGTTTTTCTCTGTTAAAGTTTATTTTGGGACCGGTAGATCTTTGGTTAAAAAAAAACAAACTATTTTTTTCTTAGTTTTTCCCTTGGTCACTAAACCAACCATTTAACCAAATATCTTTACTATCTTTATCCGGGTCTAAACAGTTGACTGTGGATAAGCGTTTAAAATTAAAAAAAAACAAAAAGTGTCTGCGATTGTCACAGAAACCCAAGAAAAGAACCAGTCCCACTGGGTTTCAACATTGTACAGAGTGCAGTGAGCCATTTGCTAAGGCTGATCCGCATCTGATTTGTGTGTTCTGCCTAGGATTTGACCACCTTAAGGCAGACTGTGAAATTTGTAAAAATTTCCCTCAGTCTACGCTGGATAGGCTACTTAATAGGCTGCAGGAGAGAATGGCTGAAAAATCAATTGACACTGAAGGTCGGTCCGGTTCCACAACTAAAGATAAACCGGTGGAACTGGAGGGGGTGCCTTCCGACCAGGGCGTGACCTCACTGGTAAAAGAGTTGCTGATACAGGCCTTAAAACACTTGCATCAAAAAAGAAAAGAAAAATGGCTGGTTTGGAACTGCAGAAACAAGTGATTGCAGTTCCAACGGCTGAAGAAATGGCAAAAGCCATTCGTATTATTCAGTCTTTGCAGACCGGTTCAGGTAAACCAGGTCAACGTCCCCCAGCCATCACTCCAGTTCAAACACCAGGTACTTCTCTCCCCTCTGGTTGATATGATCCTGAAACATATTATGATCAGGAGTGGGATGATGAAGAGGAGGAGAATTTTGGTGAACCCATCGAGCCTGAAGTCTCTCCAGAGCATTTGGAGGCTGAGTCCCCACCCTGCCCTTCTGGGGACCATTCCTCTCATTATGTCTTCATAAAGAAAGTGGCAGAAGCTTTAGAACTGCGTGCTCAGGGAGCCTCTGAGGAGGAAGAAGAGCCTGATTATGTTGAAATGATGGATGTGCCTGCTACTAAGAGACTTTTAATACCTATTCACAAGTCTCTCAAGAGACAGACCATGAGAGACCTGACGGCACTCTGGGTTGAGGCGCTGGACACCACGCCTCGTTCCACGCTGGTGACCCGGGTTCAGGAATGAGCTTGGACTGCGGTGGGTCAACAGAGGAGAGGGAGGATTGAGCATTTGGAGGAATCCAGGGACCATGCCTGGCACAGCAGTGACCTCCAGTGGAGACCAGAGGTACCGCGATGCCCAGGGCTTGTGTGGAGGGTTGCGGAGCCATGATATGGTGTTCCCTGGCATCATTGCATGTCGGGGCTCTGCCAGGGGAGGTGGGGGTGAGGGCAGAACAGAAAAAGTGAAAAATCCCCACTGCTGGGGATAGGCAAAGGCTCCTCAGCCTCCGACATCCACACTCCAGATACCGAACCCATTACTCCTCTCTATGGCGACTCATGTGCCTGGCACCCTATACTTAGATGGAGCACCCTGGGTGGGTAGGGTGGCCCTTCCTCTGGGGGGTGCAGATCCGGGGGTTGTGTCGGGTGCACAAGGGGGAGGAGAAGCTAGCAGTCACTGTTGGAGGTAGAGACATTGAGACCTGAGGAAGCTGGAGAGAGTTGCCCAGGGCCCAGTGGAGCAGAAAGAGTTGGGGGTGGGGAGAAAAAAAACGGACCATGAAAATGTTACGAACTCCCAAATCTATACCCACTGTGGATAAAAAGATGGACAGGAGGTATCTACTGGCTGGCAATGGCACTGAGTTTTTGTTTAGCCATTGCAGCCATGAGGGAGTGGTCCAGGCTGCTGCGTGTGAAAAAGCAGGCTTTCCTTTAGCTTCCCATCCTCCTTAAAAGGATTCCAGGAGAATTGACTCTTTGGCTAAGAAAGGGTACCTGGTGCTTCCATGGGAATCAGGCAAGCTTGTTATATGGCTTATGTCTCAAGGTATCAGAAGTCTCTATGGGAATCTGTCTAGGAATTGGCTACCAAGGCTTCACCTCAACTAGCAGCCGACCTGGAAGAAATTGCAAAAAATGGGGTGGAGGCAGCCAAGTACCAGTTCCACATGGCTGTAGATACCAATGATAGTGCCTCAAGAGTGATGGCCACTGCTGTTTCGCAGATAAGGTTTGCATAGCTAAGGTGCACTAACTTTTCCCAAGACACTCAGGCAAAGGCCTGGACTTTCCCCTAGTGCAGAATTTTCTTTTTGGGGAACAGACAGGCCTGTATGAAAAAGATGGATGAATACAGGGTGGCATACAAGAGTGCTGCAGCCAAGGAGAGGGCTGCCACTCCACAAAGACAGCAAAGTAGGGGAGGCAGGGGCAGACCTTATCAGAGGCCTTTCTACTAGGCCCAGGCCTTCCCTGCCTACCAGCAGCAAAGAGGCTATTTTAGGGGTGGGGCAGAAGAGGTGTCGGTCATGCTGGACCTTCCTCTCAGCCCAAGACCCCTGCCAAGCAGACCCCTGAGGTGATTGTCCAGGCTGCCTCCCCAACCCCAGTAAGGGGCAGGCTGGCTTATTATTTCCAGGCACGGCAATCCATTACCACAGGCAAGTGGGTCCTGGAATTAATGATCCAGGGTCTTGCTCTAAGCTTCAAATCATTCCCAAAAACAAGAGCAAGATCATTCAAACCTGCCATCAACTCAGAAACAACCCTGCTGGAGGCAGAGGTGTCCACTCTACTACAAAACAGAGCAGTGGAACCCGTTCCTCCTCTACCCTACAGGGAAAAAAGGTTGTATTCAAGGTACTTTCTAACCTTGAAGAAAAATGGGGCATGGCGACCCATTCTGGATCTAAGATACCTCAACAAGCACCTGACAAAACCAAAGTTCAAAATGGTCACTCTGGCTATGATTCTTCCCACTTTAAGGCAAGGGGATTGGCTGGCATCCCGGGACCTCAAGGATGCCTACTTCCACATCCCCATCAGGCAGTCTCACAGAAAATATCTCCAGTTTGAGCTGCAATCCGGCCATTATCAGTTCAAGGCCCTGCCTTTCGGTCTATCCTCAGCACCAAGAACCTTCACAAAATGCTTGGCAGTAGTTGTGGCCCATCTGAGAAGGCTAGGAGTCACTGTCTTTCCTTACCTGGATGACTGGCTAGTCATGGGACACTTACCCCAGCAGGTAGAGGAATCTCTGATCACCACACAGGATACCCTGCAGTCCCTGGGGTTTCTGGTAAATCTCAAAAAGTCAGTTCTAAAGCCACTTCAGCTTCTGGAGTTTATAGGGGCAGAACTGGACACAATTCAGACAAAAGCTATCCTGCCATTGGCAAGGGTGGACAGCATAGTTCAGTTGGCAGGCTCTTTCTACCTTCATGTCCCTCGACTGGCAAGACATTTTCTTCAGCTCCTGGGCCATATGGCTGTGGCCACAGCTGTGGTCTCATGGGCCAGGTTTCAGATGAGGGACATTCAGTTTCACCTCAGGTCACAGAGAAGGGATTCTCTGTTCAAGGTGGTTCCAGTGACTTCCATACTAGTGCAAGTCTTGCAGTGGTGGCAGAACAGGGACAGCTTCAGTGTAGGGATCCCTTTCCTGCAGCAGTTCCCCACTGTGGTGCTGACCACAGATGCTTCCCTACTGGGATGGGGGGCTCACCTAGGGGATCACACTGCACATGGTACATGGACCATACAGTAATCTCTTCTGCTCATAAACATGTTGGAACTCAGGGCAGTGCTGCTGCCACTGCAGTCATTTGCCACAATGGTACAGGGGAAGGTGATTCAGGTCACCATAGACACCACCACCATGTACTACATAAACAAATAGGGAGGGACTAGATACTCTGCTCTGTGCACAGAGGCCATAAAGTTCTGGAGCCTGGCTTACTCCCTCAAGGTCTCCCTATCAGCAGTTCACCTTCCAGGGAAGGACAATGTTTTGGCAGGTGCACTCGACAGGATCAATCAGAGCCATCACGAATGGACTCTGAACAGGCAGATCCTATTGGCAGTATTTAAGAGATGGGGCACTCCAGAGACAGACCTCTTTGCAGCCGCAGACAGTCATCAACTACCCCAGTTCTGTCACAGACCACCAGTTCTGGGCTCAGTGCGGATGGATGCACTGCTTCTGGACTGGACAGGTAAATTTCTGTATGTCCCCCCCTCCATTCCCTCTGATTTTCAGCATTCTAACCAAACTTAGATGTCAGCGACAATGATTCTGATAGCTTCAGACTGGGCCAGACAGCCGTGGTACTCAGTGCTGCTAACCCTGTCAGTCACCAGTCTGATTTGCCTCCCCAGGAGAGATACTCTCCTGACCTTCTCCCGGGGAGGATCCTGTACCCCAATCTCAAGTCCCTCAGGCTCAAGGCCTGGCTCTTGAGGACCTAGAGTTAGAGTATGCAGGCTTGCATCTCTCTGAAGTGGTAATGGACATCCTAAGGGTCTCTAGGAAGCCTTCCACCAGGAAAATGTACACTTCAGAATGGAAAATGTTCTCTATCTGGTGTTCCCAAAGAGATACAGATCCACAGGAAGCCAACCTGGCAATCCTGTTGGACTGTTTGGCACACCTGCATTCCCTAGGCCTTTGGCCTTCTACTCTCAAGGTGCATTTGGCAGCTGTTTCTGCTTACCTCTCAGCAGGGAAGGGTCCTTCCCTGGCCTCTAATGCTATTTTCAAGAAGTTATTTAAAGGGTTGCTTCATCTGCACCCTCCCCACAGGGAACCTACTCGTTGGGACCTGAACATCTGCATAGCACAGCTAATGCAGCCCCCTTTTGAGCCCATGTCCTCAGCAGAGTTAACATATCTAACAAGTAAAACAGAGAAGTTGACAGCAGATAAAGACCACAAGGCCCATCCAGTTTGCACATTTGTTTCTACCTTATGAATGTGCCATATGCCTTTACTCTGTCAATGGCCTATCTATTCATACTCATCTGTATTGCTCCTTATGCCTATCCCATATCTGTCTGAAGCCCTGCACTGTATTCATATCCACCACTTCCTGAGGTAGGCCATTCCATGCATCCACCACCCTTTCTGTGAAAAAACATCCTTACATTACCCCTTAATCAGCCTCACTCTAATCTCATGCTGTGTTCTCTTGTCCTATTTTTCTTATATTGAAACACGTTAGAATCTCTCACCTTGTTAATGCCCTTAAGATGTTTGAATGTTTCGATCATATCACCTCTCTCCCTCCTTTGCTCTAGGGTATACATATTGAGCTCCGTTAATCTGTTCTTATGCAGTCCCTGCACCATTTTGGTTGCCCTTCTCTGGACTGCCTTCATTTTGTTAATGTCCTTTTGCAGGTGCGGCCTCCAGTACTGCACGCAGTACTCCAGATGGGGCCTAACCAGTGTCTTGTAAAGAGGAATTATTACCTCCCTCTTATGACTTGTGATACCCCTACTAATACACCCCAATATCCCTCCTGCCTTACCTACTGCTTTAGTGGTCTGCTTTGGATGATTTCAGGTCATCTGTGATGATGATGCCCAAGTCTCTTTCTTCCCTTGTGATTGCTAGCAACTCCCCTCCCAACCTATAGGTAGCTTCAGGGTTTCTCTTTCCTACGTGCATGATCTTGTACTTCTTTGCATTAAACCCCTGTTGCCACTCTTCAGACCATTTTGCCAGTTTTTCTAGATCTCGTCTCATTCTGCCCACCCCATCTGGATAATCTACTCTGTTGCAGATCTTGGTTTCATCCGCAAACAGGCAAACCTTACTCTCCAGTCCATCTGCAATGTCACTGATATTGACATTGAAGAGGACTGGCCCCAGGACTGATGCTTGAGGTACCCCACTTGTGACATGCATCTCTTCTGACTGTATGCCATTTACCACCACTCTGTTTTCTGCCTGCCAACCAGTTTGTCATCAAGTTGACCAACTTCTAACCCACCCCGAGCCTACCCAGCTTATTAATCAATCTTCTATGTGGAACAATATCGAAAGCTTTGCTGAAGTCAAGGTAGACAACATCAACTGCACCCCCTTGGTCCACCACTCTAGTTACCCAGTTAAAGAAATCTATGAGATTAGTTTGACAGGACCTTCCTTTTGTAAACCCATGCTGTCTTGGATGCTGTGCTCCTATGGATTCCAGGTGTTGCACTATCCTTTCCTTAAGGAGTGCCTCCATAATCTTGCCCACTACTAAGGTAAGACTGACTGGTCTGTAGTTCTCTGCCTCCTTCCTGCTGCCACTCTTGTGGAGCAGGATCACATGAGCCCATCTCCAGTCTTCTGCAACCTCTCCTGTGCTCAGAGACTCACTAAACAGTTTTGCTAATGGCTCTGCTAGTTCCACCCTTAGCTCCTCTAGAACCCTGGGATGTATGCCATCAGGTCCTATTGCTTTGTTCACCCTGAGCTTAGTTTGTTCACCCTGAGCTTAGTGAGCTCTTGTAGGACCCTTTCTGTTATGAAGGGACTTGTGCACACCTCCCTTCCCTGTGTCCATGGTGCTGAGTCATGGGCCCTGCACTACCTTCTCCTCAGTAAATACTGAGCAGAGGTATCTACTTAGGATAGATGCTTTTCCTTGTTCCTCCTCCACACACTCCCTCTTATCCCCTTTAATCTTAGCAATACCCCCTCTGGACTTTCTTCCTCACCAATGTATCTATAGAAAGTCTTGTCCCCTTCTTTTACTGTTCATGCTAGTGTTTCCTTGGTTTGGCCCTTTGCCTGCCTTACTGCCTTCCCTGCTTCCCTTAGGGAAGTTTGGTATGCCTCCCTATCTTCGTCCTGCTGCGTTCCCTTATATTTCCTGAAGGCCAACCTTTTGGCTCTGACCTTTTCTGCTACTGTTTTTGAGAACCAAAGTGGTTTCCTCCTTCTTTTGCTCTTGCTTTTCTCCCTAACACAATGGGATGTTGCTTCAAGTATTGCATCCTTAATGCTTGCCCACTCTGCCTGTACCCCATCACCTGTATTTCTTCTTGCCAGGGCTAGTTTAACTCTGCTGGCCACCTTATCAAAGTCAGCTCCTCTGAAATCCCATATTTTTGCCTTGGAATGGGACGATTTAGTTCTAGTGAACAAACTGAAGCATACCATGTGATAGTCACTGGCTTCCAGGTGACCTTCTACCTGGAGATCTGTGATCCTTTCCCCGTTAGTCAGTACTAGATCCAGGATAGCCCCGTCTCTTGTGGGTTGCTGTACCAATTGTTTGAGGCCCTCCCCCTGCAGGGAATCCACTATGTGTCTAGTTCTGGTGGATGTTCCTGCTGATATTGACTAATCTGTATCTGGCATGTCGAAGTCTCCCATTATCATAACCTTCCCTTTAGCTGTCATGTTTTGTATATCTTCTAACAATAATGTGTCTATGTCCTCCCCTGGTCTAGAGGCCTGTCGACAACATCAGTTCATATGGCTGTCCCATTTCCTGTTTCCTGGGTGACCCACAGTTCTGCTGGCTCCTTATGTGTATTCTGAATTTCTGTAGTTTTGATATTTTCATTGACATAAAGGGCCACTCTCTCCCCCCCCCCCTTTTTATGCACCTTGGTCTCTTCTGAACAGTACATAGCCGGTACTGAAGTCTCCCAAGTGTGGTTACTGATGAACCATGTCTCGCTAATGGCTACTATGTCCAGTTTAGCATCTGTCATTGTTGCATCCAGGTCTGGGATCTTGTTTCCCAGACTGTGGGCATTTGTGTACATGATTTTCCATTGGCCAGAGTTCGGTGCATTAGTCGTGGGGCGAGGTCCAGCTTTTCCCCTGCGTGTCATGTGGGGAGCTAGACCTTTTTCCTTACCTGGTGATGCAAACGAACTACAAACATGCTGAACTCCTGTCCGATCACTTGCTGGGGGGGAGGGGTGTTCTTCCCATTTGATGTATTGGATGCTGCACCCTCTCCCCATTTGCTAGTTTAAATAATCTGTAAAGACATCAAACTTCTGCCCCAATGCACTGACTCCCTTCTTAGTCAGATGCAGTCCATCAAATTCAAAGAAGTTTCACTCCCAAAACTGTTGCCAGTTACCTACAAATTTGTGTCCTTTTTCCTGGCACCAGCCCTTGAGCCACATGTTTAGTTCCCCTATCTCCCCTTCTCTGACCTTCCATCCATCTGCCCCTTCTCCCAGATCAGCAGGATCTCAGAGAAGGAGATACTGGATGAAATGGATGACAGTTTGTCTCCCAGCATGGTCAGGTGTTCCTTGGTCTCCACAGCTGACAAGCTAGCAAGATCGTTAGTCCTTATATGTACCAAAATGTTGATGTTTTCTTCTGCTTCCTGCACGATTTTAGCAATGCGGTCAGTGTCTTTCCTCACTGATGTACCTGGGAGACATCTGACCATTACCCCCTGCCAGAGGTAGGTACCAACTCCTCGAATCATGGAGTCTCCTATGATCAGAAGTGTTTTGGATTTCCTTTTTGCCTTTTTTGTTTTGGTCCCTGTTTTGGGCGAGTTTTGTAGCGCTAGCTCCTGTTCTGCAGCATTCTCTGCCCCTTTGGTTTTGGAGATCGAGGCAGATACCTGTTTGTAGTTTTTATATGGTTTGTGGAGGTGATACGTTGGTGATCATTGAGTGATGGGGCACCTGATTTGCCCCTCCTAACCACCTGCCAACCTCCCATACCAACTACCCTCTGTAGTCAAGGCGCTTCAGTTGGATGTTGGGGAAATGGCAGGTGGTTCTTATATTTCCTCCTGAATATGCAATTTGAGGTGTGCAATCTCTGCCCATGCTGCCCAGAGCTGAGCCTTTAGATCTCCAATAGTCCAGCATGTAGGACAGCATCCTAAATCCTGTATAACTGCCCTTTTGAAAAGTATCCTGCAGTACCTGCAGTTAATAATATACATTCCAGTTGAGATGCCGAGTTTATAACCTGGTCCGAGTAATTAGAAGGAAAATGAAAGCAAAAGTTAGATTTTTTTTTAATCTATTTTTTTGTTTTGGTATAACTTTTTATAACAAGTTAAATTAATTGTTCCCCTGTAAGTGATGTCACTGTGTGGATACCCCTCTGATCCTCCCCTTCCTGCTTTGCTACAGGAAATGTCATGACTGTGCTATTCTTTAAAAGGAGTGTAGTATGGGATGGCTGGGGATGGAGTGTATGGTTGGGCCCATCCCCTGCCAAAAAAGAACCACAGATGAAAGAAATGAGGTAAGAGCAGAAACAATCAACCAACAAAGGCAGTCTCTATCCCTCAGTCTGTATCTCGTATGTGCTCCTGTAATTAGCCCTGAAAGCTTAGCCTAATGATAGATAACACTGTAAAACCTGTATGCACCACCTGTAACAATTTCACAGAAGATATACCCTGCAAAAAACAGTTTGCTACAGAGAAAAATTAAGCAGTAAAAAATTAACAAAACCTGTAAGCACAACCTGCAGAAAAATTTAACAGAAGATATACTTTGCAAAAAACAATTTGAATCAGATATTACAGCAGTAATCTGTAAGCACAAAACAGTAACAAACCTGTAGGCACTCCCTGTAACAATGCAGCAGAAAGTATACCCTGCAACATCAATTTGAATCAGAGAACAATAAGCATAAAACAGTAACAAAACGTGTAAGCTCAAAAGAAAATAGTAACACACAGTAAATCTGTCTAGCCAAAGGAAGCCTTAATTGTTTTCCTTGCTCTGATAATGTTGTTCCTTGCTTTGTCCTTACAAGCAAACCTAGAAGAAAAGAGCTTGGGTGAAACTAGGTGCCTTTGCCAGCAAACCCAGTCTTCCACCATCTGTCTTCTTGGTAGCTATCACTTCAGCAAGAAGAATCGGTGAGCTACAGGCCTTGTTGGTGGAACCTAACTACATTGCAGTCCACAGGGACAAGGTTGTTCTCATGATGAATAGGAAATTCCTTCCCAAGGTAGTTTCGGACTTCCACTTAAATCAGACCATTACATTGCCTGTTTTCTTTACTGACCACTCTAGTTCAGGTGAACGCAGGTTGCATAGCCTGGATGTGAAAAGGGCTATCAGCTACTATTTGGATCAGATGAAGGGCCATAGGAATGAGTGTGCCCAGTTGTTCCTCACCTGTGGTGAAGTAGGAAAGGACAAGCCATGCTGACTGCCTGTATTTAATTATTTGAGCTGCTTGATCTCTCCTTGAGCGCTGCCAAGCATATCCTAAATCTAGCCTTGTCCACTGGTTTCCTCTACTCCTGACTACCATTCCCCAGGGTACTACCTGGGGGGCTCCACACTATTCCAACCCTGTCCTGTCACTTAGGGTGGACCCCAACTTGCTCCCTAGGTACTCAGCTTTACCCTCCTACCAGACTGCTTCTAGGCTGCTAAGCGCCCACTCAGAGTTCACACCTGCTGACCTCGGCCCTGTTGCATTATCAGTTGATCCCTCATCCGTCGGGTACCTCACGAACCACCGCTGTGTCAACTGGTTGAGCCATGGCCCCACTTGTGCAGGCTGGGCACTTAGCCAGCAGTCAAGGTCCCTTGACAACCCCATACTCCCTCAAGCCCCCTCAGCCTGGCAATCTGCCAAAGGCTTAAAAATAGCGCACCTCAATATCCGCAGCATCCTCCAAAACCTAGCTGAACTAATGGCCTGGGTGGCTCACTACAAGGCTGACATTTTGGGCATCACGGAAACTTGGCTGAAGCCTCGTATTCCTGACTCCGCGTGTGCCCTCGCGGGCTACAGCCTCATCTGGCAGGACAGGACAGGCAGTAAGCGTGGGGGGGTGTGCTCCTTTACTACAAGGTACACCTTAACGTGTCATCAGTTTCTCAGTCACCCCCTGAAACCCCTGCCTTGTGAGTTCCTTCACTCCCTCCCCCTGCTGGGGAACACTAAAAAGGTGCATCTTGTCTGTGCCTATAACCCTCCGAAGGGTGGTGTCCAAGGACTCTCCTCCCTAATTGACCTCCTTAAAGAAAGGGTTGGCTCAAATGAGCTTCTAATCCTGGGGGACCTCAACCTCAACTGGCTGGGGCCTAATATCAAGCTATATGAGCCTATTCTCTCTGGCCTTGCCCTCAGCCAGACCATCTCAGGACCCACAAGACTCTCCCCCCCCCGGGGGACAAAGGGTCACTGATCGACTGGATACTGAGCAACAGACTGGACAGAATTGTCCACTTGGGAATTCTCCCGGACGCCATCTCTGACCACTCCCCAACCTACTGCGTTTGGGGCAACACCGCGACCAGAGTCCCCAGCAGAGTGATCCTGATGAGGGACTATTCCAAACTCATCCTCAGTGACTACCTTGAGGATCTACAAAGTGCCGACTGGTCTAGGTTCACCACCACCAATGACCCTGTTGCAGCCCTAGATCATTTCCTTGCAGGGTTTGTCCCCATGCAAAACAGACATGCACCCCTCACTAAAAGGAGGGTGAGGGAGACAGTCACAAAGTGGCTCCATGGAGGACTGTTCTCCCTCATGAAGCTGAGAGACAAATGCTAGTCGAAACACAAGATCTCTGGCAACAATAACAATCTTCTCGAATATCGGTGGCTCAGAAACTCCTGCAAGAGAGCCATATGCTCCGCCAAGAGTGAGTATTGCAAATTGGCCCTACTAGATTGGGCAAAGAACCCACAGCACTTTTGGCAAAACATCGAAAACCTGGTTGGGGGGTCTGCCAAGGAAACGATCGCTGACATGAACATCAGTGGGACCAACTGCAATAACCCCCTTACTATTGCCCTAAATTTAACTGCATGTTTTCAGACCTGCGTGCTCCTCCCTCAGCCAAACTCCCTGCCCCGAAATCCCCGACCACCTTTCTATCTCAAATGGATCTCAGTTGGAGAGAACTGAGAACTCCTTGCCGGTCTCTCCTACCACACGGGGGCAGGTCACGACAGCCTCAAACCAAAGCTACTTAGCTTGGGGGCTCCCTTTCTTACCCGGCTGATCGCTCATATATTCAACTCCTCTCCTATCTCAGGTATCATACCAGATGTTTGGAAGGTGGCCAAGGTAGTCCCTGTTTTCAAACAAGGCGACCCCAAAGACATGAAAAACTATCGCCCCATCGCCATACTCTCTGCCACCAGTAAGCTCCTCGAAAAGGCTGTTGCCTCACAACTCTCGCACTACCTACAGAGTTATGAAGTTCTCTCCACTGCTCAACATGGCTTCAGGATGGGGTACAGTACATCGACTGCGCTTGCTGTGGTTACCTCCGAGATCAGGTCTTAGACTGACCAAGGCAACCTGAGCGGAGCCATTTTCGTCGATGTTTCAAAGGCCTTCGACAGGGTTGACCATTCCCTCCTCTGCTCCACTCTCCATTCTCTCAGATTCTCCCCTTGTGCCCTCGCCTGTTTCTCCAACTATCTTGAGGGACGGCAGCAATTCACCTGCTTCAACCGCGCCCTCTCTGCCCTCTCCCCTATTAACTGCGGGGTCTCCCAGGGATCCGTTCTTGAACCCATCCTGTTTTCCCTCTACATAAACAAACTGCCCTCTGTTGCCACCCACGGGCAACCAACTCTATATGCAGATGACCTCGTTGTACTGTTCAGTTCCCAGGATCTTACTACCATCAACTCGTGACTTAACTCAGACTTCAATCGTATCCAGAACTGGCTAGAGGGACGCAAGCTCACCATAAACCTGGAAAAGACCCAGGCCTTGCTCTTTGGTTCTGTGGCCAAAATCGCTTCTCGCACCGCTCCCCTAGCTATCCATGGTGCAAATGGCACCCTCCTGCCAGTCTTTGACTCCATCAAGTATCTAGGAGTATCCCTGGATCCACAACTGTATCTCACCGCACATGTTTGTAATATCTGCAAAGTCGTGAATGGCAAGCTTGGACTTGCCTACAGAGCCAAATACATGCCTCACCTCCGCTGCACGGCTCACCATAGCTCGGGGTATACTCCTTCCCACGCTTTGCTACAGGCTTGTAGCCTTTGCACCAGTCCCGATTTCTAGCCTAGCAAAATGGGACACTGCCTATAACAACGTATGTCGCTTTGCACTCGCTGCCCCACGCCCTACGCATCGTTGTGAGCTCTACTCTTGGTTGGAGTGACTCCCCCTTGAAAAACACCGTGCCTTTGTCCTTGGCAACTTCGTGGATAACATAGTCAGAATGGATACTCCTTCCTCGGCGCTTGCCCTTCCCTCAGTCATGGAACCCTGCCTACCACTTAAGATCAAGTGCTGCCCAGCTCCGCCTGGTCCCTAAGACCCGCCCCACCCTACAGATGACAGGGCATTCTCCGTCTATGCGCCGAGACTGTGGAACTCCCTACCTGCCCTAGTTCGTGCCTCTCCCTCCCATCCCTGCTTCAAAACTTCCCTATGGACCTTCCTCAAAGCCGCCTCAGCCTGTCTGTGTGCTATATAGGCATTGAGTAGTCCCCTCCCTCACCCCTGACCCCGACTCACTAATGGGAGACTGAGAGCTGACTCACTGAGCGCTGCTAATCTCTGCTGAGAACCAGCATTAGGCACTTTCCACCCTTCGGTTTGGAGAGGTGATCCTGTCATATCGGTACTTGTTTCTAGCTGTACTAATTCAATAATCACTGTAGTTCAGGATAGGCCCTCATGGCATGCTAATATACACGCCATACTTATATTTATTTTTGATGTATGCTCTGCCTTGATGTTACCTGTTGCAATTCAACCTCTCAATTGCTGTTAAGTATTTTGTGCCAACTCTCTGAAATGATGTTCCTGTTTGTATTCTACTCCTCTTTGCCATTATGTATCCCGCTGACATACTGCCAACTGTACCTTTGTATAGCCACCTGTACCATTTGCTGTTCCTCCCACCTGTCTGCGGGCCAGCATGTTACCCTGACTCTGTATTTTGTACTCTTTGTCTTATGTACTGTAACCTCCCGGGTCACACCTGAAAATAGGCACTTGTTGTCTAGTCTGCTTACCTGGTTAACAAAAGCAAATAAATAAATAAGCCAGCCACAAAGAGGAACATTGCAAGGTGGATCATGGCCTGCATTCAGTTATGCTATGGCAAACTGGGTAAGGGGCCACCAGTGTGTCTGAAGGCTCAGTCCACCAAGGGGGACAGCAGCTTCCATGGCAGCTGCTACAGACGCCCCTTTTGCTTGAGATCTGTAAAGCAGCTACCTGGAAAACTGTTCATACATTCACCAAGCACTACTGCCTGGACACCCAGGCTAGAATCGACACCAGGTTTGGTACAGCAGTCCTGCAGAGCCTATTCCTTAAGTAGGTTCTGTGCCCACCTCCAAGGGGCACTGCTTGGTAGTCTGCATTAGTCAGAATACAATAAGACTTCCTGGGGTTTGAAGAAAAAATTACCATAGTAATCTTGTTTCTTCCAAGGGAATCTTACTGTATTCTGACCTCTCACCCTGCTTCCCCTACTAGAACCTGGGGGATGCAGCACTCCAGCTGTTATTTATAGAAAATATTGGGACACTGTGGTAGTCATTCTTGGGCATCTGTGACTTGAGTCTTTTATATGCCCCGTATTTGGGTTCCATAGTCAATGGACTATTTTAGGTTTATATACATTTGTTGATTAGCATAGCTTAGTTATTATTGTTATAATAGTTGCTCGTAAGAATCTGGCAGTTGCATAGAATGTACCAGGGACAGTGGTTTGAAAACCAATCTTGAGCCTGTTGAACATTCCACTATTAGCATATTGGCTTTTAACTCTCTAATCTCTGGGGCAGTTCAACTGGAAGGGCTAACTGCATTAGTCAGAATACAGTAAGACTCCCTTGGAAGAAATAAGATTACCATGGTAAGTAATTTTTTTTTTATCATTTTCCTCTATATCCTCATTGGAATTGGTGACCTGTGAAACATGCTGAGTAGGTAATGACCCCGGCCCCTGTGCTGGTATTTTCCAAATAATTTTCTTCCCCAACTACTTGAAGTGGTTCATACCTATTTTGTAGTTCCATTGGGACCTTTTCTATTCCATGTCTCCTTTTACGCCTTATAATTCCCTAAACCAAGGCCCATTTATCATCATCTAGTGCTTCCTCCTCATCTACAAAATGAACTGTAACTTGTTCTCTTGTCCCCCATTGTCCTCGCTAGGTTGCTTTGGCTTTCTTTCCCTATATGTTGTTGGAGTACTAGCTCAGGGTGTGTTCTATTTCTTGCACCCTCACCAGCCAAACCTGTTATTTGCTTATCTACTTCTTCCCCATGTTGAGATTGCAGAACTGACTCATCTATAAATTTCTTCAACAAAGTAATCTCCCCCCAGGTTTCCAATTGTTTTGTCAGCTTCACTATCTCTCTGTATATCTTCTATTAGTGTGCACTTGCTGCACACAAAGTTGGGAGAATGCTTTTCCTTAATAAACATACTGCAAGATATGCACATTGTTAGCTGAGCCTCCATTCTGGTTAGTATTTCCTTAATTTCTCAAAGCTTCACAGATACTGTACAGCAATGTGTTTCTTTCTCTCCCCCCCACCCCGGTCCTGGTTGGCCCCTCGTCCGGCTGCCATCCCTGGCCTCCATTCCTTCAGGCCCTCACCTTTATAACCCCCACAGCTTACCCCCTATGGTGGGGTGACGGGGAGCCCCCTACTCAGCCACTCATTAGGATCCAGTTCAGGGTGTTACCTCTGGAGATGGAGGGACAAGGGACAGCCATCATGCCGCAATGACCAGCCACCAGGGTCTTTTCCATTTTCTCCCTTTGTGAGAGCTCGGCATGCAATGACACCAGCAGCGGGCACACACACGCACCCTCGCATGTCTGCACTAGGTGTCTGCCATGCTCCCTCCGCCATGTTCTGGCAGCAATGCTTCACCGAGCCCCACCCTCTACCAGGGGTTAGACGTGTGCCGACTGCAAGGCACCCCCCTCCCGGAGATGGGGAGCAGTCCATCGGACACTCAATCCATCTGCTCCCTGCCAATCCCCAGTGGCCTGTGCTCATTCCCAAATGTGGGTTGCTGGCGTGGTGTGAGGTGTGGCGTCCAGTGCCTCAGCCCTCAGTGCCACTGGGCTGGCTACTACAGTATTTGTGTTACATGAGATTACCTGCAGATTTAACTTTCTTTCTCAAAATGCTCACTTCTTTGACTGCCCCCTCACAATATTTTTACATTTACCCCTCTCCTCTCAAAATTTCCACTTTTACTCCTGCATCCTTCCAAATATGAACCCCTTCTTCTATGTCCCTTCTCAAAATATTTTTTTTAGCCCACACCATCATATATGTATGCATCTACCCCTGCATTCCTCCAGGTGTACACCACTTGCACCCCTCTCCAAATTTGTAATTGTATCACTCCCAAAATTTGCACTTGCACCCCAATAGCTCTTCTGAAATTTTAACTTCTACACCCAAAGTTTGCACTCGTACCCCTACACTCATCCTGAAATTTGTATGTATACCACTGACTCACTCCCCCAAATTCTACTTGCCCTTAGCATCCATCCCCAAATTTGTACTTGCACCCCTGTTCCCTTCCCAAAATGTGTAACTGTACCCCTGTATCCCTCCCAAAATTTGTATTTGTACCTCTGCATGTACCCCAAATTTCTAATTATTCCTCTACACACCTTTCAAAGTTTGTAATTGTATCCCTGCACCCTCCCAAAAATTATAATTGCACCCCTCCCAAAATTTGTACTTGTACCACTCCCGTTGAAAATTTGTACTTGCACCCTTACACCCCTCCCAAAATGTATACTTATTTTCCTGTACCCCTCCCAAAATTTGTACTTGCACCCCTCCCAAAATTTGTACTTGTACCCCTCCCAAAATTTGTACTTGCACCCCTGTACCCCTCCCAACATTTGCACTTGCACCCCTGTACCTCTCCCAAAATGTTTACTTGCAGTCCTGCTCCCCCCAAAATTTGTAAGTGTACCCTTGCACCTGTCCGAAACTTTGTACTTGTACCCCTTCCAAAATTTGTATTTGCACCCAGGATCCCTCCCAAAATGTGTACTGTCATCCCTGCACCCCTTCCAAAATATGTACTTGTACCTCTACACCCCTCCCAGAATTTGTACTTGTACCCTCCCAAAATTTGTACTTGTACCCCTGCACCTATCCCAAAATTTGTACTTGCACCTCTGTACCTCACTCAAAATTTGTACTTTTACCCCTGCATCCCTCCCAAAATTTGTACTTGTACCCTTCCCAAAATGTGTACTTGCACCCCTACTAAATATTATACTTGCACTGCTCCCCAAATTTGTACTTGTACCCCTGTACCCATTCCAAACTTTTTACTTGCTCCCCTCCCAAAATTTGTACTTGTATCCCTCCCAAAATCTATTCTTGTACCCCAGCACCCCACTGAAAATGTGTACTTGTACCTCTGCATCCCTCGCAAAATTTGTACTTGTACCCCAGCACCCCTCCCAAAATGTGTACTTGTACTCCTCCCAAAATTTGCAGTTGCACCCCTGCTTCCCTCCAAAAATGTGTACTTATACCCCTGCACCCCTCCCAAATATATACCCCCTCCAAAATTTCTACTTGCACCCCAGCAACCATCCCAAAATTTGTACTTGTACCCTGTACCCTTCCCAAATTTGTACTTGCATCCCTCTACCCATTCCAAAATTTGTACTTGTACCCCTGAACCCATTCCAAACTTTTTACTTGCTCCCCTCCCAAAATTTGTACTTGCACCCCTCCTAAAATTTGTACCTCTGCACCCCTCCCAAAATTTGTACTTGTACCCCGCACCCCTCCCAAAATGTATGCTTGCAACCCTCTCATAATTTTTACTTGTACCCCTCCAAAATACTTGCACCACTCCCAAAATTTGTACTTGCACCCCTGCACCCTTCCCAGAATGTGTACTTGTACCCGTGCACCTGTCCCATAATTTGTACTTGCAACCAGGACCCCCAAAATGTGTACTTGTACCCCTGTACCCCTTCCAAAATGTGTACTTTCATCCATGCACCCCTTCCAAAATATGTACTTGTACTTCTGCACCCCTCTCAAAATGTGTACTTGTACCCCTCCCAAAATTTGTACAGGCACCCCGTACCTCTTCCAAAATTGGTACTTGCACTCTTCCCAAAATTGGTACTTGTACCCCTACATGCCTCCCAAAATTTGTACTTGCACCCCTGCATTCCTTCCAAAATGTGTACTTGTACCCCTCCCAAAATTTGTACTTGTGCCTCTCCCAAATTTGTACTTGTACCCCTGTACCTCCTCCAAAATTTGTACTTAAACAACAGCAACCCTCCCAAAATGTGTACTTACTCCCTTGCACCCTCCCAAAATTTGTAGTTGCACCCCTCCAATAATTTGTACTTGTTCCCCTGCACCCCTCCCAAACTTTGTACTTGTACCCTTTCCAAAATGTGCACTTGCACCCCTGTATCCCTCCCAAAGTTTCTACTTGCCCCTCTGCATTCCTCTCAAAATTTGTACTTGTTCCCCTGCACCCCTTCTAAAATTTGTACTTGTTCTGCTTCACCCCTCCTCAAATTTGTACTTGTACCCATGTACCTATCCCAAAATTTGTACTTATACCCCTGTACTACTTCCAAAATGTGTACTTGCACCCAGGACCCCTCTCAGAATGTGTACTTGTACCTCTACACCCCTCCCAGAATTTGTACTTGTTCCCCTACACCCCTCCCAAAATATGTACTTGTATTCCTCCCAAAAGTTGTACTTACACCCCTGTACCCCTCCCAAAATTAGAATTTGCACCCCTCCCAAAATTTCTACTTGTACCCCTGCACCTATCTCAACATTCCTACTTATACCCCTTCCAAAATTTGTGCATGCACCCAGGATCCCTCCCAAAATGTATACTTGCACCCCTCCCAAAATTTGTACTTGTACTGCTGCACCTGTCCAAAAATTTGTACTTGTACCCCTCCCAAAATGTGTACTTATACCCTTGTACCCCTCCCAAAATGTGTACTTGTACCTCTGTACCCCTCTCAAAATGTGTACTTGTACTCCTCCCAAAATTTGTACTTGCACCCCTCTACCCCTCCCAAAATTTGTACTTGCACCCCTCCCAAAATTTCTACTTGCACCCCTCCCAAAATGTGTATTTGTACCCCTACACCCCTCCCAAAAATTTACTTGTACCCCTGTACACCCTACACAATTTGTACTTGTACCCCTGTACCCATTCCAAAATTTGTACTTGCTCCCCTGCACCCCTCCAAGAATTTGTACTTGTTCCCATGAGCCCTCCCAAAATTTGTACTTGTACCCCAACACTCCTCCCAAAATTCGTACTTGTACTCCTGCATCCCTCCCAAAATGTATACTTGCACCCCTCACAAAATTTGTACTTGTACCCCTGCATCCCTCCCAAATACTTGCACCACTCCCAAAATTTGCACTTGCTCCCCAGCACCCTTCCCAGAATTTTTTACTTGTACCCCTGCACCTGTCCCAAAATTTGTACTTGTACCCCTATACCCATTCCAAAATATGTACTTGCATCCAGGACACTTCCCCAAATGTGTACTTGTACCCCTTCCAAAATTTGTACTTGCATCTTTGCACCCCTTCCAAAATATGTACTTGTACCTCTGTACCCTTACCATAATTTGTACTTTTCTCCCTGCTCCCCTCCCAAAATTTGTACTTGTACCCCTCCAAAAATGTGTACTTGCACCCCTCCCAAAATTTGTACTTGCACCCTTGCATCCCTCTCAAAATTTGTACTTGCACCCCTGTACCCCCCAAAATTTGTACTTGCACCCCTGTACCTCTCCCAAAATGTGTACTTGCACCCCTCCCAAAATTTGTACTTGTTCCCCTGCACTCCTCCCAAATATTTTCACCACCCCTACAAAAAAAAATTATAGAGCGCTCAACATAGAGCTCTCAACTAATGCTTAACTTATACTGTAGGTAGTTGAGGCTAAATGAGCACTAATTGAGATTTTCACATGCAGATTTTCTAGCGCTCAACTCATTAATATACAGTTGATGCTCAACTGAGTGTTAATTCAGTTGATGTTCAATTGAGCGTTAACTTAGATAATGCTCAATTGAGCATTAAAGTTGATGCTCAATTGAGCATTAACTTAAATTTCTCCTCTTTGGCAGTTCCTGGGGTCCCTGCAGCAGCAGCTGTTTGTAGCCCACCACTATCCTAGTTCTCTCCTCCCCACCCCACGTTATGGCCCACCTGTGTCCCCTCTCCCGGTAGGCCCCTCCACCCCTGTGGGTGTCCTCTTCTAGTAGTTGCCCTCTACCCTACAGTGCCCCCCCCCATTCTCCCTCCTTCCATGGCCACCCAATTCCCTCCCCCAGTAATCCACCCACAGCTGGTTCCTGACCTTGCGCTTCACTGCCCTCACAGGCAACACACAATTACTTTTATTTATTACTTATTCAGAAAGTGCCTTTGAGTCAAAGACTCATTTACAAAGGCTCCACATCACATTTAGTTGGACAATACAACAGTATAACATAATTCAGACAGACTTATTACAGCAAATAATATAACTGGCTAATAGTCATACCCTGAGGTGAAATAGCAAGACTAGATTAAGTCAGTTTAGAATGAAAGGCCCAGAGAGAGCTGGGTAGGTGGAGGCAAGAGAGTGGGAGAAGTAGGAGGATGCAGGCCTGGGCCGTTGTCAGGGAGGGGCATGGAGGTTAGTGACAGACGCATGGGGTGGAGGCCTGGTGATGGTCTCTGAGCAAGGTTTTGAAGGGGCCAATTCTGGTGATGTTGGCAAGTGTACTGGGAAGGCAGTTCAGCAGGGAGGGGGCCCTGTGGCTGAAAGATATTTGGAGTTGGGAGGTTTGACACCTGGGGACCGAGAAAAGTTTGCCCGAGCTATGGGGGGTTCTATGAGCAAGGGCCAGCTGGATAATAGGGGAGAGGCCAGCGGGAGCATGACCCTGGGTGATCGTTTTGGCCATAAGGCACGTGTGGAACTCTATTCTACTATCAAGGTTCAGCCAGTGGGTTGGTTTATAGAGAGCAAGTGTGTGTGAGGCGATCACAGCTGAGGACAAGATGACAGACTTTGTTCAGGGAGAGACAGAGTCTCTCTAGGGCTGATGTGTTGGCAGATCCATAAATAAGTATGCCATAGTCAAGGAGGGACAGGACAGAGGAGGAGACAGCGAGCCGAAGCACTTCCGGGGTAAGACAGTGTTTGAGGCAATAGAGGATTCCAAGGTGGACATTGAGGGCGGTGGACAGGAGATGGATGTGCTGGTGGAAGTTTAGGGCAGGGTCAAGAGTTATGCCCAGGTATTTGAAGATTTCCACTTCCTCTAGGGGGGTGCCACTGGAGGTAAGGATTTGAGGGCAGAGTGCCTTCCGGGAGTTCAGCTGGTGGGAGAAGTACATGACTTTAGTCTTTTTCGTAATTTAGTGTAAGACACTGTGCTGGGAACCATACTTCGGCGTCAGAGAAGGAGGACTGGAGCGAATTGTGTAGTAGGGTGGGGACTGGATTGGAAGAAAAAAGGAAGGCATCATCCGCATACAATAGTAGATTGCCCGAGCAGGATGAAGGGAGGGAGTTAAGGAAGAGACTGAAGAGTAGAGGACCGAGGATGGACCCTTGGGGGACACCAGAACAGACTGGTAGTCTGCTAGAGAGGGCCGTGCCAATTTTGACCTGCTGGTCGCGATCCGACAGGTAGTCCATAAACCAGCTAAGGGCATCCTGGGAGAAGCCGATGGAGAGTGTGTTAAGTAAGAGTGAGTGGTTGACGGTGTCAAATGCCTTAGTAAGGTCGACAAAGATCGCACGTGTGATATGCCCGCTGTCTAAGGTGGAGTGTACATGTGTGGTAAATTCCAGGAGGGCTGTTGTGGTACTGTGCTCTTTGCGAAAGCCATGCTGCTGTTTACAGAGCAGGTCATGTTTGTTTAGGTGTTCGGTGAACTGGTCAGAGACAATACGTTCAAGCACTTTTGATAAGGGGGGAGGATAGAGATGGGGCAATAGTTGTTTGTGGCAGTATGGTCACCGCTTTTAAATATGGGTGTGATGGAGGCAGATTTCCACCAGGAGGGGAACTTCCCTTGGCATAGTGAGCAGTTGAGGATGTGGGTGAGAGGGTGGAGTACCTCATCAAGAGTGAGCCGGAGGAGTCTAGGGTCCGGAGAGTCACTACTGCAGTAGGAGTTGCTTAGGGCCTTTACTAGATAAGACTTGGCTGCCGTGGGAGTGACGCAATGAAGGTGGAAGGAAGGGGCTGCTGAGGGGGTCGGGGAGCGGGTAGGGGGGGTCAAAGAAATTTGCAGGGAGGATCTGGCTGAGATTAGAGAAGGCGTGATTGAAGGCTGAGGCAATATGGGTGGGGTTCATGGTCAGGCATCCATCAATCTCTATCAGACTGGGGGGGGGTTCGGTTCTTGCTGAGGATGTTTTTAATATTATTCCAGAACTTGCGCCCCCAAGCCCCAGGTTGAGGTTAGGGCGGATTTGTAATATTCAGCTTTTGCCTGGTGAAGCACCCTTGTACATTTGTTTCGGGCCTCTCTATACGTTTGCTGGTCAGATGGCTGGCAGGTCTCGTTGGAGAGGTGCCATAGCGAGTCTCGGGTTTGCATCAGGGCATGTAGGCGGGTATTGAACCAAAGTGCAGGGTTGCCTTTGACAACCCTTTTAGTAGGAGGTGCAAAGGAGTCACAGATTGCATTGAAGGTATGAACAAAAAGGTCGAGGGCTTGGTCGGGATCGAGGGTATTCATTAAGAGGGACCAGTCCCAGGAACGGAGGTGTGATTTAAGGAGGTCAAGTTTACCGGGTCCAAGTTTATGTTGTTGTTCTATTTTGGGGGGGGGGGTTAGGGGCTTTGCATGACCAGGAGCAGAGGACAGGCGAGTGGTCACTAAGGGCATTAGGGGGTACGTTGGTACTAGTGATCTTGTGGGGGCAGTTGGTGAAGACCAGATCAAGCAAGGAGGAGGAGGACCCAGTGCGTCGGTTCAGGCATGTAGGGGAGAGGACTACTTGGGTAAGATCTTGGGCAGTTGCAGCGTCGATGAGTGGGGCAGTTTTCTTAGCCAGCCAGTTGATATTGAAGTCCCCTAATGCTATTAATTCATTATTTGATGGTATTATGTTGCTGTAAAGCACAGTAAACACAGTTCAGATTAAAACATGTTCTCTAATACATTGGGCAGTCATGGCTCACACTTCATGACCAATTATGCCTATTTATTGAAGTCAGATAGTGTCCATTGGAGTCTTAAATGTGAATTACAGGCAGGACAATGGCTCTTGCAGCTCCTGACCAGGCAGGGTATTTGATAACTATATTAGAAAAAACATCAGCTTGTGTGATTTAAGTGTTTTGGGTTCCTGAATTTGTGTATGATGCATACGATACCTTGCAATAAAAAAAATTAAAGCTTATTGCATATACTGTACTGTCTGTTTCTTTGAATTTAAAATGTACAATAATTAAAAATGCATGCCTGTCATGAGAGAAATACCAACCAGCATGCATTTGGCTACCAATACTCTGACTACTATGCCGTGTGTACCACACACACCTCCAACACTGGTCTGGTAGTATAGCCTAGAGGTTAGTGTAATGAGCTTAGTACATCCAGCAGACCTAGGTTTGATTCCTACAGCCTCCCACTTGCATACTGTACAAGTCTGAGCAAGTCATGTAACCCCCAGTGTGCAACCAGTTCACCCCTCTGAATGGGCTTTTTGCCCAGTGAGGCTCCCTTTGGGTCCAAAAATTAAAAACAATTAAACAAAAAACATTAACAAGTTGTTCAGGATGGGTGGGCTTTTGATTGCGGTGTAGTATCCTAGGGCAGTGCTATCTTGTTGACGACAATGTGATCAGAGGCTGCAGAGACTATTCATGTGATACGGGGAGAACAGTATGAATACAGCAAGACATTAAAGCACCCTCAAATACAAGCAGCTCAACACGTGTGTCACAAAACAGGAAGTGCTGTGTCTACAGGTGCATCCACAAGATGACTGACCACTGGAGAGAGGGGGAGACTATAGAACTGGTTGAGGTACTGAGGTGCAGTTAGAATCCAGCAGTAAGGAAAGAAAATAGGGGAAGAAGCAGGGAGAAGAAGGGGCAACATTGAAGGAGGAAATTACAGCTGAATCATGGTACATGCGAAAATGGTTAAAATTAGCAGGAAATCTAAAGTGTATAAAACAGAACAGTAAAAACACTACTGAAATTGTGAAGTCCTGACAAAATTCCTATCTAGGCTTCTGTCATGAAGGCATCAAAAGTGTGACTGTATTGACCGTCTCGGTGGTGCTGAGGGTTGAGGCGTTGGATGCCACACCTCGCAGCACGTCGGTGATGGATTTGGGTCACCGGGAGTCAGCTGGGGGGAGAAGGATTTAATGCCTGACGGCTTGCTCGTCTTCTCCAGGGAGGAGCGAGTTGCTCACCCTGCCCCTATACCGCCACCACCTGGGTGACCACGGGTGGTGCTGGTGTGGACAGGGAAGCAGGCAAGCAGGGAGGGGCCGACAGCTGAGAACCAGAGCGGAGGCACATCCCAGCATGCCTCTGTCTCATTGGTTCTCCTGGAGCGCCGACGTAAGAGGAGGCAGACCAGAAAGAGGAAAAACCCCGCAGCTGATCCAGGCAAAGGGCTCCTGCACCAAAGGTGACCATGGAGGAACCAGGAAGGAGCTTCAGTTGCATGCTCCTCTGAGGTTTCAAAGGAAGGAGGGGGACTCCACCCCACCCAGGGCAGGAGTCATCAGGGTCTCTAGAAGGTGCAAGGAGCGGGGCACCTATAGGAGCATCCTCCCAGCCTTCATGGCACAAACTGAAGGGTGCATTGGGATGCCTGGAGAGAGGAATTGGCCATGGTGAGAGAAGGGCATGAAAAAGAAATAGTAACAAAAATAAATAAATTGACTGTATTTAAGAAGATGGCATACTGTAAAATCTATTCTGTGTCATTAGTAGCCAAATCAGCAAACAGGAATGTCAGGGAGACACTGTGGTGGGTTTGGGGAGGAATGCAGGGGGTACAGGATGTTGTGCTCTGGGAATTAAGATATTGCTTGAATTACAGGAGATTCCAGGCCAGTGTTGTGGTGACATAGCCCCATGCACTCATGCACACTGTTTGATCCTAGACCCCTATGTGCATTGCAATGTCCATCAGAACCACATTCCCCTGGCGTTGACCAACTCCATGCAAGTTGTCACATCAAGGAACCCCATAACACCATGCACTTTATCACACCTCACAATCCCATATCACAATGCATGCGGTCACACTCACCAATCCCATATCCCATGCATGCTGTGATGGTAAGTAGGGAATGGAGGCTACAGGGACAGGCAGGCACTACAAAGAGTATAATGGTGCTAGACAACATAGGAGGGCTACAGGGTCTGGCAATGCAAAGGGGCAGTGGGGTCAGACAATCAAGTGAAGCAACAGAGATGGGCAGTGCAAATGAGGCAACAGTGATAGGCAATACAAAGGGGCATGGGACAGTCAAGGCATAGTTTTGGCTGCATCATTACAGTTTACTTACCTTACATAGAGAAGAGATCCAGCTGGTTCGTGGTGAACCTGGGTTTGGGGTATTGAGGCACTCTTCTGTCATACCTGTAAAAGAGGAATAGTCATGGGATCACAAAGAATCCATAGTTCTCTAGGAACAAAACTTGAATGACGAAGGTTACACACACAACAATGCTTATCTAATATGCAAGGGTTTAGAAGCAAAATCCAATGCAGCAAGAATATCCGGAACTGGGAAGGGAGAAGCCAGAGAAGGCGAGGGGGGCAGCAAGGTCAGCACCCAGGTTGGGGACTGACCAAACGAGCAGACACGAAAGACCGTTAGGCCTATTCTGCTGGCATTTTAGTATGTTAGTATGTTTGCATCCTGTCAAACTAGGATCAGCAGCTGTCCTGTCATACCTGTAAAAAGAAAAGGAAAAAATTGTTACCACAAGGAAAAAAATAAAAACAAGAGTAGTAACAGAGTTCCAGGGAGGTATAAGAGCTGCAGAACAAGCACAGATATTATACCTACTGGTTCTTATCTGCTGACAATTTCTATGTGTCTATGTATGTATGTACACTGGACAGGAACCAGGTGATCCCATATTTAAATTCCACAAGTCACTGCCTCAGGATGTGACACTGGGCATGGACCTGACTTACCAGTTGTGAAAGTATGAGTGAGAACACATCAGAGGTAAACACCTCAGACTTCCTTCTGTGGTCAACTCACTGCTGAGACGACCCTCTGTGGTCAACCCACCGCTCCCTGCACGCCCCCTTCCCCCCAATGGGGATCTTCACCTTCATCCCCAGCATAGAGCAGGAAAGCTTACAGCAAGTGTGCCAGAAACTGCAGCAGATCGCTGGAAGGGGAAATACAAGGAAGGGAACCAAAGCACTACAAAAAATGTACTTACTGTATGCACGGAGATGGAACAGTGCATGTCCCATCATGCAGACAGCAATGGGGCAACACTTTGAACACATGCATGGCAAAAAAAATAAATAAATAAACCTAAAGAACAAGTGGAAAAGGAAAAAGAACATGAAGATGATGCAACTGATAACCCCCCCCCCAAAAAAATCCTTTAATTATTACATTGAGAATAAGGATTTTTTTTTTTTAGGGGGTAGTGGACAACTGATACTGGAATCTGTTCGCACTGTTAAAACCACCACAAAATAGAATAATTTGCAACAACCAGTACCATTCTGTTCAGTGTCAGTCAACAGCAGCCCAGCATGGGGACAGAATTACCCTCTGTCTCAGCCCCATGGTGATCCCTAAAAGTCAAGTTTGATTGTTGGAGAATTGTGTGGGGACACCCATCCCCTTTCAGCTGGATCCCCACAGAAAAGACAGCTGTGCACTCTCTAGTCACTATCTACAGTTCAGAATAGGGTTGCGGAGTGGAACATACATTGGATTACAGCCACACAGAACAGATGCTATGGTGCTAGGTGTGCTCCCCTGGCCACACTCTGCAGTATGAAGGGCCAGGAGAACAGGA
Organism: Neoceratodus forsteri; assembly: GCA_016271365.2. NCBI lineage: Eukaryota > Metazoa > Chordata > Ceratodontiformes > Ceratodontidae > Neoceratodus > Neoceratodus forsteri. The sequence goes on along the minus strand of CM028129.1, from coordinate 1,117,160,615 downwards.
ATGTGGGACACATGTGGTTTTGGGGCAAGACAACATTACAAGCTAAGCTATCAAGCCCACATGCAAACCACTGGCGATCCCCCAGAGGCAGTGATTTTCACCATCCAAAATACGGCAGTGCACTTTACATACCTCAGAAGGTGGCATCGCCATTTCTAGTCCTACTTTGATATCTGTTGTTGGGCCCTTTTGGTGTGAGATTGCAGCTCTGGCCTTCTTGGGCCCCTCTGCTGCTTCTGCTTCCCCAGGCCCTCCTAAAATACCCCCAAAGATGGGGTCCCCACTAAGCTCTGTTCCTGTAATTAAGCCCCATAGTAAGGTGACCCCAGGTGACCTCATAATGTAGGTAGCGGGGGGGGGGGGTAACAAGGTAAGGCCCACTAGCACAGGTGCCTGTTTTCAGGGGTGATCTGGGAGCACTGGACAGGTTAAGTGACATACTCAGTCACACAGTGTGCAAGTGGAGGTTGTGGGAATCGAACACAGATCTGTCTGCTGAATGCAACAAGATGATTCAAAGCTTTAAACACAGTTTTGCTCCTGCTCTTTGCAGCAAATTCAATTATTTTAATTTGTCACTTTCTTAATGCCTCACAGTAAACCATTCACGGTGCTCCTCCATCATGGGATACATTTACAAAAACATTCAGGCATCCAAATGAACGCATTAGGGAAGCATTCTCTTCTTTCAAATAAAGCCACACTCTCCACAGGTTAATATTCAGTATACATCTTTTTACTTCTGTGTATACCAGAGCCATGCATCCATGTGCTTCGAAAGTATAACCAGTCACAAGCAAGCTACACTCTTTTCATGGTATTTAATATTTATTTACTCTCACCCGACCCCCAGTTCATGTCCTTTATATTTTGGCACCAGTGACTTCATAGCTGAGCAGTAAAAAGACGGCGTTGTAAGGTGCACAATGGCATGGAATGACAAAGTAATTTCAACCCCAGCAGCTACTGAAAGCTTTCCTGTATCAGTCCTGAGGCCATATATCTTCGGGCATTACAAGTGAGATTGGATTTGGGCAATAGAGCCACAAAGTCACTGGTGCCAAAATACAAAGGACCTGAACTGGGGGTCAGGTGAGATTAAATGGCCAGGGAGAGAGGGGGGAACACAGGGTAGTGTAAATTCAGAAAAAAGTTACCTGCTTCTTCTCTCATCCCTGAGTCAGTTCCAGCTGTATCAGCAGTCCAGAAGCAGCAGTCTACAGTGGTGTACTCATAGACGGCACGCCGCTCCCAATCCAGTGTGGTACCACCGTGCAAATGAGGCCAGAGCCCACCAGCACTGCTGCCGCCACCACCGGCACAAAAAGGGAGCTCGAGGGGCCCTGGCCACAGGTCCCCTATCAGCTGCTCATGGTAACCCTCTTCCACTGAGAGACTCGGGTTCTGCATGACTGGGGGTGGGGGCGCTGGTGGTGGTGCATCAGAGGGAGAGCTGCAAACAAACGGGGAGAGGGAGAGAATGGGCAGCAGTGAAAGGAGCTGTGGGAGACAGTGGGCTTCGCCGCCCCAGGGTGTATTCTCTCGATCCATGTTTTTTAAACAAAACAAAAAGTAAATTCCAGCCCCACAGCATGAAGAAGGCTTGCATTACACAGCAAACGTCTGGAGGAAGCTACCTAGGAAGGACCCATGGAAGACCTCCCATCTCCTGCAACCAAACAGGCATCTAGCCCACATAATCCACCTTCTTTCTTCTCAACTGCCCCCCTGGCTTATGGCAGTGATTCAGCAGTAGTGCCATGAAACTAGGGGTTATCCCCCTGAACTGCTGTTTACTTTAAAAAAAAAAAAGTTTATTTTGTGCCAGTGGCGCAATACTGGACATCCGCAGCGATTAGTGGAGTGAAGGCAAGGCCCCCCGAACAAGGGACCTCCTGAGGATGGATGTATTTAAATTTGTTCTACAAGGGAGCATAGTGTGAGTGTGCAGTTCTATTCAGAAATGCCTAAATCCTATTTGTATCAGGGCAAGTGGCATTCAAATGCTCACAATTAAGCAGCGGGCAGCACATGAAAATTAAAAGGAGTGAACGCCACCTCAATGTCCCTGATTTTGCCTCAGAAATACGGCTCCTTAATGGTGTTTACTTTCACTGAAGAGTGCATACGACAGTCTAGTCTTACATTATGAAATAAATGCTTTCAATATTGCACGCATTGCTGGAGGGGGTCTTGCTTCTGGCTAATGTAACAATTTTTTTTGAGTTTTTTTTTTAAGCCCAAGCTGTTCTTGATTTTTTCAGGGCAGGAGGTTGAGAGGTATGGGGCAGGGTAAAACCCCAGTTATAGCCAATCTTGCCAGTTGGGTTAGTGAATAATGCTGGCCCAAAAGTTTTTTTTTTTTTTTTTAATTATTGTCAGAAATAAGCACCATGGTGGCCAAGGGAAGTATAACCCTCAGAGTATAAAGCAAGCGCAGCCAGGGTTATAAAGGTGGCTAACAGCCAAGTGGCAAACAATAGCCAAGCTAATTGTAGAATTTACTTATTTAAAGTGCAAAAGGGTGTCAGTTCAAGTCAGGAGCAAGGGGAAGGGAGTGGGCAGGCAGTTAGCAAGCCCAGCAGCATAGTTACCACAGCTGTAGCCAGTTAGCCGCCACAGCCCAAGCTAGTTGGCCACCCCAGCAGCATAGTTGTCACAACCCAGGAGCTAGTAACCTGAATAACTGACCCAAAGACCCCCTATAACATTAGCCTTAGCTTGGCTACTGTGGCCACTTGACTACTAGCCACCTGTATCACCCTGATTGACTTTATAATCTGGGATTTAATTCCCCTAAGTGACCCCCAACACTTATTTCTGAATAAATAAAAAACTTTTGGGACATATAGCCATTATTCACTATCCCAACTGGTTTGCTCATTAGCTTGCCTGGCTATAACAGGCTTAACCTTACTTTTGTTCCTTCTGGAGCATTGTTTACTATCTAATTCATGTCCTGCTCTGCCCTCTGCACTGCCTCCAATAGCTAGTTAAATTGAATGCTGCCCGACCCTGACTGATGCTCCAAGTAGGAGTGCGAGTTAAATACATTTAGGTAATTTTGAATAGGGCTGCCATCTCACCCTGCCTACGCTACCTTCCTGGAGCAATTTTAAATACATTTGAATAGATCTGCCCTTTTTTTTTTACTTTATTTATCACCACTATCCTGTGGAACTCCTTCCAGCATACTCGGGGACTCTCAGCTGGCTACCTCCCTCCATGACTACTACTCTCCTCTCTTCTCATGCAGACCAGCACCACCTATGGGTCTACATCCTCCAGAGGTAGGGTCGCCCTGTCCGCCCAGGGTGCTCTATTCCAAGGGCAAAGTGCTTGCACATGAGAAGCCCTGGCTCGAGAGGAGGCAGTCCGGAAATTGTGAGTGTGGGCTTAGGAGGCCGAGGTGCCTTCATCTATCCCCAGGAGTGGGGGGGGGTTCTTTTTTTTTTTGTTCAGGTTCTTTCCCCTCGGTGTGTGGCTGACAAGGCAATGCTATGCCACAACTCTGCCCCATGTGTCCGCTATGTTGCCCCACTGGGCACCTCAGATCACCACCAGAGGCCGCTCCAAGAGTGATTGCATCTCCCCAACCCTCCCCAGTAGGAGAGAGCAGTCCTATGGTTGCTTGATCTCCTCCCTCCCTGCCAACCCCCAATGGCCCAGGCTCATTCCCGAACGTGGGTTGCCGGCGTTGCGCGAGGTGTGGCGTCCAGCACCTCAACCCTCAGCGCCACTGGGCCAGCTAGATCTGCCTTTGGCTCTCCCTTGCTCCAGGGCCTTGCTGACCTCACTAACAGACACGGATGTCCATGACAGGAGTTTGGGTGCAGAAGACTGGGTTGTCTTTGTGGTCCTTTTCTGCTGTTAGTTTTCTATAATGATCTGCTCAACTGCATCAAACCTTTATAAGGCAAGCATTCAAATGCAATTTGAGTTTGTAGCTTTCTGAAACTTTAAGATCTCAATCCGTGCTCAGCTGCATCTCTAACATATTCTTAAACTAAAATCCTCAACCAGTACTCAACTACCAATTTAAATACTCAACAAGCATTCAACTGCGCAAGTTGAGTTTTTGTTGAGTGTTGGTTTAGTTCAAGTGCTCAACACCTAGCACTCAACTAAATTTATCATTTCAATGCATTTTTTGTTGATGCTCAGCCTACTATGGGTGAAGCACTGGTGAATACTCAACCACAAATTTCTGTATGGGCACTCCCAAAATTTGTACTTGCACCCCAGCACCCTTCCCAGAATTTGTACTTGTACCCTTCCCAAAATTTGTACTTATACCCATTCCAAAATATGTACTTGTACCCAGGACCCCTCCCAAAATGTGTACTTGTACCCCTTCCAAAATTTATACTTTCATGCCTGCGCTCCTTCCAAAATATGTGCTTGTGCCTCTGCACCCATCTCGAAATTTGTGCTTGTACCCCTCCCAAAATTTGTACTTGCACCCCTGTACCCCTCCCAAAATGTGTACTTGCACCCCTGCATGCCTCCCAAAAACTGTTCTTTCACCCCTCCCAAAATGTGTACTTGTACCCCTTCCAAAATTTGTATTTGCTCACTTCCACCCTCCCAACATTTGTAGTTGCACCCCTCCCAAAATTTGTACTTGCACCCAGGACCCCTATGAAAATGTGTACTTGTACCCCTGTACCCCTTCCAAAATTGTACTTGCACCCAGGACCCCTCCCAAAATGTGTACTTGTACTTCTGCACCCCGCTCAGAATTTGTACTTATTCCCCTGTACCCCTCCCAAAATTTGTACTTGTACCCCTCCCAAAATTTGTACTTGCACCCCTCCAACAATTTGTACTTTTATCCCTCCCAAAATTTGTAATTGTACTCCTACCCCAAAATTTGTTCTTGTACCCCTTCCAAAATTTGTACTTGCACACAGGACCCCTCCCAAAATGTGTACTTGTACCCCTTCCAAAATTTGTGCTTACATACCTGCGCCCCTTCCAAAATGTGTACTTGCACCTCTGCACTCTTCACAGAATTTGTACTTATTCCCCTGCACACCTCCCAAAATTTTTGTACTTGTACCCTTCCCAAAACTTGTACTTGCACCCCTGTAACCCTCCCAAAATTTGTACTTGCACCCCTGCACCCTTCCCAGAATTTGTACTTGTACCTCAGCACCTGTCCCAAAATTTTTACTTGCACCCCAGCACCCTTCCCAAAATTTATACTTGTACCCCTGCACCTGTCCCAAAAGTTGTACTTGTACCCTTTCCAAAATATGTACTTGCACCCAGGACCCCTCCAAAAATGTGTACTTGTACCCCTTCCAAAATTTGTACTTGCATCCCCGCACCCCTTCCAAAAGATGTACTTGTACCTCTGCACCCCTCCCAGAATTTGTGCTTTCCCCTGCACCCCTCCTGAAATTTGTACTTGTACTCCACCCAAAATTTGTACATGCACCCCTGCCCCTCCCAAAATGTGTACTTGCACCTCTCCCAAAATTTGTACTTGTACCCCTGCATCCCTCCCAGAATGTGCACTTGCACCCCTCCCAAAATTTTTACTTGCACCCCATACCCCTCCCAAAATTTGTACTTGCACCCTTCCCAAAATCTGTACTTGCACCCCATACCCCTCCCAAAATTTGTACATGCACCCCTGCATCCCTCCCAAAATGTGTATTTCTTCCCCTGCACCCGTCCCAAGAATTGTACTTGTACCCCTGCATCCCTCCCAGAATGTGTACTTGTACCGCTCCCAAAATTTGTATTTGTTTCCCTGCATCCTTCACAAAATTTGTACTTGTCCTCCTGCACCCCTCCCAAAAGTTGTACTTGTACCCTTGTACCCCTCCCAGAATTTGTACTTGTACCCTTCTAATATTTGTACTTGCACCCCTACTGAAATAGGCATCCCTCCCAAACTTTACCCCCTCACACCTCTTAAACTGTGCAAATGACAGAGGTGCAGACTTTGGGAGTAGTGTTTGGAAGATACAGTACACACCTTTGTAGTAATGTGGGTCAAAGTGTACTAATATGTGGATGTAATGGTAGGCTTGTAAATTGTGTGAGGGCTGCAAAAGAAGAGATGTTTTTTGGCAGTCTTGCAAATTTTGCTATTTGTGCAAGGAATGGGGTAAACCATTTGGGTAAGAGTCTGGATTATGGAATGAATTTTGCGAGAGATACAGGAGAAGGGGTAGAAATATTGGGGAGAATGGAGGTGGGGTAAATAGTTTTCAGAGTGTGGGGGAAAGGGTGAAACTTTATAATGTTCCAGGTGCAGGAGTGGAAATTTTGAGAAGGGAGTGAGGAGTAAGTATAGAATTAGTGTTTGGTGGTGGTGGGGGTGCAGAGTTGTGAAAGGTTGCAGGTTTGGGGGAGTTGTGCAAGGGGTACAAGCTTTAGGAGTCATAGGATAGGGGTACAAATCATTGTAGGAGAATGTATGGTATAAATTTGAGACTTGCACAGATGGACACCCATCTTGGGTGAGTGGGGATGGGATACAAATGTTGGGGTAGGGTGGGAGTACAAACTCTGCGAGGTGTGTGAGGGGTGAGTGAACAAATATTAGAATGGTTGCAGAGTAGGACTGGAGATATCAAGGGTGAGAGAGCAGATTTGATGCATGCAACCTTTTTTGAGAGGTGCAGAGGTACACATTTTAGGGGTGCAGTGGTATGTATACATTTCAGGACATGGGTGGGAGAAAGTGTATAGGTCACAAAAGTGGTGCAAGGTGGAGTTAGAAACTGTGTGAGCATGTTTTAGAATAATGGCAAGGGAGGTGCAGGATAGAGTTGTACATTTTTGTGGGATTATATATTTGGAGAAAGATAGTGGTGTAGTAGTACCCTTTTTGTGAGTGCTTTGGAACCTCTGAAAAGTATAAATTAAGAGGGAGTTGTGGTGGCTGCATTCAGGGCTGGAGTGGGAACACAGAAAAATAAAGTTACAACTTTTCATTGCACTGCTGCTTTAAAATGTAATTTTTGTGATTTTACTTTAATAACAAGATGCTTGATGTCCATTTTAACGTATTCTAAGGAGTTCCTTTGGTTCTTTATTATTTTGTAATTAATTCATGCGGCATTTGTTTTCTTCACGTGACCTGTCAAGCAGTACATTAATTTGTGCAAATTAATTACAGTTTTTATTGAAGCAATAAAAAATAAAGACCCGAAGGAAACTCTTAAGTGGCATATTACTAAATTAAAATCACAGGTGACTGCAAAATTACAACTTTTCGTTGCACTGTTGCTTTAAGAGTATGGTTTTGTTTTTGGGGGTGGGGGGGGTGCTGAAATGGTTGATCAGCCTAGGGAACTTGCCAGATATTTACCATTTTGTTATACTGGTATAAGTCCATTAATAAAAGCCTCATCAGAAAACTGGTAGCAATGACTGATATTTGACAGTTTACTATATTGTCTACTAAGCTGACAGGATCTGAAGGAAAATTATGTCATTGTTGCTTGAATGACATCAGTTCCAATCCAAGATTCCGCTGGCTGGTTTGAAAAAAGTCTGGGGAATTTTTTGTAAAACATCACTTAAGAGAGGCAACAACATAGCATTCAGACATGCTTAATTTCAGTTTCTGAACTTTATTTGTAACAAGTGAAGCCTAGTTGTAAATGGTACATTTTTAAAGCCTTGGTGTTTGATCTCTAAATGTGAGTGAACATGTATGTTTTGGCTAATGGTAACATGAGTAAAAAGTAAAATGACTATTTCTGTAGCTCCCCACATTGTCCTGGGTAATCATAACAACTGGGTATAGTGCACCCCTACCAGGGGAATGGCACAACCCAAGCTTTAGAATGTTGGGTACATGAGGATTCCAAGCAGCAGCAACTCCCCCAGTTTAGCTGTGCCATTTAAAAAGGACAGAGCTACTTTTATCTTCTCTCAAGATTTTCAAGTTTCAAGATTTCAAGACTTTTTGGGGGCTACAATTCTGCATAGCAGGTTGGGGCTGCCTGTTCCAGGGAGCACCCCTAAATTAAAATTGTGCTTGTTAAACTGTGGCTTTCAACTTGACTAACTTTCCTTTTTTCTCATTTCTTGTGAGGACTGGGAGCCACTTCTGCCTTGTTATGGTGTTTTAATAGTCTCCATTTAAAGGAAAAAAGGTGCCAAAGGTAGGTACAAATTTTATTTGTTTCTGGGAGTGTAGGGTCTCTTTGGGGGTCCTTCGGCTCTGGCATCGATTCCTTCTCCCCCCTCCCAGCCTCAGGTTCTTTGTTTAGTGTATTTCTGCAGCTGTTGTGTAATATTTGTGTACGGGAAAATATGAAGACCAGCTCCACTCGCAGATGTACCTCTCACCAAAGCAATCGACAGACACGAGAAATAAGGGCACCATCCACCAGCAAATAAACCAATGTTTGTTGTTTATTGCCAAACTAAGCAAAATAAAACACAAAGCAAACAGTGTGTCATGTCAATCCAGGGACAGACTACTCTCTGGGGGAGGTGGGGGGGGAGAGGCTAGCATCCACCCGGCAGGAGAGGGACCTGGGGGTTATCATTTCAGACAATTTAAAGGTTGGCAGTCAATGAGAGAAGACAGCACAAAAGGCTAGCGGAATGCTAGGATGCATAGGAAGAGGCATCACAAGCAGAAGGAAGGAGGTGATCCTGCCACTATACAGGTCCCTGGTAAGGCCCCACCTGGAGTACTGCGACCAGTTCTGGAGGCCGCATCTCAGAAAGGACATAGATAGATTAGAGACGGTACAGAGAAGGGCAACAAAAATGATCCAAGGGCTCTATGACATGACTTATGAGAGCAGGTTGGAGGAGCTGAACATGTACTCCATGGAGCAATGCAGAGATGGGGGGATATGATAGAGACATTCAAGTATGTTAAGGGTATAAGCAGAGTAAAAATCCAGGATCTCTTTCTTGTCAATAGCTCCATGAGGACAACAGGCCATGATATGAAATTATGAGGAGGAAGATTTAGAGGTAACATGTGTACGTCCTTCTTCACAGAAAGGGTGATTGACCCATGGATCATTAATTTAAAAACAGCAAATTTAAATCAGCATGGGATAGACATGGGGATAGTAATAAGCAAATTCTGAGGAGGGGGGTGTAGGGATCAGGGCAGACTAGATGGATCTTTGGTCCCCATCTGCCGTCACTTTCTATGTTTAATATATTTTTACTCGGGTTTTTCTGTGGTAACATTCATTCTTGGCACCATGGCTTATCGGAGACCATTAATTATGAAACGATGTAAGATCTACAAAAGGATGATGAGGCCCTCCCCATGGGCTCCTGTTGCCCTCATTGTGTTGCTCAGCATAATATTTCTCTCATGGACATCCCAGCAGATACACCTGACCTCAAACCGGGCCCCTCAGGTCGGGGGGGGGGCCCATACAGGCATGTCCAGGTGCGTTGCAGCAAGAAAAGGCTGCAGAATCAGATGTGCAGGCAGACCATGACACTGACTTCTTAGAAGGCTAGGATGAGGATTTCAAGGATCTTGGGGAAGCTCCTGACCTAAAAAAATTGCTCTCTGATGAGGAGAATGTCCCCTCTGAGGAGGAAGAGGAAAGGGAGTGGACGAAGCCCAAGTCAAGTATACTGATCCCGCCCGCTCGACAATAAGGCCTTGTCCTTTTTGATAGCTGAGGCTTGTAGATCCTTAAAGCTTAAGGAGGAGCAGTCCATGGAGATGGTGGATGTCAATCCAATTCTGTCTGCTTCCTCCTCTGCTCCAAAATGTTTCCCAGGTTTTATTCACCAAATTATTGAGCAGGAATGGGCAGGTGTGGCTCAGAGAAAAAAATCTTCCCAAACCAAAAACACGGAACTTCCCTTCTTTAGGAGAAAGGTCTCACAGGTGGGAAGCTCCTCCTCTGGTGGACAAGGCCATTTATAATTCAGTAAAACACACCACCCTTCCTATTAAAGGCTCTCTGGCCCTAGCAGATTCTCATGACAAGTGGGTGGATACCGCATGCCAGAAGGGCTTTTGCCTCTAATGGCATGAACATTCGTACATCTTATGCTTCATTTATTGTTGTCAGAGCCTTAAATATCTGGGTCACTACTCTGGCCAGTTTTGTTCCTCCTAATTTGGAAGATGTGAGCATTTTGTAATTGGTAGCCATGGCCTCCACTTTCCTTGGTGATTCTACAATGGAGACTTTGTGCATGTCAACTAGTTTGGCCTACCACATTGTTTCAGCCTTGAGGGGCGTGTGTCTCGGACATTGGTCCACTGATCAAGCTTCAAAGCGAAACTGTTTAATCTTCCTTTTCAGGGAGCCTTATTTGGTTCTGGCCTGGATTCTATCTTGAAGGATCTCCAGGACAAGAAAAGCCACCTCCCAGTGTCTAAACAACAGTGTGAGACCACAGTAGCCCAAAGGGGTCAAGGCGATGGCTGGCACAGGCAGTCCCAAGAGGGGTTTTGTCCCTTTCTAAACTTTGGTAACCAGAGAAATAGAGGAGCCTACTCAGATAACAAAGGTTCTAGAGATGTGGATATGATGTTCTATCCACACTTCAGGCAGTGTTCCTTTCCCCTTTAAATCTGCTGGAACATCTTCAGCCTGGCTCCTCCCACTCACCTGGGTGATAACTCCCCTAGCACCGCCCCATGATGTCAGATTTTCCTTTCCGCTGGAAGAAGGTTCCCTCCTTATCGCTCTCATGCTGATTAGGCCCTTTGTGTATTAAAACTTGTTTGTTAAAAACATTGTCTTCAAGTGACTACTTCTCTTCATCCGGTATGTACGATGCCAAGGCAGCATCGAGATTTAAGAAGTGTGCCTGCAGCAGAAGATGTCCTGGATGGACCCCCATGCCATGTGCGTTTATTGCCTGGGCCATGGGCATAATCCCCAGGCTTGCAGCCTGTGCCGCACCCTACATCAGTCCACCTTACAAGATTGGCATGCCTGCCTTCTGTTGGGTCATGCAGATGACCGGGATCCTCCCATTGAGTCCAAGGATGCCCGTAGGGTGGCCTCTGCAGCTGTAGGGTCCACTAAACAACTTGTGGCTTTTATAGAAGCTGCGGCCCAGGCCGTAGCATGAGCTTCCTCAGCTATGGCCTTTTTGCCACTCTCCTTGGGTGCTTCCTTCATGGGGGCATTCAGGGATTTGTGGCCACAGGGCTTGGCTGAGGATCTTGACTTTATGGCAGATACCCAGCACCAGCTGGTGGATGTCACCTTTATGGGCAGTGACTTGTTCGGACCTGTGGTCGAGGGGCACCTCACCTGCATTGAAAAGTTCAGTGCCACTTTGGACTCAGTGACTTCTGCCCAGAGGGAACCCAAGAGCTTGAAACAGCAGAAGAAGAAGCTAGTTCAATCCCTCTCTGTCCCTGTGGTGAAACCAGTCCAGCCTTAGGCTGGACAACAGGCTCAGGCTTGACATCCCCAGACAAAATCAGTTGCCGTGGTCATTTGGAAGTCAGGAGGTCGGGGTCCCCGTGGCTACTCAGCTGGTCCTTCTTCTGCCTCCAAGCCTGCCCAGTGGGGGTGCCTCCCCCATGCCCATCCTGTCTTCCCTGGGTCCTCCTGTGGGGGGCCGGCTCCACCACTTCCTTTCTGCCTGGTCCGCTGTTAACATAGATAGAAGACAGGTGGGTCCTCAAAGTGGTTGGTCAGGGTCTGCCTCTGGAATTCGAGAATTACCCACCTTGCCAAGCCCATGCCCCACAGGAGGACACGGTGTCTGTCAACATCCTGTCGGCCCTTTGGGACATCACCCAGCTCCTCCACAATGAGCTTGTGGCTCCAGTCTCCGACCCTCCAGCACATCCAGGGTTTGTCTCAGATCATACCATCTCTCAAGCAGAACATGTGATTTTGCTCTCTGGATCTTCAGGGCATGTTCTTCCACGTCCTACCATCTATTCCTCCAGTTCTGGGTGGAGGGGATCCTCTACGAGTTCCAGGCCATGCCATTCGGCCTGTCGTCTACCCCCAGGGTCTTCACCAGATGCATAGCAGTGATGGCAGCTTACCTGAGGCACCAAGGAGTCCGGGTATTCCCCTACCTGGACGACTGGCAAATTGTGGGTCCCTCCAGGCAGGAGGTGGAAAGGTCCAGTGATCTGGCCCTCCAGACCTGCATCTCTCTTGGCCTCCTGATAAACGAGGCCAAGTCACAGCTTGTGCCCTCGCAGGTGATGCATTTCATCAGAGCCAGGACTCGGCTTCCAGCAAACAGGGCGGAGGCTCTCTACTCCTTTGCCCAGTCATTTTGGGTTGGACAGTTGCACCCTGCTTGGGACTTCCTGCACCTCCTGGGATACATGGCAGCATGCACCAATGTGGTCTGTTGGGCCCAATGGAGAATGCACTCTCTGCAGTGGGAGCCCATCAATGGTCTCAGCACAAGGGCCACTTCGACTAGCCGGTCACTGTGACCCAGCTAATGTGGGACACCCTCCAGTGGTGGTTAGTCCTTGAACATCTGCAGGAAGGTATCTCGTTTGTCTGACCAGAGACGATGGTCATCTTGATGACCAATGCCTACCTCATGGGCTGGGGTGCCCACCTGAGGGAACACAGAGTCCATGGGCTCTGGACCCTGGAGGAGTCCTGGTGCCACATCAACCTGCTGAAGCTCCGGGCAGTTCGGCTGGTGCTGACTGCTTTTGCCCCACACATCCAGGGTCACGTCGTTCAGGTTCAGATGGACAACACCATGACCATGTACTACCTCAGCAAACAGGGTGGAATGCACCCCCTCCCTCTGTGCAGGGAAACTCTCTCTGTTTGGACCCTTGTGCGCAGCCTGGAGGTCGATCTCCTGGCCATCCATGTATCTCTATCCAGGAAATCTGTCAGGCAGCTACCTGGAAGTCAGCACACACTTTTCTTTCCCACTACCACATCGACCTTGAGTCACACCGGGATGCTGGTTTGGGGGCCTCAGTTCTCCAGTCTCTGTTCCCTAAATAGGGGGTGTGCACCTTGCCCCCTCCTCCCTGAGAACTGCTGGAAGTCTGCCTGAAGTGTACATAGAACATCATATCCACAACCATAGAAAAACAGGTTACTTGCTGGCCTGGTGGCGCTGAGGGTTGAAGCGCTGGACACCACACCTCATGCCACGTCGGCGACCCGAGTTTGGGAACAACCTTAGGTTGGGGTGCCAGCATGGGGGGGAGAGATGGAGCAGGATCGAGCAGCCTGATGGCAGCTCTCCTCTCCTGGGGTGGTTGTCGCCCCTCCCAATAGTTCTGCTGCCACCAGGTGGAAGTCTGGTGGCAGCGCAGGCAGGAGGTGGCGGCAAGTCGGGTGGGTGCCTCAGAATGCATCGCGCACATGCCTGGGGAAAGGGGCAGATGAAAACGGGGAAAACGCCAGATAAAAACATAATAGAAAAAAAAGAAAAACAGGTTCCTCACCTGTAACAGTAGATATTCCACGTACTGGTCTCTTGCAGCATGTAATACACTTGGATTATCACCAGAGGTCACTGTGGCGCACGGCAGCTATTCTACAGTCTTTTCCAGGGGCTGCCCACACATGACATCAGCTTCTTGTTTCCTATATAAGTGTGGGCGGTCCCTGGTATCCTCAATTCATTGTCCCACCATCTTCATCTCGCACTCAGCAGCTAGAACAACTTCAGACAGCAGTCATCGACGAGAATTTGAGCAACTAAATGAATGTCCAAAGAATCTTCAAGCAAGACGGTGCTATTCTGTTCCTGTCATTACAGTAGAAAGATCTACCACTTCGACAATCACACTTCTTGTGTAAGGTGTCTTGGATCCACACATGACACGGTATGCCGTGACACTGGTGACTGCAATTGGCGACTCGCCCGAAAGGCGACTCAATTCGCAGCACATGTCAGAGTGGCAACTGGAGAGCTACAGCGACCCGGATGGGGGTGGGTTGGTGACCTGAGCAACAGGAAACCGCTATGGGTACACATGTGGGGGTGGGTGGGAGGGAGTAGTGCTGTAGTAGGCAGCGAGCTGGCGCATGGTATAGCGAATTCGACTTGCTGCTTTACTGTGTAGGGTGCTGGGTTCGGGTCTGGGTGCAGGTTCATTTTGTTGTGCCGGGCCCAATTTAATTTTTAAGTCCCCCTCTGATAAGCCACCCAGGTTGAGAATCCTTAAGTAGTAGGGGAGCAGGAGGCACAGCCCCCACAGAAATGTAAAAAAATACAAGTTTCCAGCGCTATTTTGTTGTGCGCCGGTGAGTCAGAGTGCCGAAATTGATTTTCGGTGTTCTGACTTTGTCATAACGGCGATCACTGTTATCACATAGAACCCATGACACCAGTTCCTGCATTCATTGTCAGTACTTCAACCAGGCAACCTGTCGTCGATGGTTGCTTGAAATTAAACAACATTTAATGGAGCAGAAATTGTCTGGCATGGAGAATCAGGGGGCTTGTCCCAAGAGCTCCTCTCCCCACTGATTCTCATTGATGGCACAAAAAAAAGGAGAAGCCCTCCTCACACTCCATGCCTAAACGCTCATCGACGGCCACCATCACAGGTGCCCCACTGTTGACAGCGCATTCTCAGCCTGCCTCTTCGTCGACAGGGAGATAAACCCTCTCATCGATGGTGCTTTCTAGCATGTTGACAGCAGTTTACAATGAACCCTTTATGGGTTCCGTCGATGGGGTCTCATCTCCCATCAATGGGACCATCATTTTCACAGCACAGCACTCTTTCCCCAGTGGCTCCGTCGATGATGCACTGCATTCCATGGGGAAAACCTACTGCTTTTGCTATGCTTACTGCCCTGCCACCCTCACAGATGGGTACCTATAGGGGCCAGGCAGATAGGGATCGGGACCCTGGTTTTTATCACCAAGGGGCAAGACCTACTCAGGCTATGCATCCAATCCCCTCCATCCTCCCTTTGGTTTCCCAGAAGCCCCCTTCCCCACTCCCCCTACTCAAAAAGAACTGGACGTTTCTGCTGTAGTACAGCACTTCTTGCATGCCATGCGGCATGCTCCGCCCTCTGACCCAGGAGAGCCGAGCCATCCATCCCGTTCACCCACACCGCCACATAAATGGTTTCACGGCAACAGGGATCCTCTCCCACCTTGGTCTCCTCCTCCTTATATGGAGGACTATTTGTCAGATGAGCCTGACTTCCCAGCAGATTTTACCGGAGAGCTAGAGGATGAGGAATTCCAGGAGCTGGATTTCCAGTCCAACTCTCTCTTATCGGACCTCTCCTCATGAGAAGAGGATTTGCCCAGACATACTGCTGCCTCTCCTCCAGATGACCCTTCTTTCCATGAAATGATGGTCCAAATTCAAAAAGTCATGGGATTCTCCACTACCGAACATGACAAACAATGTAAGGATATGGCAGACTACTTGGGGTTACCCGAGGATCTGGTCTTAGTGATACCCTCACTAAGCCAGACCTACCAAACTGCTATGCTTGCTACCTGGCACCAACCTTCTTCTGTCACGGCTGTTCCCCTTAAGGCAGATCACATATACCAGGCTCCTCTGGATCACACTTTTCTATCCACTATTCCTGAAGTGGATTCAGTGGTGATTGCTGCCACTCATGATTGTACTAAATGACCAAAGCACATGAGCTCCTTTCCTCCTGATAAAGAATCCCACAGAATAGATTATCTGGGGAAAAAAGGTACTTCAATCCAGTACCATGAATCTCAGAATCCTGAATTATATGGGACACATGATCAAATACCAGCATACAGTCTGGTCATCTGCCATTGAATTAGTCAATAAACTCCCTCCTTCACAAGAAAGAGAACAATTACTGGCTACAATAACCACTAGCAACTCCATTTCCCATCACCTACTCAGGTTGGGCTATGATGCAGTTGATACCTTGGCACGTATGTCAGCAACAGGCATTACCTTGCATTGCCATGCTTGACTTCGTGTCTCTGGGTTCACACCTGATGTACAGCAGAGAGTAGTTAACGCCCCCTTTGTCCAAACTAACATTGATTGATAATCTCCAAGCTTCAGGCAAAACTCTACACACAGTCCATGGCATGTACCATACTTCACAGCCATCATACCATTCCCAATCCTCTTTTTATACCAAAAGAGGTGGAAAATACAGAGGCTCTAATAGAGGTGGTTTCAGAGGTCATTCCCAATCTACCAGAGCCAAGACCTCTCCCACCAGGGACTCCCACTCACACCCTCCAGGTGGGGAGGGTCAGCCTGCCTCCCAAGGACCTACTGGGGCCCTGTCCATGCTTCCTCGACTAGGCCTTGGAAGCTGTGGGTGGTCATTTTGCCCTCCATTTGGAGGCCTGGAAAATGATCACATCAGATGAGTGGATATTCCAGATAAGTCAGATGGGTCATACACTGGAATTCCTGTCCAGATCTCTCTTTCACCCACCACACTCAGTCCATTACCCACCCGACCATATTCCTATTCTCCAGGAGGAATTACATGCTCTTCTAACCAAGAAGGCTGTTTACCCAGTTACCCCTACAGAACACCAGAAGGTATTCTACTCCCACTTCTTCCTGGTACCCAGGTGAACTGGAGATCTCAGACCAATACTTAACCTCAGACAACTGAATCTGTACATTCAGTAGGGTCTGTTCATGAAAAAGGGTTACCAATGCCCACTATACAGTGCATAGCACATTTTTAAAAATAAAAAACTATCAGTCATATGTTTTTGACTAAATCTGAAAGCTGGCTATATGTGAAGATAAATAACATAACTATAGAATTCTAGGGTATCCATATTTTTTTTGATGGGGTGTTCTGCTCCATTTTGCTGCTTTTTTTTTTACCTGAAAAAGTGTGGCATGCAAAAACACTTTTTACTAATTGTTTTTGCTAGCTTTATTTACTGTTTTCCCTTAATAAAGTAAATCTGCTTACTAATTTGGAGTTACGTTTTTTTATTAACTGTACTCTTTAGCCCATCGTAATGCTTCATTTTTAATTTGTGCAGCTTTGTATTTAGTGTGATGAAAGTAACAGTTGGTGTCACAGCACTTGACATTCACCCACATGACCCCCAAATCTGTAACTGTGCTATTAGCACTTTAAATGATTTTCTGGCTGCTCTCCCAGTTTGCCTCCTTGTGATAATTGGCTGTGCTACTGTCTGATCTAGCTCTCACACAGAAGGGAGAGCAACCTTTGACCCTCACTCTACTTGGAGTCACGTCAGGCCCAATGTTTACCCATCAGTCAGTGACAGTTGCAAAGTCATAACCTGCCCCTCAGAACCAAGCAGCAGCCATAGAGGGAGGAGCTGAGTTGTAGTTTAAAACCCATTGTCTGCATGCGACTCCTCCATTTTGGAGGGCTACATTCCATGAAGATAAGCACTGCATGCAACAACAAGTACTGCAGTTACATTTACCACAGGTAGGCTTCGGTTACTATCATTTACTGATTGCGGGGCATATTTTCAGAGAGCAAACTCCAGTGACAGCTGCATGTATGGGGACAGTGCTGGGCATCAGTTGTAAAAGGGACTATACTGTGTATATGGGGTGGGAGGTTAAAATAGATTTTCTTTGTGGTGTCACTCATTTCCTTCACCACAATATGTGGTGTCAAACATCGCACTTGCCAGTACTGCTATTATTGTAGAATTTCTCCAGGTTTTGTATCACTGCGTCAGTCATTAGCAGTAGCATGTTAGCTATTCGGCATGTTCAGTAAACGTTTTTCTACTAAAACAAATGTGTGGTGTTACTTGTTGCATTCACCACAGTATGCGGTGTCAAACATCACACCTGCCACTACTACTGTTGTTGTCAAATTTCTCCAGGCTTTGTGGCACAGTGTCAGTTATTAGTAGTAGCATGTTCAGTAAACTTTATAAAACTGAAACAAATGTGTGGTGTCACTTGTTACATTCACCACAGAATGTGGTGTTAAACATCACACTTGCCAGTAATGCAATTGTAAATTTTTTTTCATGTTTTATTGCAGTATGTCAGTCAGTAGCAGTAGTAGGTTAGTTGTTAGGCATGTTTATTAGTTTTAGTAAGTGAAACGTAGGTGTGCGGTCACTTGTTTCATTCACCATGGTACATGATGCAAAACATCAAATTTGCAATTAATGTAATGTAATTCTTGCAAATATTTGTTTCTTGTGTTTTAATATGACTCATTACATATGTTTATTAAAGTTTTTACTACTAAAACAAATGTCTTGTGTCAGGTGTTACATTTACCATGGTGTGTGGTGTCACCTGTTACACTCACCACAATACAGTTCTTTTATCTCAGGAACCTGTGAGACTTTTATCTCCCAATATGTTTCTTTTTTCATACTTGGGTCATAATATCTTGAAATGCATCACAAATGTAATCTAGAAGTAATTTGAAAATTTGACCCTCATGTCACACTTTGGTAACCCCTTTTCGTGAACAGACCCAGTACAAAAGGTTCCGCATGATCACCCTAAACTCTATCATGCCAATACTAAAACAAGGGGATTGGCTATGTGCCCTGGATATGAAGGATGCCTACCTCCATATCCCTGTCCATCCTGCCCACTACAGGTTCCTTCATTTTCACCTGTTGGGTCACTACCAATTTCGGGCACTCCTGTTTGGCATCTCCTTGGCCCCACGAGTGTTCACCATATGCCTAGTGGTAGTAGCAGCAGCCCTACGAAGAGACGGACAATTTATCTTCCCATACCTGGATGATTGGCTCATAAAAGCAGAGTCCAAAATGGCCCTGTTCTCTTCCCTAGAGGCAACCTTAACTCTGTTCCAAGCTCTAGGGATTACAGTCAATTGGCTGAAGTCCAATCCAACCCCTACACAGTCACTCCAATATATAGGAGCGGTCCTCGACACTGTCTCCACCAGGGCTTACCTCCTGGATGACAGACAAGACAAGCTTCTATCTCTGGTGCTGCAGGTACAAGCTCAGAAAGTTGACACAGCTAGATGCATGCTGTCTCTCCTAGGTCACATGGCTGCTACCATCCCTACGATAGCTTTCCCCCGTCTTCAGATGAGACCAGTCCAATGGGTTCCCCAGAATCAGTGGTCTCAGAGAACAGGAAACTTCTAAGACAAAATCAAAGTCACTCCCTTGTTGCGGTCTGCCCTAGCATGGTGGATGCTCCGAGCCAACCTATGTCAAGGTATGCCCTTCCAGTCCCCTCCACCCCTGCAGACATTGACCACAGATGCATCCCTGGAAGGGTGGGGTGCACACCTGGGTCCTTAAAGGACACAAGGCAAGTGGACCACTTCTGACCCTCATCCCCACATCAATCTCCTGGAACTGAGGGCAGTTCACTTAGCCCTCCAGGCTTTTCAACCTCACCTATCTATGGGGCAGTTGCTGATTCAGTCAGACAACACCCCAGTAGCATTCTACCTCAATGAACAAGGAGGTGTGAAATTCCATACTCTATGCAGGGAGATGCTTGCAGTCTAGCAGGAAGCCATTTGGCAACACCTCACACTAACCGCCGTCCATCTACCAGGATGTTACAGCCTCCTGGCTGACTTTCTCAGTTGTCAGTTGTCCAAACACAAATGGACACTTCATTACGAAGTGCTCCAGAAAATCTTTAATCTGTGGGGGACCCCGCAACTGGACCTGTTTGCCTCCCCAGTCAACCACTGTCTCCCCAGATACTATTCCATTTTCCTGAGCAAAAGGGACAATCTATAGATGCCCTGTCCCAAGCAAGGACAGGACTCTTCTTATATAGAAACATAGAAACATTGAATTTGATGGCAGATAAGGACTGCTTGGCCCACCCAGTCTTCCCATTTCCCTACCTAATGGTTAAGCTGTAGATCCTAGCTAACCAACAGCCTACTTCTTCCTACCCCCCACCCCCTAGAATTGCCTTATGCCTGTCCCATACATTCTTGAATTCCACTACTGTTTTTGACTCCACAGCCTCCTCAGGAAGGATGTTCCATGCATCCATAACCCTCTCTGTGAAAAAATACTTCCTCACATTACCTCTGAGCCGTCCCCCCTCTAGCTCAATTTGTGTCCCCTTGTTCTGCACACCACTTTTCTGAAAGATGCTACCTTCTTGGACTTTGTTGATTCCTTGAGGTACTTGAAAGTTTCTATCATGTCCCCTCCTCCTCTCCTTGAGGCTATACATATTAAGCTCCTTAAGTCTCTCTTGATATGTCTTCTGGTGCAAACCCTGCACCATTTTAGTTGCCCTACTCTGGACTGCCTCCATCCTGTCTATGTCTTTGTGGAGATTGGGTCTCCAGAACTGCATGCAGTACTCCAGATGGGGTCTCACCAGCTGTCTGTACAGAGGGATAACAACTTCCTGTTTTCTACTGGTGATACCTCTTCCTATGCATCCCAGTATCCCCCAGCCCTCCTTACTGCCCTCTCAGATTGCTTGCTCAGCTTTAGGTCATCTGATATGACTACTCCTAGGTAAATTTTCATTTTTGTTGTTAGTATCTCGCCCCCCATTGTGTACTCTTCCCCTGGGTTTTTGTTTCCCAGGTGCATTGCTTTGCATTTCTTAGCACTGAATCTAAGCTGCCATACATTTGACCATTCCTCCAACCATGCCAAGTCCCTTCTCATCCTTTCCACCCCACCTTGTGTATCAACTCTGTTGCAGATCTTTGTGTCATCTGCAAAGAGACATACTTTTCCTTCCAGTCCCTCTGCAATGTCACTTATAAAGCCATTAAAGAGGACCGGTCCTAGTACTGAACCCTGCGGTACCCCACTAGTAACCCCCCCTTTCTTCAGAGTGGACTCCGTTTACTATTACCCTCCGTGTCCTGTTCTCCAGCCAATTCTTTACCCAGTCTACCATCTTGGGACCCACTCCCAGGCTGGCCAACTTGTATATTAATCTTTTGTGTAGGACTATGTCAAATGCCTTGCTAAAGTCTAGGTAGGTCATGTCCACAGCCCCTCCCTGATCTACTACTTTGGTCACCCAGTCAAAGACATCTGTTAGATTCATCAGACATGACCTTCCCGCTATGAATCCATGCTGTCTTGGGTCCTGTGCTCCTCTGGCCCCTTCCGCCCCATCCCACTCCTGTAATGAACTCTGCTGAAACTACAACTCAAATGATTCTCATAGCCCCTCTGTGGCCTCAGCAGGTGTGGTTTCCCCTACTTCAGCAGTTCTCGGTAGAGAAACCCATTCTGTTGCCAATAAGACCAGATCTCTTGACTCAGAATCAAGGGACCCTTCTACATCCCAACCTGAAGGCATTACACCTTCATGCCTGGCTCCTGAGGACGCTTTCATAGCACGTCTACAAGTGTCCTCTCCTGTTGCCAATATATTACTGTCATCACGTAAACCAGCAACCAGGAAAACATATAATGCCATATGGAAATGTTTTTCCATATGGGCTGCTTCCTGATCACTGGATCCCTACTCTTGTTCTTTGACGAAAGTCTTGGATTACCTAGCCTCAATTGCCGAGACTGCATTAAGCTATTTCTCCATCAAAGTCCATTTGGCCTCCCTTTTGGTCTTCCATGAACCTCTGGATGGTAGATTACTGTATCAGCATCATCTAGCCAAAATGTTCTTAAAAGAAATGTTACATATTAAGCCACCTATCGGAAGACCCACTCCTCCGTGAGATCTCAATTTCCCAATAGAGAAATTAACTCTTGAGCCCTTTGAACTGGTGGCCACTTGTGACCTCCATTTTCTTGCATGGAAAACACTATTTCTAGTGGCTGTCACTTTAGCTTGATGCATTTCTGAGCTCCTTGCTCTCATGTGTCGAGAACCTTACTTGATTTTTCACAAAGATAGGGTGGCACTTCGTACCAACCCTTCCTTCCTACCTAAGGTAGTGTCTGAGCACACCTTAACACAGTCTTTGGAGTTACTGATATATTATCCTGAACACTCTAATCGAGATGACCACCTCTTACATACTTTAGATGTCCATCATATATTACGATACTACACTAATTGAACAAAAACGATTAGAAAAACTTTTCAACTTTTTGTCACCTTTGCCTCAGGCAGGAAAGATCTCCCAGTCATGAAACGGACTATCTCCAGTTGGCTAGCACATTGCATAACATTTTGTTATTCAAAATACAACAAGCCATTACCTGG
The DNA here is from genome assembly GCA_016271365.2 of Neoceratodus forsteri. Taxonomy (NCBI): domain Eukaryota; kingdom Metazoa; phylum Chordata; order Ceratodontiformes; family Ceratodontidae; genus Neoceratodus; species Neoceratodus forsteri. The sequence goes on along the minus strand of CM028129.1, from coordinate 1,117,138,570 downwards.
ACCTGTCCAAGCCCATTCTACCAGAGCTATGGCCACTACTGCGGCCTGCTTTAAAGGGGCCTTGATCACAGATATCTGCAATGCAGCTACCTGGTCCACAATTCACACTTTCGTGAAGTATTACAATTTAGATATTGCTTCACGCCATAGGACTGCCTTTGGCCGAGCTGTTCTACAAGTCCTCCTGCCATAATGACCACCCTTTTTGGTTTACTGCTTGGGATTCATCCCAAGTGCATTACCTGCTGCAAGAGACCACTTTGTAGAAGATAGTATAGTTACATAAAATCTTACCATAACAGTAGATTTTTGAGGAGTGTCTCTTGCAGCAGGTACGATCCCACCATCCATCCCCCTCCTTCTCTAAGAGAACAAATTCTGGTCCAATGACTTATGGGTTGGGATACCTATGGCACCTCGGCTTCCCCTTGATCCTTGCTTAGCGAGCTGAATCCAGCAGGGGAAACTGAGGATACCAGGGACCGCCCACACTTATATAGGAGACAGAAAGCTGATGTTATGTGTGGGCAGCTCCTAGAAAAAACTGCTAGAAGAGCTGTTGTGCACCACAACGACCTCTGGCGATGACCCAAGTGTATTACCTGTTGCAAGAGACACTTCTCAAAGATCTACTGTTATAAGATTTTACATAACTGTACTTTCTAGGAGTTGTATATGATGTTTATTCACACTGACCCACCCGACCTAACCTGATAAGTGGCACACTGGTCTTGCTTCCAGCGGGCAAAATCTGGTGTCATGGGGTGGTGCTAGGGGAGTTACCACTCAAGTGGGTGGGAGGAGCCAGCTTGAAGACATTCTGGCTGACTTATAGGGGAAAGGAACACTGCCTGAAATGTGAATGAACATTATATACGACTCCTAGAACTACTGTTACAGGTGAGTAACCTATTTTTACAGAAACAGAGGAGCCTTTGCCAGGTACTGTTGAGGAGGACCAGCACAAAAGCCTGGTGCCTTGCAATGAAGATACACTGGGCCCATCCCTGCTCCCTCTTCTTTAGTGGAAGACTTCAGAAGTTCTTCTCAAGATGGGCCCAATCAATGTCAGGTGCCTGGGTTCTGGAAATCCTTCACCTGGGCTATGCCATGGAATTTTTAATGGTTCCCACAAGGGGATGCTTTCTACCATCCCCTGTTTCCAAACACGTGGCAAAATGCCATGCAGTGTCAGAGACTCTGACCAACCTCATTCAAATTGCGGCCATTGTACCGGTCCTGCCATCGAGCAAGGTCAAGGGTTCTGTTTGATTTATTTCATAGTTCCCAAGAAAGCAGGGGGCTTCAGACCCATTCTGGATCTGAACAAGTTCGTCCACCACAGAATGTTCAAGATGGAGTCCCTGAGGTCGATAACCCGGGCCGTTCGGCTGAGGGACTTCTTAGCCTCAATAGATCTGATGGATGCTTACCTTCATGTCCCCATCCTTCAATCCCACCAGAAGTATCTCAGGTTCTTGATACTAGGCCAACATTTTCATACAGGAGGCTTCCATTTGGCTTTGCAACAGCCCCTAGAGTTTTCTCGAAGGTGTTGATAGTCCTGGTGGCTCAGCTTTGGCAGGAAGAGCATCATGTCTATCCTTATCTGCACGACCTTCTCATTCATGCACCGTCATTGCCTCTGGCAAAGAGATTGGTGCTCATGACTCTGGAGATCCTGGAGTCACATGGCTGGGTGGTGAACTGGGAGAAAGGCTCTCTCGAACCATCTCAAACCTTGGGACATCTGGGGACAGTCTCTAACATGAAACTAAGGAGGGTTTTTCTGTCACCTTCCCAGAAAGAGACCTTATTGTCGGAGGTCCCGTGGCTTAGGAATCAGTCATCTGCCTCTGCCCACAGTCTACTGTGAATTTTAGGCCTCATGGTGGAAGTGATAGACTTAGTTCCGTGGGTTTGCTTCCATATGTGGCCTCTTCAGATGGGTTTGCTGATGGCCTGAGATCCATCATCGGAGGATTATCAGGCCAGGATTCCCCTCATCTCTCAGCTTCTCCACTCCCTGAGTTGGTCGGTGAATGTGCAGAATCTCAGCAAGGGATTCCACTGTAATTTCCCCCAGAGTTAATTCTCATAACAGATGCCAGTCTGCATGGATGGGGGGCAGTCTTGAACTAACTCCTCACTCAGGGGATGTGGTCAGTATAGGAACAGCACCTCCACATAAATGTTCTGGAGATGCGGATGATCCACTTAGTTCTCCTTTGGTTTCAAATCCTGCTGAAGAACAACACAGTAAAAGTGAGGTCAAATAATGCTGTCACAGTGGCGTACATAAAGAACCAAGGAGGCACAAAAAGCAGGGAGATGCTTTGAGAGGCCTCTGAACTCCTGAGGTGGGCGGAGAAGAATCTTCTCTCTCTGTCGGCAGTACATCTGGCAGGAGATTGGAACATTCACACAGACTAGCTAAGTCACAAAAATGTTCACCCTGGAGAGTGGCAGTTGAACCCAGAGGTGTTCTAGCTCCAGAGCAACCAGTTTGGGTGACCACAGAAAGATCTGTTCACATCTAGCCACAGTGCTCAGATACAAAGCTTCTTCAGTCATTTTCACTGTGCACAATGGACGCTCTGACTCAAATGTGGTCCTTCAGCAGAGCAGAGCCGTATGCCTTTCCTCCACTGCCTCTTCTTCCAAAGGTCTTACAAAGAATAAGACACTCAAGAGGGAACTTTCTTCTAATAGCTCCAGAGTGGCCGAGAAGACCATAGTTCTCCAATCTAGTGAACTTAGCTCAGCAAGTGCCTTTCCACCTTCCAGTGCGAAGAGACCTTCTGTTACAAGGTCCCATTCTCAACTCAAATCCAGGAGTAACGTAGCTCATGGCCTGGCTTCCGAAAGGAGGAGGCTCCTAAAATTAGGTTTCTACAAGAAAGTAGTTGAAACCTTGATGGCTGCCAGAAAGACTTCTATGTCTGCAGCTTACACTCTGATATGGACCACCTTTTCATCTTGGTCCAGAGAGAAGGATTTTAAGCCTTCAAAAGCCTCAATTCCACAGATTTTGGATTTTTTACAGGAAGACATGAAGAAAGGGTTGGCATTGAGTACGCTGAGAGGCCAAGTATCCGCTCTTGGAACGTTCTTGGGTTTCTCCCTAGGAATTAATAGAGAGGTCATCCATTTTTTATGCACAGTTAGCTGGAGTCACCTGATGTTCTGATCCCAGGTCCCTCCATGGGATCTTAATCTGGTTCTGAATGTGCTCTGTAAGGAGTCTTTTGAACCTCTTATCATCCATATAGTTGGATGCGTTGTTCTACAAGGTGTGTTTCTTGGTGGCTATGCGCTCAGCCAGGAGAACTGGTGAACTCCAGGCCTTGTCTTACAAGGAGCCATACCTTATTATGCTTAAAGACAAGGTGGTACTCAGAACAGTCGAGGAATTGCACAGGTTTGATTTATGACAGGCTGTTAGGATCTACCTTAAATAGATGGCTGAGTTTCAAAAGTCAGATAGTCTGTTTGTTCTTTTTTGGAGCAGCCAAGTAGGGTCAAAAAGCCCCTAAGGCCACCCTAACTAGGTGGGTGTGGGCCTGCATTGCTAAGGCCTATGTTACAGAAAAGAAGAGGCCTCCTACTCTCATCAAGGCTCACTCCACCAGAGCTATGGCAACGTCCAGGATGAAGAGAGTCGAAAGCCTCGGTTTTAGAGCTGTGTAAGGCAACTATGTGGTCTTCCATCCACACGTTCAGGAAACACTGCAAATTGGATGTTCAGAGTTCTGCTGGTGCAGCTTTTGGTAGCAGAGTGCTACAGGCAGCAGTTTGCAAGTAATTCGTAGAGCTTGTCTCCGGCATGTGGGATAATATTCTTCCCCTCTCCCGGTTTTTCTGGGTACTGCTTCTTAGAACCTAGTTGTTATGATTTACCCATTGACAATGTGGAGTGCTACAGAAAGAAGAATTTTCTTTATACTTACCATAATTTCCTTTTCTGTTAGCTCCAAAATTGTCAATGGGCCTACCCAGGAGCCTTACTCCCGCGGGAGAATCTTATCCGGGTATGCTAAGACGGATGTCCTGTTTGATAAAATCTGCTACTTTTGGACACCTCTCTAGTCTGCTGCACTGTATTCATATATATATATATATATATATAACAAAAAAAATTTTAAATCAGTCTTCGAGCACAGGTTAACAGGTTTCGTTATTATCTTTAAGGTGTTTGTTCCTCGTTGCATGTAGTTTCACTGAATGCAGTGCTGCCTGGAAGTTATGCTCATTGTGTGGTCAGACTCAGTTCCCCAGATCTGTGACTGGTGTGGAGCGTGCCTTGCTGCCTGATTGTCCTTTCCTGCAGGGAGGACCGAATCATCCAAACCTTGTGTCCAATGGAGAGCATCGTCTTCTTCGATGTCTGCTGAGAAGTTAAGTCAGCATTTGTTTACAGTACTAAGTAAGTAAAAATGTATTTATACAAGGTGCCCTTCCTGAGCTTAGGGTGCCTTTACAATACACCATACAATAACAATATATTTAAAATCAATAAAACTGATGACAAAGACAATAACAACCAATCAGTAGGTCCCTGAAAATGCCTGGTTAAACAAATAGGTTTTTAAGGATTGTTGAATACAAGTAATTGGTCATAATATAGGCAAATGTGTAGCTACTAAGGCACTGCAAGGTCAGCAGTGACTGGGGAGTTGCTGCTGCTTGGAATCCTCATGTGCCCAGCATTCTAAAGCTTGTGCTGTGCCATTTCCTCTGGTAGGGGTTCACTAAACCCAGTTGTTATGATTATCCATTGACAATGTTCTTCGTCACTTATCAAATCGGAAAAAGGCAAACAGCATTCATGAGAACCCTTTCTCGCAGGATAGTCTCCTGTGTAGAGTTCTGTTATGACAAAGCTTGCAAATTGCCACCCTCAGGTCTTAGAGCACACCCTGCAAGAGGTACCTCTGTCTCTGTGGCATAATCAAGAGGTATTCCCTTGCAGGAAATCTGTAAAGCAGCTGCCTGTAAAACAGTACACACTTTCACAAAGCACTACTGTCTGGACATACAGTCCAGAGGGAATGTTAGCTTTGTTACTGCTGTCTTGCAGAACCTTTTCCTTAAATTGGTTCTGTACCCAGCTTCCAAGGTACTGCTATGGTGTCTACAATTGTTAAACATAAGTGAGGGATTCCTGGGATTTGAAGAAAAAATTACTCACTCTAGTAGTGTTTCTTCCAAGGGATCCCTCACTATTTTAACAATCCCTAATCCCTGCCTCTGCTTTCAGAACCTGGTAAAAGATTCATACAAGAACCAGTTATTTTCTACTTGCTTGAGCATTACTTGTTACAGTGCCTTTACAAGTGTTGCTCAATAGTCCGAATTAAATTACTTTTTTCAAACTAAACAGGTTATTCTGCCTTGTTTTAAACATTTTTCAAAAATTTTGTGAAAATGTAAAAATATTTTGGTAGCGATTTAGCTAGTTTTAGTGGTCACATCTCACTGTAGCTCTAGAAATAAATCTGATGTTGGAGGGCAGGGATAAGCAGGACCACACAGCACAGTTTGAATTTCATTCTAAAGTTCCATCATTAACATAATATTTTAATGCTCCAGGGCTGCTCATTTCTGGGAAATGACTGCTGCTGTTAAACATAGTGAGGGATCCCTTGGAAGAACCAACATTACTACAGTGAGTAATTTTTTCTTCTCTACCAAGTCTCCGGAGAAGGATTCCAGAAAACTGGACACCGTGGCCAAGAAAGTATACACAGCTTCCATGGCATACACAGCCCAGTACCAGAAGACATTTTGGAATTTGATCCTGGCACTGAGTGGAAAAAGTAAATTGGCACAGGACTTGACTGTTATAGCCAGATTAGCACTGGATGCCATTAAGTACCAGTTCTACATGGCCATGGACACCAACAACTCAGCTTCAAGGGTGCGGGCCAATGCAGTATCTCTATGGAGATTTGCCTGGCTTAGGGCTACCATCCTATCCCAGGACACACAGACTAAGGTCATGGATTTCTCCTTTGGGAAACTGCCTGTTTGGTGACAAGACAGAGGCATCTATGAGAAGAGTGGATGAGTACAAAACCACTTATAGGAACAACACTGAAAGGAATAGTCCTCCATTTCCTACATGCCTTACGGAAGGGGAGGCAGGAGTAGGGTTTAGCATCTAAGGCCTTATAATTCTTATGCGTATCAACCCCAAAGATGTTGCTGCAGGGGCAGGAGGGGCACCAGGCGTGTAGCTGTAACACCAGCCCCTAAGGCACAGCAAAAACAAAATCTTAGACAGTACTAGTCAGGTCACCCAACCATTACCAGTGGCAGAAAGGCTGGCTCATTACTTCCAGGAATGGTCAAAAATCACCAGAGACAAGTGTATCCTTGAAACATTGAGCCAAGGTTTGTTCCTGCAGTTCAAGGAAGTCCCAAAACTGCATAAGCCAAAATTGTTTCCATCTCACACTCCAACAGAAAAAATTATGTTGGCGTTAGAAGTAAAGAAACTGCTGTTAGCAAAATCAGTGGGGAATGTCCCTGCTTCACAGGGTCTGTTTTCTAGATGCTTCATAACCCACAGAAGAATGGGGAGTGGCTACCCATGTTAGACCTGAAATCTGAACAAACCCATAACATAGGAAAGAGTCAAGATGGTCACACTGGTCTCAGTGATAGTATCCCTGCAGTCAGGGGAGAGGTCGGGGTCTCTAGAGCTGAGAGACACCTACTTCCATATCCCAATCAGACATTCTCACAGAAAATACCTTAAGTTCAGGTAAGAACTCCCAATACTAGTTCACATCCTTTCCTTTTTGGCCTCACCTCAGCACCAAGGGTTTTTACAAAGTGCCTAACTATGGTGGCAGTACAGCTGAGAAGGCAAGGTTTGATGTTTTTTCCTTACCTGGATGGCTGGCTAGTCTCAGGAAACAGAGCAGGAGGCAAGGTGCTTCTTATAGTTGGTAAAAAGCACCTTAGAAATCCTAGGCTTAAGCCGGCCTGGTGGTGCTGAGGGTTGAGGCACTCGATGTCACACCTTGTGCCACACTGGCAACCCAGGTTCGGGAACAAGTCCAGGTTGGCAAGGGGGAGGCAGGGAGATGGATTGAGCAGCCGTAAGGCAACTCTCCTCTCCCAGGTGAGGACCCAGCCGTGTCCGCTGCAAGGCTGTCCCTGGGTGGAGGTCCAGAGGTAGTGCAATCGTCAATGACTAGAGTCGGAAGAGAGCTGCAGGTTGTTGCATGCGTGTGCTTCCACACACATGTGAGCAACTGCGGCAAGGGGCGGGGAGAAAAATAGGTAAAAAACATGGAGCTGACAAGCTCCATGACAGACCCGCAGCACCGTGCCGGCCCCCCGAGTTTAGATGTTGGTCTCCTGAGGGGGGGAGTCGATGCCCTTCACCTTCAGCCCTCCCATGGTGGGGGCAACTCTTGGGGGATTGCTGGGAGGTCGGGTACATGTGGAGACGTGGGGTCCTGAGACTGAGCCCCTCAGAGGGGGGGGCGGAGCCACCTGCTAGCTCTACAATGTACCTCTGTCGCCAAAGTAGGTGGGAGGTGGCAACGGGGGTCAAAAAGCTTGATTAAAAAAAAAAAAAGAAAGCCTAGACTTCCTTATAAACCTACAGAAGTCACAAACAGAGTCAGCCCAAGTATTGGACTTCATAGGTGCAGAGCTGGATACCCTGCACGGGAAAGCTTCTCTTCCACAAGCAAGGGTACCAAGTCTGATAACCACTGCAAAATCCTTCACAGTAGGACAGCCAAGGCCTGCAAGGGATTTTCACAACTCCTGGGACACTTGGCCTCCTCCACAGTAATGGTACCAGGGGCCAGATTCTAGGTGAGAGACATTCAGTTCTGCTGATACTGTCCCAGGGCAGGATAGCATTCCCAGATCTGAGAACTCTGTGCCTCAGAGCCTGGTTCTTAAACAGCTAGTTTTCTGGTTTAAATCTTTCTGAAAAATGAATGGAGGTACATCACATACATATATTTTGTGAATGTCCAAAGTTAATTTCTGGTACAAAGTGGTGCCGGCTCTATGTTCCGTATTTAAGACACCAATTCCTAAGGCACTTAGACATCTCATTCATTCAACAATCCCCTACAGCTATGCTCACAACACATGCCTCCCAAACTCAAGAGCACATCAATCTCCTGAAACTCAGGGCAGTGTCAATGGCAATGCAGGCCCCTTTCCTCCCATATCAGAAGAGACAACACCACAACAATTTATTACATAAACAAACACAGAGGAACAAAAAGTTCAAATTTCTGCACAGAAGCTATGAAAATCTGGAGCTTAGCCTACTCCCTAGAAGTTCCCACATCTGGCACTTGGGATAGTATCCCAGTACTGACACTGTAGTGCAGCATGAGAAGCATGCTGCACTCCTGAGGTGCCGCCTTTCGGATGAGATGTTAAACCGAGGTCCCATCTGCCTGGATTGGTGGTAGTTCAGGTGGATGTTAAAGATCCCATGGCACTTATCGAAAAGAGTAGGGGAATTTCCCCGGTGTCCTGGCCAAATTTCCTCGTTCACTCAAAATACCACCAACAGCTTAATCTGGTTCAAGGTCAGTTGGCATTCATCTGTATCCCCCTCCCCCGGGTCATGCCTGAAAATAGGCAGGATTTGTCTAGTGCACTTACCCGGTCAACAAAAACTAAATAAATAAAATAAAAGATTAGTCAGGGAAATCATGAATGGACCCTGAACCAGCAGGTGCTGGCATCGTTGTTTTGAATGTGGGAGTACACCAGAAATAGATGTTTGCTTGCTGGGAAGTATGGGAGGTACTGCCTGGGTTGCCTCCTCTTGCACACGGAGGGAACACAGGTGGAAAATGATCACTCATTTATTTCCAAAACACTGGTAATTACAAAACATTTTGGTACCACTTATTTGGATAAATGCTGGCTGGGTTGTGATATGCAGGCTCATCACGTACAGCTGGTTGAGAAGTTTATATATGCCTTCCCCCTATGCTCACTTCTAATAAGAGTACTGATAAAAATGAGGCGGGAGTCCGCAACAATGATTCTCATAGCACCAGACTGGACCAGGCAGACCTGGTACTCCATGTTCCTTTCCCACTCCAACAAGCCTCCAATTAGCCTGCCTCTGAGGTACAGTCTGCTTACACATCAGCCAGTAAAGACTGGTCAGTGGCCTCACAGCCCCTTTTTAAAATGTTTTTTAAAGGCCTGAATCACCTTTACCCTCCATTGAGGTAGCCTGTCCCTCCTTGGGACTTAAATGTGTGTATTGCCTTGTCGATGGAGGCTCCCGTCAAGCCCATGGTAACTGCTGCACTGAAGTATGTCACCTGGAAAGCAATTTTGCCAGTGGCAATAGCATTTGCCAGAAGGGTCAGTGAACTATAAGCCCTCTGCACAGATCCAAACTACATAATCTGCCACTGGGACAAGGCAGTCCTGAGGACAAACAAGAAATTCCTCCCAGGGTGCGCATACGCTGCCAACTGGAGTAGATTCCTTTGCACCAGCTCCTGACCCTTGCTCTAATAAAAGTTCAAATTTTAGCCAGCAAACCTCCATCTGTACCTGTGACCATCAGTATCTGCCCCGGAACACATAATGGACAGATACTTAATGCCAGCGGGCGGGAAACCCCCGAGAGGATCAAAGCAAGGTGATAAGGTGACCTCTACTGAAGAAAGTTACTTTGGACCCAGACTGTTTCTCAAACTACAGACCTATCTCTAACCTTCCCTTTTTGGGGAAGGTTATTGAGAAGGTAGTGGCAGCCCAATTGGAAGACCATTTAACCATCCATAATATCTACGAATCCTTCCAGTCTGGTTTTCGTAAAAGACACAGCACCGAGACTGCGCTGGTTCGGGTGCTTAATGATCTTCTGAGGGCGAGGGATCAGAAGAGATGTTCTGTTCTAGTTCTTCTTGATCTCTCGTCAGCCTTTGACACTGTGGATCACCTGGTGTTGTTAGCACGCTTGAGACAAATATGTGGAATGTCGGGAACTGTTTTAAAATGGTTCACTTCATTCCTTACTGGGAGATCACAGAGAGTTGTGTCGGGGGTTCATTCCTCCGCCCCAACTTCTTTGTTGTGTGGGGTGCCTCAGGGTTCAGTGCTGTCACCCATGTTATTCGCAGTGTATATGCTGCCCCTCGGAGACATTATAAGACGGTATGGGCTGAGGCTTCACTGCTATGCAGATGACACCCAGCTATACCTGTCTTTTGCGCCTGACTAGGATGGAACTCTCTCGGTGTTTAATAACTGTCTGGAAGAAATCCGAGGATGGATGGATTCTAGTTGGTTGAAGATGAACTCAGAGAAGACAGAGGTATTGGTGGTGGACCCTGGTGGTCAGATAATGAGGCCGAAAGATGGCTCGCCCTCTGGAATTTTTCTTGACGGTGCGTCACTTCCGACCTCTGAACGGGTGCGCAACCTGGGGATTGTCCTAGATGACAGGCTGACCTTTCAATCTCAAGTGTCGGCCATTGTCAGGACTTCCTTTTATCATCTTAGGAACATTGCCAGGGTGCGTCACCTTGTTCCATCTGACTGTTTGCCAACGTTGGTCCACGCCTTTGTGTCCTCGCGGCTGGACTACTGCAATGCCCTTTACTTTGGGCTTTCTGGGGTTGAAATCCGTCGCCTTCAGCTGGTACAGAACGCTGCAGCCAGGGTGTTGACTGGGACAAAGAGATCCAGTCATATCACCCCGGTACTGCGCGAACTGCACTGGCTTCCTATATGGTGGCGGATCACCTTTAAAGTCATTTTATTGACTTTTAAAGCCCTTCACGATCAGGGTCCGACCTATCTGAAAGAAATTCTGGTGCCTTACTGCCCCAGCCGATCGCTACGCTCAGCTGATGAGGGGTTGTTAGAGATTCCAAGAGTGAGTTTAAAATCTTCTGGTAGCAGAGCTTTTTCTTATGCAGCTCCCACTCTTTGGAATTCTCTACCTCGCCAGTTAAGGCTTGGAGGTATTTAAGAAAAATTTGGAAACCTACCTGTGGCGGAGCGCCTTGTTGGATGATTAATTGATATTTGAGTACTAATATTATTTTTTGGATAGTACGGATGGTTTTATTGTAGGTTTTTAATATGTGATGTTATGTATTTATTGTATTTATATGTTTTATGTGATGTTTTATATTGTGCTTTTCGACATGTAAAGCGCTTTGATATTTTGAAAAGCGCTTTAAAAATAAAGTTATTATTATTATTATAAGAAAACCCCACCAGAGCCAGGAGTGGGCTTTGCTACAGACACAGAGGGTTCTGAGGAGACGGCTGCAGCATTCGGCCATGTGGTTTCTGAATGTTTACTGGTGGTCTTGGCTCCCAGGCTTGAAACAGTGGCTGCCAAACTGGATAAACTAGCAGCACAGTGTGAGCAACAGCAACAATGCTTTACAGAAGTAGAGACGTGAGTCTCTGCACTTGAGGAGTCAACTGCTGCACTCCCCACCCATTTGACGTAACTGGAGAAGGAAGTTGCAAAATTAAGAGACAGCCTGGACTCCCAAGAAAATGTTCAGTGTTGCAGTAATATCTGTATACTGAGCATCCCAGAAGGAGCAGAGGGCAACAACATGGAGGAGTTCATTGGCAGGTGGCCTGTGCAGGTCTTACAATTGCAGTGAAAAAATGATCAGATTAAAATTGATAGAGCTCACCGACCTCTTTTTTTTTTCCCCCCAATTGTTTAACCAGGAGTAGCACACTAAGTTGAAAGCTTGTTTACAGGTGCGACCTGGGAGCACAGGGAAGTTAAGTGACTTGCTCAGGATCACACAGTATGCAAGTGGGGGCTGTGGGATTCAAACCCAGGTCTCCAGCTTTGTAGCTCAGAACCTTAAACCACTGCGCTATACTGCTTCTTGCCCCAAGCCCCCAGCGGATGCGCCACCTAGACAGATTATTCTGAAATTGCACCATTATCCAGACAAACAACTAATCCTGTCAGTGTTTTGAAAGATGGGTACCAACAAATATGGGGAAAACTGTTCCAATTTTCCAGGACTTCTCCAGGGTTGTCCGAAATAAGAGGTACATCTTATGCCCCTGCTAAATGAACTGCATCAAAATAAGGTGGATTTTCATTTTTTCCTTTCCTACAATCCTTAAGCTGCAGCATGAAGGTGAAACATTCACTTTCTGAGAAGTGGATAAGGCCATCCTGCATACAAATGGGGCTGATCAAGACAGGACAGTGACGTGAGATGCAATAGTACTGGACCTGCTGTACAGTGACTGCAACGTGGCCTGATGGTGATGGCACACACTGTTTCTTTCTGTCTTTCCCCACCTTGAATTTATCTTTCCCACTGCAAGGAGGTTCTCGGATGTCTCATCCTCTGCGAGTAAGTGTGGATCCATGATGACTGCAACCCACGGAGTGCTTGGTGCAGCTGCCGGCTTATGAGTATCCCGGAGGACATTCTCACAGATAAGCATATGGGTGTGCATGCGAGGGGAGGAGTTCTCCCCATGGCAGCTGCTGGGCCTTAGTTATGTTTGTGACTGGCGAAGCCAAGGCTGACAATGGAGTATGTGGTGACAGACACTATCTGGCCAATGGCAGCAGAGAGGGACATACTCATACTCCTTCCATACAGATAAGAACTACATGATTTTGGGTTGATTAAGAGTGGGAGGACTGTATGCGGATTGGGATACATGTCGGTCTGGGGTTGCTGGGAACGTATGCCGGGGGGTGGGTCTCGGTGTCCACATATTTACAGTTATGTTATGTGCTCTCTCAGCTGCAGATGTAAATTGCTAAGTAGAATGTCTATTTTGGGGAGGGGGTTCTTTTTACCTCTCTTCTAATTTTCTTATGGGTGCACTGATCGGAAGGGGAGTAGGAGGCATTGGGAGGCACAAATGCCTTTCCTATTATGGGGCTTGGGGGAGGGTGCCGCCTCACTGGGCAGGGCCCCTTTTGTTCCAGTTGTCACTCAAGCTAAAGAGGTTCCTGAGATCCACCTTGTTTATACCTTTGAGGTACTGGATGGTTTCAAACATTTCCCCCACTCCATTCTATCCTCCAACCAGTACATACAGTCAAGCCCACTTAAACGCACAGCTCGGTTAAATGCATAGTTTTTCAATGTCCCGATTTTTTTTTTTCCTGTCAGTCTAATGTTAAAAAATCCTTTTAAACGCATAATGTAGCCTGTTTAAATGCATACATTTTTATCACCATGCACTGTTTCCATACCTAGACTGCCTTGCCTGATCATTCTCCACTTGCTATTAGCACTCGCTAATTGCCCGACCTTAGAAGAACAGACTGCGTTGCCTAATCACTCTCCACTTGCCATTATCAATAGTTCTCAGCTGAGTTGCACTGATTAGGTGTTAACTGACCGACCTTAACAGAACAAAGACATACACAGACACTCACTTCAGTCAAACAGTTGTGGTGCCAGTGTGTGATAATGGAGCCCGTGGTTCGAAAGAAGAAAGAGATGACTTTGTTGAAATAGCAGCCTTTCATGCTTTGGCGAGGTGACGGACACTGAGATAGCTACGTCAGTTATGGGGAGGAACAATGCTGAGGAAGATCCAGATGATGATGAGACAGATGGGGATGAAGATCCGATGCCAACTGATTCCGAAGCAAAAACTTGCCTTTCTACACTAAGAAAATATAGTGAGGCACATGCGATCCATGAGGATGATTTTCTTAACTTCTACAAGTGCGAAGATTTTGTCTGTAAGACAGCAACACTCCACCAAAGACAAACCACAATTACTGAGTTGTTCACAAATGGAAAATAATTTTAGCTAAAGAATGTGGAAAAATAAAATAAAGAATATGCTTTTAACTGGCAGTAATCACTCAACCATACCCATTGTGTCTAGTCACAAGCACCTTCCACCCCACCTATAAAGTAAAGTACAGTACTGTACGAGTAAAGTATAAAGCACTACATTTTCACACAAAACAAGCAAAACTGAAGCAAACTAGGAGAAAAAACAACTTGGCACTGTAACAACTAACAAAGAGCAGTACAGCACAGTTACTGTCAATGAGTGTGCACTCACTCTAAAGTGCCAAAACTTACATTCAGAAGCCAGAATTCATGAATACCTGTGAAACGCATAGCCTGCTTGAACGCGTAATTTTTTCTGGCAAACGGGGTATGCGTTTAAGTGGAATGCACTGTATTAAGGTTTCTTGGCCTATCTCCCTATGGGCTGCTCTGCTGACCCTGAATCATCTTCACTGCTCTTTCTCTGTACTGCCTCAAGATAATTTACATCCTTTCTCTGGTAGGTACTAGAATACTGTACACTGTACTCCAGATTGAGTCACACCATGGATCTGTACAGCGGCAGGATCGCCTCATTCCTTCTGCTTGTGAACCCCCTAGTTATGTGCCCCATCATCCTCTTTGCCATGGCTGCTGCCTGTTTGTATTGCACAGACTGCTTAAGGTTACTGAGTATAGCTAACCCCAAATCCTTTTTCTCCTCTGACACTGTGACCTTTAGCCCCCAAGCTATTCAGCTGTCTGGTTATTGCCTCCAATATGCATGACTTTGCACTTTTTTGCTTTGAACCCCAACTGCCAGGTACCAGATCACATTTTGAAGCTTTGCAAGGTCTTCTCTAAGGTCTCTGACCCCCTCGTCGATGTCACCCTCCTATAGAATTTATTGTCATCCGGAAAGAGGCAAATTGTGCCCCTAATGCCTTCCCCTATGTTGTTAATGAACAGATTAAACAACAGCACAGGTCCGAGCATCGACCCTTGCGGGACTCCACTGGTAACTTCCCTCGATCCTGATAGCTCTCCTCCCACTCCCACCTTTGGGCTCTCCCACTGAGCCAGTATGTCACCCACCTCAAAGTCCTTCAACTTTTCAATCAATCTCTTGTGGGGAACAAAACTGAAGGCTTTACTGAAATCAAAGTACACTATGTCTACTGCCTGCCCTCTGTCAGAAGTCTTCACTACCCAGTCGAAAGGTTGGTCGTTAGTAGTAGGACTGTTTTTTTTATTTTTCACAGAATAAAACTTTTAGGTCCACCATGGTTCTATTTTCAATGTTGTCCTGTGTTGAGGTATAGTACATTAGTTACAGTAGTGACAGTTTCAGTATGAACAGGCAAGATGTGGTATGTTGATTGGAGCAGTTACATTAACAGTATAAGCCTGCAGCGTACATTTGTTAAAGCAGTTTACATTGGCAATATAAACAGTATTTACATGTAGCTTTTCAGGGAAGTACCAGTACTGTTAATTTGGAGTGGTTTTGCCCCTGAGAGGAAGCCACACTGTCAGTTTAGTAACAGTCACAGGACTCTATGAGTTCTGACTGTAGAGTAGTTTTAAATTCAGCAGGGGACTGACTCCTTCTGGATTTTGTGGACAGGGAATTCCAGGTCTTGGAAATGAGGTAATCTAGGCTCAGTTTCCAGTAGCTGGTTTAGAACCTTATTACATGGAGGCCTCTGTTTTTAACATCTCACACGTTGTCTGTGTTGTTTGGGAAATTGTTTGCTAGTCCCTGATATCTGGTAGTAATTCCTTTGATGATTTTGTAGACTGTGAGTGCCCTGGACTTCTCTCTTCTTAATTTGAGGGAATTCCAGTATAGTGTTTTGAGCATTGCGCAATGGTGGTTGTCGTATGAGCTTCTCAGGATGAATCTTGCCATTTTGTAATGTATTCTGTCCAATCTGAGGACTGTGTCTTCCATGTAAAGTTTTATTGTGAAAAGTTGTATGTATCCAGAAAGGTTATTAACGTAGACCAGAGATAGTAGGGCCTAGTATTGATCCTGTGGAACCCCCCCCCACCAGGATAGGAACTCTACGTCTGATTGGATGTTATTCACAGCAACTTGATTGCCTGTGGTTTATTATGTAAGAAGTGAACCAGGTAGCTACTTCTAGTGCTATTCACATTTTTTTCAGTTTTCCTAAAAGGATTTTCTGGTCCATTACAGTGAATACCTTTGAGAGGTCCACATAACACTGCCCCAACAGTTTTTTCTTTGTTCAGAACTCTGGCAAAGTGTCCAACAAAGTATGCGAGTTTAGTGGATGTGGACCTACCCCCCTAAGCCCAAACTGGTGAATTGTTAGAAGGTTGTGTTCTTCTAGGTGTGTGGATAATTGCAAGTAAACATACAATTATACAAAGCAGCCAGAAATGATTGCACTCGAAAAATACGGAATGCTAAACGCAGTTATTACAAAGAGGCTTTGACCAACCCTTGGGGCCAGGGGAACAAATTCTGGAACAACATGAAAGAACTCACAGGCAAGGATCCTAAAGCACTTCCTTGCTCAATCTTCATGGCACTCCTACACTCGACCTAGGTACCATCACCAGCACTTTTAGTAATGCATTTACAAACCTGGACAGTGTCCTTCCACCAAATGTTTTCGACGACCTCCCCTCCAGCTCCTCCCAAGTTACCCCCCACCTAGAACGTACAACCCCAAAGTTTTTTTTTTAAGGAGGTCCCACCACAAGTAGCTAGAAAATACATTCAAAAGGCCATCGGCAAACAAGGGTACAGTGGTGACTCCTTGACCTGAAACTGCTGGCACAAGTCCTCGATGAAATCTTAGAACCACTTACAAAGATCTTCAATCTCTCACTTAGATTGGGCCATTTCTCTCTCTGGAAGAAAGCCACTGTCACACTGGTTCACAAAAGCGGAGATATGCTCCACACCACCACAGACCTATCTCACTCCTCCCCACTATCTAAAGCGCTGGAGCGAATAGTGTCGGACCAACTAGTTGAATTCCTGGATAAGTACAATGTACAGTGCCCAGAGTAGCATGGCTTCAGAAAAGGGCACAGCACCACCACTGCACTACTGGAATTTACAACCTTCATCCATGCCACGCTTGACAAAGAGAATTGTGCAGGGGCAGTATTTATAGACCTTACCAAGGCATTCGACACAGTTAACCACCCCCTACTGCTCAAGCAACTGTCCTCCATTGGGATCTCCAGCGATGCCCTTCCATGGTTCACCAGCTACCTTGATAATCGGATCCAACGTGTAAGGATTGCAGGGATCTCTTCGGATGAGAAACCAGTCCACTCCGGAGTCCCCCAGGGGTCTATTCTGGGCCCTCTACTCTTCTCCCTCTTCATCAACAATCTCCCCAGTGCCTGCCACCAAAAAATATTACTATACGCAGATGATGCAGTCCTGTTTTCCAGCCACCATGACATTACAGTCCTTGAATCCCAGCTGCAGCTCGACTTCAAGAGCATCGAAGACTGGTTCAATTCTCATAAACTTGTCCTGAACCACAGCAAGACTAAAGCCATGTCCTTCTGTAACCGACGGAGCAGGCACAACTCTCTGTCCCTCACCATCAAGAACCACTCTGGGAACCCACTCGAACATATCAAGGAGTTCAAGTACCTTGGTATTACCCTGGATAGTACCCTCTCCTACACTCGGCATATTGACACTGTTGCCAAGGTCGCCAATATACGGATTGGACTACTACACAAACACAAGCACTGTATGCCTGTGGATGCCCTTAAACTAGCCATCTACAGCTCTGTCACCTCCATCATTGACTACGGCCTTGCCATCTATGGCTCTGCCTCAACAAGTGCCCTCCGCAGGATCTCAGTTTCTCTCAACAAAGCCTGTAGACTACTAACGGGTGCAGCCCGACAAACTGACACCTGTGACCTCTATGCACAGGCCAGCTGGCTACCCTACTCAGCAGAATACAATACCAGACCTGCTTACTTACCAAAAGATTCTCCTTGGTCTCATGCCATCTGGTGTTAGCTCACTCCTTACTATCTACAGTGACACTCAACAAACACGGTAGTGCCCAATCTCTAACCTTTCAGGTTCCTCAGATGTCGATTCTCCGTGGGTCATCGGTCCTTCATCTATAGCCAATGGTTCAATTTCTCAATAAAGAAGCACTTTCCTCTATTACACTTGGACCCTTCAAAGGAATCTCAAACTTTACCTCACCTCTACCACTCAATGTGACTGCTTCTCTGAACAGAGATCTCTCGAACACCTCCCAGCTCACTCATGTCTCACAGCCTGCCCTTTCCCAGTGTCATTCCTCTGGCACCGGCCTTCCTTGTGACTCCTTTCCTGCTTTGCATCTCCACTGGTACAAGACATTTTCCACCACCATCGGACAGTGGCCCATTAGTCTGCCAACTTCCTTTCCCGGTCGCACGCCTGCAATACTAACTGCCTATGGTGCCCTCTATCTCTTATTGTTACCGCAGCCAGCTGCCTAGTCAAGCTGCTCGTTATATGAATATTATCTCAAAGTATGTTATAACTGAGTATCTTTATTTTTTCTTTTAGTTGTTTTGGTTGTTTATTGTGCATTCTTTTACTACCTCTGTATGTATGTTGACCCTCATCCTTTGACGTGGAACCTTTGTAAACGAGCAGTTTCTGCTCAAAGGTATTTGTAATCCGAGAATTTAATAAATAAATAAATAAAATCAAAAAAATAATTGTTTACATACTAGATTTTCAAATAGTTTTGAGATGATGGATAATAGAGCTAGGGGTATGTAGTGCGAGGGGCCGCATCCCTTGTAGACAGGAACTACTTTGGTGTGTTTCCGGTCTTTGGGAAGGACCCTTCCATTAGGCTTCAGTTAAAGAGGTTTGTCAGGATTGGGTATATGTAGTCAGCTGCTGTTTTTAGGAGCTTGATTTCTACACTGTTCAATCTGAGTGATTTATTTGCATTTAGTTTTCTTCGTTCTTAGTTTGTTCTGTACTTCCTTGCCTTTTTAATTTTGAAGCAAAAGCCTGGTCTGTTTTCATTTGTGGCTTCTGCATCCTGGATCCAATCAATCTTGTCACTGTCATTTAGCACTGGAGTTGGGGGGCTTTTTACATCAGGGAGTGTGCACAAGTACAAGTTTAGTTAGTTTGCTGTGATCTTTGGATTTTGGTTTTAATAAATTGTATCTCATTCCTACATCCGTTTAGGCCCTCAACGCTTTATATAATTTTCCAGTACATGGAGGGATCGATTATGTTGTTCATTTTGTTCTTGAAGTATCTAGCTTTTGACACCTCTGAATGATGAGCAGCTAGATAACTTGATTCCATTCCTCCAGTCTGGTAAATCTAAAGCAATCTATCGGTTTTGATGCTGAAACAAGACTGTAGTGAATAAAATTTAACTTATCGTGGCTAAAGGATTTCATGACAGTTAGTCCTCAGCCTGAGAAGTCTTTACATCTTCAGAAGGATGATCTGCTAGGCCTGGCTTCACCCATGATGCCTGACTGCCTAAGCAATCTGGAGGAAGAGGAAGTTTCCTGTACTATCACTTTTAAAAAAACTGACAATTGAGCTGCAGAAAATAAGCTCAACACTAAAACACTTGCAGACTAACTTCGAAGAAACCTGCCAAGAGGTACAGGAGATGGGGATCTGAACAGCAAATCTCGAGCATGGTCTCACTGAAGTGGTGAAGCAGGGAGACCACCACAGCACCATCCTGCTACATCTCTATAAGTGGGCATGCAAGCTTACTGACAAGGTGGATGACGGTGCAATGAGCAAGACGAAACAACCTCCGTCTCTATGGAGTGCCTGAGGGAACAGAAGAGGGCAAGATGGAGGCTTTTGAGTCTTAATTTCTAATTGAGGTACTTGGTCTGGACAAGAACACTAACATTCAAAAGAGCCAGTGCACTGCTCCTTAGCACCTAAGCCAACAGACCCTAAAGCACATCCCAAGTCCATTGTGGCTAGGTTTGTTGGCTGTTCGATGAAAGTGCGCATTTTGAGAACCACATGGGTTATGAAAGACCTGGTGTTTGATGACATGAAAATCTACCTTCAACATGATTTCACTCCCATGGTTATGGACAAACTTGGGTGCATTCTAGCCCTTATTAAAGAGATGCTGACCGGCCTGGTAGTGTTGAGAGTTGAGGCACTGGACACCACACCTCCCACTACACTTGTGACCCAGGTTCAGGAGCAGACTTGGGTCAACAGGGGAGGAGTAGGATCAAGCATCTGTAGGACTGCTATCCTCTCCTGGGGAGGATGGGTGTTGCATGCCACAGTTCCAGCTGCTCCCAATGGAGACTGGGGGCAGTGCAACTTGCAGCAGCGTGTACTTGGGGTAGGGGGTGTCGGTGGACATCTTGCACATGAGTGCGGGAGCATGCCCATTGTGCCCTGGATGTCAGTGCATGTCTGTGCCCACGGGAACACCAGAACAAGGAAAAGCCCTGGCACCCTGGAAGGCAACGGTGGGTCCAGTGCGCAGCCCCCACGCTCAATAATGGGTCATTTTCAGCCGGTCTCTGGCTCTGCTCCATGCTCCACCTACCTCTACGAGATTATAGATAGAGTGCCAGTAGAAGTAGGCGGTCCCACCTCAGTGGGGGGGGGGGGCTCAGAGCCGAGGGGTTGGCAGTTGTGGGGGAGAGATCCCAGGATGGAGATTCAGTCTGGAAGGACCTCAGGCAGAGTGGAAATAGGCCAGACCAAGTGACCACACCTGAGAGAGTCCTATGGGGCCAGTGAGTGGGACCATAAAGAAAAACAATAAAACCAAAAAAAAAAGAAAGAAATGCTGGAAAAAAAACATTAAAGCACTGATCATTGTGCCCGCACAGTTGAACATTTTTTACAGTTAATGGATTAAATCCTACTGCAGCATGTAGGAAGCCGCCACGTGTATCCAGCAACTGACCTCACAAGCTGAACAGGAGCTGGCCAAGACAGAGTAGTCCTAGCAGGGACCTCGGAACAAATGATAGGTGACATTGCTGACCACCACCAGAAGCTGGGGTGCCATTTTCCAACACAATGTAAAGCAGAGATGACACAGTGCAGCTGAGGCCCAGAGCACCAATGAGCAGGTGGAGACTGGATCATGAACTTCATTGGGCACACATCCTGGGGTTGGTACCTTGTTTCTTTGATGGGGAATATTAAGATCTCAACCATTTGACTGTGAAGATACAGTTCTGGACTGGGTGATATTTCCACCCTAAGACTATGATTAACTGGTTACTGTGTGAAAGTCTGTAAGGATAAATGACTGGGATTGCTTTGGGAAATGGGTACATGATCATGCTGGGGGGATAGAATTTATAAAGTCTTAGTTTTCACTTTGAGGTGTGGAATGTGTCCTGTGTGCAAAGGGGGAACAAGAGGAGAACAGAAAAATTGGAAGGGAAATGGAGGTGAGCAGAATGAGAGGCATGTTCATGAACTCTTGGGTCTATCTGGACTAACACCCTTGGACACAGAAGATTCTCAAAGTGGGTAAATGCCACCTCACTGAGACTTTGGAGGAGTGAGGAATTGAACAGTCAGTAGTTTCGAGTCTGCTTGCAGTTAACCTGAGTTTCTTTTTCAGCACTCAGACATGTAATCTTTGTGCCATTTTGACTTTCTTTCTCTTCTAGGGTGCCTTGAATATTTGACAAGGACGGTCATGATCCTTATCCTAACTTTTTAAAATGGGCATATGGGTATCAGGTGAGAGTGGGAGGTGCTGCTATTGGTGGCACGTCACCTGCACTGGAATTTCATTGGTGGTGGGAGCTCTCCCTCGATTCAGGGGCCTGCGAGGTTCAGCCATGATGGTTCTGTGTTCGTGGGAAGTAAAAAACAAACAAAAAAAACCAACAAACAGAAAGAACATGACACCCATCCACCCTTATTTCTTTACCCTAGCCTGCTGGGCTGGGAATATACTGGAAAATGTGTATGTGGGGGGGGGGGCAGAGATAAGTGGGCTTCTCGTCATGATGTCCATTCAGGTGATAAATGCTAATTCCTGTGGAGCAAGGAAGTTCAGTATAGCGGGCTACACCACAACCTGAAGGGGAACAGGCAGTCTTCATTAGTGATATCTCTTTCATCAGGTCACACCCATGGAACTTGGCCATCAGGCACTAGAATCCCATGGAAGCCTATTTCTGTAGCAGTCTATTAGGGCCGCCCATGCCGACATCATCAACCCAATATAGGTGTAGGTGGCCCTGCTGCCTCCTTAGTTCTTTCCTGCTGTCAACTTCACCGCATGGTCTCCTTCAGATCCCTCATCATTCAGTCGACTGCCATAACTTTATATTTCTTTATTTTCTCCGCTTTGTATGT
The DNA here is from genome assembly GCA_016271365.2 of Neoceratodus forsteri. Lineage (NCBI taxonomy): Eukaryota > Metazoa > Chordata > Ceratodontiformes > Ceratodontidae > Neoceratodus > Neoceratodus forsteri. Next base: position 1,117,116,439 of record CM028129.1, on the reverse strand, counting down.
CTAGACCCATCAACTCAGCCCCTATTTTCCATTGCTGCTACTGCAGAAAGAAATTTTTTTGGGAGGATGACCATGATCTCTATGTTTGCTGTCTGGGGCCTTCTCACAATCCCAAGGCCTGCACACTCTGCCAGAAGTTTAACCTTACAACTCTTTGGCACCATAAGAAAGTCCTCAAAATTTTTCTCATGGAGCAGCAACTAGCCAGTTTGGAGGGGGGGGGGCTCAAGGGCTTCTTCTTCTTCCCCCATCTCCAGTGAGCTCTTCAGGGTCACAGGCAGCTAAGGCCGAAAAAGAAGTCCTCAGTGAAACATAAAAACAAGGACCATTGAAAGGGCCATTCCCCAGGCCACTGGGTCCCTGGGTGCTCCCCGCCAGTCTTCCAGGACTGCCTCGTTGGCTCCTCTGGGACCAACCCCTTCTACCACCTAGGCCTCAGGCTGTTCCAGGCCAATTCAGGTGGGGGACTCTCCTCTGGCTGCGCTGGAGGTCTGGCCATTGATCTCTGCGTTGTTGGCCCCTGCCCAGCCAGCTTTATTGGCCTCTCTACAGGCTCCTCCAGCACTGGGCACCGCTGTTCCAGCTCAGGGCACTGGACCATTGACAACTGACCTTCCCTTTGGCCCATCACACCCTGCTTCTGCAGGGTCATCAATGGCTGGGCTTCCTCTAGCTTTGTCACCTCTGGACCCTTGGAGCCACTGACAGCGGGCTTCTCACCTTCACTTCTAGTCACGACAGTTATTCCTCAACCCGTCATCAGTCTTAATACTATTTTGACTTCCCTTACCACAGCACTGGTCAAGGAGTTTACTACTGCACTTGTCCCACTGTTGGCACCCCCTTCGGGCCCTCCTCCGGCTTCATCCTCAGTTCAGTCCCTTCACCCAGCACTCTCCCTGGTGTCATCAGCATCCATTATGTCAGCCTATGGATCAAACCAGGTCAACGTCAAAGGGGAATATTGCCTTGATCTCCTCCTGCCTGAAGAGGAAGAAGGGGCCTACTCCTCAGATAGGTCCACTGTCTCCTCCAGGAATGGGGGTTCAGAACATCAGACTCCCAGTTCTCCTCCGAGGACCCCAGTTTTTATAATATCATGAAGCAGTTGCAGTCTTCCATGGGGTTTCAAACTGAGGAAGAGGATGTCACCAGGAGGAACCTGGCAGACTTCCTGGAGATCCCTGAATCTCCTCCTAAGGTCATCCTTCCTTTGCTCCCAACACTGGATGATGCTGCCCAGGTGGTCTGGCACAGGCCCCACTCAGTGCCTTCCATGCCCAGGAAGGCAGACAAACTCTACCATGCCCCATTGGGCAAGTCTTATTACTCTGCCCAGCCTGAGACAGACTCTGTGGTCATTAAGGCTGCCCATGACTGCTCCAAGGCACCTAAGCATCTCAGTTCCTTCTCCCTGGCAAAGAGTCCAGGCGGTTGGACTTATGGGGCAAGATGACATTTGCTTCAGCCACCTTAGGTTTCAGGATTTCAAACTATATCTCTCACTCGGTTAAATAATAGAATACCCTTTGGAAAAAGGGCAAGGCCACAGCTCAGGCCCTTCCAGAGGGGTCACAGAGGCAGGAAATCCTCAAGATCCTTCAGGCTGCTGAGAATGTTAGTAAACATCTCCTCCATGCCATATATGATATATCTGACACTACGGCCAGAGCGGCTGCCTTGGGCGTTTGTCTTAAGAGACACACTTGGCTGCAGGTTTCCAGGTTCCTTGCCGATGTACAGTAGAAGGTCCTGAACGTTCCTTTTGTGAGCTCCATATTGTTTGGCGCTGAGGTTCAGGACATTATTAATGAGCTGCAGGCCTCAGGCAGGGCTCTTAAATCTGTGCACTCCCTGTACCATAACCAGTCCAGAAGCATCCCGAGGTCTTCCTTTTGAAAGGTCCCTCAGAAATCCATCTCCGGCTCCTATCCATGGGGCAAACACAGAGCTAGTTCTTCTCTGCCCACCCCTTACACCACCTTCGGGACCTCTGCCAAAGTCGCCAGGGTCAGAGCCACTGGTCAGGCCCCTGCCCTGCTTCAGCCTGACTCCTTGCTCGACCCTCGTCCTCTTGTTCCAAGCCATGAGGTGGCGGTAGGGGGTAACTTTTCCCTCCATTTGGAACAGTGGAGGGAAATCACTTTGGATGCTTGGATTTTGTGACTCGTGCAAACAGTCCACACTCTGGAGTTTCTAGAGTGACACCCTCTGGTCCCTCTGGGGCCCACTGGTTTTCCTCTAGACCACGTTCCTCTCTCTTTTTTTTTTAATTCATGTTTGTGGTTTTGCCCCCATTTCACCCATCCCCCCTGTCTACAGGCGTCGTGTGCTTTGAGACACCCTCACGTGCCAAACCATCCTGCCTATGCCACCACGGACCTCCCACCTGGTGGTGGCAGAACCACCGTGGGGCTTGATAACTTCCCCGGGAGAGGAGTGGCAGCTCAATCCTGCTCTGTCCCTCCCCCCGTGCCGGCTCCCTGATGACCCGAGGTCATTCCAGAACCAAGGTCGGCGGTGTGATGTGAGGTGAGGCAGAATGCCTCAACCCTCTGTGCCACCGGGCCGGCTCACTTTCCTCTCTTAAGGGAGGAAATTCACTCTCTCTCCTGTGCAAACAGGCCATGGAGTCTGTTCCACAAGGAAAGAGAAACATGAGCTTTTACTCCCGTTTTTTCCTGGTGCCCGAGCAGATGGGAGATCTTTGTCCTATCCTGGTGTTACACCTGGTCCCCTGACCTATATTGGAAACTCACAGTACACCCAGACAGCATCCACAGTATTGTCTAATCATGGCTCCAATATGAGCCCCAACCATTACTAACCTATAGGGCACAGGTACCTACCATATAAGAGTAAAGTATCAGGCACAAACTGCAAGATTATTGTTATGATTTATGCATATATACAGTATCTACAGTATATGCAATGCACCAATAATGTATCTTTGTGTTCTAACTCTAACACATGTTCTGATCTTCTGAGAAGTCTTATGTATGCTTACACTGCCATCATGCAGATTTATGTAACACTGCACCTGTTTTCTATGATTTGTGAGAATCCTTTGTATTCACACTTTTAGCTGACCTTAAAATAATTGTACATCAGAGATACTGAGGAGCCACCTAACTTTTAACCAATAGGGCTTGTTTTGTACAGCTAATGTGCGTAAGAAAACTAAGTTACCATAGTAATTATCTCCACTATAAGAACTGTTGTCAAACATGTTCTCCCTGAATCCATCTTTCTATAGATACATTAGTGAAAGGAGAAAGTCCAGAAGGGGTATTGCTAAGATCAAAGGAGAAAAGGGAGCATGTGAGGAGGAGGACCATGTAAAAGCATCTATCCTAAATAGATACTTCTGCTCAGTATTTACTGAAGAGAAGGTAGGGCAGGGCCCACAGCTCTGCACCATGGACACAGGGGGGGGAGGGAGGTGAGCACTAGTCCTTTCACAAAAGAAAGGGTCCTACAGGAGCCTGATAAGCTCAGGGCAGACAAGGCAATGGGACCTGATGGCATGCATCCCAGGGTACTAAAGGAGCTAAGGGTGGAACTAGCAGAGCCATTATCAGAACTGTTTAGTGAGTCTCTGAGCACAGGAGAGGTCCCAGAAGATGGGAGAAGGGCTCATGTGATCCCGCTCCACAAGACTGGTAGCAGGGAGGAGGCAGGGAACTACAGACCAGTCAGTCTTACCTCAGTAGTGGGCAAGATTATGGAGGCACTCCTTAAGGAAAGGATAGTGAAACACCTGGAATCTGTAGGAGCACAGGATCCAAGACAGCATGGGTTTACAAAAGGAAGGTCTTGTCAAACTAATCACATAGATTTCTTTGACTGGGTAACCAGAGTGATGGACCAAGGGGGAGCAGTTGATATCACCTACCTTGACTTCAGCAAAGCTTTTGATACTGTTCCACGTAGAAAATTGATTAATAAGCTGGGTAGGCTAGGGGTGGGTCAGAAGTTGGTCAACTGGGTGACAAACTGGTTGACAGGCAGAAAACAGAGAGTGGTGGTAAACAGTATACAGTCAGAAGAGATGCAAGTCACAAGTGGGACACCTCAGGGATCAGTCCTGGGACCAGTCCTCTTCAATATCTTCATCAGTGACATTGCAGATGGACTGGAGGGTAAGGTTTGTCTGTTTGCAGATGACACCAAGATCTGCAACAGAGTAGATGATCCAGATGGGGTGGACAGAATGAGAAGAGATCTGGATAAACTGGCAAAATGGTCTGAGGAGTGGCAGCTGGGGTTTAATGCAAAGAAGTGCAAGATCATACACATAGGGAAGAGAAACCCTGAAGCCACCTATAGGCTGGGAGGGAAGTTGCTGGCAGTCACAAGGGAAGAAAGAGACTTGGGCATCATCATCACAGACGATCTGAAATCATCCAAGCAGGCCACTAAAGCAGTAGGTAAGGCTAGGGGATGTTAGGTGTATTAGTAGGGGTATCACAGTTGGAAGAGGGAGGTAATAATCCTCTTTACAAGACACTGGTTATGCCCCATCTGGAGTACTGCGCAGTACTGGAGGCCACGTCTTCACAAGGACATTAACCAAATTGAGGCAGTCCAGAGAAGGGCAACCAAAATGGTGCAGGGACTGCATCAGAAAACATATAAGGACAGATTAACGGAGCTCAATATGTATACCCTAGAGCAAAGGAGGGAGAGAGGTGATATGATCGAAACATTCAAACACCTTAAAGGCATTAACAAGGTGAAAGAGTCCAACATGTTTCAAGATAAGAAAAATAGCAGGACAAGAGGACACAGCATGAGATTTGAGGGAGGCTGATTAAGGGGTAATGTGAGGAAATTCTTTTTCACAGAAAGGGTGGTGGATGCATGGAACGGCCTACCTCAGGAAGTGGTGGCTATGAATACAGTGCAAGGCTTCAAATAGGCATGGGATAGGCATAAGTGAGCACTACAGATGAGTATGAATAGATAGGCCATTGACAGAGCAAAGGCCGATGGTTCATTGATAAGGTAGAAAAATAAATAGGCAGACTGAATGAGCCTTGCGGTCCTTATCTGCCGTCAACTTCTATGTTTCTATATCCCGGGGTATAGGGAAAACTCTGGCTCTCAGTTTCTACCTGGGTAAGATTCTGTGTAGGGCATTAGTCTGGTTTTGTGTAATAAACTTGTTTATTACTCGCTGTTGTCATTTGTCTGTGTCTCTTCCGTTAGCCTCTAACCAACTTGAGAGGTTATAGTCCTCCGCATTTTGGGGACCGTGCACAGGTGGTCAGCAGAGTTAAGAGATTCCGTATTCATTGGCATCTGGACGGGTGTTAAGTAGGTTTGCCCTCGCCTGTCCATATCTCTGTAGCACTCTGCAAAGTCTGGCTGCATACCTGGCAAGTACAGTTGTTGTCTGCCTTGCCCCACAGCAGTTTTGAGTTGTAGGATTACGTGAGTTCAGATGCCCAAATGTCTTTTGGTTCAACTGATGTGGATCGATACACAATTGGGGCACCACTGACAGGTTAATTTGACTTCCCCTACCATGTCCAATATCGGTGCAGATTTGAGGCTTGATGTCATTCACAAAATGGTGGTCCCCTACGTAATTCCCAATATGGCAACTCCCATGTGCGATGCCAAGGTGGCGACCCCATGACAGTGAAGGGGGGCAGACACATTCTCCGCCCATTGCTGTCCTGAAAAAGGAAGACAAAACGGAGCTCTAGATGATTGGCTGTTAAAAGCCCCATCCAGGGAGTTCTTGCTGACCACCCTGTACAGGACCCTGCAGCTGTTCCACTCCCCCAGGTGTCACAGTAAACTTACCCAAGTCCACCCTCTTTCCATCTCAGTGCCTCCAGTATATAGGTGCAGTTCTGGACTCTTCCCAGGGTAAAGCTTTTCACTAAAGTAGAAGAGAGGAGTGAAAGGCATAGCCCAGGTATGCTCCTATCATTCAAACATAGTAGGAAATCCGTTTCTACCCCAGGACAGGGCAGACTGCCTGATGGCAATGGCCTCCCTTGTGGTTCGGGACCGGTATGTTATGGCCAGGTCCTACCTCCAGATCCTAGGCCTTATGGTGGCATCTATAGCCACGGTGCCACTGGCCAGACTCCATATGCGAGTGTCCCAGTGGAACCTGCGTGTCCAATGGGACCAGCGCTCTGACAACTTGGATCAAATTGCCTTAGTGTCCTCTCTGATTTGCAAGGTACTGCAGTGGTGGCAGAATCCTCTCAATCTGTTGCAGGGAGTCCCCTTCCTCATCCACTCTCCCAAGCAAGTCCTGACTGCGGACACCTCAGGCACTAGATGGGGAGTCCACCTGGGTCCTCTTTGGACTCAGGGGTCCTGGTCCCCAGTGTAGGCCACTCTCCACATAAGTGTACTACAGATGAGAGCAGTCCAGTATGCCCTCCAGACCTTTCAGAGCCACATGTCCCTGGGCCATGTGTTGGTGCAGTTGGACAACCTCAGTGTGGTGTACTATCTCAACAAATGGGGAGGGAGGGAAACATATTTGTACCCCCTGTGCTGGAAGGCAATGAGAATCTGGTATTGGGCTCTGGACCACAGCCTTGAGTTGTCAGCCATCCATGTTCCAAGAGATTCCTCTGCACCTTCCCCCCCTTTCTGCTGATCCAGAGGGTGCTCCTCAAATTGCAGATTTATTTATTTATTTAAAATTGTGGTAACCAGGAAAGACACACTGAGCTGAGGCTTGTTTCCAGATGCAACCCGTGGAACATGAGTACAAGTACAGACGAAGCAGATTTCAGAGAACTCAGAATATACTGTAGAAGCAATACAGGCAGGGAAATTATAAAAGACAAAACATGACAATATGTATATACAAATCTCAGTTTTACATCAGAAATTAAAATAAGTTACAGACAATTTGTAAACCCATAGAGAAACACAATCCACAATGAAAGTTGCAAAAACAAATTCCTATTATCTGGGGATCTTGCTTGTAAGATCAGGAGTGACTAAGAAGGGGGCAGGAGCAGAATGGAGGAGAAGATGGAGCAGGCCTCCCTCATACTGGTGGCGCCATTCTGACCTCAGCAAATTTGTTTTCCATTATTGCAACAGCTGGTGGTGGAACTTCCAGTTCCTCTCCCACTCTGCCAGGACCTGATGATGCAGGCTCAAGGGACCATGGTCCATCTGGATCTAAAGTTCCTTCAGTTGCATGCTTGGCTCCTGAGGACGTAGCCATTGCCCACTTAGGGGGTTCTCATTGGGTAGCTGATGTCCAAGTGGCTGCCAGGAAACTCTTAAGAGCCATGTATTCCATGGAGTGGAAGAACTTTGCATTTGTGCCTTTGCTCGTCACTTAGACCCTTTCTCCTGTCTGGCGAACCAGGTTTTGGAGTACCTGTTGTCCCTATCAGATTCTGGGCTTACATACTTGTCCATTAAGGTGCACATGTCTGCAATCTCTGCCTTTCATGTGCCCATGGATGGTCATCCTGTCGCCCAGTTAGAGGTGGCTCATACGTTTTTGAGAGACATCCTTCACTTGAAGCCCCCTATTCATAGTCCCGTCCCAGCTTGGGACTTGAATTTTGTGTTGGAGGAACTGACCCTGCCTCCTTTTGGACCGTCCGTGTCTTGCAAGCGACACTTTCTGTTGTGGAAAACGTTATTTTTAGTTGCTATTACTGCTGCTTGAAGAATTTCAGCGCTATAGGCTTTCATGTGTGAGCAGCCTTATCTGATTCTCCATAAAGACAGAGTCTCTTTGCATACTAACCTTAAGTTTCTTCCTAAGGGAGTGTCTGAATTTCCTTAAATCAATCCATCCACCTGCCCATTATCATGAGTATGCCAATCCAGGAGAAGCATTGCTCCATACTTTGGATGTACATAGAATTCTGTGTTATTACACACACCGTACCAAGGACTACAGAAAGTGCAAACAATTGTTTATTTGTTTTGGCCCCTGGGAAAGAGGGAGCCCCAGTTTCAAAACAGTGTTTATCCAACTGGTTGGCCAACTGTATTACTTTCTTTTATAGGAAGTACGGTAAGGAACTTCCTTGGACTGTCAAGGGCCATTCAACCAGGAGTATAGCTGCTTGTTGCCTGTTTCAGGGGCGTGTCTTCAACCGAGATCTGCATTGCTGCTGCTTGGAGTACTGTCCACACTTTCACCAGGCACTACAGGCTGGACATTGCTTCCAGAAGAGGGGCAGGATTTGGCCTTGCTGTGCTTCAGGGCCCTCTTTCTTAGGCCTCTGGCCTCCTGTCACCTAGACTGTCCTTGCTCTCAGCATTGCTTTGGACTTGTTCCATAGGTGTGACCTGATGGAAGAGATATCCCCATTGAAGATAGTACAGTTATGTAAGAACTTACCATAGCAGGAGATCTTCAAGGGAATCTCTTTCATCAGGTCATGCTGTCCCACCCTCCATCCTCCTTGGGAGTCTTGTCTGTTCCAGACTGGTTAGTTGGTGTTCCAGCCTTATATAGGGCTGTGCACACTCTCTCTCTCTCTCTCTCTCTCTCTCTCACTCTCCTTGGTTCCCCAGAGATAGCCAGAGGGCAAATGTCTCCAGTCAGAAAGAACTGAGGAGGGAGCAGGGCTGCCTACGCTTATATAGGGATGATGACGTTGGCAAGTGATGTCGGCGTGGGCGGCTCTAATAGACTGCTACAGAAAGACTTCCATAGGATCCTAGTGCCTGATGGCTAAGTTTCATAGGTGTGACCTGATGAAAGAGACTCCCTCGAGGATCTGCTGTTACGGTAAGTTCTTACATAACTGAACCTTCTTCAATTTACCTGCAGTGAGGGGGGAACACTGGTACAGGAATCCTGTGGAAAGACCGACCTCAAGCTGCACAAGACCTGGAGGTCATCTATTTCTGTTGTTTAATGTTCACTTTTATCCAGTGTTGGGCAGTTTACTATTTGCATGCATGTGCTCTCATAATGAAAAAAAGGTTGACATATGTTCCTGAAATAGCAGATTATGGCAGACACTGTTTGTCAATCTAACATAAAAACCAAATTGTTCTCATGTGAACCTATTTATGGAGGCAACAAAAAAGAGTCACTGTTTCTATGAATTAACAAAATTTAGATTTATTTTATATCCATTAAACAGCCCTGTGTTATATAGCCCGAAAACAATGCAGAATTTTGATGAGAAGGAATGGACAGCTGTGATACAGACAAGGTAATTTCTAATAGACAGTCATTCATTCATACCTCTTCAGTTCAGCACTGAAACTCAGATGATCAACTTTTTAAGAGACCAGAATGATAGATTTAAGCTAATCTACTGTATCTAAACATAAACCAGATGGGTTAGTAACAAACTTTGAGTGGAAACAATTGGCTCTAAAGACTGCTCTGACTGGGAACTGCAACAGCTTCTTCAGTCAAACAGGAACTTAATTGCTGAAGCAGTAGGCTAGACAAAAATGATGTAATCGCTCACTGATAAGAACAGAAAAATCTTCACTGTTTTCAGTTACTGTAGAGCACATTAACAGATGCTGATTTACGGAAAACCACAAAACTAAACAGCATGATATTTTCAGGAAACACTAATCATGACACAGGGACTTGAATTCAAGTGAATTCGAGCGTTTCTTAAATACATGGCATTTGATCTTTAAATTAAGAGGAGTTCTGCAGGAAAATTGTCAAAGACATACAGGAATGTAACAGATGAAACAGAGGGGGATACGGCTGAATCCTCTTGTTGGGATGGTCTTAAGTCCACCCTTACAGGGTGTTTTATTGCACATGCCTCCCATAAAAAAGGTACAGAATCAGAAGAGATTGGAACTAGAACTAAACATTTTCGATGTGGAGGCTGATCATAAAATGACCTTGGACCTGGCTCTTAAAGAGTGACTTTTGAAATACAGAAATAAGCTTACCAAACATCTGGAAGGGAAAATAGAAAGGGAACTGATATATACACAACAACATTACTCTGAAGTGGGCAATAGGGCAGGGAAACTAACTACAGGCATGGCAGCTTTGACAAAAAGCTGTGAGCAGGGCAGTCTGAAACCTGATGGATTTTTGCAGAGTGCTATACAAATTAAATGCAGATATCTAGGTGAAGAAAGATTAGGAGGCATTGCAGACCTTTTTATCTTCTGTAACTCTTCAGAAATTATCAGAGGAGGGGATGGAACAATTGGTCACCCCTATCACTCTGTCCAAGATAGGCATCACAATTAAAAATCTTAAGACTAGCAAGGACCTGGGGGTGGATGGCTTACTGTTGGAGTTTTACAAGAAGTTTAAAGACCAGGTGGCTCTAATGCTACAAGGGGTTCACAATAAAATCCTGCAAGGAGAACCAGCCCTGAGACCTGGTGTAGGGCCCAGATTATCATACTTCCAAAGCAGGGGAAGTATCTTGAGGTCAGCAGTTCATACCGGTCAATATCACTACTCTCAGTAGACATGAAGATTTTTACAGCTGTTTTAGGCAGTAGACTACAGGGTTATGTGCACCACCTGATAGGCCCAGACTAAACTGGTTTTATCAAGGGAAGAGTGCTACAGGACAACCTCTGGAGGGTTCTGAATATTTTCTCCTTCCAGCAGGGTGCCATACAACTGCAGTTAGCTGTATTGATGGATGCCAAGAAGGCTTTTGATGGGGTGTGAGGTGGTGCTATTTAAAGTAATTGTTACAAGGGGTGAACATTGGTCTGAGCTTCCAGGCCTACCTAGAGGCCTTGTACAGGAAGCCAGAAGCATTAGTGAAAGTTAAACGGGTTAATTCCCAGAGATTCCCCTTGGCAAGAGACACGAGGTGGAGTGCCCCTGTCTCCTCTTCTCTTTGCAGTGTGCATAGAGCGCCTTGCCATCAAAGTGAGGAGCACAGCCAACATCCATAGTATAGAAGTAGGGGGTGAACAACAAAAAATTTCACTTTACACAGATGATGCCCTGTTGTCTCTTAGCCAACCTGAGACCATGATTCCAGCACTTTAAGTGATTCTACAGGTATAAAGCAGGATCTCTGGCTATTAAATGAATTATACAAAGTCTGAAGTGGTTTGCATTAATGGTGTATGCCCGTCTGTTTTCAAGGAGACCCTCCCCTATACATGGACAAAGAGCAATCCCATCCATTTTTTGGGAGTCAGAAACACCCCCCAGATTATAAGATTTGTTTAGGCTTAATTGCAAAAAGATCCCCTTAAACATTTCCTTGGACTTGAGGAGATATCACCTCCTACCTTTCTCCCTGTTGTAGAGAGTTGGAATGCTAAAGAGGAATGTACTACCCAGATTATTTCTTTTCCAGACACTACCTTTTCCCATCTCCACCCCCTTGTAGGCTAAACTCAATAATAGCATACAGAAGTTTTTATGGGCAGGCAAGAGAGCAAGAGTGGACCGAATAGTTCTGTCCTTACCCAAGGAAGAGGGAGGTGTGGAATTACCTGCTCTCAAGTTTGTACTATATGGCAGCACAAGCCATGGCATTAATTATCTGGGCAAAAAAATGCACAGCTTTAAAATGGTATCAGATGGAAAATGACAGCTCCCTCGCAATACCTCTATATGCAATGCTAACAAGCAAAATTACCTCGGAAAAGAAAACAAAAAGGTCACTAACCAATGGGTGAAACACTCTCTGGTGGTGCTGCAGAGGGTGCGATCTCTCTCAAACACTCCCAATGAAATAGGTCCCATTACTCTTTATTAGCACAGATGTGAACTTTGAGCCAGAGTGCGCAGATGTTAACTTTAAAATCTGGAATAGGAAAGCACTTAGAAGGTATGGACAACTGCTGAAGGTGGACCACTGTGTCTCCTATCAGTTTCTCAAAGATAAATGTGCATTGGACAGACCTGGCTTTTACAGATTTCTGAAGGCTCGCAGCTGCCTATTAGAATTAAACAAACTCCAACTCATTGGCAGGGAGAAAAGCAGGTGTGACGAACACTTGTACTGCTCCACTGTGCTTAAAGAGAGAGAGCAGAGTATTTCTCCCTAAAATATAAAATACTCCTGAAAGAAAGAGGAACAAACCTCCTGAGAGTCAGGGACAAGTGGCAGGAGGAGTCAGAGGTGGATATCCCGGAAGACCAATGGGTCAGATAATTGGAGGGGAGCTGGAAGGTGTTGGCTTCCCAGAACTGGAGAGAATTCCATTGGAAAATCATGATCAGATTTTTCTATGTTCTAACCATCAATAAACACTTTGGTACTACTACTAATAAGGATCATTGCTGGAGGGGCTGCAGGTGAAAAGGTACACATATGCACATATTTTTGCAGTGCTCCCAAATGGATTTGGCATTTTCCCTATAACTCCAAGACAATTTCCTTGTGTTTTCCTGTAGATTACATTACCACCAATGGAAACTGAATTGCTGCAATTTTCCCGTATAACCAATGCAATTTTATGGGACTAATTTCATTGTAGAAGGCTCCAAGTCCCTGTAAAATACAGAAATCTCTGTAGATCTAGGAGACCTGTTTTTGTCCTGCCCCAAATCTGATGCAGTTCTGGGCACAAATAAGGTTGGAGCGCTCCAGTATCTGGGGGTGCAGATTCCAGAAACCTTTCAGCACTTTTTATTTGGGGCCAAGGTTCTGGGAATCCAAACTAGGAAAAAAGAGAAGTGTTTCATTATATGGTGTTGGCAGCTCTCAAAACATTGTCCACCTGCTGGCTGAGCCTGGTAGTACCAGGAGTGGAGGAATGAAAGGACAGGGTTTTCTCGATTTTTAACATGGAACAGCTCACTACTTGTCTTCACCTTACAGGTGACAAGGTTAGAGGGACGTGGCAACCATGGGTGGCATACACCACACCAGTGGATATCTTGATCTCCCTCTTACCCGGGGTGGGAGGTGGAGAGGAGAAGGCAGAGTCAGGACTTTCTGGGGCCTAACTCCCATTGCGGGGAGGGGGGGGCAACATACAGACAAATGACAACTCTGCTAACAGTGGTGAACACTGCAGATATGTAATGAAGAAGACACACCCATGTTTTGTTTGTATTCTGGTTTATTTATTTTCTTTACAATGGTTATTAACTTACTGTTTTACGCAAGTTGCATCACTACTTGCAATGAAGCATTTGGCACCACTTATTAACGTTTAATAACAATACGGTGTAGAGTCAGGTGGGGGCAGACTCTGGTTACAAGGCTGGAGGATATGTAACTTAACTTCACATAGAGTTGGGATGCTTATCTTGTAATTACCAGGTACTCTGTTGTTGTAACATAAATAAGGAACTGAAATCCAAGTGGGTCATGTTTTACGTATGCACACCTGATTTTTTCCTTGTCCATTGCAAACTCGTACTTGCATGTCATGTGCTTATTCTTTCTGGATGCAATAAAGCTGAGTTTAAAATAAATCTAGCTTTTACTCTTTTGATTTGAATTTTCCAGTCATTTTTATGTTATCTTGCGGCTGCGGAAGAAACATATTGCCGTAACTTTGGAATAGCAGGTTTTGGAGGTGCAGTTGTGCTGTGGCCAGTGGTACCACTGCCTTTTCAGGCTGGGCTCCATGGCACGAATTAGACTGCATGCTGTCTATGTCAGCAGTGCAAAAGCCGTGCCACCACTTTCAAACATTTTAACCACTGCAATGAGGGAGCTCCACCTCATGGCAGGGCGTGCCTTGTGTGGTGCAACATTTTAATAAACATGGTGGGCGGTGGCTCACCACCTGCCATCACAGTCCCTCTGTAGCCAACTTTGGGGGTGCCCAATTCCCCTGTCGGCATATGTGCACCCTTCCATGCTGTGGTGTGCAAAGGGGGGTGCCCAATCCCCATCGGTATCAACCATGCCTCCAAAGGCAGACAGCCTTGCTGACAGGGGGCCCAATCCCCCTGTCGGCATGTTACCCCTCAGCCATTTTTCTGGCACTGCCCCGATTGTGTACCACGCCTACACTGAGAGCCCACCCCAATGTGGGTGACATGACCTCCCCCACCAATGTGCCACACTGGGAGCCCACCCCAGTGTGGCCACAACCTGTTAAAAAGACAGAAAATGGTCCGCAGTAAGCTTTTTTTTACCTGAAACAAAGGAAATGGTCCCTCGCTGGCTGTTGGTGGCCCCCACCCCAACCTACAACCACCCTCTGTGCTCCCCGCCTCCCAACCCCCCTCTCACCCCATACTTACCTCTGGAGCCCGGTGCGACAATTATTGGTGGACTGGGAACACGTTGGCACTCTTCAAAGCCGACCGCGAACTGAAGAAATGTCAGTAAGTTGTATAATGGCATAAATAGGTTTTTTTTTTCAACTTTGGTGCATATCTTGGGCATTTTTGGGAATGTTGGCACCAACTTTTCAACATGGGGTTATTGGGACCCCTCCTCATGAACTCAGGCACTGTCATGGCGTTATGCGGTCCCAAAAGGTGATTTTGTGGTTACTGTGCAAAATCACATTTTAGGACTGATTAATGGAATGACAGTGCCACTGTTCATGAGGTGGGCTCCCAAAAAGCCTATCTTGCAAATTTGGTGAAAAAATTCCAAAAAATGACCGTGTTACGAGCATGCGTTGTGCAGTTCCTATGCACGCTTGTAACTTCGAGAATTTTTAATATTTTTGCTGCAGATTTTCAACATTGCCATTTTTTCACACCTCCTTATGAACAGTACAGCTGTGATTTCTCACATCATGCCCAAAATGTGTTTTCGCACCTCTGACGCAGAGTGGCACAGTTGCTGTAGGAAAACAATGTTCGGGACAGAAAGGTCCCTTTTCAGGCCCGACCTGGACAAAAAAATATACAAAAATGCACAAATGCAATCAACAACAATACAAAACCAAAAAATACAAATTACAAATTTCAGTTACAAACAGATTTATGTAATAAATAACTTTTTAACTTTTGTTTAAAAGTTAAAACAGAGGGAGCAATCCTAACATCAAGTGGGTGTGAATTCCAATACAGTGGTGCTGCTACTGAAAAAGCTCTAGAGCTTAATCTAAGCTGAGACCTGGGGACAAAATATAGGGGTCCGTCAGCTGAGCTCAGGCTGGGAAACAATTCTCTCATTACAACAATATCAGAAAGAGGAAAAAGGGAGACAAAGTAAAAACATTTATACATCAGACAGCCAACAAAATATTATATTCTGCAACTAGGGGAAAACCACCCCAACTGAGAATAAATATTACACCGATGTGTCCTAGTGTGGGCTCCCAAAATAAATCGACAAATATCATTATAGGCCACAGTTCATGCCTGCATTTCTTTTGTACCTATGTTATAATATAAACAAGAACTGTAATCAAAATATGGAAGAAGAGAACCAATAGCAATTGCTAATCTAGTTGCTTGTGAGAAGAATGACTTGAATTTGTATAACACCCCTATTCTTTGATTTACTTTTTTAACCATTGACTGAATCTGAGGTGAAAAGGTCAAACTGGGATCCAATAGTGTGCCTAAATACTTAAACTGAGACACTTGTTCAAGCAGACCACCCCAAAAATCAGATATCCTCAGTTCCGGGGTCTCCACCAACATAAATCGCATGCCAAATAACATTACTTTTGTTTTAGCTGAGTTCAAAACCATAGCATTTAAAGTAAGCCAGGAACAGACGGCACCAAAATCCTTTTCTAGGGAACAAGAAAGTTCAGACACAGAATTTGACTGAGCACAAATTATAAGATCATCTGCATAAAGCAGTGATTCACTAAACTTACAAACTCCATGAAGCTGATTAATAAAAGTAGAAAATAATAGGGGTCCCAAAATGGACCCCTGAGGCACACCACAACTAATTGGCAAGACATCAGAAACCACAGAACCTACTTGAACAAATTGACACCTGTTACTCAGATAATCATAGAACCAAGAAACAGCGACAGCAGAAAACCCCAGATCTTTCAATTTTGTGCAGGCCAAACCATGATCAATCAAATCAAAAGCCTTGGTTAGGTCCACGAACACCACCCCGGTCATCAAACCCACGTAGGTCGGTGTTCATGAACCCAACCAAGGCTGTGCCCATAACAAATTGCTTACGGAACCCATGTTGTTGCCTTGACAACAAATCATGGGGAATCAAATAGGCATCAGTTTGCTTAGCCACTAAACGCTCAAGTAGTTTGCTAAGGGGATTCCGAATTGATATTGGCCTATAATCATCCATGGAAGTAGCACAGCTGTTTTTTGGAATTGGAACCACCTTAGCTTTCTTCCAGGACAGGGGAAAAACACCTGTAGCCAATGACATATTAAAAATATAACAAAGGGGATCCGTAATAAAGGGGATAGCCAATTTTAAGAAGCGGGCATCCAACACTTCCCCACAGTCAGTCCCTTTATTTGGGAGAGACTGCAGAAGATGAAAAACTTCATTTGATGTTACTTCCTTAAATAAAAACCTGGGTCCATCTACCAAAGGAACAGAGGAAAAGGATTTAGTATTACCAGCCTGAGAAAAAAAAGATCTAAACTTAGAAAGATCTGAAAATGTAGAATTCGATAATTTAAAAATTTCGGGCAAGTCACTAATTTCTCTGTTGTCAACATTTAATTTCTGGATGTCAGATTTTGATTTAGGAGAAAGTAAAGAATTGATGTTATTCCAAAACTTCTTTGGATTTGCCCAGCTATCTTCAAAGCGATCCCTGAAATAAGCTTTTTTAGCATTTCTAACAGTTTGAGACAGTAAATTCTGAAGTCCACAGTAGAGATCCATTGAAACTCTACTGGGAGATAATTTAAATTTAGTTCAAGCACTATTCTGCTCCTTAATTAATGTCTTAATACTAGGACCAAACCATCCAGTAGGAGAACCTCTACACCGAATGGTCCGCAACAGGAAAAGGGATTCCTGAATGGGAAGAAGTTGGCTGCAAAAAAAATCTAGTGCTGGGCCACATCTGGAATACATTCAAGAAATGACCAATCAATTAACCTCAAAGAAGAATATAACAGGGAATAATCTATCCTTTTAAATTATCTAGTCTGAAACACAGAAGGCAGTGAAAATTTATGACACATAAGGAGGCCATGTGGTCGCTTATGGAATCTGCCAAGACACCAGAGTCCCTTCCCCACTCTACTAGTCAAGACCCAATCCAACAGAGAATGATTCTGTGAGATGGGATTGAGACGGGTAGGCACATTTATACACTGAGTCTGTCCATAAGAGAGAAAAAGAGATTGGAGCCCCATGGTGTCATTAGCCCTCCAATTTAAATTCATATCGCCAACAACAACAGAATCGCTCTGCTTTAAATAAACTTCACAGACATCCAAGAAATGTTTAAGCCCTTGAAGACCACATTGAGGGGGATTATACAAACAGCCCACATTTAACTTCTTCTTTCCTCCATGAACAAATTGTAAAACCAACCAATCAGTATCACAGTCCAAATCCTCACTAGACCTTAAAAAAATAATTTCTAAATTATCCCTATAATAAATCAATACCCCACCACCCTTTTTTTTGACCTTTACGATCTACCCTAAACATTTTATAACCCCAAAATGACACACATTATCGGGCACCCCCGGCTTCAACCACGTTTCTGATAAAGCTGTCCCAGTTCTCACTGTTGGCTGTTTTATTTGCCTTTCTCCATTCTCTTTTACACTTACATCTTTTTATCTTTTCTTGTACCTACACTATGTGTTTTTTCCTGATCCCGCTGTATTTTTATGGGGCATGTTTGTTGCATATTTCGACAAATGATTTGGTAAATTCCTCAATGGTCATATTGATGTCTGAGGTAAGTTCCAGACTGTCCCGTCTTTCATTTTGCACTCTAAGGTTGAATCTTTCTGCACTGAAATTTCTAAAATTTCTGCTTGTTCTATAGTTTTGCTTAGGTACTTTTGCAGCTGTTCTGTCAAGGCAGCAGATTACTGGGTGGTGGTCTCCCAGGTTAGGGCTCAGTACTCTGTGGCTTAACACCTTTATATGTGAGGTAATAAATATCAGGCCAAGGACAGTCTCAGTGCCAGTATTTGAGTGTTTTCTCATTGCTGAGTCCACCAGCTGGATCACTCCCTTGGGTGCCAAACTCTACAAGTTTTCCCCCTTCTCCTGTCCCATGCTACATTGAAGTCACCAAGGAGGACCAGCTCCCCCCTCAACAGCATCCTGTAGAGTCTGGGCCAGCAAGTAAAAGAGTGATTTTACTTTGGGTGGAGAATAAACAATACCAGTGTTTAGTTTTAAGGAGCTTATGGCCACAATGAGGCATTTAATTCCTTCTAAAGTTTCAGAGTAGATGGTCTGGTACAACCTTCCTGCCATGAAACCATGATGTTTCACATCCTGGAGTCCATTAGCCTCAAATAATTCAACCAAACATTCTTTCAGGATCAGTTACCCACTATAGATGCCAAACTGACAGACCTATAGTTCCACAGGTTGTCCCTAGCCCTGCTGTTGTGCAGAGGTACCACATGTGCTGTTCTGCACTCCAGTGGTACCACCCACATATCCAGAAAACTGTTAAAAAGGTCCACCAGTGGTCTTGCCAGCTCTTCCACCATTTCGTTCAATACTCTGGGATGCATGCCATGTGGTCCTGGGCACTTGTCCACCTTTAATGTTCTGAGCCTTTTCATGACATGGTCAGCAGTGATGCTTTCATTAAGCATACTTGTTCCTCATTTTCAGGGCTTTTCTGGCACAGTAGTGAGGGGGGCTGGGGAACCACCAACCCAGCAGGAATAACATGTCACAGCGGCATGCCCATGCCCTACCCTGTCTTGTCATCAGATTAGTGGAGGTGGCAGGACTCTGGATTAAGTCTTTTTCAGGGTTTGACTGACACAGGAGTTGGGGATCCACCAGCATTTAATCTGGACTAAAGGGGGGAAAAATTCACACAGCATGCTCTACCCTGCCATTCAGATTAGTGGGGGGAGGGGGCAGCTCTGAAGTGAGTCCTTTTCAGAGTTTGTTTGGCACAGCAGTATGAAAAACCACCAGCACTGCAGGAAAAAAAATTTAACAGCACATGATGCACCCTATTCAGGCCATCTGACTGAGTGGAGATGGGGGAACTCTCAGGAGATTGTCATTTTGTAACATGGCTCTAAAGATAGCAGGCAAATGGAGAGTGGAGATTGGCAGAAATGCATCATGTGACAGAAAACGAGCGGTGATTAAGCCACCTGTAATGCCCGCTTGTGTAGTACCTGAAGTCTCCAGAGGGAAATCGACCAGTAATGCCCACCTGTGTAGTACCTACAGTGTCCATCAGCCAGAGGGTGCAGCACTGGGATGGGAATGAAGAGGGTACAGATGCAATCGTTACATTGGACCCGGTCGGCATCGGGATCGCGCACAAGTAAAATTACAAGGCAAAGATTCAGTGTGTGCTCTGATGTGGTTTAGTGGATGAAACTCTCTGTGCCAGTAGATGGCACCCGTAAACCAATGGAACAGCCAGCAGACCACAGGAAAGTGAGATAGCGAAAATAGTCAATGAGTAGAGAGAACGAACACAGCAACCGGCGGAAAACAAACACAGTAACTAAAACAATCCCTGTCTTGCCTACGTCTGTTTCTCTATGTGTGTTAGATCTGCTCAGAAATTGTGAGAAATACACGCGGGAGACAGTCACACAGTACTATATGCATATTTTGCTGTCTCAGTCTATGAATACAAAGAAATGTCCCACAGTGCACCGCCGCTATACAGCATCGGGATGTGAGGGTGAATCATTAACCATTACAATGGTCGGCAGAAATCACTGATTTCATAGTCTAGTTTGTCTGTTACAAATAGTACTAGTGTCGTGGTCGGTAGTGTAAAATACCGCACACTATATAAATGATTGTGTATCGGCAACTGTGAATGCGCACGCTCTAGGATCATCTCACTGTGCTGTTACCAGACAAGCTGTGGATCGTTTACCATCCACAAATAGTACTGTAATGTAATGTGTCTCTGCTTTGCAGTCAAATAGTGGTTGCACAATATTGAAGTCGCACTTGCCATGTTACAAGCGCATTAATCACCTCCAGCGTCGGGCTCTGCCACGGATTAATGCCCGCTGGGTGGTTGGAAGCACTCGGCCTTCAGCCTCGTGCACCAACCCCCACCCAAGCAGGGCATTAATCCACCGGTAGAGCCCACCTCTGTCAGTGATTAATTCTTATGTCAGGGCTTGTCTGGCACAGGAGTGGTGTGTAGTAGAACCATAAGAACCACAGGGAAAAAAATTAACAGAACACAGTATGCCATACCCTGCTGCCCATCAGACTGAGTGAGGGGGAATATTGTTAATTGCTTTTGCACACTGACAGACATCGACAAGCTCAAGTTATAAAAAATTTCAGTTACAGTTTGCAAAAACAAGGTTAAGCCACTCAAAGCCTGACAAAAGGCCATGACACATAATTCTGGAGAATAATATTTTATTTTTTCCATCATACTCCAACCTTTTCCCAATAGGACTTCCTTGGGGGACAATAAAAAGATTTAAAAATTCATATTTAGTATACTTAAAACAAACAACATCGAACAAAATGATCCCATTTGGAACAATCAATACTGAAAGAAATGTTTATCTGATTTCATATTTTAAAAAATCTTTTGTTATAGCTTGTTGCATTATGCTTAATCACAATTTCATAGCTGCCTCTATAATAATAACAGTATTAATAAACACACTATATCAGCCTCTCATTTTTCACATATTATCCTTCATCAACATTAGTGCCACCTTAACGCAATTCTCAAGTAGTGTTACTGTACTCAGAAAGCCCATGAAAACATGCTCCTTCACTATTTACCCACCTAGTCCGACCCTTGGACTGCCCCAGGACATTAACATTTATATATCACTTTATAATCTCAGAAAAACAGACCATAAACTTGCCACGTATAATTCAGAAGCATGAAATGCTATTAAATAATAATACACACAATGCTTATAGTGGGATAATCAAACCAGTATGTACCAGATTTTTTGTTTAAGAGGCTAATGTTTGTTGCAGTCACTTTGCAAGTACCTGCAATGAAATCCAAAGATCAAATAATGATTTTAACCATTTCAGTACTACCTTACATGTGCCAAACTAAAGCAAAGCAGGAGAAACTCCTTTTCAAAGACTGTTTTCAGCATCAGACACAACCTGGCATATTTCTTTCATTTAATAGCACACAGTACATATGAAAACTAAGGGACTCCTATTCTCCTGCAGTGTAAATTTTTAGTGCTAATCAACTTTCTGTATAAGGCCATTCAGTTAAGCTTTTCTGGAAATTTGCAGTGCTATCCACACTTGTCCTATATTGTTTACCCTAGTGATGTTAAAGGCATCATACAATCTGCAGTTAACTATGTAAATGATTTGCTTATCAAATTTGTGGATAGCTGGAGTTGATACACAAGTGGTGGGGTGTGTGTGGAAAGGATGAGAAGGGACTTGGCAAGGCTGAAGGAATGGTCAAAAGTATGGCAGCTTAGATTCAATGCAAAAAAGTGCAAAGTAATGCACTTGGGAAACAAAAGCCCAGGGAAGAGTACATGGGGGGTACTAACAACAACAAAAATGGAAAGGGACCTAGGGATAGTCATATCAGATGACCTACAGGTAGGTAAGCAGTATGAGAAGGCAGTAAGGAGGGCTGGGGGGATACTAGGATGCATAGGGAGAGACATCACCAGTAGAAAACAGAAAGTTGTTATCTCTCTGTACAGACAGTTGGTGAGACCCAATCTGGAGTACTGTATGCAGTTCTGGAGACCCCATCTCTGCAAGGACATAGAGAGGATGGAGGCAGTCCAGAGGAGGGCCATTAAAATGATACAGGGTTTGTACCAGAAGCCATACGAAGAGAGGCTAAAGGAGTTTAATAAGTATACCCTCAAGGAAGAGGGGGACACATGATAGAAACTTTCAAGTACCTCAAGGGAATCAACAAAGTCCAAGAGGGTAGCATATTTCAGAAAAAGAGATGTGTAGCCAGCCCATTGGCACAGTGGTTTGATTCCTGCTCACAATGCCGGTGACCCAGGTTCGGGAACAGACCTGGGTCATCAGAGGGCTGGCCGGGGGAGAAGGCTTGAGCATCCCCAGGACTGCTCTCCTTCTCTGGAGGAAGGGTGTGGGGTGACTCCAGCACTCGGTGACCCCTGGCGGAGGCCGAGAGTCTCCACAACAGCCAGCGACAGCGAGGAGCCTAGTGGGCAGGACAGATGCTGGTGTCATTGTACATTCCTACCCCCCATGAACAGGTGAAAAACTAGCCTGTCCACTGCTTCTATGATGCCCTCCCCTCGGCTGTGATCAGCTCTCCAGGCCAACTCCTGCCCTATCCCGTTGACCGTGGCACCCTTCAATGGGAGGTCAGGTGCCATGACCCCACCCTGGGGGGTAAGCCAGGGGGACCTGGGAAGGTGTCCGATATGGGGAAGCCACAGCAAGAAGGGGTCCATGACCAGGCTGGTAACTGGCAGTGAGGAGGGATGCAAAAAGAATAGATAAAAAAAAAAAGAAGATGTGCAAGAACAAGGGGGCACAATTTAAAGATAGAGGGGAGTTGACTCGGTCAACATGAGGAAGTATCTTTTCTTGGAGAGGGTGGCAGATACATGGAATGGCCTTTCTGAGGAGGTCGTGGGGTCAAAAACAGTGGGGGAATTCAAGAATGCATGGGACAGACATAAGGCAATTCTGGTGGGAGGTAGGAAGAAGTAGGCTGTTGGTTAACTAGAATCTGCAGCTTATCAACTAGGTAGGGAAATGGGCAGACTGGGCGGGCCAAGCAGTCCTTATCTGCCATCAAAGTCTATGTTCCCAAGTGTTCTATCCTGAAGGAAAATTATCCTGTGGGCATGCTTTAAAAATATGCACTATTCAATTCCAGTTTACTACTGCATAAGGAAAACAGTCCTGGATTGTGATTTGATTTTGATGCAGAATGTGATTTTAATGAATAGTGTCCTTACCTGGAGTGAGTGCTCCTTTGGCTGTCCTATTCAAGAGAAGCAGCAAGAATGTAGGCTCATTTGGCCCTCTTATACTCGTGGCGGTGCGGTGGGCCAATGTGATGACATCAGATGGCATCTAGACTATGCTAAGCAACCGCCCCACTGCTGTGGAGCAGCTGGCCATGCCACGGGTATGTACAGTGCACTATGTGGAGTGTACTGTATGACTGGAAAAGTTTCAGTTTAAGAGCAAATAAATACTTTTTTCCTTGACCTGCCTCATTAAAACAAGCATTTATCAGTGTTGGATGTTCGCCACTGGTATAGAAACCCCGGGGTACTAGATGCTTTGTGTGACTGTGCAGTGTGAATGGTGGTAAAGGATATGCTGGCAGAAGGTTAAAATAAGGCATCTTATGTTAAAAAAAATATGCAAACTGTCTTCTTTAACTTAAGATTCTTTAGATATCTGTAAAGGAAGCCACGGACTGTAGCGAGAGGAGAGCGAGTGAGTTCTGTTATTGTAGTGTAGTGCAGCCGAGTGGTGTAAATGGTAGCAAAGGATGTGCTACCAGAAGTTTAAAATCAGTCATCTTCTGTTAAAGAAGTATATAAACTCCTTTCTTTAAGTTAAGATTAGTTAGATATCTGTAGCAGAAGTTGCCAACTGTAGACCAGCACTTCTGTAGCCACTGTTACACATGCACTCTTGCACACCACCTGGAAATTGCAGTAAAAAATTCCCATAGGATCACATTGTAAATTGTAAGTAAGGAATAACACGACAGGGTGTGTGGCAATGCTAAATTACCACACACCCCAGGTGGGTTGTAAGGCATGAGATGCAGCCAAGTGCCTTCAACCACCTAGGAAGTGTGATATATGATTCCCATAGGATCACATTGAAAATTGTAAGTAAGCAATAACACATAGCAGGATGTATGGCAATGCTAAATTGCTTCATGCCTCAGGTAGGTTGTGAGGCACAGCCAAGTGCGTTCAGCCGCCTGGAAAGTACGATATAAAATTCCCATAGGATCACATTGTAAATTGTAAGTAAGCAATAACACACAACAGGGTTGTGCTAAATTATCACACACCCCAGGTGGGTTGTGAGGCCTGAGGCAGAGCTGACTGCCATCAACCCCTTGGGAAGAGCAGATGTCTTCACTCAGGTGCCAAAGGCACCTATGCTGCCATGGAAGTGCATGTAAAGGATGTGGGAGAGTCAGCAGGTGGCTGCTTTGAGGAGCACAAGGCCCCTGGCTTCTTCACCTGGAAACAGAGGTAACATTCCAACTCAAATGACACACAGCTGAATGACACAAAATGAAACCAAAAAAAAGGAAATGGCAGTAGATCGAGATGTAGCTCTGGGTAGTATGGAGAAGGCAGTTTTCAAGTGCACTCACTGTTCGAGTGCCAGTTGACCTGATGACATCACGAGTGGTGTCACCAGATCAACGAGCACAAGAACAAAAGCAATCAACAGTATTTCCAGTACAGGAGTAGCATATTCCATTTATGCCATACCTCCAAAAAAGTGAGGGGAAAAAAAGGGAATTACCTGCCATTTTTTGCTGATTATAAAAAATCTAAAAGGTATCTATAAATGAAACACCATTTGTTTGGTAGATATTTTTGTGTTGAACAACTTTTTTGCTCAAAGTACCATGCTATAATTTTTCATTTTAAAGTTATTTGCTTTTGTCTGTTGAAAAAGTGAAATTAAATTGGATTTTCTGCTGTTATTTGCCAATTATAAAAAAACTAAAAGGTATCTATAAATGAAACACCACTCATTTTGTAGATATTTTTGTTCTGAGCAACTTTCGTACTCACAGTACCATGCTATCAGTTTTCATTTTAAAGTTATTCACATTTGAATATGGTTAGTACAGCTATTATAAGCAGAGCTGAGCACTGAGAGACACACACACACACACACACACAGTTTTTTCCTGTTATAGCTGGCCTGAGCCACTGCATGTTTGAAATTCCAGGTTAATGAGACACATCTGCTCTGCTGCCTAGATCAGAGAGCTGACCCAGGAATCAGTCATCTGTTTCTTCTCAAGTTCATGCCATACTGTCAAATGGGGACAGTGAGAGGATCTCAGATCTAGAAGTGGATAGCCATCTGGGAACAAGTGACCACCAAACAGTGTGGTTCATGATAAACTCAGCTACAGAGTCAAGCCATACAAAACTGAGGGTACTGGACTTCAGGAGGGCTGACTTTGGCAAGATGGGAGAGTGCCTTACAAAAGCACTAGCAAACAGGCTAGAAGAAGGGGTGGAGCAACAATGGGGAAACATCAAAATTGCCATCACAGAAGCAACAAGCCTTTGTGTGAAGCAAATAAATAAATCAAAACAAAAGAAAAAGCCACTATGGTTCTCAAAGAGGTGGCAGGGAAGGTTAGGGAGAAAAAGAAAGCATTTAGAAAGTATAAGGAAACACAGAAGAAGCAGGACAGAGAGCTGTACCAGTTAAGGCAGAAGGAAGCAGGAAGGGAAGTCAGAATAGCAAAGGCCCAAACTGAGGAAAAGATAGCCAACTCGGTTAAGAAGGGGGATAAAACCTTTTATAGGTACATCAGGGAACGTAGAAAGACAAAGGGAGGGATAGTGAGGCTGAACAGAATGGACGGTGGGTGGGCAGAGAGGGACAGTGAAAAGGCCGGGATACTGAACGACTACTTCTGCTCGTATTCACAAAAGAGGAGGAGGAGGGGGAGGTGCCTAATTCAATTAACATAAGCACTCTAGATAGGGGGGTTGATCCCAGTCCTTTCACGGAAGAAAGGGTTCTGAAAGAACTCCTAAAACTGAAGGTGGACAAAGCAATGGGGCCTGATGGAATTCACCCCAGAATTCTAAAAGAATTAAGGGGAGAACTAGTGACACCATTGACTATCCTTTTTAACAAATCATGAGAGGATGGTGTGGTACCTGAGGACTGGAGGAAGGCTGATGTGATTCCCCTTCACAAAAGTGGGAGCAAGAAAGAGGCAGGAAACTACACACTTGTCAGTTTGACCTCTGTGGTAGGGAAAGTGATGGAATCACTTCAGAAGGAAAGAGTTGTTGAGTACCTAGAGGCCAGTGGGGTACAGAACTCAATACAGCATGGGTTCGCAGCAGGAAGGTCATGTCAGATGAATCTAATCAATTTATTTGACTGTGTGACCAAAGTAGTAGACCAGGGAGGGGCTGTGGACATGGCCTACCTAGACTTTAGCAAGGCATATGACACAGTCCCACACAAAAGATTAATAATCAAATTAACCAGCCTGGGAGTGGGTCCTAGGGTGGTAGCCTGGGTAAAACATTGACTGGACAACAGGACACAGAAGGTAATTGTAAATGGAGTCCACTCTGAAGAAAGAGGGGTTACTACTGGGGTTCCGCAGGGTTCAGTACTGACTCCAGTCCTTTTTAATGTCTTTATAAGTGACATTGCAGAGGGACTGGAAAGAAAAGTATGCCTCTTTGCAGATGACACAAGGATCTGCAACAGGGTTGATACACGAGGAGGTGTGGAAAGGATGAGAAGGGACTTGGCAAGGTCGGAGGAATGGTCAGAAGTATGGCAGCTTGGATTCAATGCAAAGAAGTGCAAAATAATGCACCTGGGAAACAAAAATGCAGGGGAAGATTACACAATGGGGGGGGGAGGTAGTAATAACAACAAAAATGGAAAGGGACCTGGGGTAATCATATCAGATGACCTTAAGGTCAGCAAGCAATGTGAGAAGGCAGTAGAGAGGGCTGGGGGGATACTGGGATGTATAGGGAGAAGCAACACCAGCAGAAAACAGAAAGTTGTTATCCCTCTGTACAGACAGTTGGTGAGAACCAATCTGGAGTACTGCATCCAGTTCTGGAGACCCCATCTCCTCAAGAACAAAGACAGGATGGAGGCAGTCCAGTGGAGGGCAACTAAAATGGTGCAGGGTCTGCAAGAGAAGCCATACGAGGAGAGACTAAAGGAGCTTAATATGTATACCCTTGAGGAAAGGAGGGAGAGGGGAGACATGATAGAAACTTTTAAGTACCTCAGTGGAATCAACAAAGTCCAAGAGGGTATCATCCTTCAGAAAAAGAGGTGTGCAAGAACAAGGGGATACAATTTGAAGATAGAGGGGGGACGGTTCAGGGGCAATGTGAGGAAGTATTTTTTCACAGAGAGGGTGGTGGATGCATGGAACAGCCTTCCTGAGGAGGTTGTGGGGTCTAAAACTGTGGGAGAATTCAAGAATGCATGGGACAGACATAAGGCAATTCTTGTGGGGGGGTAGGAAGACATAGGCTGTTGGTTAACTAGGATCTGCAGCTTATACTGTAGGTAGGGAAAATGGCAGATTAGGTGGGCAAAGCAGTCCTTATCTGCCTTCAGGGTCTATGTTTCTATGCTGTCTCCACCCAGCAAGCCAAAACTCCATCATTATCAGCCTGAATGATGATTGCTGGGGTACTGACTTGCCCTTTAAACACTGCTCTGCATTGGACAGACTGTGTCACACCCCTCAAAAGACACTATCATTACAAGATGTTCGCTGCATGCACACGTGCATGGTGAACATAAAATTGGAGCTGCCTTGAAGATAAAATACTGTTCACTCACTATTGTTTCTGGAGGTACATATGGCTCATTCCTTTAGGACTAAAGTCAGCATATTGTTGCACTCAGGCAGCAAAAGTTCCTTAGAGGACTTTGAGGGATAGGGTTGTTAAGCTTCATCCCTTTTAGTGGGAACTGCATAAACAACAGGAATTTATCAATGTTGCATTACAAAAGTGCATTATCCCACCAGAGT
This sequence comes from Neoceratodus forsteri, assembly GCA_016271365.2. Lineage (NCBI taxonomy): Eukaryota > Metazoa > Chordata > Ceratodontiformes > Ceratodontidae > Neoceratodus > Neoceratodus forsteri. Next base: position 1,117,088,728 of record CM028129.1, on the reverse strand, counting down.
GTGATGCCCCAGAGACAGAACTGTATGCTAACTAGTAGAATTTAGAATATAAGTTCAAACTCTGCACTGTGGTCACATTCCCCTGCTGTAGTAACATCAGATTTGTTTCTTCCCTGAAGAGAACACAGGCACCAAAATCAGCTCCAGTCTTCTGGTCAACAATTTAATTATTTTTACTATTATTGCGGTTTTCCATTAGTACAGTTAGTTTTTCGATACTCTGCATTAGTTAAGGTGTTTCAATCTGTATTTTACTGTGTTTTTTTGGCCATCTGTTTCATCAGGCCACACCTATGGAACTGTAAACAACTAGGTGCTAGGACCACAGAAAAACTTCTGCAACCAGTCAGCCAGGGGTCGTCCATGACAATGTCAGACATCTGCTTGTATATAAATGTGGGTGGCTTCTCCTTTCCTCAGTTCTTTTCCCGCTGTCAACCATACTTGCTGGACTGCTGAAGAAAACATTGCTGCAATAGCCACTGTTTTTATTTATTTTGTTAAAACAGTAATCACTCATATAGTGATTTTTGACGACCTGTATGTCATCAAAGGAATTGTCGAAACTGTTCTGGTATTTAGAGTGTGGAGACAAGATCTACACTGTTGACTCCCATGACATCCGTGTCTGGTGTTGCCTGAACAATAGCATGAAAGCCTGAAAAATTTGCTGTGGTTTTAATTTTGTAAACATGCAGTGCCATAAAGGGGCTCTAGAAAAACACCTCTTCAAGCAAAAGGTAGCCAGGCATGAGAAGGAGCTCTAAGAGAAGAGCACTGCTGCATTGCTAACCCAGTTGACAGAGTCCAGGTTGTCTAAATCCAGGAACAAGGCATCAGAGAGTCATAAACACAAGCACTAGGACAAGAACATGGAAAAAGCCTCCCCGGTGTGTCCCAGATCACCCCTCCACTCTAAAAGTACGACCTCCTCAGTGCCCTCGTACGCTCCAGTGGCGATGCCGCTTATCCCCCCTGACCATTATCACACTAAGTCAGGGCTTGGTGCAGGCACTACCAGGCCTTGAATGGCTGGTTCCTCATCATCGATGTTGGGGACTCAGTCTCCCCCGTTGACTCCTTCAATCGCACCCATTGACTATACATGCTCCAACGCTCAGGTATTACTATCATCTTTCTCAGATATAATTAGAGACATGCTACATGGCCTCCAGGTTCCAGGGGGTGCATTGATGGGGCCTATTACTCACCCCCCTCGGCGCTGCAAGCCACACCCTTGCCACAGCCACCTCCTAGGGTGCAGCCTTCTGCCTGTTGACCCGCTCAATGACTAGTATGAATATAATCCTGACAATGCAAAATGAGGAGGCCCAGGACTATGCTGAGAGCCCCTGAGAGCACAGTTCCACAGCGTTCACTTACAGTGAGGACTCAGTGATCAAGACACCAAGGTCCCCTCCATAGGATTCCACTTCTCTCACCTTGACACAGCAGTTGCAGGCTACCATGGGCCTTAATCTGGAGGAACAGGACACTACTAAGAAAAATCTTGTAGAGTTCCTGGAGTTGCCAGAATCTCCAGCAATTGTGATGTCAGATCTGCTCCCTGCTTTAGAGGATGCCACCTTTGCTACCTGGTGCAGACCAAGTAATATTCCAGCTGTACCCAGGAAAGCAGATAAAATGTACATGGCCCCTTCTGGGAAGCCATTTTATGCCACCCAGCCTGAGGCAGACTCAGTGGTCAGTGCTACTCATGATAGGTCAAGGTTACCTGAGTTCCTTTCCTCCTGATAAAGAGTTCAGGAGGTTAAATGTTTTAGGCAAAGGGACCTTTGCCTCAGCATCATTGGGGCATTGTACTGCTACCTACCAGGCCCATGTGATGAAGTACCAGAACACCCTCTGGAATAAGGCTAAGGCAACTGCACAGGCCTTACCAGAGGGTACCCCCAAAATAGGAGCTTCTTAAAGCCCTTACTGCTGGGGTTGATGTGGGCAAGCATTTGTTCCGCATAGCCTATGATGTCTCAGATGCTTCTGCCAGGGCTGTGGCCTTTGTCATCTGTCTCAGGAGATATTCTTGGCTTAGGTGGCAGGGTTTGCGAATGATGTGCAATAGTCCATTCTCAATGCCCCATTTATAGGACACAAGTTGCTTGTTTCTGAGGTCCAAGATATTCTATCCACTCCTCAGGCCTCAGGCAGAACTCTGAAGTCTATGTACTCCCTCTACCATACCCAGCTTAGGGTAGGAGCAGGGTCCTTTGTGTCCAGCTGGTGTCAGACAGCATCCAGTGGCCAGACAACAGAGCAGGGGCAAAGGAGCAGGAGCCCTGCCTGCCCCCAGTACCACCCCCGGTGCCCATTCAAAAGCCCCTAAAGATGGTAGCACAGGGGGAGCCACCCTTATACACCCCCCAACCACCTTTACATCCAGGGGTGTTTTTTGGGGGGGGGTAGCTTCTCCCTCCACTTAAACCAGTGGAAGGAGGTGACTACAGATGCATGGGTTCTGGAAATCATAGAACAGGACCATGCTCTGGAACTTCTAGACATACCTCCAGATCATCTGCCACTAGTGGCACACTATCCTCCAGAACACCTACCTCTGCTTCCGGAAGAAATGCAAACTTTACTACAGAAGAGGGACATAGAAACTGTGCCCTTAGAACAAAGGCACACAGGTTTCTACTCTCAGTACTTCCTGGTCCAAAAGTGAGCAAAAGACCTGCACCCTATCCAGGATCTCAGGGTACTGAATCTTTTCATAGAGTACAAGAAGTTCAGAATGGTCACCTTGGAAGGCCCACTCCCACTGCTGCTGGCAGGGGATCAGATCTGTTCCCTCGATATGATGGATGCTTATCTCTGTATCAACATTCAGAAGCCTCACAAAAAATATTTGAGTTTTTTTGTTTCAAGGTGAATATTACCAGTTCACAGTGTTGCTGTTTGGTTTGTCTTCTGTGCCATGGGTCTTTATCAAATGCTTAGCAGTAGTGACAGCAGCCCTTTGCAGTGAAGGCCTTTAATGTTTTCCCTTACCTGGATAACTGGCTATTGAAAGCCCACTCCAGGGATACATGTCTTGCATTTCTACAAAATTCTGACCACCAATTAAGTTGCACACTGGCTCCACCCCAAGCGTTCACTGTCCTCTACCCTCAGTTGTGTAATATGTAGTAATTATCCTCTGGCTGTGCATAGCTGCTGTACCTGTATGTGTTCTGTATAAATCTCTATTGTATACTTCTCCTCTACCCCCTTCCCCCAGGACGCATCTGGAATCGAGCGTTATTCTGCTCAGTACGCTTTCCTGGTAAAACTTTTAAATAAATAGAAAAATAGAAACATAGATGTTGACAGCAGATAAAGATCACAAGGCCATCCAGTCTGCCCATTTCTTTTTCTACTTTATGAATGTACCATGGGCCTTTACTCTGTCAATGGCCTATCTATTCATACGTATTTGTATTGCTCCCCTATGCCTATCCCATGCCTGTTTTGAAGCCCTGCACTATATTCATATCCACCACTTCCTGAAGTAGGCCGTTCCATGTATCCACCACCCTTTCTGTGAAAAATAACTTCCTCACAATACCTCTTAATCGGCCTCCCTCTAATCTCATGCTATTTTTCTTACATTGAAATGTTAGAATCTTTCACCTTGTTAATGCCCTTAAGGTGTTTGAATGTTTCAATCATATCACATCTTTCCCTCCTTTGCTCTAGGGTATACATATTGAGCTCCGTTAATTTGACCTTATATGTTTTCTGATGCAGTCCCTGCACCATTTTGGTTGCCCTTCTCTGGACTGCCTCCATTTTGTTAATGTCCTTGTGAAGGTGTGGCCTCCAGTACTGCACGCAGTACACCAGATGGAGCATAATCAGTGTCTTATAAATTATGAATTATTACCTCCCTCTTCCGTCTTGATACCCCTACTAATACACCCCAACATCCCCCTAGCCTTACCTACTGCTTTAGTGGTTTGCTTGGATAATTCAGGTCATCTGTGATGATGATGTCCAAGTCTCTTTCTTCCCTTGTGATGATGATGCCCAAGTCTCTTTCTTCCCTTGTGAATGCCAGCAACTCCCCTCCCTATCTATAGGTGGCTTCAGGGTTTCTCGTCCCTATGTGGATGATCTTGCACTTCTTTGCATTAAACCCCAGTTGCCACACTTCTTACCATTTTGACAATTTATCCAGATCTCTTCTCATTTTGCCCACCCCATCTGGATCATCTACTCTGTTGCAGATCTTGGTGTCATTTGCAAACAGACAAACCTTACCTTCCAGTCCATCTGCAATGTCACTGATGAAGATATTGAAGAGGACTGGCCCCAGAACTGATCCCTGAGGTACCCCACTTGTGACTTGCATCTCTTCTGACTGAATACCATTTACCACCACTCTCTGTTTTCTGCCTGTCAACCAGTTTGCCACCTAGTTGACCAACTTCTGATCCACCCTGAGACTACCCAGCTTATTAATCAGTCTTCTATGTGGAACAGTATCGAATGCTTTGCTGAAGTCAAGGTAGGCGACATCAGCTGCTCCTCCTTGGTCCACCACTCTGGTCATCCGGTCAAAGAAATCTATGGGATTAGTTTGGCAGGATGCTCCTGTTGTAAACCCATGCTGTCTTGGATCCTGTGCTCCTATGGATTCCAGGTGTTGCACTGTCCTTTCCTTAAGGTGTGTCTCCATAATTTTGCCCACTACTGAGGTAAGATTGACTGGTCTGTAGTTCCCTACCTCCTCCCTGCTACCACTCTTGTGGAGCAAGATCACATGAGCCCTTCACCAGTCTTCTGGGACCTCTCCTGTGCTCAGAGACTCAATAAACAGTTCTGATAATGGCTCTGCTCTTTCCACCCTTAGCTCCTTTAGTACCCTGGGATGTATACCATCAGATCCCACTGCCTTGTCCACCCTGAGCTTATGGAGCTCTTGTAGGATTCTTTCTTTTGTGAAGGGACTAGTGCACACCTCCCTCCCCCCGTGTCCATATTGCTGAGCTGTGGGCCTTGCCCCAACTTCTCCTCAGTAAATACTGAGCAGAAGTATCTATTTAGGATAGATACCTTTCCATGGTCCTCCTTATCCCCTTTGATCTTAGCAATACCCCTTCTGGACTTACTCCTTTCACTAATGTATCTATAGAAAGTCTTGTGCCCTTCTTTTACTGTTCGTGCTCCCTCAGTTTGGGCCTTTGCCTGCCTTACTGCCTTCCCTGCTTCCTTTAGGAAAGTTTGGTATTCCTCCCTATCTTCATCCTGCTGCATTCCCTTATATTTCCTGAAGACCAGCCTTTTGGCTCTGACCTTTTCTGCTACTGTGTTTGTGAACCAAAGTGGTTTCCTCCTTCTTTTGCACTTCCTTTTCTCTCTAACACAATGGGATGTTGCTTCAGGTATTGCATCCTTAATGCTTGCCCACTTTGCCTGTACTCCCTCACCTGTATTTCTAGCCAGGGCTAGCTTATCTCTGTTGGCCGTCTCATCATAGTCAGCTCCTCTGAAGTCCTATATTTTTGCCTTGGAATGGGATGATTTAGTTCTAGTGGCCAAATTGAACCATACTATGTGATGGTCACTGGCCCCCCAGGTGACCTTCTACTTGGAGATCTGTGATCATTTCCCTGTTGGTCAGTACTAGATCTAGGATAGCCCTGTCTCTTGTGGGTCATTGTCCCAGTTGTTTGAGGCCCTCCCCATGCAGGGAATCCACTATGTCTCTAGTTCTGGCAGATGTTCCTGCAGGTATTGACCAATCTGTATCTGGCATGTTGAAGTCTCCCATTATCAGAACTTCCCTTTTAGTTGTCATGTTTTGTATATCTTCTAACAGTAATGTGTCTATGTCCTCCCCCTTGTCTGGAGGCCTGTAGACAACCTCAGTTTGTATGGTTGTCCCATTTCCTTTTTCCAGGGTGACCCACAGTTCTTCAAACACCATGAAGTCTTGCTATATTATGACATATGCAGTGAGCCCCAACCTTCGAACTGCTCCGGAGGTGAAAGAGTTAACTTTCCACGCCAGGCATGGAATGCTGAGCTCGAGCTCGGTTGAAAACTCTGTCTGTTGTTCTTCAAACTCAAACTGTCAGATTCTTTACTCCGCCTCACTGAACAGTCGCTCCGGAGGTTTTCTCCTTCTGCTCGGTTCATTTTGTCGGTTAAAGTATTATTTTCTCGGTTTTGTGACCGAATTTAAACCGCAACCGGTCAATTCAAGCTCTGTCTGTGGTATTGTGAGTACTAGATAGGTTTTACATTTATTTCTTCTGTGTGGAACTTGTAAACGGTTATTGGTTCGGTTTGAACCGATCAGGCTGTTTTAAAATATATTAATCTGTCTTTTAGAGTGTGGTTACCGGTTCTTATCGGTTCTAAAAAAAACGGATTTTATTACATTTTTTTCCACGACCCGTGACACGGTTGGGAACCGATAAGAGGGTCTTGCTTGGCGGAGTGCCATAAACAGGCAAGTTTGGTTAGGACTGGCACTGTGTCTGAGAAACCCAAAAGAAAAAATGGGCCCACTGGGTTTCAACACTGCAGTGTCTGTGGGGAAGTCTTTGCCAAGGCTGACCCCCACACCACCTGTGTTGATTGTCTGGGGTTTGACCACCTCAATGCAGACTGCCAGATTTGCAAAATTTTCTTGCAGCTACCCTGGAAAGAGGTTGGCAGGCTCAGGGAAAGGGAGGCCAAGAAGTCCGCTGACCCGGATGACCAGCCCAGTTCGGTTCCAACCGAACTGGAGGGAGTGCCCTCTGACCAGGGCGAGACTTCCTCGGGCAAAAGGAGAGCCGACTCGGAGGAGTCAGTTCCAGCAAAAAGGACTAGGAAATCAGCTGGTGTGGAGCCAAAACTTTCCTCTCCAACCGCTGAAGAAATGGCCAAAGTGATTAAAATTGTCCAGTCGCTTTACCTGGTTCCGACCGAACCGGCACCATTAGGTAAGCGTACGGTTCAGCCGGTTCCACCGGTTCAAGAGTATGATTTAGAGGAATTTTATGAACCGGAGGTGGGGGAAGAGGAGTATGAGGAGAGTGAATGTGGATTTGAAAGTCTGGATGTGCCCATTGAACCGGACATCTCCCCAGACAGACCTTCAGGAGTGTCTCCTCCTAGGCTTTCTGAGTCCCCTTCTCATTTTATGTTTTATAAAAAAGTGGATGAAACCCACCAGCTCCCTATGGAGGAAGCTGTGGATGATCAAGAGGAGCCTGACTATGTGGAAATGATGGATATCCCAGAGTCTAGGAGACTGTCTATTCCTTTGCATAAATCTTTTGGAAACAGACAGTAAAAATTCTAAAAACTCCTCACACTATACCTCCTGTTGATAAGAGAATGGACAAGAGGTACACATTGTCAGGCTCTGATACGGAGTTCCTTACACAACAATGCAGCCTTGTTTGAGGTAGTGCAGGCTGCAGCCTGTGACAAGGCAAATATTCCCTTGGCCTCACACCCCCTGACAAGGACTTCAGGAGGATTGATGCCATGGCAAAGAAACAGTACATGGCAGCATCCTTGGGACTCAAACAGGCAAACTATATGGCTTATGTTGCTAGATACCAGAAATCCAGATGGGATACTGTTATGGCTCTAGCAAAACAGGTCCCTAGCCAGCTTGCCAGGAGCTGGAGCAGGTGGCTGCTGATGGTATTGAGGCATCTAAGGTGCAATTCCATGCTGCAGTGGACTCTAATGATGTGTTATCTGAGTCATGGCCACATCTGTGGCACTCGCAGAATGGCTTGGCTCAGATGTACTAGCCTGTCACAGGATACCCAGACTAAGGCCATGGATTTTCCTGTTGTGGGTAATTCTCTGTTTGGGGAGCAGACAGAGAATTACATGAAGAAAATGGATGAATATAGGACTACCTATAGGAGTGCACAGGCCAAGGAAAGGCAGGCCACTCCTCAAAGGCAGCCTTCCAGGGGCAGGGGCAGCCCTTTTCATACACCTTTTTACCAAGCCCAGGCCTCCTCTTCAGCTTACGCCCAGAGGGGGGTCTTTAGAGGGAGAGGCAGACGGGGTACAAGCAGGCCTGCTTCCACCCCTCAGCCTAAAGCCCCTGCCAAGCAGGCACCCTGATGGGGTGGCCAGGGCCTATTCTCAAATACCTGTAGGGGGCAGGCTGGCTTACTTTGTCCAGGACTGGAAGTCTCTGACATCAGACAAGTGGGTCCTGGAAGTAGTAAGCCAGGGACTGGTTCTCAGCAAAAAATTTCCAAAGATGAGTACAGATCCTTTCCACCTCAAATCCATCAGAGGCACTTGCCCTAGAGGCGAAGTCTCTACCCTCCTGGCTCTCAGAGCCATGAAGAGACTCCACCCTACACCAGGGCAAAGGATTGTACTCCAGGTACTTCCTTACCCTAAAAAGACAGGAGAATGGCGGCCCATCCTGGATCTCAGATACTTAAAGCACCTTTTAAAACCAAAATTCAAAATGGTGACTCTGGGAATTATTCTACCCTCTCTAAGGCCAGGGACTGGCTAGCGTCCCTGGACCTCAAGGATGCCTACTTCCATATTCTCATCAGAAGCTCCCATCAAAAGTACCTCAGGTTAGAGCTGCCCTCAGGCCATTACCAGTTCACAGCAATGCCCTTTGGCCTCACCTCTGCTCAAGGGTATTCACAAAATGCCTGGCAGTAGCAGTTGCCTGCGGAGGCAAAAATTGCCATCTTCCCTTACCTGGACGACTGGCTCATAGTAGGCCAGTCTCAGACCAAGTCAAGTTACATCTTCAGATAACTCAGCAACTGATTACCTCTCTAGGTTTCCTTCTGAATCTTCCAAAGTCAGTTCTAGAGCCTGTCCAGCTCCTCACCTTCATAGGCGCCAGAACTGAACACGGAAGCCAGAGCCTTCCTTCCTTTGGACAGGGCAAGGACCCTGGTCTCTAGGCCTACTCATTCACTCTGCAGGTCTCGACCAGCAAGGCATTTCTACAGCTCCTGGGGCACATGGCTGCTTCTACAGCAGTAGTGCAAGGGCAAGATTTCAGATGAGGGACATCCAGTTCCATTTGAGAGCCTTTTGGTCTCAAAGAAGGACCCTCTAACCAAGTTGATCCCAGTGACTCGAACCCTGATCCAAGCCCTACAGTGGTGGCAGGATCAGAGCAATCTGAGACAAGGGGTTCCCTTTGTCACTCAGTCTCACTCTTTAATCCTTACTACAGATGCATCCCTCTTGGGGTAGGGAGCTCACATGGGCGACCTCACTACCCAGGGACTGTGGTCCCCTCAGGAATCTCTGCTCCACATCAACCTGTTGGAGCTCAGAGCAGTCTTTCTAGCACTTCAAGCATTTTCCAAATCTGTTCAGAACAAAGTTGTACAAGTCAGAACAGACAACACCACTACAATGTGGTACATCAACAAGCAAGGAGGCACTCGGTCTACGGCCTTGTGCACTGAAGCAATGAAGTTGTGGTCTCTGGCTTACTCCCTGAACACCTCCCTTACGGCAGTTCACCTCCCAGGCAAGGACAATGTCCTGGCAGATGCTCTCAGCAGGATTTCCCAGGGCCATCACGAATGGTCACTGGATCCCCTGGTCCTGGAGGTAATTTTTGCCAGATGGGGCACCCCGCAGATAGATCTTTTTGCAGCCCCAGACAATCACCAACTTCCCCTTTTTTGCTGCAGGCCCCCAGTGTTGGGCTCAGTCCCTCTGGATGCCTTAGTTCTCAATTGGGAAGGTAAATTTCTCTATGCTTTTCCCCCCTTCCCTCTCCTGTTCTCCTGTGTTAGTCAAAATCAGATCTCAATCCTGCAAAGTGATTCTGATTGCTCCAGATTGGGCCAGATAACCCTGGTATCCACTCCTACTGTCCTTAGCAGTCCATCTTCCCCTGTGTCTTCCCAGGAATCACAATCTGTTAACCGTGTGCTCAGGGAAGGGTTTGGTACCAGAACCTCAAATCTCTCAATCTCAAGGCCTGGCTCTTGAAGGTTAGAGTTTGCTGATCACCTCTCCCAGGTGTAATGGATATATTGAAGGCTTCTAGAAAGCCTTCCACCAGGAGCTACTCACAATTCCAAATGGAAGAGGTTTTCCATATGGTGCTCTGGAAGCATATTTCCCCAGAAGCTGCTGGTTTACCACAGTCCTGGATTATATGGTCCATTTGAACACTTTGGGGCTCAGACCAGCTACCCTAAAGGTGCATTTGGCAGCTGTGTCTGCTTTCATTTCAGCAGGTAAACCCTCTTCTCTTTCAGCTCATCCTGTATTCTCTAAGTTTTTAAGGGATTGCTTCACAACCCTCCATTCAGGGACCCTGCCCGTGCCTGGGATCTTAATGTTTGATTTGCTCAGCTTATGCAACCTCCTTGAGCCCTTGTCTTCAGCAGAGCTTAAGTATTTGACTTGAAGACTGTGTTTCTGGTAGCCATCACTTCTGCCAGACGCATAAGTGAATTACAAGCTTTGTCAGTGGAGCCTGATTTTATCTCCTTTCATAGAGATAAGGTGGTCCTCAGGACTAACAGAAAGTTCTTGCCTAAGGTGGTTTCAGATTTCCACCTTAATTAATCTATTTCTCTTCCAGTGTACTTCACTGACCTTTCCTCCTCTGGTGAGAGGAGGCTGCACAGCTTAGATGTGAAGAGAGCCCTTAGTTACTACATTGAGCGCACAGGTTTGACTCCCTCCAACTGTTCCTCACTTATGGTGAGGTTGGTAAAGGGAAACCTGCCACTAAAAGATCCACTGCCAGGTGGATTGTCTCTTGTATCCAATTCTGTTATGAAAAGCTGGGTAAGGTTCCTCCCTCAGGCCTGAGGGCTCACTCTACCAGAGGTAGCTGCTTCCCTGGCTGCTGCCAGGGTCATCCTCATTCTAGAGATTTGTCAAGCTACCTGGAAAACAGTTCACACTTTACCAAGCATTATTCTCTGGACACCCAGGCTAGGGTGATGCTCGGGTTTGGCACAGCTTGCTTCAGAGCCTATTTCCTAAGTAGGTTCTGTCCCTCCTCCATGGAGGTACTGCTGTGTAGTCTGCATATGTCATAATATAGCAAGACTTCATGTTGTTTGAAGAAAAATTACTCACCTTAGTAATGTTGTTTCTTCTAATGAGTCTTGCTATATTATGACCACCCGCCCGCCTGCCCCTCTCAGAACCTCTGTTTTTGGGATTTGGGTGGGCAGTGCAGTGTTGGCACTTAGTAGATGCCCACCTTGTTTTTTCACCTCTCCCTTTTTTGGGGTGACTGGGTGTTGTGTTTTTCATTTTTGGGTCTCCTGACTTGAGTCTTTGTTTTGGGACCAAAAAATGTGTTCTTATATTTAGTAGCCAGTTGGCTAGTGTAGGTTTACAGCTTCCACACAGGACCTTAGTGAGTTTAGCTCGTGAAGATCTGACAGTTTGAGTTTGAAGAACAACAGAAAGAGTTTTCAACCGAGCTCAAGCTCAGCGTTCCATGCCTGGCATGGAAAGTTAACTCTTTCACCTCCGGAGCAGTTTGAAGGTTGGGACTCACTGCATATGTCATAATATAGCAAGACTCCATTAGAAGAAACAACATTACTAAGGTGAGTAATTTTTTCTTCTGGCTCTTTAGGTGTATTCTGAATTTCTGTAGCTTTGATATTTTCATTGACATAAAGGGACACTCCACCCCCCCTTATGCACCTCAGTCTCTTCTGAACAGTACATAGCCGGGTACTGAAGTCTCCCAAGTGTGGTTACTGGTGAACCATGTCTCGCTAATGGCTACTATGTCCAGTTTAGCCTCTGTCATTGTTGCCTGCAGGTTAGGGATCTTGTTTCCCAGACTGCAAGCATTTGTGTACATGATTTTCCATTGGCCAGATTTCGGTATGTTAGTTGTTGGGCGAGGCCTAGCATTTCTCCTGTGTGTCGTATGGGGAGCCGGACCTTTTTCCTTACCTGATGATGCAAATGAACTACAAACATGATGAACTCCTGTTTGATCACTAGCTGAGGGGGGAGGGGTGTTCTTCCCATTCGACGTATCGGGTGCAGCACCCCTCTCCCCATTTGCTTGTTTAAATATTCTGCAAAGATGTCAAACATCTGCCCCAATGCACTGACTCCCTCTTTAGTCAGATGCAGTTCATTGAATTTAAAAAGCTTTCTCTCCCAAAACTGTTGCCAGTTACCTACAAATTTATGTCCTTTTTCCTGGCACCAGCCCTTGAGCCACATGTTTAGCTACCCTATCTACCCTTCTCTGACTTTCCATCCATCTTCCCCCCTCAGACTGGCAGGATCTCGGAGAAGGAGATGCCAGATGAAATGAATGATAGTTTGTCACCCAGCCTGGTCACGTGTTCCTTGGTCTCCACAGCTGACCGGCTGGTGAGATCGTTAGTCCCTATGTGTACCAGGACTTTGATGTTTTCTCCTGCTTCCTGTACAATTTTAGCAATGCGGTCAGTGTCTGTCCACGTTGATGTACCTGGGAGACATCTGCCCATTACCCCTCGCTGGAGATAGGTATCAACTCCCCGAATCATGGAGTCTCCTATGATCAGTTTTGGATTTTCTTTTTGCTTTTTTTGTTTTGGTTCCTGTTTTGGACGAGTTTTGTTGTGTTAGCTCCTGTGCTGCAGTGCCCTGCTCTGCAGTTGTCCTCTGCCCCTTTGTTTGATTTCAGAGATAGAGGCAGATACTTGTTTGTAGTTTTTATGTGGTTTGTGGAGGTGATATGTTGGAGAGCACCGAGTGATGGGGCACCCGATTTTCCCCTCCTAATCACCTGCCAACCTCCCGGACCAACTACCCTCAGCAGTCGAGGTGCTTCTGTTGGATGTTGGGGAAATGGCACGTGGTTCTTAAATATATTTCCTCCTGAATATGTGATTTGAGGCATGCAATCTCTGCTCATGCTGCCTGGAGCTGAGTCCTTAGAGCTCCAATGGCCCAACATGTAGGGCAGTGTCCTGAATCCTGTAAAACTGCCCTTTTGAAAAGTGTCCCACAGTACCTGCAGTTAATAATATCCATTCCAGATAAGTTGCTGGGTTTATAACCTGGTCAGAGTAGTTAGAAGGAGGAATATGAAAGCAAAAGTTTGATTACGTGTTTTGTTTGTTTGTTTTTGTATAACTTGTCATAACAAGTTAAATTACTTGTGCCCCTTTAAATGAGGTCACTGTGTGGATACCTCTCTGATCCACCCCTTCCTGCTTTGCTACAGGAAATGTCCCGACTGTGCTACCCTATAAAAGGAGTGTACTGTGGGTGGTCGGGGATGGGGGTGGGTTGCTTGGGCCTTTCCCCTACTGAAAAAGAACCACCACTGATGAAAGAAACAAGAAGGTAAGAGCAGAAACAATCAACCAACAACAAATGCAGTAGCTCCGAAAGCTTATCCTAATGACAGATAAAACTGTAAAACCTGTAATAATTTCACAGAAGATATACCCTGTAAGAAACACTTTGCTACAGAGAAAAATAAAGTAGTAACAAAAGATATACCTTGCAAAAGACAATTTGAATCAGAAGAGTACAGCAGTAATTTGTAAGCACAAACTTGTAGGCACACCCTGTAATAATGCAGCAGAAAGTATAGCCAGCAGCAACAATTTGAATCAGAGTAAAATAAAGCAATAAAATGTTAGCAACAAACAGTAACAACCCCTGTGAGTACAAAAGAAAATAACAACACACAGTAAATCTGCTTAGTCAAAAGAAGCCATAATCCACTTCCTTGCTCTGTCCTTACAAGCAACCTAGAAGAAAAGAGCTCAGATGAAGCTACATGCCTCTGCCAGCAAACCTAGTCTTCCACCTCTTCAGCTCCTGAAGACCTTAGCTCAAACCAGATAGATGTGCGATGCTCTGGGGGTGACTGTCAGCATACCCAAATCAGTGTTGACACCTTGCCAATGACTGCAGTATATAGGAGCAGCCTTGAACATGGCCTGGGGCCCAGCCTTCATGCTCCTGGACAGGGCCAACCACCTGGTTGTCAAAGCACAGCTAGTGCATGACAGCTGGTATGTCTCAGCCAGGAAGTTCCTACACCTGTGGGGCCTTATGGCAGCAGCCATTGTGACAGTACCATTGACCCAGCTGCACATGCAGATTCCCCAATGGATCCTAAGAGTCCAGTGGGATCAGCTCACAGACAACCTAGAACAAATGGTTCTGGTCAAGTCTCCTGTGTGCAAAGTGCTCAAGTGGTGGATGGAGCCCAACAACCTATTAAAGGGGATTCCCTTCCTGATTCCCTCCCCTCTCCACATTCTCACAGCAGATGCATTAGGGATGGCTGGGGTACACACTTGAGCTCCCATCAGACACAGGGTATGTGCACCCCAGCGGAGAACATCTTGCACACAAATGTTCTAGAAATTGCAAGCTGTCCTGTATGGGCTCTAGGCCTTCCAGAACTACCTGTTGAAAGTGACCAGTGGCCAAGGTTTCAGTGATCAGTGACCAAAGTTTTATACAAGTTAACCAACAACATTTATATGTAGTTGGCTAACCAAAAGGTTGAGAATGCAGAAAAGGTGTAAAAAGACTTGCAGTGGCTAGTAAAAGGTGAAAGTGGCTAGCAGATAACTAAATTATACCACCATATAAATTAATATGTATGTGGGTGCCCGGGTTCAAAAGGTGTTGAGGCCATTTAAATAACTGTAGAAAAATAGGTAAAGAGCATAAGCAGTGTTTAGGAACAGATGTGTTAAGGAAAATTAGCTTTGCTCGGCAGAAATATTTTGTACAAAACCTGTCATCCTATAACCTAAGGTTATAGTCAAGATAAGGTGCAGCTGCTTCAACTGACTGCAGTTTAGCCTTGGTTAACACAGTTCCTCATTTCATGATTTCTTGTGTTTAAAAAATGTATAATGTATAACAAACAGCTGATAAGAAATAATTATATCCTTACAGTGGCTACTTTCTACTAAAAGGCTCTTTGTACTAATTTTTTTTTTTTGCATTTCTAAGTAATTTATTTTAAATAGAGTAAAAGCCTTATTTTTGTTTCCTGCCTCTTAAAGCATGTTATTTTTAATAATGTAAAATTCCCTGTCCACCTGTTTTTCCATCCAAGGATGCTAATAAACAAACTCCTCTGTCTCAACAAAGTGTCCAATGTATCTTCTAACCAAGGTATTTCTTGGCTAATGTACTTCCGAACCTTTGTATCATGATTTTATTGAATGACATAGTGTCTAGGCTAAAATTTGCTGTAATAGTTTTGGAAATTTCCACTATGCATTTTTGATGTAAACAATTTGGGTATAAATGCAGGACCTAAGTGTCATGTCCAGTGTGTCCAAGAGGAATAGCCACACGGCTGCTATGGCTGCTTGGATACCCAGAAAAAGGGAGCAATTTTGCTTAATTTTTTCTGAACATCTGTAGCCCTGGTGGTAAAAAGCCATCAGCTGTTTAGAATGAGTCATGCTAGAAGTAAAATTGTTAGGGCTAATTTGGGCATTAATAAATTGCAACTGATTTAAAACAACATCTGGTGTCAGGTGGCTTTATTGGATTACCAGGGACCACTAACCACGAACCTTGTAGTTTTACTACCTTACTGTCATCAGTGTGGTATAGTTTCTTTATTTACAAATTGGCTGAGCCAGACAGGAGTGGTTTTGGTTCTGGTCTTGGTAAATCTCTTAAAGCCTAATGTTTACTCTAAACAGGGTCCATGCAGGTAAGGGTCATAACCTAACTGTGAGGCTGGGAAAAAGAGTCTAAGACTCTGAGTGTTTGAGTGGACTTGAACCTACAGTAAAAGGTCTGTGGAGCAGCTAAAAGCTGGGTAAGGGTAATGTAAATGTATGTGGAGGTCTGAGGACCCCAAGTTTAGAGATATGTGGAGAGATGTATTAAGGAAAAGTCTCTCAAACAAACAACGGAAAATGTCCTTGTAATTTGTGCCTGCTAGATAACAGGTTAGTAAAAGTATACACTGTTAAAGCTGATGCTGGCTTTCACAATTCAGGCTGCCTCTAAAGCAGTGGCTTATTAAGTGACGTTAGATAAGAAACATTTAGAGAAAGAAAAATAAACAACTGTGGATGCATACACAGTAGGTATGACTACAGACGGGTTGATTTGAAAATCCTTCCTCCCTCCCAATGTTCACTATCTGCGCAGCTTTAAGTTTTTTGTAATCAGTTTCAAGTTCCCTTGCCTCCTATTGTGGCTGAAACATTTGATCCCAAACACATGTACTGGGGACCTCCACTAGTTGGATTTCAACCTAATACTGCTACAGATTTTATTGTTGAACTGCAAACCAGAGCTCTGAGAAAAGACTTGGTTTTGCAGGTTACTGACATGGTCACAAAGGAAACCTTCTTTGAAAGGGTTAATAGCTGCAACACTTGGAAGTAATCAGCAAGGTTTTGTGGTTGTTCTTCTGGATCGGACTGGTGTATCAGGACAGAAGAAGGAAAATACCTTGGCACAGGTTGAGTCTCTGTATTTTGTTTTAAGTTTTTTTTTTAATTGTTCTGTTTCATTTTTGCAATATACACACTGAACAAGGTAATGCTGTCTCTCATTTTCCAGTGTATATCTGTGTTCTGTAATTATGTTCTGTTGTCAAGGTTGCTCTGAAAATAACATTGGCTGCCTTCGGAGCAAAGCATGTTATATTAAAGAAAGAAAAAGCTTATTTGCCTCATATCTGACTGTTTTAATTAGTTTTTTTTTAAATAAAAGATTTGTTCTGCCTAGATAGGGTCAGTCAGTGAAGGACTTTCATATGTAGGATGTTGGTTAAGTTTAAGAGCAAAGAGATAGAACATCATAGATTGCAATGTGTAAAAAGATTTGCAGTTTGCAGACAATGTGCCAAACAGATGCTAGGTGAAGACGTAATGTGTTAACAGCTATGAATGGCTTTATCATACTTCTAGTTAAAACCAGAAACATTTTGCTAAAGAGAAGTAAAATGTTCATCGCAAAGATTTCAAAATGGTTGATTGCCATATTTTGACTATGTGTCAAAGGGTATAACAATGGTCTCTTAACTTACAGGTGGTCTGTTGTGCTGTATTTTCAAATAAGATCTTGTGTGGGTAAGCTAATGGAGACTATCCTGAAGGAGAGGCTGGTGGCCCTCTTAGAGGCCAAAGGACTACAGGACAGCAGACAGCATGGCTTCATACGTGGCCGATCCTGCCAAACCAACCTGGTCGGGTTCTATGACTGGGTAACTAGGCAACTGGACGGGGGACATGCAGTGGATGTCCTGTATCTGGACTTCAGTAAGGCATTCGACTCAGTGCCACATGGAAGGCTGGGAAGGAAGTTAGTAGGCACAGGGGCAGGTGCAATGCTGGTGAGATGGGTAGGAAACTGGCTGCAGGGAAGGCAACAGAGGGTGGTGGTGGGTGGGGAGCTCTCACATCCAAGGGCAGTGATGAGTGGTGTCCCACAGGGCTCGGTGTTGGGACCAGTGTTGTTTGGGATATTCATTGCAGACATATCATGGGACATCAAGAGCAAGATCAGTCTGTTTGCTGATGATACCAAGGTTGGCGCAGTGGTGGATGACCTAGGGGGATGGCAGGGGTTGCAGGATGATCTGGCAAAGCTTGAAACCTGGTCAGACACCTGGCAACTGGGCTTTAATGCCAAAAGTGCAAGGTGATACATTTTGGGATGAAGACCCAAGGAGGACTTACCAGCTAGGGGAGTGCAGCTAGCCCAGACAGAGGAGGAGAAGGATCTGGTGTGCTCATCACAGGGTCAATGAACAACTCGGCACAGTGTAGGAAGGCAGCTGCAAAGGCCAACAAAATGCTGGGTTGTATTGCAAGGTATATCCTCAAGGAGGGAGGAGGTGATTCTGCCACTGTATAGGTCATTAGTTAGACCACACCTGGAGTACTGCATGCAGTTCTGGCATCCGTATCTGAAAAGGGACATTAAGTTACTGGAGGGTGCAGCGCAGGGTGACAAAGATGATCAAGGGTCTGGGGGACTTATCATATGAGAGGAGGTTGAAGGAGTTGAACATGTACTCACTGGAGGAGAGGAGAGAGACAGGGGACATGATTGAAACCTTTAAATACATGAAAGGAATAAACAAGACAGGTACAGAGGGGCTGTTCAAAGTAAGGGAGGGGAGGGCCACCAGGGGCCATGTTATGAGACTGGAGCGAGGAAGGTTCAGGAGGGAGATGAGGAGACACTTTTTTACAGAGAGGGTGGTGGCTGGGTGGAATGCGTTACCTGCAGAAGTGGTATGCAGTAGAACAGTGGACTGCTTCAAACGAGGATGGGACAGGACAAGGGGGAGGGTTAATGAAGGGGAAGGGTGGAAGGGAGGGGCAGCTGCAGAATAAGGGGTGCTAGCTGCACATTCGAGCAGACTTGATAGACCTCTAGGCCTTTATCTGCTGGCAAATTTCGTATGTTCGTATGGTTTCAAATAAACAGAAATAAGGAAGTTTCATTTTATAAGGTAGTTAGAAGGTGTTTGAAAAGTTTTATTTTGAAAAAAATGTGGCATGGAGATATATACATTTTTTGATCTAAGTAGTTGTAGTGAATTACAAGATAGGCAGTAGGCAGCACATATCTAAAACAGTTGCAGTTTTCTAATGAAACTGTGGGCATTACCTCAGCAAATTGGTGTCAAATAATGTGAGTCTTATTTTGTGTTAAGCATTTCTTTTTGTGTGTGTGTATGTGTGTACTGCCTTAGCCTGCAGCTTTATGTTACGCTCTTTTATTATTAAAAGATACTTTAATATCAGTAGTGTTCAAGGACACTACAGAAATAGCTGGGCTTGAGCAACTCTTGCGTGCACACTGTGTAACCTTTTGCACGTTACTTGACCTTCTTGTGTTTCAACATTTTATGTTACTACCAGTTCAAACTTGATGTGTGTTCCCTACCTAAAGCACCAATTTGTACGCAAAATGTATGTTTTCATGGAAGCACACCAAGGATGAACCCTACCATATTATTTTTTTTTTATATAGTATTTGCACTCTGTCCAAGCAAAAAGGACAGACTTTTTTTTTTCTGGGCTTGCAGCCAACACAGCCAATGCTCAAGGCCTTCCTCCACAAAGGTTTGGTTGTAGCACAGCTGCATTGTTCCTAAACAATATCAAGTGATTCCCCTACTACACAAAGTGCTTAAGGTCGTGGGGTTACTCATTACCCCCAGCATTTTTTTTATATATATCTACAGTATACTGTTAAAAAGAAATATTACAGCTGTTTTGAGAGAGTTTACCATCTACAGTTAAAAACAATGACTTTTGTTTTTATATGTGACCATGGTGTAATTTTTCTTTTAAAAATGTATTCTAAGATATATATACGTACAGTATTGCCATCAATCCGGATCTTTTATAAACTCAGCTGACATTTTGTCATGCTTAGGATAAGGGAATCCAGGAATGCTTGGCTTCTTTTATCCTATCAAAATAATCTTGTTTTATTTTCAGGATTGTGTATTTTCTTTCTTTCTTTCTTTGAAAAGAAAGTTTCCCATCTTCTAGTAAGGTATGAAACTTATTAAACTAATTGCAATATAATTTTGTTATAATTTAAAAAGTATATTAGGTGGGGACTGCAATGGGGCCACCCCATTACCATTTATCCAGTGCACACCTTTTTAAGGTGCTGCATGACTGGATACTAATATTGTCAGACCATTTCTGGTTCAATATCCTGTCACCATCCACAGCTAACCTTTTTATTGCTACAGTATTCAAACTGCCTCTTCCACCACAGTAGGAGCTCGGGGGGGGGCATACTACCCTTCCTTCCAGTGCAATACCCACAAAGGTTGAAAAGCACATCACTGTCTCCTCATGGGGTAAATTAAAGAAAATGTGTATTTGCTAATAACTGTTTCTTATTTTTGAAAAGACCCAATGTATTTTAACAGTATAACCCAGCTCAGTCCCTCTGCTTTTTCTAGTGCAAATAGTTAAACCTTACACCTATCATTGGTATAAGGGCTTCTGCCCTCAGCAAGTAATCAGTCAAGCTGGAGGGGGGATTGTGTATGTATTTCCACACATTCATATCTTTTGATTGTCTTTTCAACTTTCTTATCCTGTCAGACAAATACAAAATAACTTCCCATAGCCTTACAGCAATGGATGCAATTATCTGCCTTCTAGAAGCACAAACCAGTTTCTATAATTTCAAAGTTCTAAGCATCGCATACGCTGAAAAAGCCTTACAAGTTAACAAAAACAGAGTGGTGGATTGCTAAAATAATTGTTTCAACCAAAGCTAAGTAATTTTTACCAAGGACTGCAACTTATGAACTTAAACTGTGCCCCACATTCTACGCCCTATTCCATGGTTATGTTCAACAAGTAAAGTTACAGTGCTCTAAGATTCCTGGACTCTGAACTAAACTTGCAGTCTACATTTGTTTTGTTGTTTAAAATGTATTATGCTCAATACTGACATTGTTCTATTGCAAAAATGTTTATGTTTTATGTTTATGTTATAATGCTTTAATATACATCTTGCTACACTTTATCAAGTGTGTATTCAGAAAACTGCTCCACATTTATAAATGTTTTTAATGCTCATAACCAAACCTAGACACTGGGGCCAGCATTGCTGACCTACCCCTACACTATGATGCAAGCAAAACCCCAGACAAATTAATGATCTGTTTGTCTCATTATGCCAGGTACCCTTGGAAAATAAAGTGCACTCTGTGCAGGTTTTGTAATGTTAAATCTTAACAATTATAATATGGCAGAATTTAGATTCTGCTCCAAAACCTATGCTTCAAGGTTCCATGGTAGACCCATTCACTTGTCACAGGTGCAATAGGCACTACTATTATTAATTGGCATAGGCCAACAATATATATATTTGTCCCACTATTGCATAATGTAACAGGCATGCTGCCATAAACTATTTGTTTAAAGTTTGTTATTGTAACATTGCAAGATTTTATAACATAGGTCTCAGTTAGGCCTGCCAGCAACACATAGACAGGGAAATCATGTCCATCACTGTCTTAGCCTCTTCTGTGATTTGAAAGCAGGGTGTAACCGTGACATTGTCATGGATTCACAGATGGTCAAATGGTATTATTGAACCTCGGCCTGCACCTCCAGGTGTGTGGTCGATGTCCCAATTTTTTCTTTTCTCTTTCCACAATTGTCTGAAATTTTGGCTCTGTCACACCACTCTTTACAAAACAAAAAGGTTATTGGTTTAACAGATTATTTATGTGTTCTTAACTCAGTTTCTAACACACTTTGCAAGTTTTCAGGTTTCCACAGGATGGCACTCATAACATCTCCACATACAACAGCAATAACACTTTAATCTAAGCTGCAAAAACCTTCATCTTTTTTCCTGAAAAAAAAAAAAAACTCCTCCTACGGCTTCAATGTCATCACCATCTTTGTGCCTGACTGGTTCCATATAAGGACTACTATATAAAACAGGATATTATTACCTCTGCAAGTGTAATGTTTTCAACCAAATTACACCTATTTGTAGTACTTTAAATCAACTGAAAAAGGTCCAGCCAATTCAGACTCTACAATCAAGCTTATTGTTTCTGCTTACTAGAAGGCTAAGTCTGAGGTAGGGGCAATCCCTTAACTTCAGCAAGAAGATTTTTCTTCAATTGATCTTCAAGCAAGACATCCATTTTCATCACTGCTGCTTTTTCCAAACCTGGCTGGTACTTTATACAAACCTATTGTTCTGTTATGGACTGTGTTCTTAATCATTTTATTGTGAACTGTTACTTCTTTTTTTATGGACTAATAATCTTTGTGCAATGTTGTGATCAACCTCCACAACACAAATGCCATGCCAGTGTGTGTGTGTGTGTGGCTACTCCATTAGAAGGACTTGGTGTGCAATCTAATGCGCCCCCTGGCAAGACCTTTTCAAATTCAGTTATCCAGCAACCTGCAGCCTGAACACTGACTTTCTTACTATGCTGGTGTTTTGTTTTTAAATTACTGTCTGCATAGCTCCATGTTCTTTGTCAAGTTACTACCTTTCTGCAAATAACATTTCACCTGTAATGTAACTACACCAACTTGTGGTTACTTATATGAACTTTCTGGACTGTTACTTTATATGAACTTTGTAAACTGGTCATATACATTTTATAATGACCTATCTGTTAAGAGATTAACAGATTCTTCAATCAAGCTCCAAGGGTGTGCCACACCTCAGCAGATAGGCGTCATCTAACTTATCCACTCTTAAAGTGGATTCAATGAACTTTTTTTTGTTGTTAACACAAGCTATTATGTTATGTTTTGTTTTAGTGTACATTCTAGTCAATTGTTTTCTGCATTATTATGTGATATCAAATGTTCACTATCTTTTATACATACAGTATCAACTGTGATGTTGACATCCCTGAGTTCTGCACTATGTTTTACAAACACACCACTTGTGCTCCATCTGTGACCACCCCATACCAACTCTGGAACAGGATGTCTTTCATGGTTGCCTTGACTATCTGTATGCTTTCATCCAGTTTTAAAAAAAGGTTTATTTAATTTTTATTTAATAATTAGCATCTGTATTTTTTTATGTTCAATTCTGCAAAGGTTTGGGTCCCCCATAAGGTTCCCCCTTGCCTTTGAGGTAGGGACAGTTGAAAGTGACCAGTGACCAAGGTTTTAGTGATCAGTGACCAAAGTTTTATACAAGTTTACCAACAACAACATTTATATGTAGTTGGCTAACAAAAAGGTTGAGAACATAGGAAAGGTGTAAAAAGGCTTGCAGTGGCTAGTAAAGTGGCTAGTAAAAGGTGAAAGTGGCTAGTGAAAGGTGCAAGTGGCTAGCAGATAACAAAATTATACCACTATGTAAATTAATATGTATGTGGGTGCCCGGGTTCAAAAGGTGTTGAGGATGTTTAAATAATTATAGAAAAATAGGTAAAGAGCATAAGCAGTGTTTAGGAACAGATGTTTTAAGGGAAATTAGCTTTGCTCAGCTCAGCAGAAATATTTTGTACAAAACCTGTATTCTTGTAACCTAAGGCTATAGTCAAGATAAGGTGCAGCTGCCTCAACTGGCTGCAGTTTAGCCTTGGTTAACACAGTTCCTCATTTCATGATTTCTTGTGTTTAAAAAATGTATAACAGAGAGCTGATAAGAAATAATTATATCCTTACTGTGGCTACTTTCTACTAAAAGGCTCTTTGTACTAAGGTTTTTTTTTTGCAGTTCTAAGCAATTTATTTTAAATAGAGTAAAAGCCTTCTTTTTGTTTCCTGCTTCATAAAGCATGTTATTTTTAATAATGTAAAATTCCCTGACCACCTGCTTTTCCATCCAAGGATGCTGATAAACTTCCATCTCAACAAAGTGTCCAATGTATCTTATAACCAAGGTATTTCTTGGCCAATGTACTTCCGAGCCTTGGTATCATGATTTTATTGAATGACATAGTGTCTAGGCTAAAATTTGCTGTAGTAGTTTTGGAAATTTCCACTATGCATTTTTGATGTAAACAATTTGGGTATAAATACAGGACCTAAGTGTCATATCCAGTGTGTCCAAGAGGAATAGCCACATGGCTGCTATGGATGCTTAGACACCCAGAAAAAGGGAGCAATTTTGTTTCATTTTTTTCTGAACACCTGTAGCCCTGGTGGTAAAAAGCCATCAGCTGTTTAGAATTAATCATGCTAGAGGTAAAATTGTTTGGGCTTATTTGGGTATTAATAAATTGCAACTGATTTAAAACAGCATCTGGTGTCAGGTGGCTTTATTGGATTACCAGGGACCACTAACCACAAACCTTGTACTTTTACTACCTTACTGTCATCAGTGTGGTATAGTTTTTTTATTTACACACCTGTCCCAAGGCCCTCTGCTGATACAGGTGGACATTGTTAGTGTGAGGCATTATATCAACAAGCAAGAGGGGACTCATTCCTATCCCCTAAGCAGAAAAACAAATTGAGTTTGGTATTGGGCTCTGCAATATGGTCTGGAACTGTCAGCAGTACATGTTCCAGGCACCCAAAATGTCTTGACAGGCCATGCAGGTCCCAGTCCAGGATGCATGAATAGGAAATGCTGACCTCAGTAGTTGAAGACCTCTCTGACTGATGAGGTCATCCAGAGTTGGATGTTTTTGCATCCCCAAACAACACAAAACTGCTGCTTTTTTGTTCACTTGCTCCAGGGCCTGGGGTTTTCTGTCAAGGCATGTTGTCCCTCTCTTGGAAAGGGAGGTTCCTATATGCATTCCCTCTAATTCAGAGAGTACTTTCAAGCTCCAAGTGGAGGGGGCAACTTTTATACTCATTGCTCTTCTAGGGCTTCGACAGTTCTGGTTCTCCTTACTGCAGCAGCTAGCAGTGGAGTCCCCAGTGCCACTGCCCCTGTCCAAGGGTCTACTGTCACAGTAACAGGGTACCCTGCTCCATCTGAACCTGAAATTTCTCCATCTACATGCATGGCTCCTGAAGACATAGCTATTGCTAGTTTGGGGGTTTCTCAAAAAGTGGCTGATGTTCTAGTGGCTGCTAGAAAGCCTTCCACCAGATTCACTTATTCTATAAAGTGGAAGCAGTTTGCTTTATTGGTCACTTCCCACCACCTGGATCTGTTCAGCTGTTTAGTCACCCAGGTTCTAGAGTATCTGCTGTCCTTATCAGATTCAAGCCTCCAGTTTTCCTCTATCAAGGTGCACCTGGCTACCATATCAGCTTTCCATGTGCCTATAGAGGGCCGTGTGGTTGCCCAGATGGAGGTGGCCCATATGTTTTTGAGAGGCATTCTACATCTGAAGCCTCCCATCCATAATCCAATCTTGGCCTGGGACCTGAATTTTGTTTTGGAAAAGCTTACTTTTGCCCCTTTTGAGCCAGTCGTGACTTGTGGCTTACGCTTTCTTTCTTGGAAACTATTTAGTTGCAAATACTTCTTCATGAAGGATTTCAGAGCTACAGGCTCTAATGTGTGAGCCTCCTTATTTGATTTTTCACAAAGACAGGGTACCAGTTCTAAGTTTCTTCCAAAAGTGGTGTCTGAGTTTACTTTAAATCAAACCATCCACCTGCCACTTTATTATCTTGAGCATGCAAATCCAGGGGAAGTATTGCTCCATACTCTAGATGTACATAAAATGCTCAAATACTGCATACATGACACAAAGGGCTGCAGAAAGTCCTTGTAGCTTCTTGTTTAGTTTACCCCTGGGAAAGCAAGTGCCCCAGTTTCTAAACAGTACTTGTCCAAATGGCTAGCTATCAGTATTACATTTTGTTATAGGTAGTATGGCAAGGAACTTCCTGGGGTGGTTCGTGGTCATTCTACAAGAGGCATGACCACCTCTGTTGCTTGTTTTAAAAATGTTTCTGCTGCAGACATTTGTGCAGCTGCCACCTGGAGTACTGTCCACACCTTCACTAAACACTACAGTCTGGACATTGTCTCTCATAAAAGAGCTGGTTTTGGCCTAGTTGTGCTACAAGGACTACTTCCTTAAGCATGTAAGCTTGAGCCACCCAGATTTTTCACTGTCAGTACTGCTTGATACTCATTTCATAGGTGTGGCCTAATGAAAGAGAGAGCCTTGAAGAAGATAAAACAGTTACATACTTACTGTAACAATAGATCTTTGAGAGAATCTCTTTCATCAGGCCATGCTGTCCCACCCTCCTTCCCACTTATGTGCTTGAAACTTGCTTTTGTTGCTCCTATCTCCATTCTAGTCTACCTATTGCCATATGCCTCACCTGGGTTTGTAGAGTACTGGGTTCTCTTCTAGTTCCCTACAGAGGGGTCCTCTGAGTATGATCTCTGTCAGGGAACTGAGGAGAGATGGGGCTGCCCACGTTTATATTCGAGCCGATGTCTGATGTTGTCACAAGTGGCCCCTGGCTGACTACTTGCAAAAGTTTCTGTGTGGTCCTAGTGCTTGGCAGCTTATTGTTCCATAGTTGTGGTCAGATGAAAGAGATTCTCTCGAAGATATAATGTTATGGTAAGTACGTAACTGTTCTTCTCTCCAGTTCCCAGTCGGTTCCTAAGAACCAGAGAAGGATGCATTGTAATGCAATTCCCGCCTAGCAGAAACCAATTGCATTTGCATAAAAATTTTTTAGACCACCAAATAGTAAGACCAAACAGAGTGTCACCTGGGAAGCACCATGGTTGATAGTAGCACTAAGTTAAAAACAGTTTCTTTGTAATGAAATATTGACCATCTGTAAATAGTTTCTGGATGATGTTTTTGTATAATATGTCTTTGGATATTTATGTTTTTATTCTGAAGGAAAATTTATAAAAAGAGTATACAAATTAAACTGCTTATTGTTTTATTAGTGAAAGCATTGTATCAGTCTGTAAACATACATGGTTCCTGCCTGAAGGGAATTAAATCACATTTTAACTAAAAGCTTAAACTGCTTCACTTTTTCATTCCCTGAGAGAACAAATATTTATGTGTGTGTGACTGGGAACCAAATATTTCATTTCTCTGGTCTTATCAGTATTTGGTGTAACTGACAGACCTAAAAAGAGAACAGGACTTACAGGTTTTAAAAATTGCTCAAATTGCTTTCAGCTACTGGCAAAGGCAGACTGCGATGAGCTTTGTTTAAAATGCATGGGTCCTGATCATGATTTTATTAACCATGAGCTCTGTAAAAAGTTTTACCCTAAAACATGAAAGAAAATTACTTTAAAAAGAGAAGGATTTATGGCTTCTCAGTCTGCCGGTATGTCACTAAAGTCAAATAAAGACTTAGAAGGAGTTCCTAATGATGGTGGAAAGAATACATCAGAGGGTTATTCTCATGTTCAGCAGTCCATGTCAAAGAGGATAGACAAAAAAGATAAATCCATCAGATAATCATGGTAAATACTGTATATCAGGGAGTCTGAAGGAGGAAAAACTGAGTCTAATGATGGCAAAAATATAAATAAAAGAGCCTCAGAGCAGGTACTGGATCCAGTGCCTGCTAGGAAAAAAAAAACATGTCCATGCCACTCCTCCTGCAAAGGAAAAGGAGCAGGCTGTAGATCGGAAACAAATGCCCTCAACAGAGGACAGGACTAAGGTGAAATCCTTCCAGGCTATGGTAAACTTCCTTAATGTTCCTATTGCCCCTCTCCAGGCTTTGGTTCCAGATCACTTGCCTGTGGAGAATGAGGATGTATATTACAAAGAGGAAGAGGAAGGTGAACCCATAGAACCCAATGGTTCTCCTGACCAAGAATTGTGATCCCCACCAAGATCTACAGAGGATTACACCCCTTACTCCACATTCATCAAACAGATGGTGAACTCTCTTAACATCTACTCTCATGAAACAGAGAAGGATGAAGAGGAAATAGAGTTCATGAGTATGATGGGGTTAGCTCCCACAAGGAGACTACTAGTCCCCATCCACAAATCACTCAGCGGAAGACAAGAAAGCCCTTGAGCTACATCACAAATCATGTCAGCACCCAGCTCAGCTGCTGGCATTGTTAAAAAAAGGTTGAAAAGCAGTATCAGGTGGATAGATAGGGTTAGAATACCTGTATGCTCGCCCAGATCAGGAAGGAGTGATACAGGCAGCTGCTTGTCAGAAGACCAAGGTGACTCTGTCCACACAGCCTCCTAAGAAGGATTCCAGGAAACAGGATACCATGGCCAAAAAAATGTACACAACAATTTCCCTGCTCCTGAGAGGCAGCTTATTTGGCATACACAATACAGTACCAGAAATCATTGCGGAATGCAGTACAGGCACTGACTGATAAGATAAATGGTGAAGTGGCACAAGACCTGGCTGCCACAGCGAAGTCAGCCCTGGATGCCACTAAATCTCAAATCTTCTTCGAGGACATCTCGCTCCATTGAGCCACATCATGGAACTGTAAGCAGCTGATGTCAGGGCAGTCTGGATATTTTTGCTGACTTGGGCTGCCCACTTCAACATGCCTAATCATCACCTATATCATGTGGGCATCCTCAGCATGCCTCAGTTCTTTTTCCCATCATCAACTGCTCATCAGTCCACCATTTCCGAAGAATGCCATCAAACTCTGCAAGTATCACTAATGCTGCTACTTCTTGTTATTTTAAAACTTTTCTTTAAACTCATCTTTATTCAGAAAAAAATGCACAGAGTTAAATACATGCCAGAGCAAATAATACATAAGCCAAAGAAGTACAATTTATGACTTAGATCGCATGTACAATTGGTTCTTATGAAATGGTTAAAAAAAGAAAGGTTAATAAAAACCAAAGTTAATTAACTTCATTTGTAGAAAGTGGTAAAACTACCTTTCCATCAGTAAAATAATTAGCTGATTTTCTGAACCATACTATTTAAATTCTATAGATATTAAAAACCAAAAACAAACAAACAACACAAACATGGCTAAACAGGGGTGCATAAGTATCCCCACTGAGCTCTAAGTCCAAGACTTACACCTTGACAGGGCAATCAGCACAGATCTAATGAAAAGGATAGGATGAAGAAAATGACTTGGAGAAGGCAAAGACTCCTCTTCCTAAAGTTAATCATCCACCCGGCACCCATTCCTCTCCCTAAAGTTAATCATCCACCTGGCACCCCCTCCCCAGCTGTCTCCTTCAAAAATTAGACTTCTTTTATGGTACCTCCCTCACGGCCCACTGTTGCAAGGCCTAACCACTTTCAACAAGTTTATCTTACTTCAAATGCAATTTAGCAGTAACAAATTCCATCTCACATAATTGGTCCACTCTGTCAAAGAGGGAGTTACAACATCTAACCAGTGTGCCGTGATGCACTTCAGGTCAGCTACAAGGAAAGCTAAAGCTGCTTGATGAGGTCCTGTCTGCATTCTAGAGATAGTGGGCAGACTCAGTAGCCATTCTGTAAATGTATCGGTGATGGTCTGTTGCATAATCTGACAGACAGAGTCCTGTACCTGCTGCAGGAATAGTTGCAGTTTGGAGCAGTTCCCAAAGATATGAAGGTGTGAACCTTCCCCTCCACATTGCCTCCAACATGTTAAAACTTTTATGTCACCACCGAAAGAGAAGGAACTGTTGTTTTGTTACTGTTGTTGCTGCAAGGTGAACATCTATAAAGATCACAACCATGCCATGTGCATTGTCATAGAGGCATAGGTCAGGAAGCATAGACAGACCAGGAGAAGGTATAACATTCGCAAGTAGCATTTTATTATTATCAATAACAATAAGATGCACAGGATAGCTCTTCACAAAGGCAGTACAAAGAAACAAAGTCCTTCATCTGAGAGTCTCTCTTCAATTTAAGTCTCAAGCTCTCTCTCTCTCTTACTTGACAAAACATTGCTCTCTTTATAGGAGAAGTCTTTGCACAGCAGTTTAACCTCTGCATCCTGTTCTTGTAAGATTCATTTCTTGTTTTTCACAAAATGCAACAAGCCTTTTTTTACTGACCTTCCTCTGACCAGCCTGAAGACTACGTTAGTCTTCTTAACAGGTACAACCAGTTAAGACATTCTGTCCCAGTGCTAGTTTTCTGTTGATAATTCTGCAAACAAGTTTATAGAGGTCAAAATATAGCTCAAGGCTGACCCATTGTATTACAGATTGCCATTTTTTTAAAAACCCAGATAGCTTTCTGTAGTCATTTCAACAGTATAACGATATACATTTGCAAACCAAGGGATCCCAGTTTCACATAAAGATTCACATATATTTTTTTAACCATGGAGGAGCAAGGGGAGAAAGAAAGAATAGAAACAGCAAGTGAAGAAAGGGATGTAACGGGGAAATTGTGGGATCATTGGAGTAGCTAATTCCTAGGCGCTACAAAAAAAATTTGCTTTGTACAATCAGACAGACAAGAGGCAGAATAGGAGAGGACAGGATAGATCTTTGCTTTTAACTCTCTCTGCATAACAAATAGGACAACCTTGCCATGTGCATTCGCTGCTTAGGCCTCACTCATGACATTAAGGCCTGCAGCATCTGCCAATGCTTTAACCAGGCCAGCAGAAGACAAGAAAGCCCTTGAGCTATATTTAAAAATAAATGCAATGGAGGAGAAATAAGGTGCATCAAAGGTGGCTTTGCCATAGTCAACTCTTCCTTCTATTCCTGGTTCACTGTCGACTCTCCATTCTCCAAAGTCGATTGCTCTGTTGCAGATTTCACCAAAAAGAATTACAAGTCAGCCAAGCTGGAAGACAAGCACTGCCAATCTGACAAGGATAAGAGGCATAGAGAAAAACTGCCTCTCTTGAATGTTCACAGTCTCCTCTTAAAAGAGGCAAGTCAACTGAAAGAGACAGGTTCCAGGCCAAGGCCTCCAGTCCTACTGCTCCCCACAACCATCTCTCAGAAACCAGGGTCGGAGTCTGGTATGGGTTCCACTCCCCCTAGGTGGTATGCTGCCAATACCGCTGTCTGGCAGTGTCCTTTTGGTGGTTCCACCATCTTCGAACCACTCGGGGCCTTATCGTTGTACAGCTGCTATACCAAACAATGTCAGAGCTCTTTCAAGAGTAACAAGAGGGTAGCAGGCAGAGTTGCATCAAAATGTGAAAGGCAGTGTGTGAATGCAAGAAGTCTAGGAAATAAAATTCCAGACCTAGAAGCCATCATGGTGGGGGGCTGACCTGGATATCATGGCCATTACTGAATCATGGTGCACAGGAATCCACGACTGGGTCATGGCCATACCAGGCTTTACTCAGGTCAGGAAAGCTATGGGGAAAGGAATGAAGGAGGGTTGGTGCTATATACAAGGGAGGGTATCAAAGCGACAGAGGCACAGGGAATCCAGGCAGGAGTGGAGGGGTGAAAGGTACTGTCAGTCACCCTGAAGAAGGGAAACAGAGCCACTATTCACACTGACATGATCTGCAGACCTCCATCATGGGAAGAATTTAGATAAGGCACTGGTGGAAGCCACTGGTACAATGGCAGAAAAAAGAGAGGTGCTGCTGGTAGGGGACTTCAGTCTGCTGTATGTAGACTGGAGCCTCCCAGCCACCACTTTAGCTAGAAGTGGGGACATCCTGGAGTCTCTGCAGGTGATGTTTCCCAGGCAACTAGTCAGGGAGCACACTCATGAGGGGGCTGTACTAGACTTGGTGCTCACAAACAGGGACAGTATTGCAGATGTCAAGGTGAGAGGCCACCTGGAGACCAGTGCTCACCATACAGTATGGTTCAACATAAGGATGGTGGTGGAAGGGAACCACACAAGGACGAGGATCCTGGAGTTCAGGAGGGCATATTTTTTTTAAAATGGGCGAATGCCTCAGAGACGACCTAGTTGGGGGATGACCTGGGTGGGGTGGAGGAACAGTGGGCTAAGTTAAGGAAAAGCATAGTGAAGGTAACAAACTTCTGCACAAAGGAAGTGAGCAAAAACAACAGGAAAAAGATTCCACTATGGTTCCTGAAGGGAATGGCTGAGAAGGTAAAGGCTAAAAGGATAGCTTTCAGAAAGTATAAAGTGATGCAGAAGGAAGAGGACAGAGAAGTGTATCAGGAGAGGTAGAGGCAGGCAGGGAAAGAGGTGAGGAGTGTATAGGTGCAAACTGAATAAGAACAGCCCTAGAGGTAACAAAAGGAGATAAGACTTTTTGTAGGTGCAGAAGTGAAAGAGGAAGACTAGGGGAGGGTTTATGGGGTTAAGGGCAGGCATTGGCTGGCCTGGTGGCACTGAGGGTTGAGGTGCTGAACACCACACCTCATGCCACACTGGCGACCCAGGGTTGGAAGCGACCTCAGGTAGCTGGGGGTAGGCACGGGATGGAGAGGATCGAGCATCCAAAGAACTGCTCTCCTCTCCCAGGGAGGGGAGGGTTGTTGCCCCACTCCTTGGCTGCCC
This sequence comes from Neoceratodus forsteri, assembly GCA_016271365.2. NCBI lineage: Eukaryota > Metazoa > Chordata > Ceratodontiformes > Ceratodontidae > Neoceratodus > Neoceratodus forsteri. The sequence goes on along the minus strand of CM028129.1, from coordinate 1,117,056,968 downwards.
CCTAGTGGAGGTCAGAGGGCAGCCCCGGAAGTCGGGAGACACAGAAGTGTGGTTATGTGACATGCATGCCTCCACACATGTACATTCACACCACGGGGTGTACGGGAAGAAAACAGAAAAGAAACTGGAAAACGAATATGGAAAAAAAAAAAAAAAAAAAAGGAAAACGAAGGGCAGGCAAGAACTGTGCAGAGGAGAACCAAGAGAAAGTGGATATCCTGAATATTTTATTTCAGTCTTCACATGGAGGGAAGGCTACATAAAAGAAACAGGGGCACTGGGGGAAGAGAGGTAGACACAAGTCCCTTTATAGAGGAGAGTCCTGAAGTGACTCTCAAATCTGAAAGTGGACACAACTCTGGTGCCAGACGGCGTACACCAAAGAGTACTGAGGGAGCTTAGAGAGGTACTAACTGCGTCTCTGATTGTCCTTTTTAACCACTTTCTGGAAACAGGAGTGGTTTCAGAGGACTGAAGGAAGGCAGGTGTAGTCCCGCTTCACTGAAGCGGTAGCAGGAAGGAGGCTGGCAACTATAGCCCAGTCAGCCTGACATCAGTGGTGGGGAATCAGAGTCACTATGAAAGGAAAGGATTATGGAGCATCTTGAACCCAGTGGGTTTCAAGACTCGAGGCATTTTGGTTGCATGGGGGGAGGGGGATCTTCTCAGACAAATCTGATAGATTTCTTTGACTGGGTGACCAGGGAAATAGATCAGGTTGGGCGGTGGATGTGTCCTACTTAGATTTCAGTAAGGCTTTCAACACTTTTCCACATAGGAGGCTCTTAAAGAAACTGGGCAGCTTAGGGGTGGGTCCAAAAATGGTGAACTGAGTAACAAATTGATTAAGGGATAAGTGACAGAGGGTGGTGGAAAACAGAGTTCACTCTGGGGAAGGGAGAGTGATCAGAGGGGTGCCACAGGACCCAGTACTGGGACCAATCCTCTTTAATGTCTTTATAATTGGCATTGCAGATGAGCTAGAAGGGAAGGTCGACTTCTTTGTGGATAACACCAAAATCCGCAATAGAGTGAACATTCGGGGGGGGGGGGTGAAGAGAATGTGTAGCATACAAAATGGGAGAAAAGGTACTGACAATCATCAAACAGGAAAGGGACCTTGGAGCAATCATATCTGATGACCTCAACGTGGCGAGGTGGTGCGACAAGGGAGTGGGTAGGGCCAGTGGGATGTCGGGGTGTATAGGGAGGGGTATCACCAGCAGAAGAAGGGATGTGGTGTTGCCACTGTGTAGATCACTGGTGAGATCCCACCTGGGGTACTGTGTCCAGTTCTGGAGACTACATCACAGGAACGACATTGACAGAGCGGAGGCAGTCCAGAAGAAAGCATCTAAAATGGTTCAAGGCCTACATCAGAAGCCCTATGAGGAGAGACTAAAGGACCTCATCAATATGTATACCCTGGAAGAGAGAAGGGGAGAGGGGGGACATGATAAAGACCTATAAATGCCTCACAGGGTTAAATAACGTACAGAAGGGGAATGTTTTTCGGAGGAAAAGATGCACAAGTACAAGAGGACATGCAGTGAAGCTGGAAGTGGGTAAATTTAAGAGGGATATGAGAAATTTCTTCACTGAAAGAGGGGTGAATGCCTAGAACAGTCCTCCTGCGGAGGTGGTGGGGGCGAAAACAGTGGTTGGCGTCAAGCATGCATGGGACAGGCACAAGGGAATCTTACAGGGAAGAAGGGGGGGCAGAGATTCAGTAGGGTCTGTGGCAATGGTATAGGCAGTGAAAAAAATGGGCAGACTGGGTGGGTCAAGCAGTCCTTATCTACTGTCAAATTCTATGTTTTTTATTTTCCACATGGCTGTCAGCTCTAATGACTCTGCCTCACGAGTCTTAGCTCATTCAATGGCATTGAGATTTGCCTGGCTAAGGCTACCATCCTTATCCAGGACACACTGGCTAAGCCATTGATTTCCACTTTGAGGGAGATTCCCCATCTGGTAACAAAACAGAAGCACACATGAAAAAAGTGGATGAATGCAAGTCCGCTTATAGAAATAACACTGTGAAAGAAAAGGCCTCCATTTCTTACAGGCCTTATGAATGTGGAGGGAGGGGCAGGGGTTACTATCTAAGACCCTATGCTCCCTTTAAGTACAAACCTCAAAGAGGTTACTACAGAGGCAAAGGCAGGAGGGGCTCCAGATGTGCTGTAGCACCAGCCCACAAGCCACAGCCAAAACAAAATGATGATTCTGCCCAGGTTGCCAGTCAAGCATTGCCAGTGGGGGGTGCGGGGGGGGGGAGCAGGCTGGCCCACTACTTTCAGGAATGGGTAAAAAAATACCACAGACAAGTGGGTCCTGGAAGTAGTAGTGGGTCTTTGCATTTCAAAAGGTTCCAAAAACTGCAGAGATCAATAAGCTTCTCAGCCCATTCACCAACAGAAAGAATTCTGCTGGAACTGGAAGTAAAGTAACCGCTACAGGCAAAGGCAGTAGAAAGGGTCACTACTTCACAGTGGTGAAAGGGCCTGTTTTCAAGATACTCCATTTCCACAATAAAAATGGGAGAGTGGTGACTCATTCTTGAGCTAAAATTTCTGACCAAACATATCAAAAAAGAAAAGTTCATGGTGGTCACACTGGGTAATTGGGTAACCGGGAGACTGGTTGAAGCCACAGGATCTGAAAGATGCCTACTTCCATATTCCAATCAGACCCAGCCACAGAAAATATATTGGGCTTGGGCTGGAAAACTGTCAATATCAGTTTGTAGTCCTTCCCTTTGGCCTCAGCTAAACACCAAGGATATTTTCACAAATTGCCTAGCCGTGGTAGCACCACAACCGAGAAGACAAGGTGTGGTGTTTTTTTCCTACCAAGACATCTGGATAGTCTCAGGAAAAACAGATCAAGAGGCAAGGTTCTCCATACAAAAGGAGAAGAGCAAGTCAGCCCAGTGGCAAGGAGGGTTGAGGCACTGGACACCACACCGGTGACCTGGGTTCAAGACTGAGCCTGGATAACTGAAAGCTGTGGGGAAAGAATGGAGGTCGAGCTAAGTCCCTAGGATGCCAGGTGATGTGGGGAGGGGCCTGTACTGGAGGAGCATAAAGTGCACCCTAGAAAGTCTGGGATTCCTGATAATTCTGTAGGCATCTCAAACAGAACCAGTTCAGGTGTTGGACTTCATATGTGCAGAGCTGGATGTCATGCAAAGAAAGGCTTTCCTTCCACAGTACTTTAATTGGTATCAAAACTGATTGCCAGTGAATAATCTTTCATACTGGGCTACCCAATGCCTGCAAGAGACTTTCTGCAGTTACTGGGTCACATGGCCTCATTCATAGCCAGATTTCAGATGAGGGACATTCTGTCCCAAATATCAGGTTCACTGTACAAGCTAGTGCTAGCCACAAAGACCTTTTTGTAAGCACTAGAGTGGTGAAAGGAGGAAAGCAACCTTAGAAAGGGCATTCCCTTTGTACAGCAATCCCCAACAAGTATTCTTGTGATAGATGCTTCACTCCTACGGTGGGGTGCCCAACTGGAGGATCTCACAGTGAGTGGCATGCCCACCTGGAGGAGCTCACAATAAGTGGCATCTGGAGCCCACTAGAGACTCAGGAACAGATACATTTCCTTGAGTGCAGGCCAGTATAACTGGCAATGCAACCTTTTTTCACCCAGCTACAGGGTTGCACAAACAACACCACAACAATGTACTAAATAAAATGGGAGGAAAAGATCCTTAAAACTGTACAGAAGCTATGAGGATCTGGGATCTGGCTTAGTCCTTGGACACACAAATTTCTGAAGTACATCTGCCAGTCAAGAACAATATGCTGGCAGACTCCCTAAGCAGAATCAGCCAAGGAAATCATGATTGGACCTTAAACCAATGTAACTCATGCTCTGGCCAAGAGCGGCATCTGGAACCCCCCCAACTTGTACCACAGACAAGGCAACAGACCACAAGCTGGCATAACAGTAGGCATCACTGGCACTGGGGCAAATACCTGGCTTGGCAGTCTAAAGGGGTCGGGGGTTTAGGGTACAAAATAACATTTATATTTACTCCAGGTTCTGGGAGAGAGGTGCTAGGGCTACACTAGGTCTATCTTCTGAGGGAGCCCCATAACAATTTACACTCAGAAAGCACAGATGTAATGTCCAATACTAAAAATGGGATTGTACAGAATGGCTTTATTCACACAAGTTGGTAAAAATGCAGAATGAGGGTGGTCCCCCAGATGTGGTACTGTACATACAGAAGCAAGGCTTTTCTTTCCAGAACAACAACTGTTTGGGCATTTTAGAACAAACTTTTCCTCACACACATTTCGAACTGTCCATCCCTCTGTACTAGGAATCCCTGGAATTTTACTTTTCCAAAACAAGTGTATACTGTGGTAGTTGCCACACACTTAAAAACATTTCAAATCCTACTGGTGCGATGACATCTGTTAACATGCCCTGTTTAACCTGGTGCCCATATGTGAACCAGTTAGCTCTGACAGAGGAATCAAACTGGGGTTATGCCCAATCTTACCCCTTGCCCAGTCTCTGCCATCCCTTCTGGTTTATGCCAAAATGATACTCCATGTCCCACAAAAGGACTTCCAAACTTTAAACTTGAAACATTCAGCACACTGTTGTGGTGAAATAGGGGTCCTGACAGGTGCACTGTAGCCTTATCTCTGGGCACATACACCTCAGACCAACCCCCAAGAACAGACATGGAAACATGAAGAAGAAAGCATCTCTTTCCTTCACAGGTACCTTGTCATAGCTTCAACTGCACACACTTTCTCTCTGGGCAGCTGGCACTCTTCAGGATCTTCAGGGGATTGCCCTTTGGATCCACAGAAACACAGACCAAACCACATTTTCTGTGGAAATGACCCACTGGAGTCCTGCAGACAAACAGTTTCCACCATTTCTTCTGGTTCTGCTGGGTCACACACACTAGGGTGAGAAACTGCCGGGGATCCTTCACCCAATCTCATAGGAGACTGGCTGGCACCCCCACACTCTGAGCATTGCTGCTGGATCAGAGCTCCACTTCACACTACTGCTGACTACAGAATCACTGACTCCTGTCTCAGCATTCTAAACAACCCCTAGCAACTGATTCCAAAGTGGCTTATACTGCTGCGAGAATTCTAAATGACATAATCCATTCTCTGCTCAGCCTAGCTAAGTAAACAGTGATGTCATATGTAGAGGGCTCCTAATAAGCACCTTTACCAGCTGCCTGGCTAACCTGATGGGATTCTAGTAACCTCAGGGGACTGGGTGGTTACACTGACCGCCAACCAGACAAGCCTGCTGTCTGCAGCAAGGCTATGGTCTGCAACGCAGGCCATCCAAATCTTTGGGCATCCAACAGGGCAAGGTGGCCAGGCTCACCCCTACCTAGTCTGAAACGCAGGCAGCTTGCACCAGAGAACAGAGGCCTGCTGAAGCATCTTCAGCTTCACCTAACACCTGTCTCAGAACTTTCAGGGACTCCGAGACTGCCTGAAGCATGCTGTAATAGACATCACTGGTGACCCCTATCCAGATCAGGACTGCCAGCCTGTCTATCTCCCTAGCCCTCTAGAGAAAAGCTATCTGACCTCTGCTACCTAACTGAGGTAACCTATCCCCTCACTTTTCACAATTCTAAACTGTAGACTGCTTTAGAAGCATACATATGACATTGCTATGCATTTCCTGAACCCCAGAACTACATACTCTAAACCCGAAAAGCAGAAACACGGTTAACATGTCCTAGTTAAACATTCCTATTGCCCAAATTTACACTAACAGAGGACTCTGATAAGCCCTAAACATCCTCCTCTTGTCTTCTTTTCTTCTTTTAGGAACACCTGCAAAAGAAAACATTCAAAAACACATCCTGCAAGAAAAACACAGTGACCAAAACCTCCCACCAGCAGATACTAACCAATCCCAAAAAGTTTTTAAAGGATCTCCTACAAAAGATGGTATAAAACTATAAAGGAAACATATTTACAATAACATTTGGGGGGGATAGAGTCTCTACAAAATCTTTACTTTCAGGGAAGAAGTCCTGAGTGCACAAGGCACTCCATGCAAGAGGAGTCTCTATAGGCCAAAGTCTTCAAAAACTGTTCTTGGACAGGCTCGAGGCCTGCTGACACTGCAGTCCAGATACTAAGAGTATCTCTTTTGGACTAACAGTTCCATGGACATTTTCACTTATGTTGCACATTCAATAAACATAAAAAGTCAAAGAGGATAGTCTACACCTTACCAGACTCTAGGCGCATGTTGACAATCTGGATCACCTCTCTGGATCTGGGCTGGAAAAAATCTTTGGATTAGCTCTTCCACACCAGCTGCTGGACGTGGTTGCTACTGGACATGACCTGAATCTTCCAGATTGTGTGTATCCCCACTTCAAATGGGCCAGAGACATGCACCATTAGAGTTGCACCCTTGATGGTTTCTGCCACCTCGGATGGGCAGGAACATGCACCTTCCACTGCTTCCACATTGCTGTAGCTATCTTGGCACACATTGCTGGCTTAGTGGCACTCAGAGATAGTACCACTCAGGATGGGGGGCATAGACAATAGTCCCATCTAGATAAGTTATTTGCATGTTGTGAACTGTCTCTTGAACAGTCTTGTCTATTACTCTGACTGCATTAATGTAGAGAGTTCTGTCAAGCTACCAAAACTGCAACCTTTCATGACATAATTTGATTTTTACAAACTTGGTCACTCTGGGGTTGACATTAGCACTTGCTTTTACCCACAGCCATGTAGCTCTGTTTTCTTCAATTTCCTCCTATATTCACCTTGCAAAAAATGGATAGAACTGTCCGTACTTGGCCTCAGTCCTGTGTCTAACTAGACGTTCCTCCTTGCTGCTTTTGGGTAGACTTAAACCCATGACCTGACTTGGGGGTGGCCAGACCTGGTCAAGCCAGCTACAGATGTTCTCAACAGGGAAAAAGCAGTCCCTCCCTACACTTTCTATGACTTCTGAGCCCCGAACAGTCTCTTGTGGCTCATTTGCAATTGGGGCCACTGGCAGACCAGTTTCACTGCCAGTCGCCTTACCAACTTGCTCCAATTCTGCTTGCTGTACAGCTTCTGCCCAGGAACTGATAGCTGGTTCAGTCTCAGAAACTGTCCATTGCTCACTGCCTTTTGAGGTGGTTGCCTCCCATTGCAGTGCATCTTCCAGCTTGTCCTCTCCAATGAAGCTCGGACTTGGGCCTGATACCCACCGATAAACAGACTCAGTCTCTGGGTGGCTCTTTCAACCTTTTCTGGTGTGGAAAAGACCACTTCTTCCTGCCCTTACAAGTTACTCTGAGCTGCACCTTCGAAAAACTCTTTAACTAGCTCTTCAGATTCCAGTTTACTATCGGTCTTTTGCTGCACTGTGCAGATTGGACCCTCTACCAGTGTCCACATAGGGGCTAAACAAATTGCCTTTGCTTTTGCATATACAACACCACCTGCTATGCACATCCCCTCAGATCCAAGCCCCTGATTAGACTAACCATCCAGGTGGTGCGGCGCTTGGATTATCGCCACCACCTGCCCCTGCTCTCAGCCACAAGATACTTTCAGATCTGAGCCCCTGATTAGGCTAACCGTCCAGGCGGTGCAGTGCTTGCATTATCGCCGCTGACTGCCCTCGCATGCAATTGCAAGATACTTTCAGATATGGACCCCTTGGATCTCCGGTTCCTCAGTTTTGGTGGTCTCTCCTGGTGGTAGCTGTGATTGGCTGCAGCAGCTCTACCAGCACCACCTGATTGACTAGACTAGCTAGCCTGAGGACTTGACCTTCGGCGGTGCCCGCTGCTACTTATTTTTGGGGAAATTTCTTGTATTTTTTTCTTGAAGTTACGTAGATTCTATTCTGTTATAGTGGCAGTTAATCTGTTCCTACTGTTTACTGCTAAATTCTTTGTGACTCTCAGAGCTACACTTTTTTTACAAGTTTAATGAGCTGGAAATTTGTTTATTTGCACTATTTTTTCTAAAATGCATAAGTGTGACTGGCTTAAAGACTAGTTTCTCTGTCTAACTCTATTTCCTTGCCACTGGTGCCTGGTGCTGACCTGCCCCTCCCCTTGCTAAACTGCTACGCTTTTGTTGAAACCCCTAGCCCACCATTTAAGCTTTTGTTTCCCTCCCTGCCTCCGGCCCCACGCTGCTCTTTCTGTCTGTCCTGTGCCTCCCCCCCACCATACTCTGCTATAAACCAACCCCTACCTCTCTCTCTCTTCCTTCAGATCTGAGACCCTGATCAGGCAAACCGTCCAGTCGGTGTAGTGCTTGGATTATCGCTGCCGCCTGCCCCTGCCTGCAGCCGCAAGATACATTCAGGTACGGACCCCTTGGATCTCTGATTCCTCAGTTTTGGCAGTTTCTCCTGGTGCTAGCTGTAATTGACTTCAGCAGCTCTACCAGCACCACCTGATTGGCTAGACTAGCTAGCCCGAGGACTTGACTTTCTGCAGCACCTGCTGCTACTTATTTTGGGGGGAATTGTTCTCATTATCTCAGAATCATAGCTCAGCACTAAAATCCCAGACTCGGCCATCTCCATCTCTGGATACTCTTGTCTGCCAAGATCATAAGTCCAGGGCTGGAGGTGTCACTAGGTATATCTCTTCCTCCATCAAATGTTGTCTCTGCTTATCAACCTTCTCCCCCTCTGCCTATGAGCTGCTACTAATGAAAATAACCCTCCCCTCCTCCCTTCCCCTCTATGTTGTTGCCATCTACTGTTGTTCCAACTGTCTCTGAGCTCTCCTCTGTCTCTGATCTCCTCTCCACCATCTCATCTCTCACCACCCCTGGGGAATTGTACCTCCTTGGGGATTTTAACATAAACTGGCTCACCAGCAAGCAGTCAAAAGTCTGCAATCATGCAGCTTTTCTGAACTGAAAGCAATTAATAGATGACCCCATGCGCCTAAATTGTAAATCCAGTAAACATACATTACTCGACTGGGTTCTATCTTCATACCCCCACTGTGTCATTAAGTTTGGTATACTCCCTGATGCACTTAGTGACCACCACATGGTCTACTGCATGCACAAAATCCACCGTACAAAGTCCCCTTCTATCATTCTTAAAATCCGCTCTTTCCATTCCCTCAACATCTCTCAACATTCATAGTGAGCTGTCCAGCATTGACTGGTCACCCATCTCCACTGCCCCCTCTGTGGATGCAGCCCTGTCCTCCATTTACCATGCAATTCTTATCTGTCTGGGACCACCATGCCCCACTAAGAAATGCAAGGGTCCAAGGTAGCCACCTTTCCTAGGTCTCCACTGAACTCATTGCATATCAACGTGTGCATGACCAAGCATGGGCTACATACAAGACCTCAGGTGCCCCACAAGATCTTCAGCACTATCGCTCACTCCGGAATGCCTGTACCCATGCTATCCACCTCACCAAGGCAGACTATTTCAATGCCTCCTTCCAAGATAATATAAACAACCCTTCCAAATTCTGGAAGGTTATCAACGCCTTGTTTCCCCACCCACCCTCCCAACCACCTTTTCCTGTCCTAAAATTGGCTCCCGGATAATTGATGACCTATCCACCATGGCTGAGGAGTTCAATAACTTCTTTACTACCTGTGCCTCCTCCTCCATGCTTCCCTTCCCCACCCTCCTCTTCCCTCTAATGCCCCCCCACACTCAATCCCCAACCACCTCGCACGTCACCTTTAAACCTGTCCTCCCTGATGACACCCTTTGAGTTTTACCTGCCCTCAATCCCAACAAAGGAAAAAGCCCTGATGGTCTTGACCCTGAACTTCTTCACCTTTTTACCTACACTATTGCTCTCCCTCTGTCCTATCTTCTGAACCTCTCCTTCTCGCACACGCCTGTACCTAAGGCTTGGAAGTCTGCTACAGTGGTCCCTCTTCCCAAAGGAAAAGAATCCTCCAATCCTAGCAATTTCTATCCTATATCCCTGCTCCCTATCCTGGCTAAGGTTCAAGATCACCTGTCATTGGAGCAACTCTCCCTCTTACTTGACTCCTCCTTCTTCACCCCTTTCCAGTCTGGATTCTGAAAAACCCACTCCATTACCACCTCCATTCTCTGGTTCGCTGACTCTGTTCTCACAGGAATGGACCAGGGATGCATCACCTCTGCCATCTTTGTTGACCTGACCAAAGCCTTCGACACTGTTGCCCACTCCCTTCTCCTCTTCAAGCTGACTATGGCCGGCCTCTCAGATACTGCCACTGACTGGTTCCAGTCATACTTCACTGGCCGGACCTAATCTGTCAGAGTCAGCAACCCCCCTCCCCCCTCACTAAACACAGGTGTCCCCCAAGGCTCGGTACTTGGACCAATTATGTTTTCCATCTTCCTGAATGATCTCCCTGACATCTGCACATCTGCTAGCATACACATGTATGCAGATGACACCATGTTATTCTTCTCTGGGAGTTCCCCCTTCTGAAGTGACTACCAACCTTCAGTGGGACTTTAACAATGTCCAGTGCTGGTTTAGTACTAACCAACTATCTCTAAATGTCAAAAAAATGGTCTCTATGACCTTTGGCACCAGACAGAAGCTGTCCAGATTAGACTCCACCCCCACCTTTCATACCCTGACAGGTTCCAAACTGGATGACGTCCTCTCATTTAAGTACCTTGGGCTGTGGCTAGACAAAAATATAGACTTCGGTGTACATGTTGATGCCATTCACAAAAAACTCCTCCCTAAGCTTGGTGCCCTGTACAGACACCACAGCTGCCTGCCCATGCAAGCTAGGCATGATATTGTCCAAAAGATGATTCTCCCAGTCTTCAACTTTGGGGACATTGTTTTCAATTCTGCCCCTAAAACTACCCGCTGGACACTCTCTTCAATTTCTTCTGCCGCTATGCTTCCCTCTCACCCACCACTGCAATCTTTATACCTCACTTTCCTTCCCTTTTTTCTCTTCTATGCACCTGTCCCACACTGCTAACCTGGTAGGTAAATACTGGCTTGGCACTCTCCCATCTTACTTGTCCTCCCACTTATCAATCCCTCCCCCTCCTGCTAATCCCTCCAATCCTCAACACACAAAATGCTTGCCCTCCCACCATGGTGTACATCCTCTGGTCACACTGCCTTTTCATACTACTTCCCTAGTAGCTGGAATTCTCTCACCCTCGAAATTCGCTGTGCCCAATCTAGGTATTCCCTTGCACTCCTCCTTCCGAGGCACAGTGTTCACTGCTGCAACTGTAATTAAGCCCCCCAGCATAACGCCCCCTATTTACACCCCCTCCTTCTTTTTGCCCTTCACAAACCTTTCCAGTGTTCCTGCTACCCTCTTCTTCATCTACCTTCACCTCCTTCCACAACCCCCTTTCCTTCATTTTTGCAACCTGTTCCCCTCTCCTATTTCATGTCCTTCTAACATCTCACCATTCTACCTCAATATTGCCCTCACCCACCACCCCTCACTCTTCCATTCTCCTTCTTTCCACCCCTACTGCCTCTCCTTCCTCTCTCCCTTGCTACCTCCTTCCCCTATCTATTTCTCTCTTTTCATTTCCCCATCCCCTTGCAGGGTTTTCTGCATCCTGAAGAGTCAACATCCTGAAGGGGAGGAGGTCTTTGCTACCTTTTTTTCTCTTTATTCATATGCCAGTTCCCTAATCCCTTTGCAGGGTTTTCAGCACCATGGAGGGGAGAAGGTCTTGGCTACCTTTTCCCTCCCCTCCTACCGTCTTTAATTTCTCCTTACACATATTCAGCATACAGGGAAATTAACCTACCACTTAGTATCCTTCCCCACCTTACTATAAGCGCTTATCCTTTTTTTACCGTACACCTGCATTCATCCTCATGTTCCTAGCATTGCTTACTGTTCACAGTTTCACACCTATGAACTTAAATAGGATTAATTCAAAGGTTGTGTCCAAAAAAGTTATTGCTCTGTCACCATGATGCCCAGATATTGTTGTGCTTGATCTAGGTATTTTGTGTCTCATCTAAGTGTGTCCTTGTACATTACGTATCTTGTACATATCTATGCAAATTCAATGTTTATTGTACTTGGCTTGTAATGTATAATGTTTATAGAGCAGAACACTGTTCTCTTTATTGTTGGCTTTCTCCTTATTATTTATTTAATTTATTTATTCTTTGGTAACTGGGTAAGTGCACTGATCCTGGGGACCATTTTCAGGCATGACACAGGCCAGCTGGTGGCAACTAAAATACATAGGTATTTACAGGTAATAATCACAATACAGGTACATACAGGTCATAGTCACTATACAGATACAGACAAGTAACCTCCTCCCCCCAAGATGCTTCTGGAAATGAGCTGTTTCACAGTTCTTGTTGTTTTCCTGGTGAATCTCTTCTAAATAAATAAAAAATAAACACACATTCCATACTGCCTACTGCAATCCTTGCAGTGTGGTACCATTAGGATGTCACTTCCTGTCCTCAGGCAAACCACACAAATGTTCATTGGGAAGTTTGGGAAAGCTACATCAGCTGGGGCTCCTTCGCAATTATACATTTGTTCATATTCAGCAAGTTTCCTTTCTCGTTGGTTGACCCACACTCTAGCTTGGAGAGGGTATCCGGTTTTTTTGGCCTGTCATTTTCTGAAAAACGAACACACAAGCCCCAGTTACTGCTCTGCTCTTTGTATCTAGTACTGGTTATGACCTGGTACATTTGCACAATCCGATTTGCTTCCTTGCTACTGCTGAAACATGCTGCCTGACTGCACTCTGTTTCAACCACTCACTGTTCTTTCTTTGCATCTTTACTGAAACTGTGGTCTGATTTGCATTTGGTTTCATACATTTGCACACATTTTCTGAAACTGTTGCCTGACTTGCATTTGGTTTCACACATTTTTCACACACTTTCTGTGGTGTTTTCTGCTACTGCACCCTCTGCCCAACATGGTACCTGGTGGTTTGTTTACTTTCTTACAGACTAGGCCCCAACATTTATTTATTGTTTTTATTTTAGTCTTTGGTAACTGGGTAAGGTCCACTAGGTATAAGTGCCTGTTTCAGGAGCACTGGGCGGTTAAGTGACTTGCTCAGAGTCACACAGTATGCAAGTGGAGGTTGTGAGAATCAAACTCAGGTCTGGTCTTCTGGATGTATCAAGCTAGTTCACATCTCATTCTTCTAATCTCTAGGCTATACTGCCAACATGGCCACTGAAAACTTTTCTGCATTATACACATTGCTTTAACTTGCAATTGCTCTCTGACTTAGTGTCTTGCTGTTTCTATGCACAACCTTGCAATTTTTACTTTTGTAAAACTCAGCAGTCTTTAAATCTCTTGCACACTTTCTGAGACCTTGTTTAGCACTGCCCTTGGTTAGACTATTAGCTTGTTTGCTTGCTACCTGCTATAGCTACTACAACTCAGTCCATTAGCCCCCAACATTTTGCTTTGCTCAGTCCTTACTGACTCTTAGCATTAGATTTATTGCTTTGCACACAGTTCGTTTGTTCACAGGCATTTACTTACTGCAGAAAGTAGCTGGTTCCCTCTAAAGATGGCTGATGGCCTGCTGATGAATTTGAGGGATTTTCAGGTTGGTTGGGCTATTGAGCCCACGGATCGGTACTGCATGCACTGTGATCACTGCCTTAGCAGTCAGAAGTTAGGAGAAGCCCGAATTTGCTTTTAAAAGTCCAAGAACAAAGTCCAAAAGTCTTTTTCTCCAACGCAATGATTCTCTGCTGCTGCTCACTGCCCGCATGCTCCACGCTTTCCTCCTTGAACACTTTTCTGGCACTGAGACTCCAGGCAATGGGCGGAACTTGGTTGTGTTTGATCAATCCCATGACACCATGCAAATGAGCTCTCTCCTGCTTGTTCTCCTTCGTGACGATCATCAGGCAAGTGAAATTTAAACAGCAAACTAACTTTTTTCTCCGCTTGAAATTTCAATGGGCAAGAGTGGTTTTTGGGCAGTTAGGCACACTTTTTTGTACATTTCCACTAGTGACTCCCCAGGTTTTCACAACACACACCTGAAACTTTCTGGAGACTTAGTCAATAATGTTCTTAAAGTCCACAGATACTTTTACCTTTGAAATGTTGACTTTTTAACAGTTTTAAGCACTTTGTATGGCAGGAGCACACATTGCTCAGTTCACCAGTCTTTAGCACTTTGCATGGCAGATTTTCTAGCATACAATCAACACATTTTTCCACAGAAAACACAGGCAGCACAACTCTTCTCAGAAACACAGGCAACAAGATTCCTTGGATGGCACTTTACTGGGCACAACTTTATTTGTCCTTGGCAATGATTCCTGTTATGGGGGCCGCCCCCCTCCACCAGACAGAAAGAGCCTAGACATACCCTCAACATTATCCTCCCCCAAGATCTTTGGACAAGCCCACAATTTCGAAACCCATGCCCTGGCCAAGTGCAGCATTATGAAACCAGACCCCCTAACTTGTATCACAGACGAGGCAACAGGCCACAAGTTGGTATAACAATAGACATCACCCCTAGTGCTGGGGCAAATACCTGGCTCATCAGTCTAAAGGGGTCAGGGGTTTACGGTACAAAATAAAATTTATATTTATTCCAGGTTCTGGGACAGAGGTGCTAGGGCTATGCTAGGTCTAACTTCTGGGGGGGGGGGGGCGCATAACAATTCACACTCAGAAAGCACAGATGTAATGTCCACTACTGAAAATGGGATTGTACAGTATGGCTATATTCACACAAGTTGGTAAAAATGCAGAATGAGGGTGGTCCCCCAGATGTGGTACTGTACACACAGGAGCAAGGCTTTTCTTTCCCAGAACATCAACTGTTTGGGCATTTTAGAACAAACCTTTCCTCACATACATTTCGAACTGTCCATCCATCTGTACTAGGAATCTCTGGAATTTTACTTTTCCAAAACAAGTGTATGCTGTGGTAGTTGCCATACACTTAAAAACATTTCAAATCCTACTGGTGCGATGACATCTGTTAGCATGCCCAGTTTAACCTAATGCCCATATGTGAACCAGTTAACCCTGATTAAGGAATTGAACTGGGGTTATGCCCAACCTTACTCCATGCCCAGTCTCTGCCATCCCTTCAGGGTTATGCCAAAATGATCCTCTTTTTGCCACGAAATGCTAAAGGACTCCCAAACTTTAAACTTGAAACATTCAGCACATTGTTGTGGTGAAATAGGGACCCTGACAGGTGCACGCTAGCTTTACCTCTGGACACATACACCTCAGACCAACCCCCAAGAACAGTCCCATGAACCTGTACTCATGGCTTTGTTTGTTCCTTTGATACTGGCATGGAAACATGAAGAAGAAAGCATCTCTTCCCTTCACAGGTAGCTTGTCTTAGAATCAAATAGAAACATAGAAACATAGAAGTTGACGGCAGATAAGGACCGCAAGGCCCATCCAGTCTGCCCATTTCTTTTTCTACCTTATAAATGTGCCATCGTCCTTTGCTCTGCCAGTGGCCTATCTATTCATACTCATTTGTATTGCTCCCTTATGCCAATCCCATGCCTGTTTGAAGCCCTGCACTGTATTCATAGCCACCACTTCTTGAGGTAGGCCATTCCATGCATCCACCACCCTTTCTGTGAAGAAGAATTTCCTCACATTCCCCCTTAATAGGCCCCCCTCTAATCTCATGCTGTGTCCTCTTGTCCTGCTATTTTTCTTATATTTAAACATGTTAGACTCTTTCAATGCCCTTAAGGTGTTTGAATGCCTCGATCATATCACCTCTCTCCCTCCTTTGCTCAAGGGTATACATATTGAGCTCTGTTAATCTGTCCTCATATGTCTTCTGATGCAGTCCCTACACCATTTTGGTTGCCCTTCTCTGGACTGCTTCAATTTGGTTAATGTCCTTGTGAAGGTGTGGCCTCCAATACTGCATGCAGTACTCCAGATGGGGCCTAACCAGTGTCTTGTAAAGAGGGATTATTACCTCCCTCTTACGACTTGTGATACCCCTACTAATACACCCTAACACCCCCTAGCCTTACCTACTGCTTTAGAGGTCTGCTTGGATGATTTCAGGTCATCAGTGATGATGATGCCCAAGTCTCTTTTTTCCTTTGTGACTGCTAGCAACTCCCCTCCCAGCCTATAGGTGGCTTCAGGGTTTCTCTTCCCTATGTGCATGATCTTGCACTTCTTTGCATTAAATCTCAGTTGCCACTCTTCTGACCATTTTGCTAGTTTATCCAGATCTCTTCTCATTCTGCCCACCCCATCTGGATCATCTACTCTGTTGCAGATCTTGGTGTCATCTGCATGCGTCAAATGCATGCACTTTCTCTCTGGGCAGCTGACACTCTTCAGGATCTTCAGGGAATTGCCCCTTGGATCCACAGAAACACAGTCTAAACCAAATTTTCTGTGGAAATGACCCACTGGGGTCCTGCAAACAAACGGTCTTCACAACTTCTTCTAGTTATGCTGGGTCTTACACACTAGGGTGAGAAACTGCCGAGGGTTCCTTCGTCCAATTTCAGAGGAGACTGGCAGGCATCCCCACACTCTAAGCACTACTGCTGGCTCAGAGCTCCACTTCACACAACTGCTGACTACAGACTCACTGACTCCTGTCTCAGCATTCTAAACCAACCCCTAGCAGCTGATTCCAAAGTGGCATATGCTGCTGTGAGAATTCTAAATTACATAATCCATTCTCTGCTCAGCCTAGCTGAGTAAACATTGATGTCATGTGTAAAGAGCTCCTAATATGCACCTTTACCAGCTGCCCAGAACCTGCCTATGGCTAACCTGATGGGATTCTAGTAACCCCAGGGGACTGGGTGGTTACACCAGCAAGTACTAGCCTTAGTCTTCAGAAGATGGGGCACTTGGGATATAGTTTTTTACCTCTTGGAGAATAATCAGTCCTCAAAGTTTTGTTGCAGGGCACCAGCAAGGGGCACAGTCCCTGAGGACACTCTAGCTCTGCATTGGATAAGGAGGTTTCTGTATGCTCTTCCACCGCTCATACAAAGGTTGCTCACAAAGATCAGGAGAGAGCCAGCAGCAATGATATTTATAGTTCAAGACTGGGCCAGACAGGCCTGGTACTCAGTGCTGCTGATCCTATCTAGCAGGATCCTGATCAGCCTGCCACTGAGATACAATCTACTGACCACGTCTCATGGCAGAGTAGCATTCCCATACCTCAGAACATTGCTTCAAGGGAATGGTTCTTCAAGAGCTAGAATTTCCTAGTTTGAACTGTCAGAGCTGGTAAGGGTGCTTAAGGTTTCCAGGAAGCCAGCAACAAGGAAAGCATACTCTTCTAAGTGGAAACAGTTCTATACTAGTGTGCCCAGGAAGATAATCCCAGCTCAGGCAGGGCTACCTAAAGTTTTGAACTATTTGGTACACTTACAGTACTTAGGTCTGAGACCTTCAGCCCTGAAGGTACACCTGGCAGATGTGTCAGCCTACACGTCAGCAGGCAAAGGCAAGTCCTTGGCCTCACAACCTGTTTGTAAAAGGGTCTTGAAGGGCCTCGTTCACCTGTATCCACCTGTTAGGGACCCAATCCCTCAACGGGATTTAAATATCTACCTTTTCTAGCTGATGAAGACTCCTTTCAAGCCTCTGGTCACAGCTAATTTTAAAACATGTTACATGGAAAATGTTTTATTTTTTATTGCCAGGACACCCGCTAAGAGGGTAAACAAACTGCAAGCCCTCTGCTTATCCAAACTACATAATCTTCCACATGGATAAGGAAGTTCATCACACCAACAGGCAGTTCCTACCTAAGGTGCCAGAATTATACTTGAACTACTGAGTTACCCTTCCTGTACCCTTCCTGAACATTTCAGTACAGGTGAACAGAAACGGCACTGTCTGGAAGTGAAAAGGCCACTAGGTCACTACTTGAGCCAGTCATAGGATGTCAGGTCTCAGAGCACACAGCTTTTTCTTACATAGTTCTCATTTAATAGTGTCCTGCATACAGTTCTAAGGAAGTTAATAAAATACCTCCCAAAAGTACATGGGCACATTCCACAAGGGGTACCTTTGCCTCTGTAGCAGCTGCCTTTTAGACATTTGTAAAACCGCTACCTGTAAAACAGTACACACCTTCACAAAGCACTACTGCCTGGACATACAGTCCAGGAGGGATGCCAGTTTTGGAACTGCTGTCTTGCATTATTTTTCATAGCTCCTCAGCAATTTGCTAAAATGTGATTATTTTAATTTTACCTTTTTAAATTTTTCTAACATTTTTTGAGGTATACATTTAACTAGTTTTAGTGGTCACTGATAACCTGGCTATAGAAACAAATCTGACGCTGGACCAGCAGAGGGGACATGAGCACAGTGCAGAGTCTCAACTTGTATTCTAAATTCTACTAATTAGCATAAAGGGCATCACATCTGGTAGGATGATACACTTTTGTATTGCTCATTGTTGGATCCCTGAGAAGAAACAACATTACTATGGTGAGTAATGTTTCTTGTGATAGATCGCACTCCGCATAGTGCACTATATGGACCTGCATTATGGCCAGCTGCTACACAACAGTGAGGGTGATTGCTTAGCAATGGCATCTAGGCACCTGCTGACATCACCACATCAGTTTGCCCACACAGTCACTGGTATCAGAGGGCCACATGGTCCTGCATATTTGCTGCCTGTCTTGAATAGGACGGACACAGGAGCACTCACTCCAGGTTAGAACTCTGCTCACTAAAATTGCATTCTACATATAATCCAGGACTGTTTTCCCTATGCAATAGTAAACTTGAATTGAATGGTGCATATTTTTAAAGCAAGCCCACTCCGGTTAATTTTCACTCAGGCTAGAACACTTGGGAACTCCAGCTATCCACAAATTCGATAAGCAAATAATTTACATAGTTAATTGCAGACTGTATGATACCCTTAACATTGCTAGGGTAAACAATATAGGACAAGTGTGGACAGCACTGCAGGCTACCAGAAAAAGCTTAACTGAATGACCTTATGCAGAAAGTTGACTAGCACTAAAAATGTTAAATGAATGAAATATGTCCATGTCCTTTATTGTCTGATGTTGAAGACTGTGTCTGCAAAGGAGTTTCTCCTAATTTGCTTTAGTTTAGCACTAAGATAATACTGAAATGATATAAATAATTATTGATCCCTGCATTTCCTTTCTGGTACTTGCAACAAATAGTAACCTCTTAAAGAAAAGAATCTGGTACATATTGGTTCGAGTATTACTATAAGCATTTTGTGTATTATTGTTTAAAAGCACATCATGCTTACAAATTATATTTAAGCAACTGCTTACATTGCAAGTTTATGGTCTGTTTTACAGAGATTATAAAGTGATATATGAATTTTAATGGCATGGGGCAGTCCAAGGGTCGGACTAGGTGGGTAAATAGTGAAGAAGCATGTTTTCATGGGCTTTTTGCACACAGTACCAATAATACTAGTTGTGAAGTGTGTTAAGGTGACACTAATGTTGGCGAAGGATAATGTGTGAAAAATGGGAAAGTTATAGTGTTTTTGTTGATAGTATTATTAATATTACTGTAGAGACAGCCATGAACCTATGATGAAGAATAATGCAACAAGCTGTAATGAAAGATTTTTTGAAACAGGAAATAAAGTAAACATTTCTTTTGGTATTGATGGTCAAAAATGATTAGGTTTATTATAGTTTAAGTATGCGCAGTATGAATTTTTTAGTCTTTTAAATGTCCCCTGAGGAAGCCCTGTCAGGCAAAATGGTGAGGTGTGATAGAAAAGTAAAATATTTGTTCTCCAATATTTAACTGTATTGTGACCTTTTTGTCAGGCTTTGAGCGCCTCAACCTTAATCTTCCAAGAATCAAGCAGTGTTTACCACTGATTGCCACTTTAAGGTGTGGGAAGCTTTTGGAGGCCAGCAACATCTACTGGGAATGGTGTCTGTGCACTCCCCATGTGGTACTGCATGCTAGCCAATAAATGTTGTTAGTTTCCTCACAAACCTCGGTTCTGTTTTTCCCGCCATAGAGTGCATCTTGGTTTGCCTTGTTACCACTTTAATTCTTGCTGTATCACCATGTTTTTCTTTGTTCACAAAGCTATCTATGCTTGTTACTTTTCTGAAATGCCAAAATTTGACAAGAAAGGAGCTGCATTGTTGAAAAAGAAAGTTTTACAGCCTCCCATCATGCATCATTTTCCCTGTGGGAAACCGATGGTTACAACGGACTGGCATCAGTCCTGTGCAGCCTGTCTGGGACCCACTGCGTGGATGTGTGAGAGATGCCTACTTCTCCCTGGATCACTGTAACCTAGAGAATCTCACGATAAAGGAGTCTTGTACAAAGCAAAACCTGCCCATCCCCCAAAGCCTTACCCCCAATTAGGATTCTCACAAGCTGAACCTTTTTTTTTTTAAGTGTGTTTACTTACAAAATTTAGTTGCTGAAAAGTCTGGGATGCCGTAACATGGCAGACACTGCACTGTTCCATTTCAAGTCAAAGTGCGGTTCCGTACTGCTTGCTTCAATACAAGTCAGTGGTGTAGTGCTGCACTTTCATTTGAAATGGGACCATGCAGCATCTGCTGTGTAGTGGCATCATTGAGTTTTCAACAACTACCTTAAGTAAATGAACACACTTAAAAAGAAAGAAGAAAAAAGACTAATTGGGAAGTAAGGTTTTGGGGGTTGGGGTGGGCAGGTTCTGCTTTGTACAGTTCTCCTTTAAGGTGGGGTTGCCTGATTCCCACCTTTGGAGGCAGGCTGTGCACATGTATGTCTAAGACTAAGTCTTCAGGCCTTTACCCTGGGCCTCTTTCTGGGCCCACTGTTCTCCTTCACCTCACTGCACTGAGATGTCAGAGACTTTTGTGGATGGGTTTGGCGGACAGTTGACTACTTCTGGACGGTCGACTGTGAACCCTGCACAGTCTGCCTGTCTTGAGCAGTAGACATCCTCAGTGGCAATTCCTCAGCTATACGCTTGGTCTATACTGGTGGACACCTCAAGGTCATCTTCTGGAGTTGCCCATGCTGTTGTCACTGTTTATAGTGCTGAAGCAGCAGATGGCATGTGGCATCCAGGATGACATTGGGCCTCCTCACACTGTTCATAATGTCGGGAGAGGGACTGGTACTGAGACTGTTGCTGTTCTGTCACCAGTTCGGAAATGGTTGTTATCCAGGGTGTTGCTAGTGACATCAAGGAGGATGGCAGCTCCAGACATGGTGACAGAAGCAGCAACAGTAGTGATGCTGATCCTGAGCCTGGCTCCAAGTGAGGTGTTGATAATGATGTCTTGGGGATTGTCCCTGATTCTAGTGTCATCCACAACACCTAGTAGAGTGACGACACCGAGCATGGTGTCAAAGTTAACACCAAGGAAGGGTTCAAGAATGGTGCCAGCCACAATGATGGAGGGAGACTTGTCTCTGAGGATGGTGCTGACTCTGGGTCAGAAAAAGGCCTTCAGGTGGAGATCTTCCAAGAATCAGTCATCTTCATGGATACCCACTAATGGATCCTTGCTGGATGTACTGGGACCATAGAAGAACCAGAACATTTCTGGAGGGTTGGCGATGTTATTTGACCTGATTCACGCATCACTGCACGTGCCCGATGGTGTACAGCAGCACCAGCCCCCAGTTGCCTCAGTTCCTTGTTTTTCACCCTCGAATGTGCAGCAGTAGTCTCAAAACTGTCCACGTCGGGGCCAGAACTTCCCTATCTTTACAACAACAACAGTCAATTCTTCAGTTTTGGTTTAAAATACATTACAGCTTGTTACAGGGAAATGGCCATCAAAATCTGCCCCACACCATAGTGGGGGTAGTCTGTTACTAATCAATTTGCAAAAAAAAGGATAGTTTTTATCATCTTGCAGTTTTTGATATTTACATTTATTTGGTTGATCCTGCCATTCCTGTCACCTGACATTTCGTATACCATGCCTTTAGTGTTGCGTCCCAGAACCTTCCATGGCTGATGTCAAAGCTGGGGATCAACTGCAGGAGGGTGAATGGCAGATATAATTAGTATCAGATTTTAAAAGCTCCATTTCATTATTTACCAACCCTGGTGCTATGCCCAGGGTACGTATAGGCTCATACTTACCCTCTGCAAGATACTGGGTCGCTAAGATCATCTTGCAACTGTGTGCCTCCAGTTTGAACAAAATGGCACCTCATCTCCATTGACACTCTCAGAGGACAATGAATCATCTTTCCACCTTCCTTCTGCTGCTGGGTATTTAAGCCTTACTTGGTGGAAATGCTCCAGGCACTCAATCTGCATACTTTGACAAGCTGCGATCCAGCAGCTCTGCCATTGGGACTCCTCGGGGTTCCCAATAATGACGCTGTTGTCATTCCTCCATAACTGAGAGCACTGTAGGAGGTATCCAAGGTAGTGTGGAAGCATCCCCTCTCCAACCCAGCCATTTCCAGGGACCCCTCATGCAGTATCACAGACCCATAGGGCCTGCAGGTGATGTTCCTCATCCATGCTTGGGGTTTGAAGTACTGCAGTTTCCGTCAGGGCAACAGCACCTCATGCATGACCAACCTCCAGAAGCAGACTTCTCTCAGGCAAATGCTGCTGGAAGGAAGGCTTTTGCCTCAGCACATGCCCTAATGTGCATTTCTGCACACCAGGTACATATGGCGACTTGTAAGGTGGTTGCCTATGAGTGCAGCTAAACACACTCTTAGCTTCACAGCCACAAAGTGAGACAGTCAGGCAGGCCATTGACCTTTCCACCCAGGGCCTGGAGGTAGCACAGCACAAGCTGAAGGCATCTTACAATGCCAATGAGGTGGCCTCTAGGCTGGTAGAAACTGCAGTCTGCATCAAGTGGACAGCATGGTTTCACCTCTCTGGCTGGTTTCTTTGGCCTGGAGTAAGATGCTTAACTTTAACTTACACTTCCGGGGGCTTAATTCTTCTTCCCTAGGATAAGGTGGGACAAGTCTTAGGTCTCGCCACACCTATGAGAAGCCTTTGCCCTCAGTTGTTCTCACCCATGTAAAGTGCTGACAGTATCTTAATACTCAGGGTGAACCAGCTACTCACTTAGGAAGAAGGGAAAGCTTGGTACTCACCTGGTGGCACTGAGGGTTGAGGTGCAGGATGCCACACCTCATGCTGTGCCAGCAACATGTGTTCGGGAATGGACTCGGGCTGCCGGAGGCTGGCAGGGGGAAGGAAGGATTGAGCGTCCCATGACAGCTCTCCTTCCTTCGGGGTGGGTGAGGGACATGTACTGCACTGCAGTGACACCCAGCGGAGGCTGGGTGCTCTTCAGAGTGTGGGCATATACAGGGGGAGGAGCACAATGGGCGTCTGCAAGTTGGTGCGCTGACGCCATTGCACATCCGGCTCCTCAGTGGGAGGTAACTAGGTGGAAAAAGGTGGGGCAACCTCGGCAGCTGATGGCCTGCCCTGCACCCCTGGAGTTGAGAGGTGTCTTCACCAGCTCCATGGCACAGGTCCCTATGGGAGGAGGGATGCTGCTATTGGACAGACAGTGTGATGGGGTATACGATTCGCATGTCAGACCAACTCCAGGGGCGCAGGTGCTGGTGGCCGGAGGTCATAGGGACCAGTCTGACCAAGGAGGAAAAATACAGTCGTGATAAAAAAAAAAAAAAAAGAAAGCTTGGTACTCTGTCCCATAAGAAAACCGTTACTCTCCATAGTAATGATGTTTCTTCCAAAGAGAACCCTCACTAAGTTTAACAATAGCAATCATTCCCCTAGAATGAGCAGCCCCAGAGCTTTAGAATTTATGCAAATTGTGGAATTTGGAACTAAATTCAAACTCAACTCTGTGTGGTCACACTCACATCAGTGTTATTTCTAATGATAGGGTGAACCATGACTGCTGAAATGAGTAAAATCTCAACCAAAAAATTATTAAAAAATGTCCCCAAAAATTTTAAATTAGTAAAACAAGACAGGGCAAGCTTATTTGTTATGAATTACGAAAGTAAGTCAGACCACTTAGCAACACTTGTAAAGGCACTGTAACAAGTGATGCTCAAGCAAGTAAAAAAATAACTGATTCATGTCCAAATCTTTTACCAGCTTCTGGAAGGGGAGGCAGGAGTTACTGATGCTTAAACTTAGTGAGGAGTCCCTCTGGAAGAACATTACTATGGTGACAAAATATGTTTGTTGCCATATTTGTCCTTGTACAACAACAAGATGAACAAATTAGGTGGTTTGATACCTTTTATTGGACCAACAGACATTACAAGTGGCAGATGGTGATGTAATGTTTTACAGAGAGCTTTTAAACCCTCTGACACTGCCCAAGCTATCTGCCTGATCTAAAACTGATGAGATTCTAATAACCCCAGGAACTGATCGGTTACATCATTCAATCTAAATGTGGATTCATATGTTTGTTTCTAACTGGTGGGTGGTGATTCCCCAGGCTTTTGTTTCACATATGCTGAACTGCTATTTAGTAGTAAAAGATGTCAGTTTCACACAGGCATATATGAGTGCCTTTACATCATTAAGGCAACAGGTGGTCCTGTTTCAGGTTACAGTTTGAATGTTCACAAACAATACTAACTAATGAACACTAGTTGCAGACAGACCATGTTTAAACAGTGTGAGTTTAAATATTCACGCATAATACTGACACATGAACACATAGTTAGAGACAAAAACATGTTTACATAGTGCCAGCATTGAAGATATGTATAAAAATCATGTGTAGGCTCATTTTCTGCTAGTGTAGTGTGTCTGCAATTTCACTGAGTGCTCTGTACATAGACACAGACAGTTTTGTATTATGCTTCCTGAGTGTATAAGGTTAATTTTAACTAAAAAGGGGGGGGGGGGTTAATCTCTTAGATTTAAGTTTTACACATGCAAAACTGATGTTCTAAATGTTTAGAAAACACACACGCGCACTCTCTCTCTCTCTCTCTCTCTCTCTCCAAATATCCACAGATATGGGTTTTACATATTTCCTAATTATTATAACATCAGATGATTTACTACATAACATTCCAATCTGTGACATTTGACTTACTCACTGTTATAGTCTTAGGGATTCCTGCTTATCTCTAGTTGTATTCCTTAACTAATTGCTAATCTGTCACACTCCTGTGTAAAATTTTTTTTTTCACTGGGCTTTCATAGCAGTTTTCTAAAAGACCTGCCATTTCTTCTGAAAGATCTCTAAGTTTGAAAGCTTAAGATTTTTCTGTAATCTCTGTTGGTCCAATAAAAGGTATCAAATCACCTAATTTGTGCATCTTATTATTATGGTGAGTAATTTTTTTCTTCAAAACCTAGGAATCCCTCACTAGTTGTTTAACAACTGCAGACTCCATAGCAGTATCTTAGGAGGCTGGTTACAGAACCTAGTTAAGGAAAAGATCAGGCAGATAGCTTGGGCAGTGTCAGAGGACTGGAAGGTGGCGCATATAGTGCCTATCCACAAGGGGGGATCAAGGGAGGTGGCAGGGAACTACAGGCCTGTCAGCCTGACATCGGTGGTGGGCAAGGTGATGGAGGGCATTGTCAAGGAGAGGCTGGGGGGGACCTGGAAAAGTCAGGGTGCCTGGATGATAGACAGCATGGATTCATCCCAGGGAAATCATGTCAGACAAATCTTGTGGAGTTCTATGACTGGGTGATGAGTGCCTTGGACCTGGGTAGACCAGTGGGCGTCCTCTTTCTAGACTTCAGCAAGGCATTTGACTCTATTCCTCCACGTGGGCCTGTTGGATAAGCTGGGAGAAATGGGGTGGGGAACCAGATGATCAGATGGATGAGCAATTGGCTCAGGACCCGGACCCAGAGGGTCGTGGTTAGTGGAATAGTCTCATCCTCAAGGAGGTCGTTAGTGGGGTCCCACAGATCAGTCCTTGGGCCCTCCTGCTCAATGCCTACATCTCTGACATATGAACAGGAATCAGGAGTGAGATGAGTCTCTTTGTGGATGACTCAAAACTGGGGGCGGTGGTGGATGGGGAGGAGGGGAGGGTGGCCCTACAGGGGGACCTGGAGGCTTTGGAAAGATAGTCTAGAAAGTAGAAGCTGAGGTTCAATGCAGGGCAATGCAAGGTACTCCACCTGGGGGCCAGAAACCCGGGCCAAGTGTACACCCTAGGGGGGGAATGCTACAAGTCTCGATGGCTGAGAGGGACCTGGGGGTGGTGGTGGATGTCAAGATGAACAACTCAGAGACATGTTGGAAGGCAGCAGCCAAGGTCAACAGGATGCTGGGATGCATCACTAGGGGGATCACCTCCAGAAGGAGGGAAGTGATACTCCCTCTGTATAACTGCTTGGTGAGGCCACACCTTGAGTACTGCGTGCAGTTCTGGAGGCTACACTTAAAGAGGGACATTAAACTCCTGGAGAGGGTCCAGAGGAGGGCAACCAAAATGATTTGGGGCTTGGGGGACAGGACCTATGAGGAGAGGCTCGAAGAGCTAAATATGTACACATTGGAAGAGAGAAGGGACCGGGGGGACATGATAGAGGTCTTCAGGTACATGAAGAGGGTAAATAGGAGAGGAACAGTCAGGGTGCTTTGAAGGAAGGAGGAGGGGACCACTAGAGGGCTTGGTTGGAAGCTGGAGGGGGGAAGATTCAGGGGAGAAAGGAGGAGGTGCTACTTCACTGAGAGGGTAGTGGAGCCATGGAATGCACTGCCTAGGGGGCTGGTGAAGGGGTTCAAGAGGGACTGGGACAGGTACAGGGAAAGGGTTCTGGAAGCAAAATCCAATACAGCAAGAATATCCAGAACTGGGAAGGGAGAAGCCAGAGAAGGCGAGGGGGGCAGCAAGGTCAGCACCCAGGGTGGGGGCTGACCAATTGAGCAGACTCGAAAGACCATTAGGCCTATTCTGCTGGCATTTTAGTATGTTAGTAAAAGGTTCTGTAAGCAATGCCAAAACTGGCATCCCTTCCATACTGTATGTCCAGACAGTAGTGCTTTGCGAAAGTGTATACTTTTTTCCAGGTAGCTGCTTTACAGATTTCCTGCAGGGGGATATGCCTTGATGCTGCCACAGAGGCAGAAGTACCTCTTGTAGGTTGTACCCTGATGCCTTTAGGTGGCAGTTTATCAGGTTTGTCATAACAGAACTGAATATAGGAGAGAGAGAGATGTTTCTCCTGGATGCTGGTCTACCTTTTCTCACATCAACATAGGTGACAAATAGTTGAGTGCTAGAGGACCTAACATCCTTTGTGTGGTCCAAGTACTAACTAAGTGCCCTTTTCACATCCAGACTGTGGAGCTTTCAGTCCCCCGAACTGAATTTTCCTGTAAAGAAGACTGGCAGGACAACTGACTGATTCAGATGGAATTTGGAGACCACTTTGGGGAGGAATTCTAACTCCAGGAATCCACTAATATTAACTTCTTGTAGTGCTTCTTTAAACCAGGACTGCCCCGGAGCCAAATGGAATGCTATGCTAATGACAGAATCTTTAGCTTACGCATCCAGTTTCAAAACTGCCCAGTATAACTGCCTACATTCTAACCTCAGATTTCTTCTCTCTGCTGCAAAGTTCAGATGCCCTGGACATCTTCTCTCAATCAAGAGCGATTCATGAAGTGCATTGAACAAAAAACCTTGAGTATTTTGCTTAATTTATTCATTACTGCCTAGTGTAATTCTTTGTTAGTGTGGAGAGACACTGACAGCATTGCTAAAATTGTACAGGAAGCAGGAGAAAACATTGACGTCCTGGCACACCTAGGGACTAATGATCTCACCAGCCAGTCAGTTGTGGAGACCAAGGAACACCTGACCAGGCTGCGTGACAAACTATCATCCACTTCATCTGGCATCTCCTTCTCTGAGATCCTGCCAGTCTGGGAGAGGGGGCAGATGGACAGAAGGTCAGAGAAGAGGAGATAGGGGAGCTAAACATGTGGCTCAAGTGCAGGTGCTAGGAAAAAGGACACAAATCTGTAGGGAACTGGCAACAGTTTGGGGAGTGAAAGTTCTTTAAATTTGATGGACAGCATCTGACTATGGAGGGAGTCAGTGCATTGGGGCAGAGGGAGTCAGTTCATTGGGGCAGAAGTTTGACATCTTTGCAGAATATTTAAACTAGCAAATGTGGAGAGGGGTGCAGCACCCAATATGTCGAATGAGAAGAACACCCCTCCCCCCCTCAGCTAGTGGTCAAACAGGAGTTCAGCATGTTTGTAGTTCATTTGCATCACCAGGTAAGGAAAAAGGTCCGGTTTACCATACGACACACAGGGGAAATGCCAGACCTCACCCAACTAACACACCAAAATCTGGCCAATGGAAAATCATGTACACAAATGCTTGCAGTCTGGGAAACAAGATCCCAGACCTACAGGCAATAATGATAGAGGCTAAACTGAACATAGTAGCCATTAGCGAGACATGGTTTACCGTAACCACACTTGGGGACTTCAGTACCTGGCTATGTACTGTTCAGAAGAGACTGAGGTGCAAAAGGGGGTGGAGTGGCCCTTTATGTCAATGAAAATATCAAAGCTACAGAAATTCAGAATACACATAATGAGCCAGAAGAACTGTGGGTCACCCTGGAAACATAGAAACATAGAATTTGATGGCAGATAAGGACCGCTTGGCCCACCTAGCCTGCCCAATTTCCTACCTAACAGATAAGCTGCAGATCCTAGTTAACCAACAGCTTACTTCCTCCTACCCTCCCCACTAGGACTGCCCTATGTCTGTCCCATGCATTCTTGAATTCCCCCACTGTTCTTGACTCCACGACCTCCTCAGGGAGGCTGTTCCATGCATCCACAACCCTTTCTGTGAAAAAATACTTACTCACATTACCTCTGAGCCATCCCCCCATCTTCAAATTGTGTCCCTTGTTCTTGCATCTCTTTTTCTGAAAGATGCCACCCTCTTGGACTTTGTTGATTCCCTTGAGGTACTTGAAAGTTTATATCATGTCCCCTCTCTCCCCCCATTCTTCAAGGGTATACATATTAAGCTCCTTTAGTCTTTCTTCGTATGTCTTCTGGTGCAGACCCCACCATTTTGGTTGCCCTCCTCTGGACAGCCTCCACTCTGTCTATGTCTTTGCGGAGATGGGGTCTCCAGAACTGCACACAGTACTCCAGATGGGGTCTCACCAACTGTCTGTACAGAGGGATAACAACTTCCTGTTTTCTACTATTGATGCTTCTCCCTGTGCATCCCAGTATCCCCCCAGCCTTCCTTACTGCCTTCTCACATTGCTTGCCCACCTTTAGGTCATCAGATATAATTACCTCCTGGTCTCTTTCCATTTTTACTGTTGTCAGTATCTCACCCCCCATTGTGTACTCTTCCCCTGGATTTTTGTTTCCCAGGTGCATTACCTTGCATTTCTTTGCATTGAATCTGAGCTGCCATACATTTGACCATTCCTCCAACCTTGCCAAGTCCCTTCTCATCCTTTCCACTCCATCTGGTGTATCAACCCTGTTGCAGATCTTTGTGTCGTCTGCAAAGAGACATACTTTTCCTTCTAGTTCCTCTGCAATGTCAGTTATAAAGACATTGAAAAGGACTGGTCCCAGTACTGAACCCTGCAGTACCCCACTAGTAACCCTCCTTTCTTCACTGTGGACTCCATTTACTACTACCCTTTGCATCCTGTTGTCTAGCCAATTTTTTATCCAGGCTACCACCTTGGGACCCACTTCAAGGCTGGCTAACTTGTGTATTAATCTTTTGTGTGGGACTGTATCAAATGCCTTGCTAAAATTTAGGTAAGCCATGTCCACAGCCCCTCCCTGGTCTACTACTTTGGTCATCCAGTCAAAGAAATATATTAGATTTGTCGTACATGACCTTCCCATTGTGAATCCATGCTGCCTTGGGTCCTGTGCCCCACTGGCCTCTAGGTACTCAACAATTCTTTCCTTCAGAAGTGATTCCATCATTTTCCCTACCACTGAGGTCAAACTAACTGGTCTGTAGTTTCCTGCCTCTGTCCTGCTCCCACTTTTGTGAAGAGGAATCATATCCACCCTCCTCCAGTCCTCAGGTACCACCCCATCCTCCCATGATTTGTTAAAGAGAGTAGTCAGCGGTGTCATTAGTTCTACCCTTAGTTCTTTTAGAATTCTTGGGTGAATCCCATCAGGCCCCATTGCTTTGTCCACCTTCAATTTTATTAG
The DNA here is from genome assembly GCA_016271365.2 of Neoceratodus forsteri. Taxonomy (NCBI): domain Eukaryota; kingdom Metazoa; phylum Chordata; order Ceratodontiformes; family Ceratodontidae; genus Neoceratodus; species Neoceratodus forsteri. Next base: position 1,117,026,832 of record CM028129.1, on the reverse strand, counting down.
TTCTTTCAGAACCCTTTCTTCTGTAAATGGACTGGTAACGACCCCCGTCTTCAGTGTTTTTCTCTTATTTGATTTAGGTACCTCCCCCTCCTCTTCCTCTGTGAATACTGAGCAGAAATATTCGTTCAGTATCCCTGCTTTTTCATTGTCACCCTCTACCCACATTCCTTCCCCTTTATTAAGCCTCAGTATCCCTCTTTTGGTCTTTCTTCGCTCCCTAATGTACCTATAAAAGGTCTTATCCCCCTTCTTAACAGAGTTGGCTGTCCTTTCCTCGGTTTGGGCCTTTGCTGTTCTGACTGCCTTCCAAGCCTTTTTCTGCTTTAACTGATAAAGTTCTCTGTCCTGCTCCTTCTGTGTTTCCTTGTATTTCCTGAATGCTATCCTTTTCTCCTTAACCTTCCCTGCCACCTCTTTTGAGAACCATAGTGTTTTTTTCCTTTGTTGTGTTTTGTAGATTTGCTTTACACAAAGACTTGTTGCCTCTGTGATGGCTGTTTTGATTACTCCCCATTGTTCCTCCACCCCTCCTTCTTGCCTGTTTGCTAGTGCTTTTCTGAGGCACTCTCTCATTTTCCCAAAGTCAGCCCTCCTGAAGTCCAATACTCTTGCTTTTGTATGGCTTTTTTTTTTTTTTACTTTCTCTTTATGCCCCCTTCCTCATTGCACTGAATTCCTTTCTTCGGGGATCTCCTAGGCTGTAGTTTCCCGTAGTCCCACCCCAGATACCTCCCTCTGGGTGCTTGGCTAGCCTTTCCCATCCTGCCGTGGTTTACCCCCCAGGCGGGGAGGAGGGAGACCCCCCCAGATAGTCCCCCTCTCACACCTAGAGACTGTGTCGGAAGGCCTCGTGAGCCCCATCTGTGGAGCCTGGTTAAGGGTTTTCTCAGGACAGCTGGGTCCCGACTACAGGAGCCCAGTGCAGGGTTATTTTTCTGCTTTTCTCTGGTCCCTACCCCTCAGACGTCTGCATGCAAAGGGGGGGCCAAGGAGTGACGCACGCCTCAACGTGCTTATGCTCTGGCTCCCAGCAGACATCCACCCTCCCCTTGTATGCTGTCTCACTGCACCTCCACCTGTGGTCACCCAGGTGGCAGTATCGCAGTGTGACTCACATCCCCACCCCTTCCGGAAGAGGGGAGCAGCCCCTGGGTGCTCAATCCTCCTCCCCCCGGCCGGCCCTCCAATCACCTGAGTCTGTTCCTGAACCCAGGTCACTGGCACCGCAAGCGGTAACTCTACCGCTGCGCCAGTGGGCCAGCCTGGCTTTTGTATGGCTTGATTGTATGGCTGTGTTTATCGTGAACCAGACTGTTTGGTGGTTGCTTGTTCCAAGATGGCTACCCACTTCTAAATCTGAGATTCTTTCTCCGTCCCCATTTGAGAGTACCAGGTCTAAGATTGCTCCCTCCTGAGTGGGTTCCAGATTACTCCCCATGTGGAAACAGAAAATGGGACAGCTATACGTACTGGGGTTGTCTACAGGCCTCCAAACCAGGGGGAGGACATAGACACATTACTGTTAGAAGATATACAAAACATGACAGCTAAAGGGGAGGTTCTGATAATGGGAGACTTCAACATGCCAGATATAGACTGGTCAATACCAGCAGGAACATCTGCCAGAACTAGGCACATGGTGGATTCCCTGTGGGGGAAGGCCTCAAACAACTGGTACAACAACCCACAAGAGACAGGGCTATCCTAGATCTAGTACTGACTAACGGGGAAAGGATCACAGATCTCCAGGTAGAAGGTCACTTGGGGGCCAGTGACCATCACCTGGGGGCCAGTGACCATCACATGGTATTGTTCAATTTGGCCACTAGAACTAAATCATCCCATTCCATGACATAAATATGTGACTTCAGAGGAGCTGACTTTGATAAGATGGCCAACAGAGTTAAGCTCACCCTGGCAAAAAGAAATACAGGTCAGGGGGTACAGGCAAAGTGGGCAAGCATTAAGGATGCAATACTTGAAGCAACATCCCATTGTATTAGAGAGAAAAATAAGTGCAAAAGAAGAAGGAAACCACTTTGGTTCTCAAAAACAGTAGCAGAAAAGGTCAAAGCCAAAAGGCTGGCCTTCGGAAATATAAGGGAATGCAGCGGGATGAAGATAGGGAGGCATACCAAACTTCTCTAAGGGAAGCAGGGAAGGCAGTAAGGCAGGCAAAGGCCCAAATCGAGGAAACACTAGCACAAACAGTAAAAGAAGGTGACAAAACTTTCTATAGATACATTAGTGAAAGGAGAAAGTCCAGAGGGGGTATTGCCAAGATCAAAGGGGATAAGGGGGCATGTGAGCAGGAGAACCATGTAAAAGCATTTGTCCTATATAGATACTTCTGCTCAATATTTACTGAAGAGAAGGTAGGGCAGGGTCAACATCTCAGCACCATGGACATGGGGAGGGGAAGTGTGCACTAGTCTCTTCACAAAAGAAAGGGTCCTTCAAGAGCTCAATAAGCTCAGGGTGAACAAGGCAAGGGACCTGATGGCATACATCCCAGGGTACTAAAGGAGCTAAGGGTGGAACTAGCAGAGCCATTATCAGAACTGTTTAGTGAGTCTTTGCCCACAGGAGAGGTCCCAGAAGACTGGAGAAGGGCTCATGTGATCCTGCTCCACAAGAGTGGTAGCAGGGAGGAGGCAGGGAATTACAGACCAGTCAGTCTTACCTCAGTAGTGGGCAAGATTATGGAGGCACTCCTTAAGGAAAGGATAGTGCAACACCTGGAATCCATAGGAGCACAGGATCCAAGACAGCATGGGTTTACAACAGGAAGGTCCTGTCAAACTAATCTCATAGATTTCTTTGACTGGGTAACCAGAGTGGTGGACCAAGGGGGGAGCAGTTGATGTCACCTACCTTGACTTCAGCAAAGCTTTCGATACTGTTCCACATAGAAGAATTGATTAATAAGCTGGGTAGGCTCGGAGTGGGTCAGAAGTTGGTCAACTGGGTGGCAAACTGGTTGACGGGCAGAAAACAGAGAGTGGTGGTAAATGGTATACAGTCAGAAGAGATGCAAGTCACAAGTGGGGTACCTCAGGGATCAGTTCTGGGACCAGTCCTCTTCAATATCTTCATCAGTGACATTGCAGATGGACTGAAGGGTAAGATTTGTCTATTTTCAGATAACACCAAGATCTGCAACAAAGTAGATGATCCAGATGGTGTGGGCAGAATGAGAAGATATCTGGATAAACTGGCAAAATGGTTGGAAGAGTGGCAACTGGGGTTTAACTCAAAGAAGTGCACGATCATGTACATAGGGAAGAGAAACCCTGAAGCCACTTATAGGCTGTGAGGGGAGTTGCTGGCAGTCGCAAGGGAAGAAAGAGACTTGGGCATCATCATCACAGATGATCTGAAATCATCTAAGCAGACCACTAAAGCAGTAGGTAAGGCTAGGGGGATGTTGGGATGTATTAGTAGTGGTATCACAATTCATAAGAGGGAGGTAATAATCCCTCTTTTGAAGACACTGGTTAGGCCCCATCTGGAGTATTGCATGCAGTACTGGAGGCCACACCTTCACAAGGACATTAACCAAATTGAGACAGTCCAGAGAAGGGCAACCAAAATGGTACAGGGACTACATCAGAAAACATATGAGGACAGATTAACGGAGCTCAATATGTATACCCTAGAGCAAAGGAGGGAGAGAGGTGATATGATCAAAACATTCAAACACCTTAAGGCCATTAACAAGGTGAAAGAGTCTAACATGTTTCAATATAAGAAAAATAGCAGGACAAGAGGACACAGCATTAGACAAGAGGGAGGCCGATTAAGGGGTAATGTGAGGAGGTTCTTTTTCACAGAAAGGGTGGTGGATGCATGGAATGGCCTACCTCAGGAAGTGGTTGATATGAATACAGTGCAGGGCTTCAAACAAGCATGGGATAGGCACAAGGGAGCAATACAGATGAGTATGATTAGATAGTCCATTGACAGAGCAAAGGCTGATGGCAGATTCATAAGGTAGAAAAAGAAATGGGCAGACTGGATGGGCCTTGTGGTCCTTATCTGCCGTCAATTTCTATGTTGCTATGTTTTTACCTCATAGTTTTAATTTTTAGCATTATTCACCGGTTCCTCACAGTTCCTGTGAACCGAGGGATTACCGATTCTTTTTCTTTTGAATCAGAACCTTTTTTAAGGGTTCCGATTGTAATTTATGTATTTGTTTTATAAATTTACTGCATTTGAACTGAGGTTTATCGATTCCCTCAGCAGCTTCTCGGTTCTGGATCTAATCAGAACCATTCGTTTTTGGATTTTATCGGTTGTTGAACCAGACGTAAATCTTTTAAGAACCAACCACAAATATTTAAACTTTCTCTATTTTTGTCCGTTCCCGGTTCCTGTTTTCTTAAAATGACAGCTAAACTTAAAAAGAAAACAGGACCTCCTGGTTTTAAAAATTGCCTGAAGTATGAAGAAGTGTTTGCCAAGGCAGACAAACATGACATGTTTGCTCTGCCTTGGTCAACAGCACTTTTCTGAATATTGTGATATTTGTAAGTCTTTCCCTGATAAAACAGTGGAAAAATGTAGGGTGAGGTTTAAAAGAAGATTAGAAGAGGGGTCCATGGGCTCTAACCAGTCCACCCCCTCTAAAACTGTGGCTGTTCCTTCCAGAACCTCCAAATCCACTCCCTGGAATGGGTGAGTGCTCTGGCAAGAGAGGCAATGAACCGACTGACTCTCCGGTGCCTGCCAAAAAACAAAAGAAATCAAAGCACACTGAAACCCCAGCTGAAACGCCTCAAGGGGACCCTCAGGGGCCTACACCTGCTCCTTCACCTGCCGATCTAACTCAGGCTGTAGCCTTACTACAGGTGCTGCAGGGTTTACTACCCCCTAAGCAGCCTCTGGTCACTCCTGCTGAGAAAGCTGCTGTTTTTATACCTCTTTTACCCACTGACACAGTGGAAGGTGAGGAAGATGATCAGCATGAGGAGGGTATTGAATCCAAGGTCTCATCAGAACAAGACTTTGGCTCTCCTTTCAGACCCACAGAGGACTTTTCATCCCATTTTTCTTTTGTTAGGAGAAATGGTGGAAACCCTAGATCTGCAAACTGCAGAAAAAATCCAGGATGAAGAAGAAGCTCAATATATGGAGCTCATGGGGCTGACACCCACAAACAGGATGCTTCTGCCTATGTACAAGTTCTTTAAGAAGGATGTCCTGGAAATTCTCAGTACTCCTAACACTGTCACATCCACTGATAAAAAGTCTGGCAAGAAATATCAGCTTGAAAGATCAGGAACTGAGTTTTTGTTTACTCGCCCTGACCACCAGGGTATTGTTCAGCAGGCTGCCTTTGAAAAGGCTAAAACTCCCTTGTCCTCTCACCCCGCTGAGGAGGACTCGAGGAGGATAGGCAGCATGGCAAAAAAAGGGTACCTTTCAGCATCCTTGGTAGTCCTCCAGGCCAGCTATCAGGCTTATGCAGCCCTCTATTAGAAGGCTCTTTGGCAGTCCATTTTGGATAATGCTGAGGCTAATCCCTCTCTGACAGTTTCAGAGGTGATGGGTACTGCAAGACTGGGCTTGGAGGCTTCCAAGTACCAGTTTCAAATGTCAGCTGACACAAACGACACAGCTGCTAGATGTATGGCAGGTACCATAGCATTCATACTAAGGTTGAGAAGAAAGCTAGAGAGCTGTGAGGCCCCTATGTACATCCTTAAATTAGTAGTAACTAAGACCAACATCAGATAGTATTAGTTTGTCCAGGCGAGATTTAAATAATTGCTTGGTACTGCTACAGATAATTTCCAAAGGTAAAGCGTTCCAAGGTTTTGTAATTCGTAGTGTGTAAAAGTATTTCTTTGGCAAAAAATTAATTTTTTTTAAGTTTTAATTGAAGTGGATGACCTCTAAGGTTAAAGATGTCATCTTTAAATAGCAATCCAAGATTTGTAAGTAAATATGGATCTTTCAAGATATCGAACATTAAGAGGAGATCCACTCTCAGCCTTCTCATATGTAAAGGCATCATTAAAGGCATCAGATTTAATGTAACAAGTCTTGATTCATATAAGACATGTTGTAACCCCTTAACAAATTTAGTGTAGCGTCTTTGAACTTTTTCAAGGCAAGAGATATAATTGTTTTTATAAGGATGCCATAATGGAGAAGAAAAGTCTAAATGTGGCCAGACATATGCTCTATAGAGTGGCAATAACACATTTTTATCTCTAGATCTAACATTTCTAAGAGGGGACCAAATGACTCTATTTGCTTTTAATATTACAGCATTTACAGTATCTGAGAGTCAGGCCTGAAGTCATCAGTGACTAATACCCCCAAGTCTTTTTCTGTACAGGTGTTTTTTATCACCTTACTTTCTAATATATATCGATGTAAAGTGTTAGCGAACCCAAAATGAATGACCTTACACTTGTTGTGATTTAATTTCATGCCCTGATGATTAATCCAATTTGAGATAAAATTCAGATCTGTTTGGATAGTAGCAATCTGCTCGGGTGTGGAACACAGCATGCCAATTTTAATGTCCGCTGCATGTTTAATAGTATCTGATGAGCAACTAACTGTAATATCAGATATGAATATTTGAAAGAGAATTGGCCCCAGAACTGATCCCTGAGGTACTCCACTTGTGACTTGCATCTTTTCTGACTGTATACCATTTACCACCACTCTCTGTTTTCTGCCCATCAACCAGTTTGCCACCCAGTTGACAAACTTCTGACCCATCCCGAGCCTACCCAGCTTATTTATCAATCTTTTATGTGGAACAGTGTCGAAAGCTTTGCTGAAGTCAAGGTAGGTGACATCAACTGCTCCTCCTTGGTCAACCACTCTGGTTACCCAGTCAAAGAAATCTATGAAATTAGTTTGACAGGATCTTCCTTTTGTAAACCCATGCTATCTTGGATCCTGTGCTCCTATGGATTCCAAGTGTTGCACTATCCTTTCCTTAAAGAGTGCCTCCATAATCTTGCCCACTACTGAGGTAGGACCAGCTGGTCTGTAGTTCCCTGCCTCCTCCCTGCTACCACTCTTGTGGAGCGGGATCACACGAGCCCTTCTCCAAACTTCTGGGACCTCTTCTGTGCTCAGAGACTCACTAAACCGTTCTGCTAATGGCTCTGCTAGTTCCACCCTTAGCTCCTTTAGTACCCTGGGATGTTTGCCATCAGGTCCCATTGCCATGTTCACCCTGAGCTTAGCAAGCTCTTGTAGGACCCTTTCTTTTGTGAAGGGAGTAGTTCTCACCTCCTTCCCCCCTGTGTCCATGGTGCTGAGCTGTGGGCCCTGCCCTACCTTCTCTTCAGTAAATACTGAGCAAAAGTATCTATTTAGGATAGATGCTTTTACATGGTCCTCCTCCTCACATGCCCCTTTTCTCCTTTGAGCTTAGCAATACCCCCTGTGGACTTTCTCCTTTCACTAATGTATCTATAGAAAGTCTTGTCACCTTCTTTTACTGTTCATGCTAGTGTTTCCTCAGTTTGGGCCTTTGCCTGCCTTACTGCCTTCCCTGCTTCCCTTAAGGCAGTTTGGTATGCCTCCCTATCTTCATCCCGCTGTCTTCCCTTATATTTCCTGAAGGCCAGCCTTTTGGCTCTGACCTTTTCTGCTACTGTATTTGAGAACCAAAGTGGTATCCTTCTTCTTTTGCACTTCCTTTTCTGTCTAACACAATGGGATGTTGCTTCAAGTATTGCATCCTTAATGCTTGCCCACATTGCCTGTACCCACTCACCTGTGTTTCTTTTTGTCAGGGGTGGGCTATCTTAACTCTGTTGGCCATCTTATCAAAGTCAGCTCCTCTGAAGTCCCATATGTTTGCCTTGGAATGGGATGATTTAGATGTAGAGGCCAAATTGAACCATACCATGTGATGGTCACTGGTCCCCAGGTGACCTTCTACCTGGAGATCTGTGATCCCTTCCCTGTTAGTCAGTACTAGATCTAGGATAGCCCTGTCTCTTGTGGGTTGTTGTACCAGTTGTTTGAGGCCCTCCCCCTGCAGGGAATCCACCGTGTGTCTAGTTCTGGCAGATGTTCCTGCAGGTATTGACCAATCTGTATCTGGCATGTTGAAGTCTCCCATTATCAGAACCTCCCCTTTAGCTGTCATGTTTTGTATATCTTCTAACAGTAATGTGTCTATGTCCTCCCCCTGATCTGGGGGCCTGTAGACAACTCCAATTCTTATGGCTGTCCAATTTTCTGTTTGTAGAGTGACCCACAGTTCTTCTGGCTCCTTATGTGCATTCTGAATTTCTGTAGCTTTGAAATGTTCACTGACATACAGGGCCATTCCACCCCCTCCTTTTTGCACTTCGGTCTCTTCTGAACAGTACATAGCCAGGTACTGAAGTCTCCCAAGTGTGGTTACTGGTAAACCAAGTCTCACTAATTGCTACTATGTCCAGTTTAGCCTCTGACATTATTGCCTGCAGGTCTGGGATCTTATTTCCCAGGCTGTGAGCATTTGTGTACATGATTTTTCATAGGCCAGATTTTGGTGTGTCAGTTGTTGGGTGAGGTTTGGCATTTCCCCTGTGCGTCGTATGGAGAGATGGACCCTTTTTCTTACCTGATGATGCAAATGAACTGCAAACATGCTGAATCCCTGTTTGACCATGAGCTGAGGGGGGAGGGGTGTTCTTTCCATTCGATGTTTCGGGTGCTGCACCCCTCTCCCCATTTGCTAGTTTAAATATTCTGCAATGATGTCAAACTTCTGCCCCAATGCACTGACTCCCTCCTTAGTCAGATGCAGTCCATCAAATTTAAAGAACTTTCACTCCAAAAACTGTTGCCAGTTGCCTACAAATCTGTGTATTTTTTCCTGGCACCAGCCCTTGTGCCACATGTTTAGCTCCCCTGTCTCCCCTTCTCTGACCTTCCGTCCATCTGCCCCCCTCTCCCAGTTTGGCAGGATCTCAGAGAAGGAGATGTTGGATGAAATGGATGATTGTTTGTCACTCAGCCTGGTCAGGTGTTCCTTGGTCTCCACAACTGACCAGCTGTCGAGATCATTAGTCCCTATGTGTACCAGGATGTCAATGTTTTCTTCTGCTTTGTGAACAATTTTAGTAATGCGGTCAGTGTCTCTCCACGCTGATGTACCTGGCAGACATCCGACCATTAGCCCTGGCTGGAGATGGGCATCAACTCCCCGAATCATGGAGTCTCCTATGATCAGAAGTTTTTTTGATTTCCTTTTTGCTTTTTTTTTGTTTTGTTTCCTGATTTGGGTGAGTTTTGTTGTGCTAGCTTCTGTGCTGCAGTGTCCTGCTCTGCAGTGTCCTCTGCCTCTTTGTTTGATTTCAGAGATAGAGGCAGATACCTGTTTGTAGTGTTTATATGGTTTTTGGAGGTAATATGTTGGACAGCACAGAGTGATGGGGCACCCAATTTGCTCCTCCTAACCAGCTGCCAACCTCCTGGACCAACTACCCTCTGCGGTTGAGGTTCTTCTGTTGGATGTTGGGGAAATGGCAGGGTGGTTCTTATAATGTATTTCCTCTTGAATAAGAAATTTGAGGTGTGCAATCTCTGCCCATGCTGTCTGGAGCTAAGCCCTAAGCTCTCCAATAGCCCAGCATGTAGGACAGTGTCCTAAATCCTGTAAGACTGTCCTTCTGAAAAGTGTTCCACAGTACCTGCAGTTAATAATATCCATTCCAGATAAGTTGCTGGGTTTATAACCTGGTCAGAGTAATTAGAAGGAAAAAAATGCAAGTAATGGTTTGATTTTGTATTTTGTTTTCGTATAACTTGTTATAACAAGTTAAATTACTAGTGCCCCTTTAAATAAGGCTCACCTTGTAGGAGGCCCCACTGATCCGCCTCTTCCTGCTTTGCCACAGGAAATGTCACAACTGTGGTTACCCTATAAAGGAGGTAGTGGGGTGGTTGGATGGGGTGGCATGGGCCCTACCCCTGCCGAAAAAGAAGAACCACGGATGAAAGAACAAGGAGGTAAGAGCAGAAACAATCAGTCAACAACAAATGCAGTAACCCTGAAACTAATTTAATCTTAATGTTAGATAAAACTGTAAAACCTGTAAAGCACCACCTGTAATAATTTCAGAGAAGATACACCCTGTAAGAAACACTTTGCTACAGAGAAAAATAATGCAGTAACAGAAGATATACTTTGCAAAAGGCAATTTGAATCAGAAGATTACAGCAGTAATCTGTTAGCACACACCTGTAGGCACACCTTGTAATAATGCAGAAGAAGGTATATCAGCAACAACAATTTGAATCAGAGAAAAATAAAGCAATGAAATGTTAGCAACAAACAGTTGCAATCCCTGTGAGTACAAAATAAAAATATCAACACCCAGTAAATCTGCTTAGCCAAAAGAAGTCTTAATCCATTTCCCCTTGCTCTGGTAAGGATCTCTGCTCTGTCCTTTCAAGCAATCTTAGAAGGAAAGAGCTCAGGTGAAGCTAGGTGCCTTGGCCAGCAAACCAAGTCTTCTACCTCCAAGTTTTCAACTAACCTGATCTTTTAACTCTTCTTTCTGTTGGCAATTACTGACAGTTTGCCAGCTCCACTCCCCAGACACACACCTAATCCTCTGGAAGAGCTGTGGGAGGAAAGCAATTAGCTCCTTCAATGTGAGAAGGAGACTGAAACACCTCTGAGACAACAAACCTTTTCAACAAAAAAAAAGAATAAAATAAAAGTGTCAAACAGTAATTTTGCTTAGCCCAATGATAAAAAGTCACAAAAATGTAAGCACCACCTATACTAATTTCAGAGAAGATGTACCCTGTAAGAAACACTTTGCTACAGAGAAAAATAAAGCAGTAACAGAAGATATACCTTGCAAAAGACAATTTGAATCAGAAGATTACAGCAGTAATCTGTTAGCACACACCTGTAGGCACACCTTGTAATAATGCAGAAGAAGGTATACCAGCAACAACAATTTGAATCAGAGAAAAATAAAGCAATGAAATGTTAGCAACAAACAGTAGCAATCACTGTGAGTACAAAATAAAATATCAACACACAGTAAATCTGCTTAGGCAAAAGAAGTCTTAACCTGTTTCCCTTGCTCTGGTAAAGTTCTCTGCTCTGTCCTTTCAAGCAGTCTTACAAGGAAAGAGCTCAGGTGAAGCTATGTGCCTTGGCCAGCAAACCAAGTCTTCTACTTCATAACATTTATTTTTCTTTTTTAATAACCCTCTAATGGATTTATTCATCCATTGTGGTTCATGTTGTTTAAAACCCTTTTTTAGTTTAGCTGGAATATAGGAGTTACTAAGTACAGAGATTTTGTTATGAAAAAAAGAAACATAATCACCAATGCCAACTGTATTTAGTAAGGAAAGCCAGTCACTATTGTCCAAATTGGTTCTTATGCTGGGAATATCAGCCTTATCATATAAATATAATATAGAAGTATTTTGTAAAGGGATGATCATATGTTCAAATGTAAACCTACTAGAACAGTGGTTGCTGTTACCTATAGGTGTAGTCACATTTAGATGTTTAGATATCAAATTTGTACTGTAAATTACTAAGTCCAAGATAGTCATTCCTCTAGTGGGCTGTTTAACCCCCTGGGTGAGGCTGCATTGCTGACAGATGTTAAATAATTTTCTTCCAGAATTTGAGGTGGCAGTTTGTTTAACCCTATCAGATTCTCTTAGGTTGAAGTCCCCTGTCAGAATAACATCACCCATAGAGGAGGCAAATTCTATTTCAGAAGTGAGCCTATCAAGATATTCAGGTGGTGCATCAAGGGGGTGATAAACTCCCAAAATAAGATGGTGATATTTATGTAAAACTAATTTAATCCATAATGATTCAATAGGGTAACCAGGAGACTTGATTTTATCAAAAATATTTACTGATATAAAGGATTCTTTAAGAAAGATAGCAACCCCTCCACCTTTTCTATTTTGTCTGTTGTAATTTATCACTGTGTACCCAGAGAGAAGGGGGCCCCAACTGCTGTTATCATTTCCCCAAGTTTCAGTGATCATAACCACATCATACTTATCAATAGAAAATATGGCCTGCAGCTCATCTAATTTATTATTGAGGCTTCTTGCATTAAAATAAAAAAAATTTAAGTTGTTTGAGAATATTGTAACAGGTCCCTTGTTTATGTGCCGCTGGGGGAGAAAATGCTTACTTGCCCCCAGCATTAGTAGTTTAAATGTTCATTTATGTATTTTAGCATATGTTCAGCCAATAGATGGTTTGCCCTTGGACTTAGGTGGAGACCATCCCTACTAAATAGTTCTGGTCTGTCATCAAATTCCTCCCAATATGTAATACATCTTTACTTTGTTTGAGACACCTTTGTCGAAGCCAATCATTATATTTATGGATTCTATTATTATAAGCTTCAGAAGCTTTAGGAACAGGTAAAACTTATGAGAAAGCAATGTCACATTCCAAATTGACCAAAATATTTTAAAGTGCCATCAGATCTTTTTTAATTTCCAGTAAATCAGAGTGTACAAAATCATTTGTGCCAACATGAAGCACAACCAATGGGTTCTGACCACTATGTTTCAAAATATTGTGGACCATATTTGAAATTCGAGCACCTCTGAAACTAGAACACGTGTGATTTATTTTATCAGGATCACATAATGCCCTATCTAGGTTCTTAATGATGGAGTTGCCGAGTACATAAACTTGCCTAGGGCTACACGAATGTGATAACAAGGTATCCATATAATTTAAGTTAGTGAACTCAAATTCCCCCCTGTTAGGACAAAGGGATGCATTTTTTGGAATTAGTGGGGTATGAGAAGGAGGAGGACAACCCTGGGAAACATTTGGTACAATACTATCTGAATGAGAAGAGGTATGCAGATTTACAGCATCATGTGAAATGGGGGTAATATCCCTATCAAACCTGTCACAGCAGTACTATTATCAGGACATAGAGGCTCAAAACTATTATGTATTGGTAGACAGAACTGTGTAGCTTTACGACCCCTTTTACATGCTCTACTATATTGCACTACATACCACTGTTCATCCATGTTTATATTTTGATCCTGTTCACTGTGACGCTTCTTAGATCTTCTACATGGGTCAGTATGGGTGATAGATTTATATGAGGTACTAACATTTATTACATCTGCAGTGGAAATAGATTTCTCCATTACTACTGGTGCTGCTAGGATGGGGGACATTTTGGTCCAATGCTTGAAACCTGGCACTCATTTGATTTTGGCTTTCTTCTAATTCAGACAGTCTTATATTAAATAATGTAACCATTTGTCTGAGGGATTCATTTTCAGTACATTTATCACAAGTAAACTCCATTCCGGATTTTTCAATCATATTCATACAAAACATTAAGCAGACTTTACATTGGTTGCCTAACATGATTAATGAACGTGTCTATTCCAGCCATGACACAATACTCAGAAAATGTATATTTTTGTGGTAAATAAAGCCTATCATAAAGCAGAATTCAAGACACTGTGGTATTGCTTACCTGCACATGTTGGACACATAGAACATGCGCAGACGCATGTGTCTCTGTGTGCATATCCGCGCACACTCACCCTACTCGGCTCACCCTGCTCACCGCAGGTCGCTCTAAATAGCGGTATTGCAACCCGGAAGTGATTTACGGGTCCCGCTATGAGCAGTGTGCCAAAACAGCCCAACAGTAATAAAATCAAATGTAAAAAGCCTAACAAGGTGCTCTACTATGTAGATGAGGTGCCTTCAACAGGCAGAGGCACACAAGGTATATAATGCTGGCAAGTATGTAGTGTCAGAGCAAAGCTCAGAAATCACTACTCACCCTCTTCCTGTCAATTAAAGTACAGGGCTCAGTATCATACAAGCAGTTTAGGTATGTAACACACACATATGTTTAAAAACTGTCACAATCACAAGTTACACTCAGGAGATTGCGTAGCATGCCCTAGCAACTCTCCTGTGATTTCACTCGCAGCATTGAGAAGGTTTGCCTGGCTGAGAACTACTAATCTCACCCAGGACACCCAGAGTAAGGCTATGGACTTCCTAGTTGAGGGCCACTCTCTTTTTGGTGCCCAGACTGAGGCATACGTGAAGAAAGTAGATGAATATAAGGCTACTTTCAGGAGCAATTCTACTAAAGAAAGAGCCTCTCCCTCCACTTCTTCTTATGGTAGGGAAGGCAGTGGTAGGTCCTCTTTTAGGAGGCCTTTCTTTCAGGTGCAGGCTGTTCCCCAACAGTAGTACCAATCACAGCAAGGTGACTTTTATAGAGCCAGAGGCAGAAGGAGTTCCAGGTGAGGATCCCAATCTGCACAGCCCCAGCAGCAAGCAAAGCAAAATCCTAACTTTTCCCACCAGGCTGCCTCTCCATCTCCTGTAGGGGCAGATTAACTCACTATATTCAGGAATGGCTGAAAATAACAACAGACAAGTGGGTTCTGGAAATAGTGAGTCAGGGTCTGTCCCTTTGCTTCAAGTCCCTTCCTCCTCCAAGATCAAAGCAGTTTACACCAGCTCCTTTCTCAGAAAGAAAACTGCTGGAGCAGGAGGTACAGGCTTTACTGTTAGCAAGAGCAGTAGAGCCTGATCCCCCCCAGCCAAAGAGGGCAAGGGTTCTATTCAATATACTTTCTAATAACAAAAAAGAATGGGGAGTGATGGCCTATACTAGACCTCAGACTGCTAAACAAGTACCTGGTAAAATCCAGGTTCAAGATGGTCACATTGGCCATGATTCTGCCAACTCTGCAAAAAGGAGACTAGCTAACCTCCTTTGATCTAAATGACACATATTTCCAAAAGGGAGTCACACAGAAAATATCTGAGATTCAGACTCCCATCAGGCCACTATCAGTTCTCAACACTTCCCTTCGGCTTCACCTCTGCACCAAGGGTTTTTACCAAGTGCATGGCAGTAGTGGTGGCACACCTAAGAAGGCTAGGTGTCACAGTTTTTCCCTATCTGGACAATTGACTAATCATGGGAAAATCTCACCAGCAGGTGACCGAACACCTTCAGGTAACCCAGGATCTGTTGCACTCCCTGGGATTCCTTCTCAGCATCAAAAAGTCAGTCCTGACCCCTGTGCAGATACTGCAGTTCATAGGTGCAGAACTAAACATTATATAGGGAAGGGCTTTCCTCCCTCAGGAGAGGGCAGAAAGCATTCAGCTTTTGGCAGACTCTTTTGTCCTGGGCAGCCAAAGCCAGCAAGACAGTTTCTACAACTGTTAGGGCACATGGCTTCAGCAACATGCACATTCATAGGTGTCAGGTTTCAGATGAGAAGTTCAGTTTCACCTCAGAGCACACTGGTGCCAAATGCGGGACTCCCTACCAAAGCCAGTACCAGTGACAAAGGTGTTACTGCAGGCACTCCAATGGTGGATGGAGCTGGAAAACTTGAGAGAAGGGGTTCTATTCCTGCAGGAGCTCCCTTCACTGGTTCTCACAACAGATGCTTCCCTGTTAGGGTGGGGTGTTCATTTGGGGGAACACACCATTCACGGTACCTGGGAGAGTGCAGACTCACTCCTGCACATAAACCTGCTAGAGTTAAGGGCTGTTTACCTGACCCTTAAGGCTTTCTCACACCTAATACAGGGAAAGGTGGTACAAGTCAGCACACACAATACCACAACAATGTACTACATCAACAAGCAAGGAGGGACAAGGTCCACTCCACTCTGTACAGAGGCAATGAAGATATGGAGCCTTGCTTACTCCCTAAACACCTCCCTACAGTCGATCTATCTGCCTGGCAAGGACAACACCCTGCAGATGCCTTGAGCAGGATAAACCAGGCCCATCACAAATGGGAACTGAACAAGCAAGTGGTGAATGCTCTATTCAGGAGGTGGGGAACCCCAGAAATAGATCTTTTTGCATCCCACCAAAATCACCACTTACCTCAGTATTGTTGCAGGGCCCCTGTAAAGGGTACAGTTCCCCTGGATGCCTTGATTCTGGATTGGACAGGGAGGCATCTTTATGCCTTTCCCCCTTTTCCCCTGATACTCAGGGTGCTCATGAAGCTCAGGTCACAGCCAGCTTCAATGATTCTGGTAGCCCTAGACTGGGCCAGACAGCCTTGGTACTCCCTCCTGCTCTCTATGTCGGTGACCAAACTGATTCACCTTCCACAAATGTACAACCTACTGACCACCTTTCAGGGGAGGGTCATGTACCCCAATCTCAGGTCTCGCAGGCTCAAGACATGGCTCTTGAGGACTTAGAATATGCAGGCTGGCAATCCTCTGAAGGGGTACTGGAGGTCTTCAGAGGGTATAGGAAACTTACTAAGAAAACCTATGCTCAAAATGGAAAAGATTCTCTATATGGTGTAAAGATTAGGGTATAGTCCAAGCTCAGGCTGGCATCCCAACCCTGCTGGACTATTTGACTCATCTGCATTTCCAGGGGTTGCAGCACTCAACCCTAAAGGTGCACCTGGCTTCAGTGTCAGTATACATTTCAGCTGGAAAAGACACCTCCTTAGCATCAAATCTTATCTTCAGGAGGTTCTTTAAGGGACTCTCTCATTTGTTTCCCCCTCACAGGGAACCAATGCCAGCCTGGGACCTGAACTTTTGCATTGGCCAGCTTATGCTTCCTCCCTTTGAGTCTATGGCCTCTGCAGAGCTTAAATTTGTTACTTGGAAGGTAGTCTTTTTGGTAGCAATCACTTCTGCCAGGAGGATAAGTGAGCTCCATGCCTTCTATGTGAAAAAGGACTATGTTTCCTTCCACAGGGACAAGGTAGTGTTGAGAACTTATAGGAAGTTCCTCCCCAAGGTGGTCTCTGACTTCCATCTAAACCAGTCTATTACCTTGCCAGTTTTCTTTACTGATCATTCTAGCTCAGGGGAGCGTAGACTGCACAGACTTGGTGTAAAAATGGCTTTAGCTACTACAGGAATCATACCAAGGACCATAGGCAGGACAGGCAACAGCTGTTCCTCACCTATGGAGAGGCAGGTAAAGTGACACCTGCCTCAAAGAAAAACTATCTCTTGATGGATAGTTCAGTGTATTCAGTTTTGCTACTCAAAAGCAGGTAAGGTACCCCCTATTGGACTTAAGGCCCATTCTACAAGGGGCACAGTGATTCCTGGGGTTAGAAGAAAAAAATACTCACCTGTAGTAATCTTGTTTCTTCCAATGGGATCCACTAACATTATTACTTTTTTTTTATTTTTTTTTATTTAGTTGTTTGACCAGGTATAGCACACTAAGCTGAAAGCTTTTTTACAGGAGCGATCTGGGAGCATAAGGAGGTTAAGTAACTTGCTCAGGGTCACACAGTATGCAAGTGGAAGCTGTGGAATTCAAACCCAGGTCTGGTCTGCTGGACGTCACCAGATTTGCAGCTTAGAGCCTTAGACCACTGTGCTATACTTCCCACCCTGCCTCCCCTACAGAATCAGTAAAAAAAAATATCCTCTCCACAGCTGATTATATGTATATTTGGAGTGGTATGCCATGTACTGGCACTTCTTAGTAATGTTTTATAGCTTGTAGGTTCCTTTTCTTGGGTAAATCTGACATTAAGAAAAAGGGAACTTTTCTCTCTTCTTTCCTGTGTGTGGATGTTTACTAGTTGCCCCAGTTGGGGCCCCTTTTTTCTACTGTTATTTTATTTATAGGTTATTATGAGCTCTTTGCAGGCTCCTAAGAAATCTGAGGTTAGAAAGTAGGCAGTTACATAGGGCAGTTTTGAAACTGGATGCAAGAGCTAAAGATTCCATCATTAGCATAGCATTCCATTTAGCTCCGGGGCAGTGCTGGCTTAAAGTAGCACTGCAAGAAATAATAATTTTAGTGGATCCCACTGGAAGAAACAAGATTACTACAGGTGAGAAATTTTTTTCTTTCCTGTTGTCCTCAGGACTACCTTGTCCCAGTGGCAGATTATGTAGTTTGGATCTGTGAAGAGGGCTTGTAGCTCGCTTACTCTTCAGGCAGATGTTATTGCCACCAACTGCTTTCCAGTTGACATATTTCAGTGCAGTAGTTGCCATCGGCTTGTCTGGAGCCTCCATTGACTGGCAATACACATGTTTAAGTCCCAGGGAGGGACACGCTCCCTCACTGAAGGGTAAAGGTAACTCAGGTCTTTGAAAAACATTTTAAAAAGGAGTTGCGAGGTCACTGACCTGTCTTTACCAGCTGATGTGTAAGCTGACACTGCTGCCAAGTGTATCTTCAGTGTTGGAGGTCTTAGGCCCAGAGACTGGAGATGGATTAGTCCAGTATTGTAGACAGACATAGTAACATAACATAGTAATTGATGGCAGATAAGGACTGCTAGGCCCACCTAGTCTGCCCGTATTCCCTGCCTGTGTCAACGGCTGCTGACTCTGCTTGGTCATTGGCTTTTGTGTCTCATTCTTACCTCTTTTGCTCCCTTATGCCTATCCCATGCATGTTTGAAACCCCCCACTGTGCTGGCTTCTACCACTTCCAGGGGTAGGTTATTCCATGCATCCACCACCCTTTCTGTGAAGAACAACTTCCTCATATTCCCATTTATCCTGCCCTGCTCTAATCTCATATTGTGCCCCCTCGTTCTTGTACAACTTCTATAATGAAAGCTGTCACTCACTTGCACCCTGTTCAAACCCTTAAGATACTTGAAGGTTTTAATCATATCTCCCCATTCCCACCTCTCCTCCAGTGTATACATACTGAGGTCTTTAAATCTCTCCTCACATGTTTTCTGGTGCAAACCCCACACCATCTCAGTTGCACTTCTCTGGACCACCTCCACTCTGTCTATGTCCTTGCAAAGGTGCGGCCTCCAGAACTGTACACTACTCTAGATGAGACCTCACTAGCATTTTGTACAGTGGCACCACCACCTCCATTCTTCTGCTAGTGATAGCCCTTCCTATGCATCCCAACACCCCACTGGCCCTCCCCACAGCCTTTTTACATTGATTGGCCACCTTTAGGACATCTGAGATGATTATCCCTAAATCCCTTTCTTCCCTGGTGACTGTCAGCAACTCCCCACCATCATATAACTCTCCGCAGGGTTTCTGTGGCCCAGGTACATGACTTTGTACTTCTTTGCACTAAAATTCAATTGCAACACTTTGGACCATTGTTTTAGCTTTCCTATGTCCCTCCTGATTCTTTCAACCTCTTCTGGAGTCTATATCCTGTTGCAGATCTTGGTGTCATCTGCAAATAGGCAAACCTTTAACTCTAGCCCTTCAGCAATGTCACCAGTGAAGACATTAAATAGGACTGGCCCCAGGACTGATCCTTGAGGCACCCAACTAGACAACCCCCCTTTCCTCAGACATGATGCAATTTAGTACTACCCTCTGCTTTCTGTTCCTCAACCAATTTCTCACCTAGTTCTCCACTTTGTGGCCCACCCCCAGGCTACCCAACATGTTAACCAGCCTTCTGTGTGGAACGGTGTCGAAGGCCTTGCTAAAATTGAGGTAGGCGACATCCACTGCTCCCCCTGATCCACCTCCTACATCACCCAGTCAAAAAAGTCTGTCAGGTTTGTTTGACATGACCTTCCTGCTGTGAATCCATGCTGCCTCAGATCTTATGCTCCACTGGATTCCAAGTGTTCCACAATCTTTTCCTTGGGCAGCGCCTCCATAATCTTGCCTACTACTGAGGTGAGACTGACTGACCCATAGTTACCCGCTTCCTCCTTGCTTCCACTCTTGTGAAGAGGGATCACATGTGCCCACATCCAGTCTTCCAGAACCACCCCTGTATTGAGTGATTTACTAAACAGGGCTGCCAGTGGTGCTGCTAGCTCCTCCTGAAGCACCTTTCGTACCCAGGGGTGTATACCATCTGGTCCCATTGCTTTGTCCACCCTTAGTTTTGTAAGTTCCTCCATGACCTGCCTGGATTGGGTTAATCTGTTTAGGAGTACACCATAAGAAAAATATTTTCCATTTGGAAGCATAATGTTTCCTTGCTGCTGGTGTTCTGTAAACTTTCAGCACCTCCATTAGTTTTTCAGAAAGATTTAGCCCAGAGCACTCTAGCTCTTTAAGAATCATGCTCTATGATACATATTTCTCAGATCTGGGAATGTTATTCTGCCCAGGGACAGTGCCAGCAGATTGTACCTCAGGGGCAGGTTGATTGAAGGCTTGTTGGAAAGGGACAGGAGCATAGAGTACCAGGTTTGCCTGGACCAGTTTGGATCTATGAGAATCATTGCTGCTGACTCACTCCTGAATTTTTGTCAGTACTCTTATTAGAAGTGGGAATGGGGAAGGCTTATAGAAATTCCCCCAACCAGCTGAGGAGTAGGGCATCCCCTGGGACTCAACCCACTACTGGGGATCTGCAACAAAAAAGTGGGAGCTGGTTGTTTACCCAGCAAGCAAACAGATCTATTTTCTGGTGTACCCCACCATCTGAACACTGATGCCAGCATATGCTGGTTCAGGGCCCATTCGCGATTTCCCTGGCTAATCCTGCTCAGAGTTTGCCAGTACATTCTCTTTCCCTGGCAGATATACTGTGAATAGCTGAACCTACAGGGAGTACCTAGGTTCCAGACCCCCAATGAAAAGGGTGATCCCTCGAAGCACCGGGGAATTTCTGATGTCCATTGTAATAAGCTATTGATACCAGATTCTCCTGTTGTGATTGCATTTTTTACTTGCTGTTCTGCTATTTCTGCCATTTAAACACAGATCCACAGAAGACTGCCTAGCGCATTAGCTGGTGTTTGATAGGTTTCAGATTTTCATGGCTTCTGTGCACAATTTTGAATCTTTTGTTCCTCCTTGTTTGTTTATGTAATACATTGTTGTGGAGTTGTCTGTTCTAATATGGACAGACTGACCACTTTTCTGGGAGGAAATGGCCTGCACTGCCTGGTGCATTCCCTTGAGCTTCGGGAGATTTTATTTGCTCTTGAGTCTGGGAAGCATCTGCTGTCAGCATAGCTGTAGGGCATTGCTGAATGATGGAAATTTCCTCTCTGAAGTTGTATTCTTCCTTCCACCACTCGAGTATCTTTAGCAAGGTTTTTGTGACAGGCACTAATTTGGACAAAGGATCCCACCTCTTGTACTGTTGGACCCTTAGGTGATACTGGATGTCTGCCATTTGGAACCTGACCCCGGTACCACTGCACTGGATGAGGCCATGTACCCCAGTAGACAAAGAAAATCCCGTGCAGGCCTTGGCTAACCAGTATTGAAGGATTCTGCAGCTGAAATCAGATTTGCTGCCTTTGCTTGAGGAAGGAATGCCTTCCCCTGCAGGATATCTAACTCTGCATCGTTAAACCCTAGAATTTCAACTGGTTCTGTTTGGAACTTTAGAAAGTTTAGTATTATGAGGAATTCCAGGCCCTTCAAAGTGCTTTGTGACAGCAGTATAGAGGACTTTGCTTCCTGCTGTGTTTTTTCCTGAGAGTAATCAATCATCCAGGTGGGGAAAAACCACCACCCCTTCTCAAATGTGCTGCCACTACAGCAAGGCACTTTATGAACATTCTTGGAGCTGAGGCGAGGCAGTAGAAAAGAGCTGAGTACTGGTACTGGCAGTTCCCTAGTCTGAACATGATGTATTTTCTGTGACTTGGCCTGACTAGTATGTGTCTTTCAGGTCCAGTGACCTGAACCAGTCTCCTATTTGCAGAGATAGAATCACTGAGCCCAGTATTACCATCTTGAATTGCTCTTTCTTTAAATGTTTGTTCAGACATCTCAGGTCAAATATGGATTGCCACTCACCATTTTTCTTGTGGGGCAGGAAGTATCTGGAATAAAGCCCCTTACCCCATTGTGTGGCAGGTACTTTTCTACTGCATTTGGTTGCAACAGATTTTTCACCTCCATTTCCAACAGGAATTTTTCTTTTGTGGTGTGAGGTTAAAAAAACTTTGGGCTCTGCAGTTTTGGACATTTTTTGAACTGCAGAGACAGCCCCTGACTCACTACTTCCAGAACCCACTTGTCTGTGGTGATTTTTGTCCATTTGTGAAAGTAGTGAGACAGTCTTCCCTCCCCCACTGGCAATGTATGGGTGACCTGGGCAGACTCGTCAGAGGTTTTGCTTTGTTGGGGTTTGGTAGCTGATGCTGGAGCTGCACACCTAATGCCTCTCTTACCCCTATAGTAGACCCTTTGTGGAGGGTACTCATAGGACACATAAGCACAAGGATAGTATCCCCTACCCCTCCTTCCATAAAGACTGGAGGAAGTGGAGGTGTTTTCTTTACCAGTATTGCTCTTGTAGGTGGTTTTGTATTCGTCCACCTTTTTCATGTAAACCTCTGTTTTGTCACCAAACAGTGAATTTCCCTCACTGGGATAATCTATTGCTTTTGTTTGAGTGTCCTGGTATAGGTTTATAGTTCTAAGCCACATAAACCTTCTTGAGGACATGGGCCATGACCCTAGATGTGGTGTCTTTTGTGTCCAATGCCATGTGGAACTGGTATTTTGTGGCATCTGTGGTTGATCTTGTTGTGTCAGATTTTTCCTGAGCCTAGTCTCCAGTAGCTTTTTTGCTCAGTGCCAGTATGGAATTCCATGAGGCCCTCTGGTACTGGACTGTGTAGGATAGATAAGCTGCCTGCCTCAGGAGTAGGGAAGCTGACATGTAAGCCTTTTTATCCATACTATCCAGTTTCCTGGTATCTTTCTCTGAAGGCTGAGATGAAAGAAGCACTTTTGTCATCACATGCGGCAGTCTGGACCACTACCGCATGATCAGGATGGGAGTAAAGATACTCAGCACCTTGTTTGTCCACCTGATATTTTTTCTCAATTTCCTTGTCAATGTTAGCAGCTGAGTTGGATGCTGACATGACTTTGAAGGTGGTTTTCTTGAGAGATTTGTGAATGGGCAGCAGTAATCTCCTTGTGGGTGCTAAGCCCATCATATCCATAAACTCTACCTCCTCATCATCATCCCCCTCAGTCTCATGGGAGGAGTTGTTAAGGTTATTGACCATATACCTTACAAAGCTATAATGTGAGGTATAGTCCTCTGAAAGCTTGGGAGGTAAGCCACATTCTTGCACAGGAGAACCATTTGGTTCAATGGATTCTGCCTCCTCTTCATTTTCATAGTAAGTATCAGCCTCCTCCTCCTCCTCCATAGTTATTGGGAATGGAACTGGAGCCTGAGGGTGGGCGGGAATAGTCATGAAATTACCCATAGCCTGGAATGCCTGGAGGAATTGCTATGCCTTTGTCATGTCCTCTACTGATGGCATTTTATTTTTGTCAAGTGGCAGTTCCTTTCCATCTTCAGGAGGAGGGACAGTGACATTTTATTTTTATTTTTTTTCTTGACAGGCACTGGTTCTGGTATCTGCTCAGAGGTTGTCTTATTTTTACTGGATTCAGGGTTCCTGCATTCAGACACCCTGAGTTGTGAACCATCTTTAGCAACTTTATCTCTTTTCAGTCATCTTTAACAGGGTCTGCTGCTTAAGACTGAGAAACCATAAAATGTAATTTTTTTAGCCCTTTTCTTTTGTGTTTTAGAGCAAAACTTTATACAGAGATCACAACTGGCAAAATCATGGTCTGGACCCAGGCACTTTAAACACGGCTCATGACAGTCTGCCTTTGCCAGGAGCGGAAAACAAACAGTACAGTTTTAAAGCCTATAGATCCTGTTCTCTTTTGGGTCTGTCAGTCATGCCAAATGCTGACGATCCTGAGAAGATGTTTCTGGTGATCAATAGAAAAAGCCACAGCTGTAAAAAGCCTAAGAAATGTTAAAAAGGGCTTTAAAGAAAATAATGTGGCTCAGTTCCTTCAAAAAAAAAAAAAATGAAACCACAAGATGACTAATACTTCAAAAGAGGTTTCTTAAGCAGAAATAGTAAATTATTGTCTCAGTTCCCAAAATAGGAGGAACGGAGAATAATCTAAACTAAACCTGCAAAGCAGTTTAAGAAAAGTTATCTTTTAATCACTTTAAAATGTAAAAATTACCGGTTCCCTAAAAGTGGGAACCGTGCCAAGAACAGCCTTTTCCAGTTCCTGGGAATCAATCAGGAACTGGAGAAAAGATGAAATTTACATACAAAAATAGAGAATAATGGCTATGCGAGTGTGCGTTATGTTTTTTTTTTTTTACACACTCGAGTTGTGTGATGATCCTGTAAACCTTGAGAGCGAAGCTCGAGAGGTTTACCTGGTTATCACACAATGAGGGTGTTTAAAAAAAAAACATAACGTACACTCGGCATAGCCAGTATTTTTTATAATTTGCTGATTCAAGGAGTTTAGACATAAGCAGAAGAAGCTGAAAATTTAGTGAGGCGGCACAGTGACCCACAACCGTTTTCAATTGCCTGTCTCCATTATCTCCGTTCGAAGTGAGGCAACATCGAGATCATCCAGATCAGTTTTTTTATGTCTATAAACAGATCAGCTGGATAAATGCCAAGAAATAAAGAGGTTGGTTACCTGAGGTGAGAAGCTACATTTGTGTCCTTGGTAACCGAAGAAACCGCCACCATGGTTGTAGCCGTGCTTGTCCCGCCCACGCACCGATTGCAAGCCAATAAGGTAGCACGCTAAAGACGAGTGACAGCAAATGCCATAAAAACCTGTTCTATGGGTTATTACGGCATTTGAAACATGGCTCTAGTCTGTGTGATAAAGGGGGTCACCAGTAATTATATACAAATAACACGCTAAGGCAGAGTATCAAAAATGAAACCAAAACGCTTTAACATTATAAAATAGTAAAACAATAAACTGTAAATTGGCCAGAAGTGTAGAGAAGACATCAGGGTGACTGATCTCTTCAGGTGGAGAAATAAATCTGATGAGAGAGCGCAGGGGTGAGTGTGACCATACAAAGCAGAGTTTGAATTTAATTCCAAATTCCTTAAGTTGCATAAATTCTAAAGCTCTGGAGCTGTTCATTCCAGGAGAATGATTGCTGTTGTTGAACTTTCTGTAACAGACCTTTGACTCAACTAAGCTGCACTGGGGCTCTCAGGGCAACTCAGAACACATCTCTGAGGGGGCCGGCCTGAGTTCCATAGTGGTAACAAATGTGGTGTGGTGCCTCCACCTGGGGAAAATGGCAGGGAATACCTGTGGATAAAGAACAGGTTACCACCCCCAGGAAAATAAGTAAGCTGCCCCCCTTAATGCTTTTCCCCACACAATAACAGTTTCCCACAGAGCAGCAACCCTCACCCAAAGCAGTACTGTATCAATAACACAGTGACAATAGATAAAATATAAACAGTGATCTTATTTATTTGGGGAGGGGGAAACGAGGAGGAGAATATCAAACACCACCACACTTTAGTTAGAAAATAACTTTCCCCATAGCAACCCCTCCTCCCACCACTGGGTGCACACAGAATATCCCAATATGGTGGGTACCTCACGGGTTGGTGATGCCGGCCTGGGGTCTTTCATCGGGGCCCAAATAAAACACTGAACACACTTTCAAACTTGAAATTTTGGTCTTGCCAACCCTTGATGTTACACAGAATCCTGTTCAGAAATTATTGCCTGAGTCTTAACTGGCTAACGAACTTACAGACTCTGCAGAGCCACAGCTTGGGGTAATCACAGCTTTTGCAGTTCACACAGGGGGCTTGCAGCTGGCTGAGTTGCACAGTACCATAGGGGGGGTCTCCGTTAGTGGTGCACCACAGGATGAAAGCCTTGAAGCTGGACAAAAATCAAGGCGTAATGACCTTCACCTGCCTGGCCTTTCAAAGTTCACCAGGCCTTTATAGACAGACTTCACTCAGGTAGACCTGTTCACATCCTTCTATACCAGGGATGTCTTCTTCGGTATAGGGAACAAGAATGGATGAGGGTCCCCAAACCTCACTGTTTCACCTCTGCTACGCCTACAGGACCACGCAGGGTGGCTGGGCTTACACAGTTTCTACCTCACAGCCCCTCCCTTAGGAGATGTCTCCACATGCAATGATGGGTCCTGTCACAATCGCTTGCCACTGCACTTAGTCTCTTCCCCTGGCTGAATGTTCCCTTCACCAAAACAGTTTCTCTACTGAGGGGCACAGCAGCTCAGTCAGTACCAGCAGTCCAACTCTTTTCCCAGTTCAAAAATACTGTCCCAATTGCTGGGGCTACTGGGGAGCAAGTTTCCACTTCTACCAAACGACACAGCAGCAATTTCTCCTACACACAACTTAGTCTTTCATTCTGTAGAGTCGAGGTCCAGGAGCAGCAAGGCAAGCTTCAGACAGTTTGGCCCAGGAGCTCACACAGTCTCTCTCCTCACAGCCACACTGCAGCTCCTTTCGACAACTCTCTCACTCTGGCAGCAAAGCAGTTCTGTTTATAACCTTCCAACAGCCTCCCTGTGATTGGCTGCCACTTCCCAGGTGGTCTCAGTGCTGGCTCTTTATTTTACCTAGCAGTCCCAATTCTGTAGTTTTTCTATGGGGCTGCCATTTTTGTCTCCCTTAGAGCTTCCTACAGTCCAGCCCTGATTTGTTTAATTGAGCTCTCTAACAGGGCTAAAACTATGTCCCCCTTCGACCGGAGGCCTTGCGGTCACTATTTCTTTGGATCTCCGGCTCCTCTGCTCTTCCTAGAGATGGGGATATACTTTTTTTTTCCTAACACCCGCACGGCCAAACTGGAATTGGAGCACAGCTCCTTTAAATTGTAGTTCTGATGGCTGTGCATGCTCAGCAGAGATGCAGCCGCCATTTTGCTTATTTACTTTTGCGATCCCGGCTCTTCTGGCCACACCGGGACCACTCCAGGAATCAGAATGCACCCGGAGGTGCAGAAAAGTGAATCAGACCTCAGTCCCATTCTGTTTCTGGGCCGAGGTCCTGAAATTTCTGTGGCTGCCGCTGTGACATAACAGTGGGGCCAATATGGCTTGAGCCCCACCACAGTTGCGGGGACATACTGGGAGGGCAGAGGGTTGTTGCCCTTACCAAGTGAGGCCATTTGGGAGGCTTACATTAATTATAAGTCTAATTAATTATTCAGGAGCCTGGTGAGGCTCCTGATTGGCTACTGGATCGGTCATTAACATCTTAGAAGTGATTGATCTAGCTGCAAACTTACACTGTGTGGCATGCATGGCTTACACCACACAACTAAAACTGAAATAAAACTAAAAAAATTAAAGTTGTTATTGCAATTAGACTTATAATCATAATAACAACCTTGAAGCTGGTAATTTCCTTGGATTAATTACCGGCTGGAGGGGGGTAGCCCTCGGCTGTGCCTTGGGCCACCCATCCCCCCAACTGGTCATTAGTCCCGCGGAAATGACCGGCTTCTCAAGTCATTATTGTTTAAATGAGGTGAGTAGTAGGCAGAAGGAGGTCATGATGCCCTTGTACAGGTCACTGATGAGACCACATCTAGAGTATGGCATAAGATACTGGTGTCCACACCTTAAGAAAGACATCAGCTTGCTGGACACAGTCCAGAAGAGGGCATCAAAGATGATTGCCGAGCAGCAAGGTAAGACATATAAATGTAAGCCCCTCTCTCTTCGTAGGGGCTTATGCTTCCACTAGGGACCTCCCCCCACCTCCTTACCCCCCCCCGAGCTAGGGATTTATTAGTGCTCTGGGGGTTAATTCCTACTGGATGCCTAAAGGAGGCAGCAGAGGGCAGGTTAGGAAGGGTATATAAGGAGAAGAAACAGGCAGTTTCAGGTCTTCTTTTCCAGCCCGGGCAGCAGGCCTGGGCTGGGGGGGGGGTGCGGCTGGAATAGCACGAGAGGCAGGCAAGGAGCAGGCTCGTCAGTCTGGGTTGGACCTGTGGGCCCCCCCCAAAAGACAGTAGATAGGGATGACCTTTTCAGTGATGTGGTGTCTAGGAGCCAGGAATGGAGCTCTGCAGGGAGGATGGCCGGTTAGTGAATCTGTGTCATCGGGATGGGGGCGGCCTAGTGGTAGGGAAACGGCAGAGTAGGCAGGAGCCCCATGTAGAACCCGTGCAGGAGTTGTTTGGGCAGTCAGGGCTGTGGGGACTGTGGCAGGGTTCCCACAGAGGAGGGGCCAGTGGCTGAGGTCCCCTCCTGTACCTGGAGTGGCATGGCTGCCCAGGCATGTAGGGAGCCTGGAATGTCCTTCACCCACAAAAAGGGGCCTGCTTGGAGGGCAGGTCCTGGGGCACCAGCATTTTAGGGCCGGGCGGGTCGCAGGTCTTAGGACAGGCCTTGGAGGGCAGCTCCTGTCTGGAGCTTAGTTCAAGCCCAGGATGTGTTGGCAGGGATGTGGACAGGAGACTGGGTGCTATTCATAAGTGGTGGAGTGGGAGCACCGTAGAGAGAAAAGGTGCTATGGGAGGCTGAGGAGGAATGGGAACTGTTTGGAAGGTCTGAGCAGTGGCAGGGTTCAGGGTCCTCTAGTGGCAGGGCAATCCAAGAGGTGCAGTTTGGACATTGGAGCTGGGCTGGGTTTAAGGGTCTCAGCACCAGTGGAAGTGAGAGAATGGATGTGGCCTGTGATGGGACCTGTGTAGGAGCCGTTTATTACACTGGTGGGTTTCAGGTTCAAAGTGAAAGGAAAAGATAAGGGTTACAGGGCCTGGGCTGGAAAGGGAAAATTCCAGTACCCCTTGAGATATGGGCCAAGGTCCAGGTGGGGGAAGCAGCACACTTCTCCATGCCGGAGATAGGGCAGCCAACCAGAGCCAGACAGGGACACGAGGGAAGAGTAACCCAGAAAAGGAAAAAAGAGTTTGGCTTACCAGCACCAGTGAGCCGGGAGCCTGGTGATTCTTCAGGTGAAGGATCCACTTGGGTAAACCATCCGAGCTTTTAGAAACAAAATATACCCTATTTGTACTACCTGTATGCCATGATGTCTGCTTGAGAGTTCCAGCATGGGTGAACTGTAAAGCGTTTAGATGGCCCCATTGTGCTGCTTTATTTATTTGGAGAAGTATGGGACCCCTGTACCCCTGGAGTCATTTGGAGTGCAGGTGATAAAATAAAGAGCTGTTTGGGAAGAAACTTGGTAGTGATTCTCTTTTTATTTAAGTTAAAGAAGGGATAAATGAAATGCAAATCCCCGTGTATTTATTTTGTGTCATAAGTTGTACTTCCAGAATGTGACCATCAGGCTGCACCAGGATCGTGGGGGTTGGGAGCTCAAGGGGATCAGAAGACTGTAGACTGTGTGGAGGTCCTGTGTCCCATGGCCAGAGTTTGGGGCTGAACCAGTTCATAGAGATAGAGAGTGCACGGTGTGAAGAAGTAATCGAGAGGTAGTCTAAATGTGCTACTATCTTTATTTCGGGTACACTATCTCAGAGTTGTTTCGCATTGTGGTAATCCTTCCTATTTTCCCCTGATACATCTGTGATGAAGTTTATGCCCCTAGATGGAGGGGGAAGGGGAGGTTACATAAAGAGATACAAACACAAATGAGAAAGCACACAATATGCCAAAATGAGCACAGCAAACTGATGAGCACGGGAGCAATTAAGTCCGCAGCACTGCACTGGGGTAGTGTGCTGTGGATTTAATTGCTCCCGTGCTCATTCATTTGCCATGCTAATTTTAGCATATTGTGTGCTTTTTTGTTGGTGTTTGTGCTTTTGGACTTTGGATTTAGCACCCGCTCGCTCCATGAGGTGCTAAGGCACCTGTGTTTGGACTTACATAAAGAGATGTTGGGAGCCCTGAATATGTACTCCCTGGAGGAGAGGAGGGAGAATGGGGACATGATAGAGACCTTCAAGTATTTGAAAGTAATAAATAGGGTGGATAAGGAGGGTCTCTTCAATCGAAGTGGCTGCCAAACCACGAGGGGACACAATCTAAAGCTTGAAGGGGGTTAGGAAGCACTTCCTCACAGAGAGTGTGGTGGCCAGTTGAAATGCACTGCCAGAAGAAGTGGTCTTGATGAATCAGGTGAGCAGTTTCAAAAGAGGATGGGATAGGCATAAGGGGAAAATATGGGACGGGGAGGCAGTGGCAGATGGTGAGGAGGGAGGACCAGGGAAGGAGAGGCAAGGTCAGCAGTGTAAACTGAGGACCCTGCAATATGATCAGACTGGACAGACCGAATGACCTTCTTCTGCTGGCTTCTTCATATGTCCATATGTTTGAGGGACTCCTGGAGTTTGAAGTGGGAATCAATGGTGAAGACTGATTGTTGGAAGATATGAAAGTATTTACAGTAACTGTTGATCTTCCAGAATATCTTCACCATAGATTACCACACCTGCCCACAATCTCCCACTGTAGAAGAGCCAGGACCTCTGGGCAGCTCACCCTGATTGTGCTGGGTGGCAGCATCTTGTGCCATATGTCCCTCCCCAGTTGCCCCCCCCATGTGGTAGCTTGTTATAAAAAAAGGAGGAGGGGGCTAGGGTCACACTCTTAGGGTCTTATACCCACCAAATGAAATACAAAAACCTGGGGTGAGGGTCAGTTTTCAGGGCCCCCATAGTACTCCCCCCAAAAAAGAGGAGGTAGCCCTCTCCTTCTTTTCTTTTCTTGCACTCATTCTCCTTGCCCAGGGTATATCCCCTTCTATATCCCTATTAGTTGCTGAATTCAGCCTGTGGCTCTGGGCTCCATCCATATCTAACTCCACTTCACAGCAGCACTGTCTGTGGATGGGTGCTGTGAACAAGACTGGATCAAGTTATACCAGCCTTTACACAGGGTACATACCTGTTATTGCAGGGGAAGCAGGTCATGTTCTTCGGATATCTTTTTCTTCTGGCTATGCCAGGTTATTCCTCTATTGGTTGGTAAACATTTTTCTCTTCCTATGCCAGCTGGGCTGTTAGCCCACTACCTTTAGGGGTAAATGGGGAGATGGACGCATCTCAACTCCCTTGGGCGTTTCAGTCCTGCAACTCCACATGCACCAGAAATCCATCCTCTTTTTTTTCTCTGGTGGAAAAAAACATCCATAATTAACTGATTTTCAGTTGGTTCTCCATCTGGTGGCATAGAGTTGCCTTTTAGGAGTCTGTGTATGGTTCTTCTCTGTCTTGGGCACATTGATGCCATGTCAGTTGTAAGGGGGTCCCAACCTTCTGGGCGTACTCCTCTTAGTTTCTCTACCAGAGCCATATGCTTCAGGGTTGCAACTCTAGTATCACTACCCATCTGCCGTCTGGCTAGTGGGGTTGAGGCTCTGGTTCCATACCCTACTACCTGTTTTGTGTCACCTAATGTGCTCTTCTATCTAGAGGTTGGTAGTCGGGTTTTATTTTTATTTTTTTTAACTCTCTTTGTGCTCCTGGTATGGGCAGGGGATTTACCCCCTCTTAGTGCCTGAACTCACAGCCAGAATCCCCCACAGGCTGCCTGGACTTGGGAGGCCCATAGCTTGCCCCCTGCAGTGAGCCCCCCCCCAGAAGGGCGGAAGGCGAGACCAAGATCTACCAGAGACCCCAGCTGAGGCTTGCACCTGGGCCGTCATTCGGGCAGAGGTTTGGGGTTGTCAGTGTGTTGCTGGCCCAGGGATTTTCCATGTAGGTTCCCCGAAGGTGTGGGCATGCAATGACATCAGTGCGGTTCAGGCATGTTCCCGTATCTGACCTACGGATGTCCGCTGATACCTCCCCACTGAAGAGTGGCCCCAGTTGTTGCACACTCAGCCTTCACTGGGTGTTGCTGACTTGTTAGGCAGCCAGAACCCTCCCCCCTGGAGGAGGAGAGCTGTCCATGGGATGCTCATCCTACCTCCCCCCCCGACTGACCCTCTGATGCGCTGTGTTCGCTCCCGAACATGGGTCATCAGTGCCACAGGCAGTAGTGCTACTGCGTTATTGGGCCAGCTGGGTTTTATTTTGTTGTTTATTTTTCCTATACCCTTTCCCTATCTTTTTGAGCTAGAGAATCTCTTTAGCCCTCTCTTTATTTTTCCTCCATTTTGTTTTTGTCTTGGCGAACAGAACTGAGGTTGGTGAGGGAGCCAGCACCAGTTATTGGCTAGCATGCAGCATCACATAGGGAGTTTACAGGGGCCTTGTCCAGTAGCTGTTGCCAGCTCCCTGGCCAAAATCTCCTGTGGGGTCCTAGCGCCAACAGCTCAGAGCCCTAAGTGGTATTGAATGCTGAAGATATTCTGGAAGATCAACGGTTATGTTAAGTAACTAACTTTCATTTTTTGGATACTTGTATGTCTGTCAGGGCCAGCTCCATCAAGAATTTTACAGTTGACGTTTGATTACCTGCGGGATTTTCATTTTGCAGTGGTTATAGTTTGGCCTCAAAAAGACTGTTGGAAAAGCCTCCTGGAGTAGGAGGAGGAGGAGGAGAAGGGCCTGCTTCCTCTGCTCAACAACTGGAAAGAAAACTTGTTCTACTTATTGGTACAAAGAAAAAGGGATTTCCAGGACAGCCGGAAGAAAAATAGGGAGTGGTTTGAATGTAATCTTAATGGGGTATAATTTGTTGGGATATTGTGGAAGAATTAATTTTTTTTAAATTGTGTGTTTATTGCATTTTTAAGGAAAAATATAGAGCGTATACAGTCATTAAGGAACAACATAGCACCTTAAAAGATAGAATGGCATAGTATTTCAGTGTAGGAAGTACAGTAACTTATTCCTTAGTAAAACCACTTGGAGGGAACCACACATTTTATCTTAAAATAAATCACATGTGGAGTTATAACACAGCCATCACTCTAAGGAATATAGGAAATGAACCTAAACTCAGTTTTTGACTTTTTATGCCTAATAAGGCTACTACTTGTAATATTTCATATCCGTTGGTGGCTGTTTAAAATAATGCACAGTAAACATTAGTAGTCTACTGCTACAGCTCAGAGACTAACCAGTAACTTGATCTTATGCCTAACTGCATAAGTGTTTTAAACTTTTTTTTAAACCCAACTTGAAGAGCAATACTGATAAAAATACCAACTTTATTTTAATAGAAATAGAATCAGACATTTTACCACATCTTACTGTTCAGATGTTGTTCATGAGGGTGACCTTCCACCTAGTGTGAGTAGAACACAGGGGAGATGTCTTCTGCTCCTGTGCTGTCTGCTGCTCATCCAAAATGAAATATGTGACATGCTCTCTCCAGCCATCTCAGAAAACCAAGACTCCAGTAAAGAAGGCAGTCACGCACCCTCACATCGTGCCAATGGAGTGAAAGTCCAGCAGCAGCAGTCACTATATTGACCCACCAGTTCCAACTAAAAGACGAGCATAGTAATCTGAATTGACAGTTTAAGGCTAAAAATTTAACACCTATCAACTAAAAACATTGTGAGCAGTCCTAGACAGTGATGGAGTCCATGATCTTTCCCTCAGTAATGTCACTAATTTCCCTCAATGAGTGTTAATTCATCGCGTTTCATCTGAGTCTGTCTGCTGCTGCGGTCTATCGGTTTGGTGGCATGGCGGCCCCAGGATTTTCAGAGTGAGGTCTGGGACTTCTGGTCAACTGGAACCTGTTCGGTTGTCCCAAAAGTGGTGTGGGCCTCCCTCGACCAACTGTGACTGTACCTGACAAGTGGAATAGAGTGGCAATTGGCTACGTCTGACCTCTGCCTGGGAAGAGCTTTGTGGCATGAGACCTTGAACGATTCATTCCCCTTTGGTAAGAGCATAGGGGAGAGAACATGTTGTACCTGGAACTCTGACCTGGAAAATCTCCTGGCCTATGTCCGCTATTGCGTTCCCCCTCAGTAAGAGTGAAGGGGAGAGTGCAGTCCTGAAACTGATTTTTCCTGCCAGTGTTGCAGAAACTGAGAATTGGACTAGGCTCTGGATTCCTTTTGATTGAAAGGTGATGAGTGGCTCCATTTTGGACTTTGTGACTGGAGTGGGAGTTTTGCTGCTTGGCCCCTTCTTCTGGACTGGATAGGTTCTTGCTGCAGTTGTAGGAAGGCTTGAGCCACTATAGTTTGTTGTGAAAGGTCTGTCTAGCTACTGGAAAATCTTTAGAAGGAGTGCTTGGCTGCACTCAAGTCATTTTCCTGGCTGATTACGGGGCTCTGAAGGGTTCCCCTCCAACAGTGAGAGGGTTGGAAGGTCCTATAATTTGAGCAAGCTGTAATAATATCAAGCAACTGGAGTGCTTAGAGTGCTGTGTTGTCCAGTTTTGGACTGCACCTGACTGATCTTATCTCAAGTTACTTTCTCTGCAGAAATACTGTTCTCTGGGAACCATCTTGCAGACATTTAGCTCTGTGGAACTGAACAATCTGTTTGGACACCGCCCTATGGTTTTTCCCCTCTAATTTTATAGTATTTTATTTTTCGAGAGGGTTTGTGGTTAGGTGGTTTGTAGAATTGGGTGGGTCAGGGTTGGAGGTTTTTTTTTTGGTTGAAGTTGAATTTGGGATAGGGAGGATTACGGGGTTATTTGGATGCAAGATTTGAATGACTGAATGATTGGTTGGATGCGAGTGTGTGTGTTGTGTATTTATATTTATTTATTTATTTCAGTGTTTCACCAGGAAGGCATACTGAGCAGGCTACTGCTCGATTCCAGATGCATCCTGGGGGTGGGGAGGTACAAACATAGTTGAAGAAACAAGTGCAGTATGTTACATAATACATAGAGTATAGTACCTGGGGGATAGACGCAGCACCTCATGGTGCTATGATCCCTCCAAACTACCGGATCTACACTGAGGTTGTTAGCCTCCAGGCCCAAAGTATACACCAGGTCCAGTGTGTCGCCATGCAAGGCATGTCTGCAAGATGGTTCCCAGCGAACAGTATTTCTGCAGAGAAAGTAACTTGAGATAAGATCAGTCAGGTGCAGTCCAAAACTGGACAACACAGCACTCTAAGCACTCCAGGTGAATATGTGCCTGGGATATAGACCCGTAAGGTGCAGCTACTTGGCGGCCTACCTTTGTGACCTTCGCCCCTTTAGTGCTTCCCTCACTCCCTGCAGAAACATATAGAAGGTGCAGGGCATTGGGGATTGACTAGACGAAAATGCTGCTCCCATTTTGAAGGCGGTGGTGCCAGCTGGGTACTCCATGATAACACCCCGAGGAAGGATTGCAGAGGAGGGGGTGTGGCAATTTGTTTTAAATCTAGCTTGGGCCACAAGGTCCTTCTAGGTCATTTGAATGTGTTGCCATGCGGGGGGTCATGGTGTGGGCTACAGGATCCTCCTGCTGTAACGCCCTCCAGGTGGGGAGGGAGAATTTTTGTGGGAGATTGGAGAGTTCATCGCTGGCCTGGTGTTAGAGTCCCACAGATGGTTAATTCTGGGGGACTTCAATGCCTGGGTCGATGATGAGCTCTCGTCATTTGGGTGTGATCTCCTGAGGAATATGGAGGCACTGGGCCTGATGCAAAATGTTACTTCAGTGACCCACTTGCATGGCCACACACTGGACCTGGTGTTTACTTTGGGCCTGGAGGCTAACGACCTCATTGTAGATCTGGTAATTTGGTGGGATCATAGCACCATGAGGTTCACATCTGGTGCCCCCCATTGGTCCATCCTCTGTGGTGATGGTCTGGTACTGCCCATTACGGAGATTGTTCCCAATTGGACTACAGGTGGTGTGGGACCTATCGAGTGTGGAGGCTGCGTGTTTGATTGGCACGGAGAAGGCAGTGGTGGCGTAAAATCAGACGGTGGCTGCCACCTTTGATTCAATTGCACCCGTTCGTGTCTGACCCCTGTCTACTCATCTGAGACCTCCTTGGTTTGATGGAGAACTCAGGGGGTTAAAGATTAAGGGTAGGAGGTTAAGAGAGATGTTGGAGGAGATCTGTCCTGATGAAGGACAAATTGGCCCTGAGGTCACTTTATAGTGACTATCTGGGGCAATCTCCTGAAAAAAGGCAGATGTTTTGTCTAGGGAAATTGCTGCTACAAGGAACAGACCAGCTCAGCTCTTCTGCATGGTAGATGGGCTATTATATCTTGTCTGTCTTCGTGTGGGAAGAGCTGGTTCAAGCACAAGGTGTGAAGGGTTTGCTCTGTTCTTTGCCGACAAAGTGTCCTCTATCAGAGTTCCTCCAGCATCACTCAAAGAGATTGCAGGTTGTATCCTGAGGCATGTCAGAACACTCCTCCTGTATGGGCTAAGTTTGAGCCATTTGGAGTGAAGGAGGTGGTGGAGATTGACTCGATGCTCCGACCAACACAGTATGATCTAGATGCAGGTCCAACCCGACTTTAGGTTGGATGTTTGTACCTGATTGGATCTGCGGTGGCTGAGATAGTCTGGTGTTCCTTGAGGAGTCTGGTCTTCCCATCGACCTTGAAAGATGCCCTGATTAGACCCCTATTGAAGAAACCCTTATTGGACCCAGAGTGTCTCAACAACTTCAGACCGGTCTCTAACCTCCCAGTTTTAGGGAAGGTTATATAAAAAGTGGTGGCCACCTAGCTCGAGGAGCACCTTACCTCCTCCTCCTCCACTTATGAGTCTTTCCAGTCTGGGTTTAGAGCTGGGCACATTATGGAGACCACCCTGGTGAGGGTGCTTAATGATCTCCTGATAGTGAGAGACAGGAGAGAGCATACCATCTTAGTCCTCCTGTATCTCTCAGCAGTGTTTGACACTGTGGACCATGAGATGCTACTTGACTGACTGTGGTACCGGTGTGGCCTGTTAAGTAATGTCATCAACTGGTTTAGGTTATACTTGACAGGCAGAGTGCAGAGGGTGATGATGGGGTTAGCCTCATATAACCTGAAGCCTCTGCTCTGTGGAGTTTCGCAGGGATCAATCTTTTTGCCCTTGTTGTTCACGGTGTACATGCTGCCGTTAGGAGACATTATCAGGTGGCATGTGCTGGGTTTTCATTGCTATGCCAATGATACCCAGCTATATGTGTCCTGTGCACCTGGTAATCAGATGGCAACCTCAGTGTTTAACAACTGCCTGGTGGAGATCCACACTTGGATGACTCAAAACTGGTTACAACTCAACCCCAACAAGACTGAGGTGCTAGTTGT
This sequence comes from Neoceratodus forsteri, assembly GCA_016271365.2. Taxonomy (NCBI): domain Eukaryota; kingdom Metazoa; phylum Chordata; order Ceratodontiformes; family Ceratodontidae; genus Neoceratodus; species Neoceratodus forsteri. The sequence goes on along the minus strand of CM028129.1, from coordinate 1,116,989,987 downwards.
GGATCCGGGTTATCGTTGTGGGGATGGGGGCTTGGGGATCCACCTGGCTTAGTACGGGGCCACTGATCCCATCTACACAGGTGAAGGATCTAGGTGTGGTCCTTGACAACAGCTTGACACTTGACTCTTAGGTGCTGGCCATCGTCAAAAGTGGATTTTATCATCTGGGGAATATCACCCAGATCTGAGCCCTTGTACCACCTGAGGATCTGACAGCCCTGGTACATGCTTTCATCATGTCCAGGTTGGATTACTGCAATGCCCTGTACCTAGGGCTATCTGGAGGTAACCTCCACTGGCTAAGGTTGGTGCAGAATGCGGTGGTGAAAATAATGACAGGTGTGCGAAGATGTGATCATATTATGCCTGTACTTCATGAATTGCACTGGCTGACAGTTAAGAAGAGGATTGTATTCGAGGTTGCACTTCTGACCTATAAGGCCCTACACGAAGGGGGACCAGTCTACCTGCAAGATCTCCTTGTGCCCCATCGGCCATCCCGGGCTATCTGTTCCACTTAAGGATGCCTCCTTAGGGTTTCCAGGGTTAGGCTGCGGCATTCGGGTGACTCTGCATTTTCTGTTGCCGCACGTACCCTGTGGAACTCACTGCCTAACTATCTTCAGGAGGCACCCTCAGTGGAAACCTTTAAAAAGGGTTTAAACACCTTTTTGTTAAACCAGGCGCTTAATATATAAATATATTATTATAATCTATTTTAATTACAATGACAGATAGTTTTCAATCTACTGCTGTTACCTAAACCAGCTTTTGATTGTTGGTTTTAATTATTATGTGTTTTTATGTTATTTTGAATTGTGATGTGAAGCGCTATGAGTCCCTGGAATGGGGCGCTATATAAGTAAACTATCTATCTATAATAGGGGAAGGGGAGATTGTTTAACCAGGAGAGGCACACTAAGCCAAAGCTTGATTCCAGGTGCAACCTGGGAGCACAAGGAAGTTAAGTGACTTGCTCAGGATCACACAGTATGCAAATGGGGCTGTGGGATTCAAACCCAGGTCTCCAAGTTTGCAGCTTAGGGCCTTAAACCACTGCGCCATACTGCCTCCAATAATAATAATAGCACCTCCCTTTACATGATGAGGTACCATAAACATTGGTGCTGAGGAGCGGTGCAAGAAATCCAGTATGCCCTGATAATATGTTTAGCATTGCCCATCTTCACAGCCTCTGGTAGCCACCTCTGCAAAAAGGTAGCCAAGTCACCTTCTTCAGCCCCCTCGGGAATTCTGAGGAGTTTGATGTTAGCCACCTTCACTAGATTTTCTAACTGCTCTGGTCTGTTTTTGACTGCACTGTTATTTTTCACAAGGGTGGTGGTTGTGGTAAGCACTTTACCGGCAATCCGACTTGGCTCCTCCTCTGAGCTGGGTAAAGTGTCCACTCTGTGTTCAACTACCACAAGCCTCTCTGGCTGTTGGTTGAACTTTTTGTCTAAACATTGCTTAGGCTATGTTAGGAAAGGGACTGAATACTGTAGTGATTCCAGCATGGCAGTCCCCCCCCCCACCCCCAACTGACTCTGGTGGCTACTGAGTTGTCGGTTGTTTGCAAGACCGTCTTTTCCTTGATCAATTTGTACTGCATTCTTCAACCTCCCCATTTTCAGTATTTCAAAAGACACTTCTAGCTAGTGCTAAGGAACAGTCTTGTCTAATTGTATTTCTTTCCAACCCACTTTTTGTCGGGTTTTAAAGCACTAAAGTCTTGTCTTGTGCAGAGCTCTGTGCAAACGGGGTTTAACACGCTGGACTGCTTGCTTCACCCCCCTGTAAAATAATTTCTAAAAGAAACAAATAGCTTTACAACTAGGTGTTAAGGGTATGTGGCTGAAGAATATGAAAGTACATGAACTCTCAAAACCTCATACAACTGCCTGCAAAAAAATACTGGGACAAACACAATTCCTTGCTACCTAACAATTAAAAAAGGTTAAATGCAAATGTAGAAAATGGAGTGACACAAATCAAGCACTTGTTTAGAACAACTCTTTATTTGATCTACACTGAACACCTTTTCACAGATTTTCTGATTACAGCATACAAATGGCACCAATGTGGGAGTGAGTTACACAAGTGACAAGCAGGCAATGACCTTCATACACTATAATTCTTTCAGTTGGGCTACCAGAATCAAAACAAGTCAACAGTAACAACTTTTTATGTTTGCTTGCACGCATGTGCAAGAAACATAGTGCCATCATCCGAGTTTTCGGAGGTGTGGCAGCCCTCTTCCAATTCAGCCAGTGTGTTTGCAGGCGCGGCCGCAGTTCTCCAATGCCTGCTGGAGCTGTCTATGACAGCGGTCGAAAATGCAGTGGAGTACAGTTAAAAAGGGGAGCTACACTTCAGTGAGCAGTGCCTGCTATGCGCGCCTCCCCTACACACACACACACACACACACACATACTGCGTGCTGGCTCCCCCACACACACACTGTATAGCCGACGGCTGTGCTGCGCTTCCCCCCCAAACAGAATTCCACATGCCACGCTGGGTGCCCACCCCAGCGTGGCTACACATGTATAGCTGACCAAAGTGCCCAATCCCCCGCTGGCTCCACTGTCCCCCCAGAGTACAGGGTGCCACACTGGGAGTCTACTCCAGCGTGGCTCCCAGCGTGGCAACAGATGCTGTCGCCGACGGGGTGCCTAACTCTGGCCGGCTCCACGCCCCCAAACAGTCATCCTTGTGCCACGCTTGGGAGCCCACCCCAGCGTGGCAACAGATGCTGTCACCGATGGGGTGCCCAACTCCGTCAGCTCCACACACCCCAAACAGTTGTCCTAGTGCCACCGCTCAGAGCCCACCCCAGTGGGCAAACGTCCTGCATCATCTCCTCCTTTGTAAAAACAAACAAACCCTGAAACAGAAAACAGTCCTCGCTGTCTCTGCCCCCACCCGCGCCCACCCACTGTGCACCCTGCCTCCCCTCACCCCCCCACCTCATACTTACCTCCGGACTCCAGCGCGATGATCTTCGGTGGACTGGGAACACGTCTGCACTCTTCAAAGCCGACCGCGAACTGAGGAAATGCCGGTAAGCTGTATAATGGGATAGATAGGGTTTTTCCAACTTTGCTGCATATCCCAGGCATTTTTTGGATTTTGGCACCAAATTTTCAACATGGGGTTTTTGGGACCCCTTCTCATGAATGCTCTCACTGTCATGGAGTTAATTGGGCCCAAAGGGTGATTTTACAGTCACTGCGCGAAGTCACCTTTTGGGACCAAGTAATGAAACGACATTGCCATTGTTCATAAGGTAGGCTCTCAAAAGCCCTATGTTGAAAATTTGGTGAAAAATTCCTAAAATGACTGTTTTTATTTAGCGCATGCTATGCAGTTCCTACGCACGCTTGTAAGTTTGCGAATTTCATTATTTTCATTCCAGATTTTCAACATTGCTATTTTACCACACCTCCTTATGAGCAGTACAGCTGTAATTTTTCACATCTTGCCCAAAACGTGGTTCCGCCCATGTAGCGCACAATGGCGCAGTCGGTATGCGAAATCAATGTTTGGGACAGATTAAAAAAATCACAGTGACACTGTTCATGAGCAGAGGTCTTAAAATGGCTTTGTTGAAAATTTGGTGACAAAAGTCCATAAAATGACTGTGTTACGAGTGAGCATTGTGCAGTTTCCACGCACCCTCATAAGTTCATGACTTTGTAATATTTTCAGTCCAGATTTTCAACAGTGGCATTTTTCCACACTTCCTTATGAAAAGTACAGCTATCATTTTTCACAACATGGCCTAAATGTGTTTTCACACTTTCAGTACAGAGATGCGTGGTCGCTGTGGGAAATCATTGTTCGGGACAGATAAAGAAAATCACAGTGACACTATTCATGATCAGAGGTCCCAAAATGCCTGTGTTGACAATCTGCTGTAAAAAATCCCCAAACTAATTACATTACGGGTGTGCATTGTACAGTTTCTATGCACGCTCGTGACTTCACCAGTTTTTTTAACATTTTTACTGCAGATTTGCAACATTGCCATTTTTTACACCTCCCCATGAACAGTACAGCTGTCATTTTTCAGATCCTGTTCGGAATGTGTTTTTGCACCTGTGGTGCTAAATGTCTTAGTCACTGTGCATAAGCAGCTTTTGGCTAACAAACTGATATTGCCACTGTTTATGAGGTGGGGGTCACAAAAACATGTTGAAAATTTGGAGTGAAAATACCAACGAATGCCTGAGGTGTTAGGGTTTCCAACCATAACACCCCACCCTGTAGAGAATGACAGGCATCAGGGGTGTGACTTGGGATTCTTGCCTGTAATGCTCATACCATTCCACACCCTGCAGCCAGTGAGAGGCATCGAGGTATGCCTTGGACTCTTCGGCCCTAAAGTTCACCCCATTCTCCTATACTGCACCCATCTCACCATATTTTCTGATGGAATGGGGTGTGCATAAGGGCCAAAGACCCCAAGGCACACCGTGGCACTTGTCAGTGTCTTCAGGGTAGGGTGTGGTGAAATGGCGTGGCCGTTATGCCTGACAACCCAAAGGCACACCCCAATGCCTGTCACTTTCTGCAGGGTGGTGGTGGAGTTGGCTTCAGTTCAGTACTTCGCTGCCATTCCTATTATGCAGCTCTGTAACTTCTACACTACCAATGCCAATGCCAGCAAGCAAACATTTGGCATTGACAAATGCTTTTTCTTAGTACTTTGTGATTCCTGCACAGATTCATCAGATATGGAGGAGACAGTCTACATTAGGACAATTGAACATTTCCTTCCTGTTAACAGAATTGCCCCCCCATTCAGCTAGTCTCTGTTCTGAATGGTGAAAGCATTCATGCAGCAGTAACTGATGCTTTAGAAAGTCACCTTGAACTTTAATGATTGAAAATAAAAAGAAATATGCTGGGTTTGGGGCTAATGGGCAGGGCCACTGGAAAATTGTGGAAAATTTTACCCAAAAATGTAGGGATTTTTTTGCAGAAATTGCGGGAAAATTGCGGGGGTTCACTATACATCCCCACTCCCCCCTAATACATTTTTTGTTTGTTGCAGCTTGTATTGATCACATGAACTGTTAGATAAATATATTGCCACTTGTAAATGCTTTTAATATGAAGAAAGGTGTGTGTTTTTGAAATGCACTGCAAATTAATCATTATGTAGCATATCTTATACAAATCAAGACATCCAAGTCATGCAGTGCTAACTAGATTTTTTTCAGTAATTTAGTTAGTCTGCACTGAATACATCCTGAAACAACATATTTTGTCAATTTCAAGATGTTAAATAATTAAGCCTGTTTAAACTACTTGCTTTGGTGCAAGAAAACTCTAAACAGATAACCAGGGTGCCTAATAAAGGTCTAGTAAGAAAAATGTGTATTTTGTTAAAATACTGTAATTACTGTTCTTAATCAGCACTGTAAGTACATTTTAAAATCACATGATAAAAATATCAAATCATACCAGTAGCTTTTCATTGTATCATACAATAGTTTTCAATACATTGAACTTTTGTTCTACTTGGTTTGCAGTGATTTTACTTGGGTTGCAATTATTTTGTCTATTTGAAGGTAACTGTTTAATCATACTTAACCTGTTCAGCATGTTTTCAGAAATGTTTGCTTTTTGTAACCATTGTATGTGAGTATGCAGTTGTGGCAGATTGACATGTCAGGAATCACTGTCACCTGCCCCCTCAGAAGCACATTCAGGTTTATAATCAGCAGGGCCATCCAAACTCCTGACACATTTGAATCAAAATCCTTTCAGATTCAAAAACAAACATTGTGGTCAATGCTTCATTTAGGTGAATGGGGCACTTTGCACCTCTTCTCGCACCTATTGTTTCACTCTCTGTGTCAGTAAAAAGTTCTCTGATAGTCTGCTTTAACACAGATTTTAAGTGTTCAATTCTACATATGCATGACCAGAGGATTTTGAAACCAAAGCAGGGGAGTGAATCATATGAAAGCAGAGTCTCATTTCACCCCTTCTCACCTCACACTGTACTGTTTTGGTTAAATCCAACTCTGTGTACTAAATTGTTAGCATATCTCAGTAGATTTCATTGAGAATTTAAATGTTTATACAATTTCAGTCAAAAATTCCATAAATGTAAGAAAGTGCAAAAAATTGCAGATTTTGTGTGGAGAAGGGTGGAAATTGCAGAAAAACTGCACCCGCAATTTTCCAGTGGCCCTGCTAATAGGGCACCTGACATGTTATGGAAAGTGAATGGCGTTCTTGGTAGGCCTCAAAGAGATGTACCCAGTGTTTGGGGGATTCCGTGCAACATCGCAAGTTGGAGCTTGCTATCAAAGCAATTGGCAACAGCAATTCAGTACATAACAAGCATTTGTCAATGCCGAATGTTTCCTTGTGGCAGGGGTGTGTTAGTTGAATCACAAGTAAAATAGTTCATGAACTGCACTCAGAAACAGCCATTAGAGCACATCAAATGGTTCATAAATATTTGTGAACTGTGCCTGAATATGAAATTGTACTCTTCTGTTCATGAACATTCGTTAATAGTCATTATAAATGAAGGGAGCCCTTGACCAATCACAGCACTTCTGTCCCAGCACATGAGGCACTGTAATTCTGTAAAGAGTGTCTCATATGGGCACATTTAGAGGAGGATTTTTTTAATGTTATTATGAAATGGATAGAAAGAATGCTGGCTCCTGACTGGCCAAGAGCAGCTTTCAGCTAGGCCGTTATCCTAGCACAACAGCACAGCTGAAAGCAACATGTTTAAAGAAGGCATAAAATTTACTAAAAATGACCCATTTCATAATCACAATGAGGCACTCCAGGGAGTACGTTATGGTGGGCTAATGGCCCTTCTCGGGTGGTGGAAGCACTCGAGTATGACTGGTGCTTCAGCCCACCCGAGGTGGGCCATTATCCCACCATAACACCCCCCCATCATGCCTTATTGCTTAAATATAGTATGATCAGCCATGATTAATATTTATATTAATATCCCCATGTAAGCCACTCTTATAGTTGTAAAAGTGCTCTCAATTACATTCCACGGGTACCAGAATTTCATACCCTAAGAAAATGAATGATGATGTTGTTGTCGATAGTCTTTCAACCAGAATTAGTTCTTGCATTCCTTTCATGAATAGAAAGGGCCAGTTGCTATTAAAACAATCAAAATCAGAAAGTATGTTAAAGCAAAACAGTCGGCACTAAGAACTCAAACCCAAATGTGTGGTTGGTCCCAATTTGCAGTTTGTGTACAAAAACATGTTTTTACTCCAGCCCGTGGTACCGAGGGTTAAGGCACTGGATGCCACACCTTGTGCTATGCTGGCAACCCAGGTTTAGGAATGACCTCAGGTTGTCAGGGTGCCGGCATGGGGGGGGGTCAGAGCAGGATGGAGAATGCCGATGGGCAGCTCTCCTCTCCCAAGAGTGGTGAGGGTGGGTTGGTGTCCCCCTATAGATCCACTCCTCCCTGGTGGAGGTCTGGTGGGTAGCATAGGCAGAGAGGGGGCAGCAAACAATTACAGGAGGTGGAAGGGGCTCAGCTGGTGCCATAGTGTGCCTCCACTTGAGCTTGTCGGGGAGAAAACATGTAAAACACCTATGTGTGCTGGCCCATCAGCACAGTGGTTGCATTTCTGCTTGTGATGCTGGCGACCCGGGTTGCTGGAGGGCCAGCCGGTGGAGAAGGCTGGAGTGTCCCACGACTGTTCACCTTCTCTGGGGGGGAGGGGACCAAAGCCCACAGCTTGCCTGACCCCAAGCAGAGGCTCAGGGTATGACAAGTCCTGCAGTTGCAGGAGGAGCAGGTCACAACGTGTGGTGGACGTCAATGTGTAGCGTCATGGTGTCAAGGTCCAAATCACACACTGGGAGTAACGGAGGAAAATAGCCTGCAATCGCTGGGGAGATAGAGTTCCAGAGACATGCCCTCAATGTGCCTTCACCTGCCTGATGGCCCCGGACTGACGAAATGTAAGTAACGGGGTGCTCTGGGCCCCCAACTCATCCCCGCTCGGGGGGGGTAAGCTGCGACTCCATGGGGATCCGGAGGTCGTTCAGGTAGGGTGAGAGGCAGAGGGATGTCTGCCTAGGATCTCCTGATGGGTCAGGGATGGCAGGCTGGGAAGGAGGAGAAACAGCAATTTCAAAAGAAAAAACACCTATGTGTCACCGTCGCCAGTTGGCGGGAGGAGGCGATGGGGACCAAATAGCTTAATAAACCCCCTCCAAAAAAACATGTTTTTACATACGGTTTACTGCAGTATAGTATATTGTACCAGGCTGCTTCTGCTGACTACCAAGCTAGCAAGTGCTATAACCAGAAATCCCAGAATCACATGCAGTTGATGTCAGAGCTGGGCTTTTATTTGCTGGCCTCAGGCCCGCTGTCTTCTCAAGGCTAAATACAATCACAGAGCACTATACTCCACCCTAGGAGAACAGCAGGACTATCAAATGTTTGATCTGTGCTTATAAAAGCTCTAACACGCACTGCAGGCCGTTTAATCTTCTACTGCTGTAGTAGAGACATTAGCTGCAGGGGATTATGGGATTGGGGGTACAGCTGACGTCAGCTTGAGAGTCAGCAGAGTCAGTCTGATACAGTGTACTACAGTATAATGCAGTAAATAGTAAGTAAAAAAAATGCTTTGTATACAATGCAAATTTGGGTGTGGGGCTCATAGTGCTGACCATTACCCTTAAAGTTGGTCTAGTTAGCTCCCCTGGATAACAAAATAAATAAATGCACAAATAAATAAGATGTGGTGAGTTTAAATGGTAATCCTTTTGTGTGCTCATTTATTAAGTACAATGTACAAAATATATATCCTACTCCTAAACTGATTTTGTGATTATTTTTTATCAATTAAAGCAAACAGTGCACTCTGATGTGCAAAGTACTAAATTTATGCAAACTGAATTTTGTCTCAGTGGACCATGGTCTATGACACGTTTAGCAACTTGAACATTGTGGTGATGAATTGTTCATGAACTGAGCTGCAGAATATTTAGTGAACTTTGAAGGATGTTCATGAGCACTCCTCAAAGTTGAATCAATGAACTTTATGTTGTCTAGGTAGCTTTTACCAATGGCACAACTTTGTATTCTGTGCTTATTGCATGGCCTTTTTCAGACTCTTCACCACCTACTGGTCTCAGGGCAGACTTGGACCCATTGTGGCTTCTGGAAGGCAGTTGGGGTACCCCTCCAGTCCCACCACAGAGGGAAGCTCTAGGGAGTCACGCAAGGTGAAAGGTAAGTCCTATAGATGGTGTGTGATGGGGTTGGGGAAGGGGGCACTGCAGAAAGGAAGAGGGCCAGCCAGGTGTGAGGAGATTAAGAAAGTAACAAGAAAGAGAGAAAATGTCAACTTACAGTATGTAGTCAACTGCCTAGCAGCTAAGTAAAATAAAATTAATAAAAATGTTTCTTACAAAAAGGTAGAAATTTCAAAATAAATTTGCCACATTTGCAGATGTGTTTGTGAATGGGGATACCCCACCAACAAATACACACACACACACACACACACACACACACACACACTTCCTGTATTAGCAAAGGCTTTAGCAAGCTCCCCACATGCACTGCTTGCACCAGCATCAAGCCTTCTAAATGGTGCCAAGTTCCAAACCTAACAAGCCTGTAGTGGCAGTCAGAAATCTGATTAGACACTCCATTGTGCTCATCAGGGGACTGTATGTGTGGAATACTTATAAAGTATTCCTAACTTTCCTAAGTGCTTTAATCAAGAAAAGATCAAAACTAATGTAACCCCCTTGTTACCAGGGGTTACTAGAATCCCAGTAAGACCTAGTGGTAGGCAGGGAAGGCAGCTTGTGAAACTCCAGTTAAATGGATTTCACACTGTCTCACTCTGTTCTCAGTCTCAGCTGAGACTGAGGGATGACATCACCATAGAACTATCGCAGTTGCATGAGCCACAGTGGAATCTGCAGAAGGGAGTTAGAGTAGAATGTTGGGAGGTTTGAACAGTCAGTCTGTAGCAGTTGGAGTTTGGAGATTGTTGTGAGAGAAGCACAGCAGCTCTGTGCTCAGGCTCTTGGAGCCTCAGCCCTGAAATAGGGCTACATTTAGTGAAGGTGTGTGTTTCCACCTAAAGAGAGACACAGTAAGTTTTTTTAAGTGATGGAGACCGCTGATTCGGGTTTCTGTGCCCCATCCCTCAAGGGATGGGGCAGCAGAGTTTGCCTGCTACTCCAGGGGCAACCCCCTGGCTACTGCTGGAGAAAGAAGCTGCCTTATTTTGTCCATGTGTGTGGGGTACAAGAAGATTTCATGATTCGCCTGTGGGGCACCTGCAACCGAAGGGTGAGTTCTGCTCTTTCTAAAGGGCCCATGTTTCATCCTGAACTGTGTTTAAGTGGGGATTGGACTACTGAAGTAATGGGAGGCCTAGAGTAATAGGCTTAGCCAAAAGTAAAAGTATGTTCAAGTCCAGCACATAGGGAAAGTCAAGACATGTAGAGGAGATGTGACATATGTCTACCCAGTAATCTACATTGCCAAGCTTTCAGAAAAAGAGTTGTTTAGTATCCAGAGAAATGGCTGGGTATGGACTGTGGAAGCTGGAGGTGGGAGACCCCCCATCTTTAGTAACCAGGTCCACCTCTACGGATTTGCTCTGTGGATTTCCACTTTGCTTTATGCACTTGGCCAGCGATGAGGGAAGTACCCAGCATGGGATGGAAGGAAAATTCCCTCTAGGAGTCGAAGGCTCTAAGGTGGTTTGGGGAGCCACCAATAGGAAAACTGGTTCATTCCCATAATGGACCGCGGATCAAGTGGCGGTGAGGGGCCGAGCCAGTGGGAAAACCTAAGTAGTGGCTGAGAAGTTGGGCTGTGCCCAAAGCTGCAAAGTCTGGGCTGTATGCCTGGTGGGTTTAGAGCCTGAGGTCTGAAATGTGAAGAAGTGTTCTGTAGTCTCTAATCTGCATTACCAGGAATGTAGCCCCGTGGGGTCCCATCTATGCTTTGTTTGTTCAGTTTGGATGTGAATAAAAGCCACACTGTAGAATCCCATTCCTGGTTTTGGACATTACAGTTATTGCTTCCTGTGTTCGGATTTACTTGGGTGCCCCTGTGCAGAGTAGCCAAACCTAGGCCCCCTGTGCTGAAGTAACCTAGTCCTCCCCAAACCCAGTCCCCACCAGGTACTGCTGTCAGCTTCAACAGCATACCACCTGTCGTTGCAAAAAGGCAGGGGTCCGGGGGTTACAAAAATGAGGCACTGCTTTGGATTTAATTCTGGGAGGAAAGGTACTCGGGCAAGGGGCTAGCATTTTGGCTATCTGGCAGTGGGTAACCCAAAAAGCTGAAGCAAGTTAACTAGTGTGTTGCTGTGTACTGTGGATCTTATGCTGCTGTTTAAAATGCCAACTGTTTACCAAGGAGCAGTAAAGCTAAAAGAGTGTGCCCATGTCCTGCATCAAATGTTTACAGTGTTTTTGCCAGCCTGTTAAAGAACTGTGTTGTGATAAAGAAAAGTGTGGAAGACTAGGGGTAGCAACAGGAAAATTGTGCCCTGGACGTTGGAAATGCTTTTTAAAGAATGGTGTGATTAAGGAAAGTGTGGAAGACTAGGGGTAGCAACAGGAATATTGTGCCCTGGACGTTGGAAATGCTTTTTAAAAGAACTGTTGTGATAAAGAAAAGTGTGGAAGACTAGGGGTAGCAACAGGAAAATTATGCCCTGGACATTGGAAATGCTTTTTAAAGAACTGTGTGATTAAGAAAAGCGTGGAAGATTAGGGGTAGCAACAGGAAAATTGTGCCCTGGACATTGGAAATGCTTTTTAAAGAACTGTGTGATTAAGAAAAGTGTAGAAGACTAGGGGTAGCAACAGGAAAATTGTGCCCTGGACATTGGAAATGCTTTTGAGTGAACTGAGAAATTTGCTGTGTGAATGGCCATGCTAAATGGCTGAAGTGGGCTCCCGCCGTTGAGTCAGTTGGAAAAAGGAAAAAAAAGTGGTTTCTGCAGTTTAAATTTGCCTGCTCGACGATCGCCGTGAGGAGAAGAGCACTCGCGAGGAAGAGGAGGCTCATTTGCATGGCGTCGTGTGATTGGTGAGGCTGCAATCAGTCCTGCCCCTCAGCCAGCTCTACAGTGACTGCCCAGCATTTGAGAGGGAGTGTGAGTGGAGTGCATGTACTGGCTAGTGGAGGAGTGTCGCGGTGATTAAAAAGCGCTGTAAAACTTGCAAAAATAGACTGTTTTGTTTAAAATCGGGCTTAACCCGCATCTCGATTGTCTGAATTGCAAGTGTGGTGATCGGGGAGACGATCGGCAGGACTGCCCACCCGTTCTCTTTCTGAGGCCTCCAAGACTGGCTGCAGGCCGTTTTTCAATCGCAGCTAACAGCTACTGATAACAGTAAGTACCAACAGTAAAAGTTGCTCAAACAGTGATTTTCTGCCAAAGCCAGCTGAATATGTGTGCAGCAGTGCAGTCACTTTGCAAATGTAACCCCTAGATGGCGCTATCCCAGGGGCTACTACCCCTGCCTGATTTGCCACTAACAGGTTGAGGGGCCTGGATCCAATGGTGGGTGCCTCCACCCAGAGGTCAGGGTTTGCAATAGTTAAACTTACTTGGTCACAGCCCTCTGGGACGCTGCAACCCCCCTTTCTTCCCACTAGTGGCCCACAATATATCAGAATTACCTTCACAGTATACACTTACCCCCAGGGCTGGTTCAGGCACTGGGACCTCCTGTAAAATAAGATACAGTGCAACAATCACAGTACAATACTTTAACATAGACAAATACCTCAGGCAGTATAACTTTGCTGAAACAAGCAGCTCGGATTTATTTGGGGAATATAACAAGGACAGGGAAATCAGGTTAATTAGCTTATCACTTTACTCATCTACCTATGGCTCTGTGCACAGGCCTATCCCTACCAGTTACTGTCCCTGGGTACCCAAGCCCTAGTGGCTAGTCCAAACCGTGGCAGCTGGTAGGGCCCTTTCCCACAGAGAAAAAAAATTAGTTTAAACAGTCAGCAGTACAGTGATTCCATTTGGATTCAATGTGGCAATTCAACAGGAAGGACCCTGAATTAGTACTCATGACCTCCAAACAAGATAGGGTCCTTCAATGTCAGCAGGGCTACTCTTGAGCTCCACGAGACTCCTCACACATTTATATGGCAAACTGCAACAGGCAAAGTCCTTTAATGGCAGCAGGATTCACTTGAGGTACACAAGCCTCTTCACACATTTATATGGTAAAACAGAAAGTACTATACCAGGCAGGCTGCTTCTCTATCCCGATCGCAATTACTGCACAATACCCGGGAGAACACACAGCAGATTCAGTTCCTGACAGACCGAGTGCAATTCAGCAATTTCTCCAGTCTTCTACAGGGTGAGCCTGGTTTCTACTCTTCAGATATCCTTTGATTCTCTTCACAGGACAGATTCAGTCCTAACAAGCAGTTACACAAGCTGCAGACCGGAACTCTGGGCCTTACACACGTTTCCCGACTAAAACTGCACACTGAAAAAGCACAGGGCTCCTTCCTTCTTCACTGCCAGAGCTCAACTGAAACTCCAACAGACAAAACTGGGCAATTCCTTTGAGTTCCTCCCAGTTCTTGACTGGATTGGCTGTCACTCACAATAGACTGCTCCTGTTGGTCCAAAAAGGTGCGGAAGTCTAAACTACATCTCCCAGAGTCACTGCCCATACAATCCTCTTGTGGCTGGCTCAGATTATGAGTCCAAGTTCTGATTCGTCCAAGGCACCATTTTAGAGCTAGCTTACCCCACACTGATTGGTCCAGTTCAGCAGTTCAAAACCAGAATGGGGAACTAGGGCAGACACAGTTCTGACTGCAAAGAAAGCAGGTTAGACAAACTGTAATTTCATTATTACTCTAAATGATTTCTGGCAAACAGTTACATCTTTCAGATAGGTTCCTTTGCACTCCTAGTGACTGCAAAATGGAGTGAATTGGCAGCAGCTCGGTGGTACTCAATCAAAGAAATACACAGTCCCCATACAAACTAATTATGTCTGCAAGCAGACAGCTCTTAAAGAGACAGTACCAGAGGTTCTAAAACACTCACTGATAAATGGCTTAAACGCCAAACACATTCAGGCTTGGAGCATTCAAGCAAGCTCCTGGAAGTCTTTGGGAACCCACATTTGCAGGGGTTACACCCTTCCTGGCCTGGGAAAGCTTGCGTCCGCGTCAAGCAAGTACCCATAAGTTTCAACTGCAGCCATATACATTTGCATTAGGCTCGCACATGTAATCATCAGTCAATATATCATTTTACCAAGAACACATTTCTGAAACATTGCAGTATCGTCACTCTTTACAGTATTACATACACATTGTACCATAACTCAAGTTATTACTCTTGTACATGAAACCTGAAGAGGGGCCCTTCCCTATCAGTTACCTTGGGGCTGGATGGGGCAAGGGCATCATAAGAGGGCAACACAAGTAACTTGAGTTAGCACTGGCGCTCAGTTTGGGCAATGAGCTCGGGGACACATACACTCCTTTATGGACAACATTGAGAGGCAGATCCACTGGCCGGCCCAGGGAATCATAACTGAGGTGCACCACAGGCTTTACAGCTCGACCAGTCTTTCTAGGGGAACTGTTACAGTCTCTGCACTCTGAGCCTCATTTTCAGCATTGTCCTCACTTGTCAGGAGTCTCCATGGGGTGAGAGGCTAGAACTTGGGGCACTTTCAGCTCCAGGAGTTACAGTTTCTGAGTCCACAACATTTGGCTTGCATGGAGAGCTTTGGACACTGGCAGTGGACTGTCAGGGCACTCAAAATACTCTTCTTGTTCTGGTGTATCACCAGTCTGACCAATCCATCATTTCCTCCTGAAAGCTCAAACAGTTCAACCATGCACAATGATTCCATTTCATCTGATCTGATGCTTTGCACTTCACTTTCTGGGAGCATTGGCTCCAGGACGAAGCTGGGGCTTGGACAGTCCAGAAGGCCCAGCTTCATCTCCAGTATTGACTAGGGATTGCCCGAAACAATTGACTCAGTTCGTAAGAAGGATAGTATTCAAAGTCACTCTCACTTTCTTCCGATATGGACTGACAGTCATGCTCACTGGGACTTGTGGAGGGAACACTTTAACTTTGCTTCTGTAGGTGCAGACTTTCTTGATCTTTTCTTAGCAGCAGCTCTAGTCACTGGTCAGAGGGGCATCTCTAGGGGCTCAGACTCAATTAAGATTTGTCCAATGGGCGGTAAATGATTTCTATACATTGTTTTACATCTTTTGAATTATTCTCAGGCCTTACTTTGTACACTGGCAGATCATCTAGTTTGCCCACTACAATGTGAGGGAGATGGTGCCATCTGTCAGCAATCTTGTGCTTGCCATGCAGTCCCAGATTTCTTAGCAATACCCGATCTCCTCCTGGAGTTCCTGTGCTTTCACCTTTTATCATACCTTTCTTTGTTGGCCAGATTTCTTTTGGCAGCCATGGTTTGAGCCAGTTGGTACGCATGAGTTAGCTGGGCCTTTAACTTTTGCACATACTGTAAATAGTTGTCAGCTTGAACCCCATCAGGAGAGACCCCAAAACACATCTACCGGTAGTCGAGCTTTCTTCCAAACATCAGGCGGTAGGGGAGAACTCAGTGGCATCACTTTTGGTGCAGTTATAAGCATGTACCAGGGTGCTAATTTGTTGGCTCCATCTAGTCTTGTCCTTTGGGTGCAGGTGCCTCAGCATATCTAGCAAAGTGCGGTTGAAGCGTTCAGGCTGTGAGTCCCCTGGGGGGTGGTAAGGAGTGGTTCTGGACTTTCTCACTCCCCACAGAGAAAGCATCTCTTTGATCAGACGACTCTCAAAGTCTCTCCTTGATCAGAATGGATTCTTTGTGGAGCCCCATAGTGAACAAAAAAGTTTTCTACAAGTACTTTGGCTATAGTGGATGCTTTCTGGTCTTTGTGGGGAAAGCTTGGGCATATCTCATGAAATGGTCAGTGACCACCAGCACATTACTGATATTTCTTTGATCTGACCCAAACTCAGAAAAATCAATACAGACCAGCTCCATGGGTGCACTGGTGGTTATGTTAACAAGGGGGCAGCCCTCTGGGAAAGCTCCCTCTGTAATAGCGACTACAAGTTCGAATGTGTTGCTCCACATCAGCCCCATCTTAGGCCAATAGAATCTGGATCTCACCAAGTCAAGTGTTCTGTCTATACCAAGGTGCCCCATGTGGTTGTGCAAGGACCTCAATACTGAGTCTCAAAGGCAGTGGGCAGCACCAGTTGTTGTTTGTCTACTTGTCCCCTCTGTCTACTGTTTCTCTGTATAACAGTTTATTGATCAGTTTCAACTTAGGACCTTCTTTGTATAACAGTGCAGTTCTCAAATCAGTGGGCGTAATTTGGACACATCTTTTCCTGCATAGAGGGCTTCTAAAGCTGATTTGATCATGGGATCACAGGATTGAGCCCGCCGAATACTGTCATTGTCCAGCTGAGGCAGTGCACCAATGTCTATTGCAGAAAAGTGGCAATAAGCAGCAGGTATGCAATTCTCAGAGGGTCCCAAGCAATCCACTATGCAGTCCACTCGTCCGTGGACATTTGTTCCTCCCTGTCAAACTTCCGGCAGAGTGCCCGATGTCAGGTTTTGCCAATCGGACCCAATCATTCTGGGAATAGGCCTCCGGAGAGAGCATCAGCATCTATGTGGTTCAGACCTGCTCGGTATTCGAGAGCATAGTCATGTAGATAATTCAGAAAGCCACTGTGGCCAGTGGCATCAACTTAGCTGAGGTCTGCACATAGGTCAAAGGATTATTGTCAGTTTTACTAGTATTTTAGCCCCATACAAGTACTCATGGAATTGGTCAACAATAGCCCACTTCAAAGCTAGGAACTCTAACTTATGTACAGGATAGTTCTTTTCGGATGGGGTCAGGCTTCTACTGGCAAAGGCCACTGGTCTCAGGCCATTCTCGTGCTCTTGGTACAACACAGCCCCCAACCCTTGCAAGCTAGCATCAGTGTGCAGGACGTAAGGTTTTCTTGGATCGGCATAGGCCAGCACTGGAGCATGGGTAAGTTGATATATGATCTCATGAAAAGCAGTCTCACAATCAGGAGTCCAGCGGGCCACAAATACTTCACTCGGATGAAAATACACTCTTTCAGTCTTGAGGGACGCTGACTTTTGTATTTTTTTGTGGGTTGGGGGATACCCTTGAGTAAGGTTAAGTAAAGGGCGGATCACTCTTGAATAGTCCTTGATGAAACGCCGATAATAACCACAGAATCCCAGGAATCTTTGCAGTTCTTTTAGATTTTTGGGCTGTGGCCAGGTGGTCAAGGCCTCAACTTTACTTGAGTCGGTCTCTATTCCCTCAGTGGATACTATGTGTCCCACATACTTTACTGATGTTTGAAAGAATTGACACTTATCAATGGACAGTTTAAGGCCAAAGTCCTCCAGTCGGTCCAATACCTTAAATAATCTGCTCTCATGTTCCTCCAGTGAGCTGCCAAACACAATAACATCATCTAGGTATACCAGGCACTCTAGTAAGTTCATGTCCCCCACTGCACGCTCCATCAATCGTTGAAAAGTGGCTGGGGCACCTGAAATCCCTTGAGGCGTCCTCATGAATTCATAGAAGCCAAGCGGACAGATAAAGGCTGTCTTCTCACGGTCCTCTGGGGCCATCGGGATCTGGTAGTACCCACTGCAGAGATCCAACACAGAGAACCACTTGCTCCCGTTTAGGCAGTCCAAAGCATCCTGAATGCGGGGCATTGTGTACTGATCAGGGATAGTCCGCCCGGTTTAGATGCGATAATCCACACACATCCTTACTGTCCCATTCTTTTCCTCACTACCACAATGGGGAAGCATATAGGGCTTCTGGATTCTTGTATTACATCAGCAGCTAACATCTCTTGCAAATAGTCGTCTCACATCATCTATGTCAGCAGGTGCCAGGCGCCGAGACCTCTCCGCGAAATGGTCTTCGTCATGCAGCGGATATTGTGCTCAGCTCCTTGCACGCATCCTACGTCCCATTCCTTTAAAGAAAACACCTGGTCTCTCTGGGCAAGCTTCTCACTGATCCTCACTTTCCATTCAGCTGGCAATGGGAGTCGCGAAATCAAACAAGTCGAGGCGTTACTCTGTCATTCTTCCTTGAACTCTTGCTGCTGGGTAGCACTGCAGTGTCTGCACAATGCACATTAGCCAGGATGCAACCTCTATTTACTCGAATGTCTTTCAGACACATTATGAACTTGGATCATTACCTTCTGGCATAAGCATGGGCTCTAGCGGGCAAAATACTAGGCTTGACCAGCAGTCCCTCTGGCAATTTTCCATCGCCTGGTGCATCCAACATTAATATTTTATTCTTAACATCCTTTCTGATACGGACCTCTCCTGTAAGGTACACTGGGCATTTGGCGCCAGGATCAGAGACTCAGGATCCTTCTTCACACAATTCTGACTGGTTCCTCTGGTTCTATTTTTTCAGCATCTCTCTGTGCCTCATAGGCCTTCTTAATTAAAGCCGAACTCTTAAAGCTCTACTAGTCTTTGACCCTGTTTTTCACAACATAATGTGCCAGCCTTCCGGACATATGAGCATTTGTTCCAATCAACAAAGGGACACCATCCTACAGTCCAGTGGGGGACACACAAGGCTAGGGTCTCTACTTGTTCGGCCACTCCAGCCACGGAGGTGGGGAAAGACAGCCAAATTCGGATATACCCGGAATAGGGTAGGCCTTCTCACTTAACCCCCATACATGCAGTCCTTCTAATGGTTGTAAGGGTACGTCTTGACAAATGCTTCTGATACCAATCCTGGAACATAATTGTCACTTGGGAGCCACTGTCTAATACAGCTCTTGTAGACACTCCATTCACCTTTACAGTGGTCTCCATGGAGGGACCCACTATTCTGGACCAGTCTGGAGGCGATAGTGGGGGCCTGGGCAACTGACCTTGCCACAAGGGCGTGAGTTAGCATTTTGGTGCCCTCACTGGGATCATTTCGTGCCTCTTAACCACTGATTTGTTCTCGAAGCTCTCCTTGTAGCCTATATGCAACTTTGTCAGTGTCTTTGGGGACCGCATTCCCTTTTCATGTGCCCATCCTTCCCACAATTATAGCAAAACATACTTTCTGGAGTTTGAGCTGGCGAGGCACCACACTGGGAGCCAGGGCGGGGTATACTAACTGGAAACCTTGGTGCCATCTCTGTCTCGTGTGATAAGCATTTGGAGACATCTCAGTTTTCTCCACTTCCATGGTCAAGGAATTGAGTTTGGAGCTGTTATCAGCAGGAGATACATGGTGGGTACCCCCCATAGCAGATGCAGTCGGATATAGGTCAGGGCCCGTACTTGCAGGCGTGGCCTTCATAAAGGGACTGTTTTTGAATTCCCGGATCTCTCTCAACAGTTCGCCCCATTGTGGCATATCTTTTTCCTTGTCAGAGCACTCATTGACTGCCAACCTCTGCCCCTGAACTTCACTTGATGGGCCACCCTCAGTCACTCGGGTCGTAGCCGCAGCTATTGGTGCAGGTCCCTCCCGAGGTCGCCTTTTCTCAACTCCTTGAATTTCTCTCATTAACTCATCATAGGAGGTGGGATTCCAGTCGATTTGCCAGGGCGTAACTGAAGCAACAGCAGTTCTGAGAGGGGGCAGACTTAAGGATCCTGTCCAGCCTGGTTCGGTCCAGTTCAATTGCTGGCAAACTACCCTTTCTGAGGCATTCTTGCAACAATTTTTCCAGCCGAGATACATACACAGACAACAACCCCCTTGGTACTGTTGTGCATTTCTTACTCTCCACCATAGATCCTCATCAGAATCTGGGCTCCCATACACATTCTCCAAGGCCTCAAGATAGGCCTGTGCAGTCACTTCAGGGTTACTGGCCCGTTTAGCATGGATGGTAGCCAGAGCAGGACCTTGGAGGCTCTCACTAACCCTCTTTCGCTTTTCGGCTTCCGAGCATTGCCATTCTAGCACTTGGGGGCAACATAGTCTATCCAGGTCTCCCAGTCATCCTCCCCTTGGGGGGTGGGGAGGGTGCCAGAGAAGATCCTCAACCTTCGGTAAGAGTCATGACTAATGGCAGGTGCAGAAATAGGAGTCTGCATTGGTTCAGCCACCATTACGGGTACTGGAGCGAGAGGGTGTTGGGGAGGAACACCCCAGGTGGCAAGAATAGTTTCTTCAAGTCCTCCACAGTTTTCCTTCCCCAGCAACCATTTAGCAAATTTCTCCTCAAAGTTTCAGACAGTGGGGGGCTCATTCCCCACCGGGTCTTTACTGTACTTAGTTATCACTCTCCAGGCAGTGAGGGCCCTCTGGGGTAATGGTCTTTGGCACTTTGGAGCTATCTATGGGATCCTTAAACTCTACTAGGGCCAGGAAAGTGTGGGTGAGCAGATTAGCATGCCGACCCACCACCACAGGGTTTTGTAAACCTTCCACCTTGAAAGTACTCCTGTACAGTGTCCTATTGATACCCAGGGGATGTCCAGGATAAGCATAGCATTTTGGGGTCAATCTCCTCCCAGTACACCACTCCACCAGCCTGCACAGCCACTTCTGTCGGGTACCCATTTTTTTTTCTAACAGTGGTTCATAAATATGGCCACTAGAGGACACACAATCCCAGCGGTGAGCCTCCAAGATGTAACCCTAGATGGCGCTATCCCAGGGGCTACTACTCTGCCTGATTTGCCACTAACAGGTTGAGGGCCTGGATCCAATGGCGGGTGCCTCCACCCAGAGGTCAGGGTTTGCAATAGTTGAACTTACTTGGTCACAGCCCTCTGGGACACTGCAACCCCCCTTTCTTCCCACTAGTGGCCCACACAATATATCAGAATTACCTTCACAGTATACACTTACCCCAGGACTAGTTCCGGCACTGGGACCTCCTGTGAAATAAGATACAGTGCAACAATCACAGTACAGTACTTTAACATAGACAAATACCTCAGGAAGTATAACTTTGCTGAAACAAGCAGCTCGGATTTATTTAGGGGATATAACAAGGACAGGGAAATCAGGTTAATTAGCTTATCACTTTACTATTCACTCTATGGCTCTGTGCATAGGCCTATCCTACCAGTTACTGTCCCTGGTACCTAAGCCCTAGTGGCTAGTCCAAACCGTGGCAGCTGGTAGGGCCCTTTTCCCACAGAGAAAGAAAAATTAGTTTAAACAGTCAGCAGTACAGTGATTCCATTTGGATTTATTGTGGCAATTCAACAGGAGCGACCTTGAATTAGTACTCACGACCTCCAAACAAGATAGGGTCCTTCAATGTCAGCAGGGCTACTCTTGAGCTCCCGAGACTCTTCACACATTTATATGGTAAAAAGAAAGTACTATACCAGGCAGGCTGCTTTCTATCCTGATCGCAATTACTGCACAATACCGGGAGAACACACAGCAGATTCAGTTCCTGACAGACCGAGTGCAATTCAACAATTTCTCCAGTCTTCTACAGGGTGAGCCTGGTTTCTACTCTTCAGAGATCCTTTGATTCTTTTCACAGGACGGATCAGTCCTAACAAGCAGTTACACAAGCTGCAGACCGGAACTCTGGGCCTTACACACGTTTTTGACTGAAACTGTCCACTGAAGGAGCACAGGTTTCTTTCCCCTTCACTGCCAGATCTAAACTGAAACTCCAACAGACAAAACGGGCACTTCCTTTGAGTTCCTCCTAGTTCTTGACTGGATTGGCTGTCACTCACAATAGACTGCTGCTGTTGGTCCAAAAGGCGCAAGTCTAAACTACATCTCCCAGAGTCACTGCCCATACAATCCTCTTGTGGCTGGCTCAGATTATGAGTCCAAGTTCTGATTCGCCCAAGGCACCATTTTAGAGCTAGCTTACCCCACACTGATTGGTCCAGTTCAGCAGTTCAAAACCAGAATGGGGAACTAGGCAGACACAGTTCTGACTGCAAAGAAAGCAGGTTAGACAAACTGTAATTTCATTATTACTGTAAATGATTTCTGGCAAACAGTTACATCTTTCAGATAGGTTCCTTTGCACTCCTAGTGACTGCAAAAATGGAGTGAATTGCAGCAGCCTGAGTGGTACTCAGAGAGAAGCACAGTCCCCCATACAAACTAATTATGTCTGCAAGCAGACAGCTCTTAAAGAGACAGTACCAGAGGCTCTAAAAACACTCACTGATAAATGGCTTAAACGCCAAACACCATTCAGGCTTGGAGCATTCAAGCAAGCTCCTGGAAGTCTTTTGGGAACCCCCATTTGCAGGGGGGTTACATGTGTAATAGAAGATTTTTTTTTTTTTTTGTGGCTAGTTTTCCATTAGCAGATTATACAGACCTGCCACTAGAGGGATTCTTGGTCTTTTTACACAAATCACTGTACTCAATTGCGGGCAATATGGCCTGCATTATCATTCTACTTCTTTCCCGGTGCTGCTACAAGGGGAGGTTGTAGTTTGAGGTTCCCCTAAGCTTCACTGAACAGGCTGACAACTTCCTTAAAACTGCCTGTGTGACAGCTCTGCAGCTGAAAACAGGAAGCCCTCAGTGTCTGCCATCCACCCTTCAGACTCAAATCAGATAGACTCTGAGCACCCTATTTTTACCTACGCTACGTGCAATCCCCCATTGGCTACTGGTCAACTGTGACACTCTCGCTTTGCTCCTGAAAAGGAGAACTGTCCCACCGACTGGCAACACAGCTGACGCCGCGCGGAAGGGAGGCGAGGGTTGACCTACTCCAAAAGGTCCTCCCCCTCGTGCCACCCAGAGGACCGCAGAATTGGCGAGTGGAGGTGCCGTGGGCTACTGCTGCTCCAGCGGGCCTCGTCGGCTGATGACTTTGCATTGCACAAGCTCCCGGCCCCTGCCCCGGTGCAGTAGAAAGCTGAACAGGTTTCTCGGCCCACCGCATTCCCTCCTCCCATTAAATGCTCACTGGCTCCGCCCCTAATGTACTGCCTCACCCAATTGGCTAATAGGGGAGGTATCTGTTTCATTGTTAGTGGAAACTAGCTTGATTTCTATTTTGTGGAAACCAGTATCACCCAAACTGCCAACAGGGGAAGTATCTGCTTAATTATCAGTGGTAATTAGTTCGTTTCTCCTACCCTGGTTAATTGCCCTTCCTACTCTCTGATACTAAATAGAGTCAATGACATTTTTTTTTTACATGTTGGTATATGCTAAATAGAGTCAAATAAATTTTTTATGCTGGTATATGCCTACTGACCGCACTACTGTCTACTGCCTGTCAGCATTATCCTGATGGCCTACTTCTCTGCGATCACTGTCTGCTAAACTGCCCTGCTCTGTCTTGTGTCAGAAGCTAAGTCTTGTACAGGTGTTGCTCATCCTGCTGGCTCTCCTATCTCAGCCCCTGCTAATAGAGACCTTAACAAAAGGAGTAGGGCCTCACTATACCAGACTCCCGACAAAAGGTGTAGGGCCTAACTATCCCAGTCCTGCTACACTGTCTGCTCAAAACAACCTTGCTAGTATTTACTATTATACCAATCCTAACCCCACTTGCACTGCTTGGTTGTTGGCTGTCTAAACTCTGTCCTCGTATAACTGTCGACAGGTGGTAAGTGTGCTTACAAAGGGCGAGGGCAGGAACTCTTTCCCAGAAATAAACCTCAGCCCCTGCGTCCATTGCTGGTAGCCTTGAATTGCACTGTGCAGGCCTTATTTTATTTACTTGGCACATACCAATAAGAAATCTCACTAACTTCCTTCCAGCCTTAGTACATCCATCTCTCCTTCCTTCACAGCAGTTCTTGTTAGCTGACTGATAATGATCTCACAGGCTAGTGCTATGCCTCCAGCCAAGATGTGGACGTGGTTCCCCTCCCATCCATCTAGTGAGGATAGAGATACGCAAATATTAAAGGTAGAGAGGGTGCTGGCTGTCATCTGCAGGGATATAGGCCTTGTAGGTCTTATAGTGGGACTCTCCTTGTTGCATATGGTCACCTCCCCCCCAATAACACTGGGTGGCAACTGGGGATGGTCGTCCACCTACGAGGTCCCCAACTACACCTTCTCCAATATCCTTGTGATCTCTGAAGTGCACTGCAGTGTTACTTGCTGTCTAGATCTTCGGTGCCTTATGTATACAAGCAGGGTAAAGCGTACCTGTGCTAAAAAACTCCCAGGTTGTCAAGTGCATAGGAGGTGGTATCTCCCCTGGCTCCTCCTACTTGCACTACTACTGGCCGGTGATATTGAAACCAACCCTGGCCCATTAAATCTGACCCACAACATCCTTCCCGTATGGGGCATGGGTTAGTGGCTAAAAATAGCTCATCTTAACATTAGAGCCTGCTACCTAATCGTGATGAGCTATTAGCATGGATTGCACTCTACAAACCCGACATCCTAGGAGTGACGGAGACCTGGTTGAAACCCTCTGTCCCTGACTCTGCCTGTGAACTCACTGGGTATGAATTCACCCGACTGGACAGAGCTGGGAGCAAGGGGGGGGTGGCATACTGATCTACCATAAGAGCCACTTAAAAATCTCCCAAATTGCCCACCAGGATTCAAACGTGTCCCCCTGTGAGTTGCTACATGTGCTACTGCTACTTGGGGACACAAAGAAACTGCACCTGGTGTGCACCTATAATCCTCCAAGAGGTGGGCTACCTGGATTAACTCACCTTATGGACAAAATTGGTCCCAGAGTCGGGGATAATGAACTCATAATCCTGGGGGATGTAAACCTTAACTGGGATAGTGGTAATGTTAAGCAGTTTGAGCCTCTGCTTCCTAACCTTGCCCTGACCCAGCTCATCCAGGAACCAACTAGGTGGACAGCAAATGGATCCTACAGCACCTTACTGGACTGGATCATGTCTAACCATCCTGACAGGATCTCATCAGCGGGTAGATTATCTGACTCCATCTCTGACCACTCTCTGGTTTTCTGTGTATGGAAAATTCCCACCCCCAAAATTCCACACAAAATTATGCATGTCAGAAACTACTCTAGATTCGATACTAAGGAGTTCCTGGAGGACCTAAGAGTTACTGACTGGTCTGGGGTATATGGTGCCACTGACCCCTCGGCAGCAACCTCTTACTTCCTCTCCACCTTTGGGGCCTTGCAAGACAAGCATGCTCCCAAGGTCACCTGTAGGGTGAGGGGGTCCGCTACCCTCTGGTTAAATGGGAATCTCCTAGCCCAGATGCGGGAGAGAGATAAGTGTTTGGCTCGTTCCAAAGGTACCAGTGATCCCATGATTATTCAAAGGTACAGACACCTCAGGAACAAGTGCGAAAAGGCCATCAGGGCAGCAAAGAGTGACTTTTGCAAGTCCGCCCTACTAAGCTCTGCCAGTAATTCCAGGAGGTTCTGGAGAGATATTAAATCCCTTGTCAGCGGATCCTCCCATCCGGGGTTACGGATATGGTCATAAATGAAGTCTCCTGCAATAATCCCCATACTATTGCCAACTCCCTAAATAATCACTTCTCTGACCTCTCTGCCTTCACAACCCTCTTCTCACCTGATGAGGCTCTGTCCCACCCCCTTCCCTCCACTCTGCTGGAGGGTCACCCTCCTCATCAAATGTTCCACCTCAGGGCTGTATCAGTTCAGGACTTGCAGAAATGCCTAGCTGGCCTCTCCCAGTACTCCAGTCCTGGCCTAGACAACCTGGAGCCTAAACTCCTTAAGCTTGGTGCTGCACACATTGACTCACCAGTAGCCTTTATCTTCAACCTATCCCTTGGTCTGGGGACCATCCCAGACATCTGGAAAGAGACGAGGATTGTCCCTGTACTGAAGCAAGGAAATCCCAAACTGCCTGACAATTATCGACCGATTGCCATTCTCCCAACCCTTAGCAAGCTCCTTGAAAAGGTAGTGGCTGAGCAGCTTTCGGAATATATCCACTCTCATGAACTTCTGTCCCTAGCCCAGCACGGCTTTCGTAAGGGACACAGCACCACCACAGCCTTAATCTCGGTTACATCAAGTATCCAGACAGTCATGGACCAGGGCAAACTCTCTGGTGCAATATTTATCGACTTGTCCAAAGCCTTTGACCTCGTTGACCACAAACTGCTTGGTGCACAGTTGTGGTCACTTGGCCTCTCCCCCCATGCCATGAAATGGCTAATAGGTTATCTACATGGCAGAAAGCAGCGTACCTGCTTCAATAAAGTCCTCTCCGAGCCCCTACTGGTGACCTCCGGAGTGCCTCAAGGCTCGGTACTGGGTCCCCTCCTCTTCTCCCTCTTCGTCAATCAACTACCCATGGTTACTACCAGCTGTAGTGCCACCATGTATGCAGATGATCTGGTAATCCTGGCTCACTCCCAGGATGCCACTACCCTAAACCAGAACCAGACCGATGACTTTAACAGGGTATTGTCATGGGTTACTAGTCACAAGCTGGTCCTGAACCTGAAAAAGACACAGGCTATGCTCTTTGGCTCAATGGCTAAAATCAAAGCCTCATCGGCCTGCTTACACGTCACCAGCGCAGATGGATCCTCACTACCCCTAGTGAGCTCCATGAAATATCTGGGGGTAACACTTGACTCCCAACTTGACATGGGTAATCATATCCTTAACATCTGCAGGGCAGCAAACTGCAAACTGGGTCTGGCCTATAGGGCCAAGTATAACCTTACACCGGCAGCCAGGCTTGCCCTAGCGAAGGGTGTGCTCCTTCCCTCCCTCAGCTATGGGCTGCACCTATTTGCTCACTCTCCAAAGACACATCTCACCCGGTGATACACTGCTTACAATAACATTTGCCATTTTGCCTTGGCTGCCCCCCGACTCACCCACCGTTGTGAGCTATATGAGAAACTCTGCTGGCTCTCACCAGCTAGATACCTTGATTTTGGTTTGGGATGCCTCTCTGGGAAAGTGATCAGAACTTGCACCCCCCAGGAGCTGGCTCAGCTTCTGCCTAAACTGAATCCCACCCCCTACCAACTTAGGTCTCTCACATCAGGGATGCTCAAAGTCCCTTCTACCCGGACCCTCATGGGGGATCGGGACTTTGCCATAAGTGTGCCCAGACTCTGGAATTCACTGCCTGTGGATATCTGAGCTGCCCCCTCCTATCTGAGTTTTTGAAATTCCGTGTGGGGTTTCCTAAAACTAGCATCAGAGTGTGACTGCCCCAAACCTCCCTAGAGTAAAGTATCAAATTGTTTTGTCTGAATATCCCCAGGGTGTCTCTATTGAATTCCTGGAGATATTTTTCCCACTGTATCAATGACTTCTGACTACTCCTGCCTAAAAAGCCTTGGGCATTTTTACACCCATTATTGCTCCACGGTCATAGGCTAACCATGACATATTGCACCTTGGTCACTTGGTAGAAACTTGTACTACCAAGTGTTTCTGTTTCTGTCTAACATGTGCATATTTAGAAAAATGTGATGAGCTGTATATACCTGTCCACGATCCAGCTAGCCTAGGGGGTGTATACGACAATGTTATAAGTTATATTATGACCAATCCAGTCTTTGAGCTATGCTCCACTCCTATGTATGATGACCTGTATATACTGTATCTGTCAGTTGAATTAGCTAGTCTAGAGTGTATAATCTGAAATGTGCTTACTACTATATGTTTCCCCTAGCGTCAAATGATGTATTTCCCACATGTTTGTTTACTGTGACAAAAAACTGTACTCTCTTTACCATGTCTCCTTGACTGTTGTTCCTCATGTTGTATTCTCCCAGGTCGTTCCTGAAAATAGGCATAATACTTGTCTAGTGTACTTACCTGGTAAACAAAAGCTAAATAAATGAACAAATAAACCAAACAATAGAGACACTCTGGATGGGGGGGTCAATACCAGTCCATTCACAGAAGAAATGGTTCCAAAAGAACTCTTAAAACTGAAGGTGGATAAAGCAATGGGGCCTGATGGCATTCACCCATGAATTCTAAAAGAACTAAGGGTAGAAATAGTGACACCACTGACTATCCTCTTTAACAAATCATGGGAGGATGGTGTGGTACCTGAGGACTGCAGGAGGATGGATGTGATTCCACTTCACAAAAGTGGGAGCAAGGCAGAGGCAGGAAAATACAGACCTGTTAGTTTGACCTCAGTGGTAGAGAAAATGATGGAATCACTTCTGAAGGAAAGAATTGTTGAGTACCTAGAGGTCAGAGGGGTACAAGACCCAAGGCAGCATGGATTCACAGTGGGAAGGTTGTGTCAGATGAATCTAATAGATTTCATTGACTGGGTGACCAAAGTAGTAGACCAGGGAGGGGCTGTGGACATGGCCTATCTAGACTTTAGCAAGGCATTTGACACAGTCGCACACAAAAGATTAATATACAAGTTAGCCAGCCTTGGAATGGGTCCCAAGGTGGTAGCCTGGGTAAAAAAATTGGCTGGACAGCAGGACACAGAGGGTAATAGTAAACGGAGTCCACTCTGAAGAAAGGGGGGTTACTAGCAGAGTACAGCAGGGTTCAGTACTGGGACCAGTCCTCTTTAATGTCTTTATAAGTGACATGTAGAGGGACAGGAAGGAAAAGTATGTCTGTTTGCAGAGAACACAAAGATCTGCAACAGGGTTGATACACAAGGTGGGGTGGAAAGGTTGAGGAAACCCCCCTAATTATCTTGATTACCTGCAGTGTACTTGAGCATATCGTCACCTGTACCTTGGCTCCAGTCCTGCTGTGGTTGCCTGCCCGCCAGGGTGTGGCCCTGTGTTAAGTGTGAACATTTTGTATATATCTGTATATACTGCTTTGAACATTGTCATTGTGACTCTGGATTTCATTTTATATTTGACTGTGCCACTGTTGAAACCTGAGTTATCTTCTATGTATGTCATGCTTTTTTTGATTTCAGTGTATCTGCCTTACTTGCTTCAAGCTGTACTCTGTATGTTCTTTTAATTCCTGTACTCTCCCGGGTTATACCAGAAAATAGGCATATGTTTTGTCTAGTGTACCTACCTGGTTAACAAAAGCTAAATAAATAAATAAAGGGATTTGGCAAGGTTGGAGGAATGGTCAAATGTATGACAGCTTAGATTCAACACAAAGAAGTGCAAAGTAATGCACCTGGGAAACAAAAACCAAGGGGAAGAGTACACAATGGGGGGGGTGAGATACTTATAACAACAAAAATAGAAAGGGACCTGGGGGTAGTCATATTAGATGACCTAAAGGTGAGCAAGCAATGTGAGAAGGCAGTAAGGAGGGCTGGGGGGGGGATACTGGGATGCATAGGGAGAGGCATCAACAGTAGAAAACAGGAAGTTGTTATCCCTCTGTACAGACGGTTGGTGAGACCCCATCTGGAGTACTGCGTGCAGTTCTGGAGACCCCATCTCTGCAAGGACATAGACAGGATGGAGGCTGTCCAGAGGAGAACAACTAAAATGGTTCAGGGTCTGCACTAGAAGACATACGAAGAGAGACTAAAGGAGCTTAATATGTGTTCCCTCGAGGAAAGGAGGGAGGGAGGGGGGGACATGATAGAAACTTTCAAGTACCTCAAGGGAATCAACAAAGTCCAACAGGGTAGCATCTTTCAGAAAAAGAGATGTGCAAGAACAGGGGGGCACAATTTGAAGACAGAGGAGGGACAGCTCAGAGGTAATGTGGGTGTAACCTCCCTACAAATGGGGGTTCCTAAATTGTCTTCCTGGGCTTGCCTAAATGCCCACTGCCAGGCTGGTGTTCTGTGTCCTGTTTAAAAGTGCTTGCATGTGAGTGCCCTATTAGCCTCCGTGCCTGCCTCTTTAAGAGACATCATTTTTGTGGGTTATAATTATTCTGGGTGGGGGCCAAGTGGTTTTAGGCTTGAGTCCTGCCCTGGGCTGCACTACAGCCACTTCATTCTGCCATCGCTAATTGCGCAGAGAGAGCCCTACTAGAATCTGTGATTATTTGCTGACTTTAGTAGCAATGATATAGTAGTTTGTCTAACCTGCCTTCTTTTGCAGCATGGATTTTCTGTTTTGCACCACAATCTTGGTTCTGGACTGCCAGTGTGGACTAATCAGTACCTTTGGGGACCCTAAAATGGAGACTGTCCCCAGGGGTCTTGTGAGAGTGAATTTCTGTAGGAATTGTAGTTTCTTACTGTTTGGCGCCTAAATGAACTTGGTGGGGGAGCCCTTGCTGTGATAGACAGATGGATCAACCAGCCAAACCTTTTGGATCACTGGGAAGTCCCAGAGCTGCCTGCAGCAGTGAGTCAGTGTGTAGTCGGAGTTGAGAGAGTGAGCAGCTGCTCCTGCATTGTTGTTGTATTTGGTGGCCAAAAATAAGTACCTTAAACACATCAGGGTCTTGGTAATAAGAAAACATGCACCACAGAAATTTAGGCCTTCTCTGTTTACTTCTATTCAGCACAGACATAAGGGAAAACTTATCTCAACACACACAGGAAGACTCACATAGGAAGAGTTACAGTAAATGCATTCCTTAAAGCTGTACTGTCTAGCATTTCTTAAAGCTGTACTACACATAACAATCCCTCCTGACTTCACTAGAAAGTACGTTAAATCAATAATTCAAAAAATAGTATGAAACTATCAAAGTTTTTGCTGCAATGTCTGTTTTAGTTAGTAATGTCATTAGGCAATATCTCTACAAGTCCATCCTCTTTGGTGGACATCTTACACGCCCTGACCGACTTAGCAGGACTTGAGGCTGTTGCACTGGAATCTGATTAGCATCAGCCACATCTTGTCTCAATTGTTGTGGTTCTACTATCTCTTCCTGTTCTTGTTCTGGAAGAAATAATGCTGGATGACTACCCCGACTTCGGGTATCCCATTTTTTTTCAGTCTCAATTCTAATACGTAATTGGTCCACACGTTTTTTCATTCTCCTCTGGTTAGTCAGTCGAACACTATAGACAACATTTCTGAACTTTTTTTCCACCACGCCTTCTATCCATCTCTTCAGGCCTGCATACATCCTGACCCACACAAGATCATTGAATTTGAAGGATATGGTGTTAGGAAGCATTTCAGTTACTGACTTATAGCCTAGAGGGCGAGGAAGGTCCAACTGAGTTTGAATCTGACGTCCAAACAACGTCCAAATAATAATTCTGCAGGGGATATTCCCATGACACAATGTGGTGTTGTTCGATACATTGCAAGAAAGTCTAAAAAGGCTATTTGTATTGCCGTCAGAGTAGTAGGATTAGCTTTGTCCATACTCTTTTTAAAAGTCTGAACCAGTTGTTTCGCATCGCCATTTGAACTTGGATGGTAGGGAGGTGAGAAAATACATTGCTGGCAAAATGCTTGGAATTCAACAGACGTGAACTGTGGTCCGTTATCTGAGACAATCACTTGCGGAAAATCATGGGTAGCAAAGATAGATTTTAACACTTTGATGGTACTCTCAGTAGTTGTCGAAGACATTTGATGAATTTCTGGCCATTTACTATAAGCATCAGTTAAGAGTAACCACATGGAATTTAAATATGGTCCTGCGAAATCAATATATAACCTTTGCCAGGGTTTTTCAGGTCATTCCCAATGGTGAACTGGAGCTCTTGCCAGATTTCCCATCGAAACAGCACAACCTTCACATCTTTGCACAACCTGGTATATGTCTCTGTTGATTGCGCGAGTTGTACTGGTCTACAAAAAGGGGGGACACAACTAACCTGGATAACTACTGCCCTATTGCCATCCTCTCCACCCTCTCTAAAATACTGGAGAAAATTGTTGCTACCCAGGTCTCAGATTACCTCTACTGCTTCAAACTCCTCACCCCTGACCAATATGGTTTCTGACATGGGCACAGTACATCCACGGCTCTCATACAGTTTACAAATGATGTCAGACTCGCTGTGGACAAAGGCTCTCTCACTGGGGTTGCTTTTGTTGATCTTACAAAAGTGTTTGATTTTAGTTGACCACCCGCTGCTCCTATCAAAGTTGTCATCCCTAGGCTTCTCTACCTCCATCACCACCTGGTTCCAAAATTATCTTTTGAAGCTTCAAAAATTTGTTCAGATCGGAGATGCTAAGTCCCATCTTGCTCTTACTTGGATCGAAGTGCCCCAGGGTTCAATTCTTGGTCCTTTCCTGTTTACAGTCTTCATAAACGATATCCCACTGCTCACTGGTGCTTGCTCAGGCCTGCTATATGCCGATGATCTTGTTCATTACTCATCCTCCTCAAACCTCTCAGATGTCAACCTGAATCTCAATAGTAACTTCAATACCTTTCAGAGCTGGCTATTGCAAAACAAGCGTGTCTTAAAAATAAAACGGTGACTATGCTCTTCGGTTCAGGTTCAAAAATTCAGTCCTGCACCCAACCATTAAGTATCAGAGTGCTTGATGGCTCTCCCCTTAACACAGTTACCTCTTTTAAATACCTAGGAGTAACCCTTGATCCCACCTTAGATTTTGACCTGCACCTAGCCTCAGTCATTAAATCCATCAATATTCAACTTGGGCTGGCATATAAGGTGAGACACAGCCTAACATCCACGGTGAGAATGGCCATTGTACAGGGGATCCTGAGACCCAAATTAGCGTATGGGGTAATAGCCTTTCCAGCAACTACTGGAGGGCTCCTCCAAAAGTGGGATGTCTGCTACAACAGCATTTGCCATTTTGCTCTGTCTGTACCCAAACTTACTCACTGATGCACACTATACTCCAGTCTTGGATGGTTTACCCCCTCAGCCTTCCATCAGTTTACTTCCTACTGTTTTATAAAAAATATAATCTCCTCCCGGATACCTGACAAACTGGCTCTACTGCTCAAACCTGTGACCTCTGCCTACCCACTGAGATCAGCTGACAAATCCCTTCTTGTCCAACCGAGATGTAAAACCAAAATGGGGGAGAATGCTTTTGTCTAGCTGGGCCCCTAAAGTATGGAACTCCCTTCCACTGAGTCTAAGACTTTCCCCTTCTCCACACAGCTTCAAACAGGAGCTTCGTATGGCTCTTCTAAGCTCTGAACCCTGCTCCTATTCTATATCCACCCACTCCTGTACTGGTTCCTCCTAGTTGCCTACCAGCTCCAACCTCTACTATCTCTCAAACCTGGCTGGAAATCTTGCTATTTCATCTCTTGTAACACTTACTCACTAGCTGTATGACTTATGACTGTTAGTTATTTGCACTAATATTTCTGTTTTGTTACTACATATAGATTCCTGCAAAGGTACTGTCATTGCTGAAAATTTTGTATAAGTGTACTATGTCTGACTTCTACTTGTTCCCATGATGTTTTCTTGTATCTACTATTGTCTACATACCCTTTGTTGTAATCTCCAGGGTTGTACCTGAAAATAGGCAGCATGTTGTCTAGTGTACCTACCCGGTTAACAAAAATTAAATAAATAAATGGAAGGCCACCATACGTGGAGTCTGGCTAGGGATTTCATTTTAGCAATGCCTGGATGGCCCGCCTGCAAAACAGTCAACACATTTGAGTGATAACATTGGGGTACTATGACATGCAATCCCCATAGAAGACACCCCTCAGCAATGGACAACTGCTGTTTCTTTGTATAGTAGGGTTGTAGTGCAGTCGAACAAGTAGTGCCTTGTGGCCAACCCTCAAGTGTATACTGATACACTTGTTTCAAAATTACATCTTGACTAGTTGCTTTTGCAGTGCCCTTGGCTAGTACTGGAAGCTGATCTAACTGTTGTAGCTCCATTGCACACACAACAGTACAGTCCTCCATATCTTTGAATTGCACTGGAAAACTATCTGGCCCCACCTGGCATACTAATGGCTTCTCTTTAAGTCCCATATCGAACTCCATTTCTCTGGATATTGGTAACCTCGACAAGGCATCCGCATTTCCATGCTGGTCCATTGGTTGGTATGTAACCTCAAAATTATAGGCAGACAAAATGAATGCCCATTGTTGAAGTTGGCTAGCAGCTGTCTCTGGAATTCCTTTTTCTGCACTGAAAATTGTCACTAGTGGCTTGTGATCCATCTTCAGGTGAAACTTGCGACCTAGCAAGTATTGGTGAAATTTCTGGACTCCAAACACGATTGCTAATGCCTCTCTCTGAATCTGGACATAATTCCTTTCAGCTGCAGTGAGTTTGCATGAAGCATGGACTATTGGCTTCTCCACTCAAATAGAGCAGTGCCACAAAAGCAAGGAATGAAGAACAGAAAGAGAGGGAAATTCAACATACCACAATGGAAAAAGTGAATAAAAGAGACAATTATGGAGCTAAGATCAGAAATATGACTGCTGGAGGAGTTTAGAAAGGGTAATAGATCAATGAAAGTTATCAGGAAAGTGGATGACATCAAAGAAAAATACTGTATTAAAACAGATCACGACCTAAATTTTACCATCTCGAATAACAAGCTCAAGATCTCTGCTCAAGCTGAGAAGCTCAGGAGATATGTAGAAAGGAACAATGAAAAAATGCAAAATAGATGGTTTAGAGAATATCCGAAGAAATTCTATAGGGAGCTGGAAAAGAAAACAACCAAAGTAAAAACACCACCGGTAAAGAAAGAAATTGAGGAATTCTGGAGAAGCATTTGTAACCCCCCTGTTACCCGGGGTTACTAGAATCCCAGTAAGACCTAGTGGTAGGCAGGGAAGGCAGCTTGTGAAACTCCAGTAATGGATTTCACACTGTCTCACTCTGTTCTCAGTCTCAGCTGAGACTGAGGGATGACATCATTTTAGAACTGTCGCAGCTGCATAAGCCACACTGGAATGTTGCAGTTGGAGGTTAGAGTAGAACATTGGGGAATTTGAAGCCAGTCTGTGTGCAGTCTGAGTGAGAGAATGGACAAGGATATGATAGAAGGCATTCTTAGAATGGCAGAGAAAGGGGAGATACTGTTGATAGGAGACCTGAATATGCCACATGTTAACTGGAGCACATTTGCTGCAGCCACATCCAAGAGCAGGGCCATTCTTGATGCCCTACAGGTGGTAGGCCTCAGACAGCTAGTTTCGGAACCCACTCGTGAGGGAGCAATCTTAGACCTCAGACTTCAAACGGGGCAGGAGAGGATCTCAGATCTAGAAGTGGGTTGCCATCTGGGAACAAGTGACCATCAAACAGTGTGGCTCACATTAAACTCAGCTACAGAGTCAAGCCATACAAAAGTGAGGGTACTGGATTTTAGGAGGGCTGACTTTGGCAAGATGGGAGAGTGCCTCAGAAAAGCACTAGCAAACAGGCTAAAAGGAGGTGTGGAGCAACAATGGGGAATCATCAAAACTGCCATCACAGAGGCAACACGCCTTTGTGTGAAGCAAATAAACAAATCAAAACAAAAGAAAAAGGCTCTATGGTTCTCAAAAGAGGTGGCTGTGCAAGTCAGGAAGAAAAAGATAGCATTCTGGAAGTATAAGGAAACACAGAAGGAGCAGGACAGAGAGCTGTACCAGTTAAGGCAGAAGGAAGCAGGGAGGGAAGTCAGAATAGCAAAGGCCCAAACTGAGGAAAAGATAGCCAACTCGGTTAAGAAGGGGGATAAACCCTTTTATAGGGACATCAGTGAGCGTAGAAAGACAAAGGGAGGGATAGTGAGTCTGAATAGAATGAACGGTGGGTGGGCAGAGGGGGACAGTGAAAACGCAGGGATACTGAACGAATATTTCTGCTCAGTATTCACAAAAGAGGAGGGAGAAGTGCCTAATCCAATTAACAGAAGCACTCTTGATAGGGGGGTCGTTTCCAGTCCTTTCACAGATGAAAGGGTTCTGCAAGAACTCCTAAAACTGAAGGTGGACAAAGCAACGGGGCCTGATGGAATTCACCCCAGAATTCTAAAAGAATTGAGGGAGGAACTAGTGAAACCACTGGCTACTCTTTTTAATAAATCAGGGGAGGATGGTGTGGTACCCGAGGACTGGAGGAAGGCGGATGTGATGCCCCTTCACAAAAGTGGGACCAAGACAGAGGCAGGAAACTACAGACCTGTCAGTTTGAGCTCTGTGGTAGGGAAAGTGATGGAGTCACTTCTGAAGGAAAGAATAATTGAGTACCTAGAGGCCAGTGGGGCACAGGACCAAGGCAGCATGGGTTCACAGCGGGAAGGTCATGTCAGACAAATCTAACAGATTTCTTTGACTGGGTGACCAAAGTAGTAGACCAGGGAGGGGCTGTGAACATGGCCTACCTAGACTTTAGCAAGGCATTTGACACAGTCCCACACAAAAGATTAATAGTCAAATTAACCAGCCTGGGAGTGGGTCCCAGGGTGGTAGCCTGGGTAAAACATTGGCTGCACAACAGGACACAGAAGGTAATTGTAAATGGAGTCCACTCTGAAGAAAGAGGGGTTACTAGTGGGGTACTGCAGGGTTCATTATTGGGTCCAGTCCTTCTTAATGTCTTCATCAGTGACATTGCAGAGGGACTAGAAGGAAAAGTATGCCTTTTTGCAGATGACACAAAGATCTGCAACAGGGTTGATACACAAGGAGGCGTGGAAAGGATGAGAAGGGACTTGGCAAGGTTGGAGTAATGGTCAGACGTATGGCAGCTAGGATTCAATGCAAAGAAGTGCAAAATAATGCACCTGGGAAACAAGAACCCAGGGGAAGAATACACAATGGGGGAGGTAGTAACAACAACAAAAAGGAAAGGGACCTGGGGGTAATCATATCAGATGACCTTAAGTTTAGCAAGCAATGTGAGAAGGCAGTAGGGAGGGCTGGGGGTATACTGGGATGCATAGGGAGAGGCATCAGCAGCAGAAAACAGGAAGTTGTTATCCCTCTGTACAGACAGTTGGTGAGACTCCATCTGGAGTACTGCATCCAGTTCTGGAGACCCCATCTCCGCAAGGACATAGACAGAATAGAGGCAGTCGAGAGGAGGGCAACTAAAATGGTGCAGGGTCTGCAAGAGAAGCCGTATGAGGAGAGACTAAAGGAGCTTAATATGTATACCCTTGAGGAAAGAAGGGAGAGGGGGGACATGATAGAAACTTTTAAGTATCTCAGTGGAATCAACAAAGTCCAAGAGGGTAGCATCATTCAGAAAAAGAGACATGCAAGAACAAGGGGACACAATTTAAAGATAGAGAGGGGGCGGTTCAGGGGCAATGTGAGGAAGTATTTTTTCACAGAGAGGATAGTGGATGCATGGAACAGCCTTCCTGAGGAGGTTGTGGGGTCTAAAACTGTGGGAGAATTCAAGAATACATGGGATAGACATAAGGCAGTTCTTGTGGGGGGTAGGAAGAAATAGACTGTTGGTTAACTAGGATCTGCAGCCTATCCTGTAGGTAGGGAAATGGGCAGACTAGATGGGCCAAGCGGTCCTTATCTGCCGTCAAAGTCTATGTTTCTATGTTTGTAGTGCAGCAGAGTGTGTGCAGGCTCTCAGGGCTTTTAAGCTCTGTTTCAGAGCTACTTTTGTAGTAGGTGTGTGTTTCCACCCGAAGAGAAACACAGGAACTGGTGATTGAAGTGGTGGGGACCGCTTTTAATGGTTCAGAGCCCCATCCCTTAGGGGATGGGGGGCGGTGAAGGTGTCTGCCTGTTTTCCAGGGGCAAACCCCCTGGGTCCGGCTAAGGGAAAGAAGCTGCCTGTTTGAGTTGTGCTGAGGCACCAGAAGCTCTGAAAGGAAGATTCCTTGTGGAGGAAATGCCTGTGGGACACCTGCAACCAAAGGGTGAGTTTGCTCTGTAAAAGGGCCAAGTGCTTTCACCTGAACAGAAGGAAACTAAAGGGACTGTTACTATGGGGTCAGGAAAAGACAGCCAAGTACAGTTGGAAGATGTGGGAATTGGACTGCTTAACTCAGTGGGGGTCTAGAGTAATGGACAAAGCCACTTATAAGTATGTTCAAGTCCAACACAAATGGAAAGAAAGAACATGGGGACTGGACTGCTTAATCTGTGGGGGGTCTAGAGTAATGGACAATGCCACTTATCTTAAGTATGTTCAAGTCCAGCACAAATGGGAAGCAAGACAAGTAGATGGAATGTGAAATACATTTAGCAAGAATCTACACAGCAAAGTGTTAAAGGATGCAGTGTTTACAGTTCAGAGAAATGGCCGGGTATGAATTGTGGGAGCGAGAGGTGGGAGACCTCCCATCAGTAGTAACCAAATTCACCTCTACGGATTTGCTCTGAGACACCTGTTGCTTTCTCTCAGGTACTTGGCCAGTGCCTGAGGAAAGTACCCAGACGTGGGATTAAAGAGGAAGATTCCCTGATGGAGCCATGGTGCTCTTAGGTGGTTTAGGGAGCCACCAGAAAATGTTTCCATGAAATATGGAAAGTGTACAAGTGGCTGGCAAGGGAGCCGAGCCAGGAATACCCAGAACAGTGTACAAGTTCGAGCTGTGTAACCCAAAGCAGCGTACAAGTCTGGGCTGTGTGCTCAGTGTGTTGTAGAGCCTGAGGGTTAAAGTGATGAGGAAGTGTTCTGGTCTCCTTTAATCTGTATTACCAGGAGTGTAGCCCTGTGGGGGTCCATCTTTGCTTTGTTTATTCTGTTTGGATGTGACTAAAAGCCATGCTTTAGAATCCCACTTCTGGTACTGGACATTACAGTTATTGCTTCCTGTGTTCGGAGTTACTTGGGTGCCCCGGTGCAGAGTAGCCAAACCTAGCCTATGTGCCGAGTGGCCTATTCCTCACTGAACCCAGCCCACCTGGTAGAGCTGTCAGATACAAACAGCATACCAGGCTGGGGTTACACATTTATGAAGACCCAGTTGAACATATTAGGGAAGCAAAGTGGATACAGCAAATAAAAGACAGCTCAAGAAATAGTACTACCAGGGATATGGAGTGGCTTGATGTAACAGCTAAGGAGATAGACACGAAGATAAGGAAGGCCTCCAACTGGAAAACCCCAGGTCCAGATGCTGTACCCAACTTTTGGCTAAAAGTACTAACATCTTTACACCAAGATTTAGCCACCTCAAAAAAATGTTTATATGCACATCCTGAGTTGACAGCCATCTGGTTAACAACAGGGAATACCACACTTCTTATTAAATCTGAGCCTGCCAGTCTCCCCAAGAACTATCGCCCAATAACCTGTTTACCAACAACATATAAACTATATACTGGAATCGATGCAGACAGAGTCTACAATCATTTAGATTGCAATAAACTCATGGCAATAGAACCAAAAGGCAATAAAAGAAAATCATATGATACAAAGGACCATCTCCTGTTGAACAAAGCCATTATGCAGAGCTGCAAAAAATGCCGAAACTTTAGTGTAGCATGGATCGACTATAAAAAAACATTTGACAGCATCCCACACTCCTGGATCACTGCGTGTTTACGGATCTACAGGATACATCC
Organism: Neoceratodus forsteri; assembly: GCA_016271365.2. Taxonomy (NCBI): domain Eukaryota; kingdom Metazoa; phylum Chordata; order Ceratodontiformes; family Ceratodontidae; genus Neoceratodus; species Neoceratodus forsteri. Next base: position 1,116,950,660 of record CM028129.1, on the reverse strand, counting down.
TACACTGATAAACTTCATCACAACAACAATGACAAAGTGGCAAACCACCCTGCAATTAAATCATGAGAAAGGTCAAATCACCATCCCAAATATAAGCATCCAACGAGGGATATTTCAAGGCGACTCTCTGTCACCACTTCTATTTTGCCTTGCCCTCAATCCCTTGAGTAGCCTAATCAACAACCTGGGATATGGATACAGCTTGAACCCAAGAAACAAAAAGTGATTAACTGCTAACATCTCACCTTCTATTTGTAGATGACCTAAAACTTTATAGTTCATCTGACAAACATTTGAAAGAACAACTACAAATTGTTAAGACCTTTTCTGATGACATACGGATGACGTTTGGCCTAGACAAATGTGCCAAAGCAACATTTGTAGCAGGAACGTTAACTCATAAAGAAAACATGAATCTGGCGGAGGTTTGTGATGTAAAAGAACTTGAGCAAGAGGGAGTGTATAAATACCTGGGAATAGACAAAGGAGCAACAGTACAACATGACCAAATGAGAGTAAAAGTAAGCAAGGAATATTTTAGATGATTGAAGCTAATTCTGAAAACTGCTTTGACAACACGAAATAAAGTGCAAGCTATAAACCAGCTCGCCCTTCCAGTGATATCATACAGTTTTGGTGTGATAGACCAGCCACAGAAAGTGGTGAACTAGCTAGATATAAAAACAAGAAAAATGTTTCATGCTTACCAATTAATATACAAAAACCAGTGCATGCCAAGATTATACATCACACGGTCGGAGGGAGGCATGGGCCTCATTGAGATTGATTATACATATAGATCCACAATAGTGGGGCTACATACATACTTACTGACATCCTTGGACCCAAATATAGTCAAGGTTCTTATGCATGAAGAAAATAAGCCTAAGATGACTTCACTCATCAAATTAGGAGAAGTCTTCAGAAGGGTAGCAGAGATTGATGTCAGTCCACAAGTAGATAAGGAACAGTCAGCAACAGAAAGTGCAAAGAATCAGAAAAAGGAGTATAAGGACAAAGACCAACAGAAAAGAAAAAACAATTAGAAAGCCCATATCATAGTGGAAAATACAGGGAGTTACTGGAACATCACGGGTCGATCAAGCCCTGACCCATGAGTGGTTAAAAAGAGGTGAATTTAGGTCACGAGATGAGAGACTGATAATGGCAGCCCAAGATAGTGGGCTACGCACAAGATGGTTCACAAAATCCATAGAGAACTAGGAGAAACAGTTAAGTGCAGGTTCTGTAGTACAGAATTAGAAACAGTTGCGCATCTCGTGGCTGGATGTGAAGTACTCATGGCAGGAGGCCTGTATACTGAAAGACACAACAATGTAGCAAGATTGATCCACTGGAAACTGTGCAGACACTGTAACATACAGGTAGCAGAGAGACACTGGAAGCATGAACCACAAAGAATCACAGAGAATGAAGAAGTAATGATCACATGGGGTCACCCCATATCAACAGCCAAGAAAGTGGAAGTGAGAAAACCCGATATTGTAGTACAAGAAAAGAGAACAAAGGTAGCATTGCTGATTGAAATAGCCACTCCTACTGACTACAGTGTCCTGCATACAGAGAGACACAAAATCATGAAATACCAAGATATGCAGCCAGAAACCAAACTGATGTGGATTAAGGACACACAAATTGTTCCAGCACTGCTTGGAGCAATGAGACTAATCAAAAAGAACTTTCAGGCACATTTATATATGCTACCAATACCTGTGACACCTTATGAACTTCAAAAGGAAGCCATTTTGGGGACATTGTGTGTGTGCTGAGAAGAGCGCTCTCAGCAAACATCAAAGATTAATGCAGTACTAATTTCTTGAGTTTTGAACATGCCTTGGCTAAAAAATGGGGTCCATTCTCGCCACACTATTAGAAATCCCTAAACATTTGGAGACACTAACCCCGAAGAGTTAAACATTTGGACACTAACCCTGCAAGAGTTACAGTAAATGCATTCCTTAAAGCTGTACTGTCTAACATTTCTTAAAGCTGTACTACACATAACATGCGTAGTAGCATGGGGGAATCGGCGGGAAGGCTGTGTCTGGCCTGCCTGCTACCATCTTCTCAAGTGAAGAAGTCTGCATTAATATCTCAGACTTTATCTGAATTTGCTGTGATTGTGACCAGAATCCTGAATTGTGACAAAGTGAAATTTGCCTGGTGTGGACTGAAGAGTTGCCTCAGTGCGATCGGCCTATCAGGACTCAAGACACCCACAAAGCATACATTTCGTGCAGAGACACTGTCAATTGCAACTGAACTGTCATCTGAACAGTGGTATTTACTTCTCTTTACTATATTTGTGCTGAATGTGAAGTATGGGTTGCAATTTGGTTCCCCACATTGATTGAATGTGTCATGCTTGCTGGAAGCTGTATCCAGCACTTTACCAGACTGTATCCGAACTGTTCATCTGGTCTGGGCCTCACCACCCCGGCCTAGATTGCCACTTGCGCTGCAGAGTTACATCCAGCAAAAGACCCGCAGGGTGATTCGGCTCCCTGCTCAACACCATCGAACAGGAATGACCACCACGGTGCATCGTGTGGGCCCTACTCCTGGCAAACCAGGTCTTCATTTCATCCATCCTGCATCCTGGTCTGGGTAGCGTGAGTAAACATCAGGGTAGCTCCCTGCAACAGCGCTCAAAATCAGAGTGTGTCATCTGATTTAATTGTTTTGGTTAATCATTACGAACTGAGCCATCCGGCTCCAGAATACAAATTGTGGGTTAAAGTGCATGTTGTGTTTTTCCTTCCTAAGGGCCCCAACAACAGCTGCAACGCTGGTCTGCCCCAGGCAACACTTCTGGCTAGCCTGCAGACCAGCTGGGTACCCAGAGTGTGTGTGACTGTGTTAGAGGGACTCTTAGAGGCATGCATGCTTAGCCTGATTAAATCAGATCCAGAATCAAACACCAGATTACTGCCCCTCCCTTGTTCATGTCCCCCCCAATAAATCAGATCTAAATCTTTTTGCATTTATACTGGCTATTGTGTACCTTTGTGGTAGGGATACTGTGTTGTTAGCCTTTCTCCATTGCAGGTCTTATTTTGCATGGGGTCTCCAGGGCCAGTGCAGCTGATCCAGCCCTGGTGGTAATTGTGCCAAGTGTGGGTGTAACATTGCATTCTGGTGTTCATTGTAACTGTCTAATTGCTGACCAGTATAGGCCACTACTGGGGTTAGAGGGGGGTATCAGTGTCCCGGAGGGCTGTACCCAGAGCAGCTACGCTACCCTTAAATCAACCCTCTGGGTGGAGGCACCCATTCACAGAACTCAGGCCCCTCAACCTGCGCTTATTCACGCAGGCAGGGGTAGTATCCCTTGGGATAGCGCCACCTAGGGGTTACATGAGGAAGTAATTTTTCATGGAGAGGGTTGTGGATACATGGAAGGGCCTTCCTGAGGAGGTCATGGAGTCAAAAACAGTGGGGGAATTCAAGAATGCATGGGACAGACATAAAACAATTCTAGTGGGGGTAGGAGGAAGTAGGCTGTTGGTTAACTAGGATCTGCAGCTTATCCATTAGGTAAGGAAATGGGCAGACTAGGTGGGCCAAGCGGTCCTTCTCTGCCATCAAAGGCTATGTTTCTAAATGTGGGCCAGAAGATAATCACATCCATCCTATGAGTAGACTTCAGGGCTGTGTGAGTTCAACAGTCCTGCTGGACCAAACCAAATTTATTAATGGTAGACTTGTCCATGATAATATCAGATGTCTGCTTAACCTCATTTCTTGGCAGCACAGATTCCCTGAATTGACACTGGTGGTCTTTATAGACACTGAAAAGGCATTTAACTGAGTGGACTGGAGATTTCTGCACAGGACCGTGGAGGAGATTGGGAGTTGACTGCACACTCCAGACTAGTGTCCAGACCCTATACACGGTCCACAGACAGTTGTGAGGGTAAATGGGCTACAATCTGAATACTTTTATCTGACAAGAGGCACCAGGCAGGGATGTCCCCTCTCCCCATTCCTGTTTTTTTTTTTTTTTTTATATTGGCTCTTTTTCCCTCCGGTCACCAGAGTGGTGGCCCCTCTCAGGCGATGTCTTGGTTGTCTTCCGCCCCAGCTTGATACCCCCCCCCGGATCCCCTCCCAGAGCTTCACTGATACCTTACCTCTGCCTGGCTTACCCCCAAGGGTTGGGCTGCCACTCCTACAGGTGCCCTAGACATCTAATTTCATCCAGGCATTGGTGGCACGTGTAGGATTGGGACCCAGGTGGGTGGGGTCCGGTAGTGGGCGTGGGGCCAGGGCACGCTGTTGCCTACCAGCACTCCAGGGCGTTTTCTTGTTCTGGTGGTTCTGCACTCCCCAGCTGTCCCCTAGGTGAGCACTAATGTGCAATGACACCCGGTGGAAGAGGCGCACTCATGCCTGAGCACATTTCTGCCAACATCTGCCATGCTCCACCTCCCCTCTTGCATGCAGGCTACCAATACTGTACTTCCCGTCTGCCACCAGGAGGCACCTGAGTGCTGAACCCTGCAACCCTCCCTCCCCAGGAAAAGGTGAGCTGTCAGCGGATGCTCCAACCTTCTCCTCCCCTGCCGACACAGACAGCCCGTGCTTGTTCCCGAACACGAGTCGCTGGCATGGCATGAGGTGTGGCGTCCAGCGCCTCAACCGTCAGCACCACCGGGCAGGCTTCCCCACTCCTGTTTGCCATGTGCATCAAGCCCTTGGCAGTGGTGGTCAGGGGAAGCCAACAAATTGAGGGTGTAAGAGCAGGCAGCAGATCCCATAAGATCTTGCTCTATGTGGACAATTCCCTTTTATCATCAAATCCCTTGGGCCACCATCCCTGCTCTCTTGCAGGGACTCAGATTATATGGGGAAGTCTTCAGTTACAAGATAAGCTTAGACAAGTTTGAGGTCATTAAGATCAGGGGGACATGCCCAAGAAATCACAGGGATTCCTTCCCCTTAAAATTGGCTACGAATAATGCAGCACGATACCTAAGGGTCTGTATTTCTCCGAATTTAGCCTCCTTATTTAAGCTTAACTATGAGAAGCTGTTCAGGAAGGTTAAGGCAGACATTGCTAGATGGGAGCTACTCCCAATCTCCCTAGCAGGAAGGATAGCCACCCTAAAAATGAACATCCTCCCTTGGTTCTTGTTCCTTTTCCATGCCCTCTACATCAAGATCCCCAAGCACTTCTGGAACCGTTTGCAATAGTTAACTTTACATTTATATGGGCAGAGGGCAGACACAGAACAAATAAGAAATTACTGACACTCCCAAAACAGGGGAAGGGGGCCTGGCCATGCCATACCTCAGACTATACTACCTAGCAGCCCAACTAGCTTTGGTAGGTTCATGGACTAAACAGCACAGTGACACAGGCTGGCTGGACACTGAGGTGAGCTATGCACTACCAGTACTTCATTTGCCCTCCCACATGACACTATCTCCACAAAACTCTGGACTGAAATAGGCAATTTCTGGACTTGACATAACATACAAATGCTAGTAGCTAGTGAGAGCCATAATGAAAACCCCTAATGAGGTAGGCAGTCTTACCATTATAATTGGAGGTCCAAATTGCCTCCCACTAAAGAATGACCCCCACTACCACAGGTGAAATAGACACTCCTTGACCTGATACACAGTACTAGTGCAGAACAAAGTCTATATTTCAGAAAGTTACAGGAAAAATATGGCCTACCCAGAGAAGACTTCTTTAGTTATCTCCAGGTGAGACACAACCTCGCCAAAGATAACCTCTTCCATAAGGTAGATAAAACACTCACACACTTAGAAAACTTCTTATACTGGATGACTATGCTGGTAGAGAGGGGAGGCACAGTCTCCAGAGCTTACAGAGACCCCTTGGGGGATGAACACTCTGAGCCACATAACATAAGATCACAGTGGGAAAAAATAATCTGCTGCCACCATCACAGAAAAGGAATGGACATGGATACGGGAAAAAAGGGTGGAGAGTTATGGCTTCACCTGGATGGCGGGAATTAAGATGGAAGTGTGTTTTCAAGGTTTTTTCCCTACCCCACTATCACTCAACATTTCGGAACAGGTCCTCAAATCTTTTCTGGAGGGGGTATGGGATGGTAGGTGACCATTTCCACATCTTATGGGACTGCCCCAGGATTCAACAGGCACATGAAGTGTTGAAAAAACTATGGGAAAACAGATTCCCCATTGAATTGAAAAACCTGGTGTTAGGAACCTAAACCAATGAAGTGGGAACTCTCAGGCAGCAAAGCCTCCTAAGGCTGCTATGTACTGCAGCTATGAAAGGCATAACATGTAACTGGCTACAGAAGATGACCCCTTCTATGGGCACCTAGAAACAAATCCCCCTACCCACAAAATACCTACCTTGCATAGTCTACACTACAATAAATTGTCAACCCCCCTCCCACAGATTGTCCACTCCATCAACTACATACGTGAACATATGACAATGCCTATCTTGGGCTGCTTCCCCCCCCCCCATTCTCACCCCTGGCCACCACTGGTGAGCTCAGCCTACCACCATGGCAACTGCCCATGCCCCACCCCCAATTGCCCCCTGTACTACCCAGCGGGGACTCAATCCCTGGCCTCTCCCCCTCTTTCCTGTTTCTAACACTACTATACCCGCACTTAGTGCTGTTACTTACAATGTTAGACTCCTATGTACTAGTGAAACTTTTAGTGTTTTACTCCTATGTATTAGTTAAACTTAAAAGTATGTGCAACCCTCTGTAACCTTATTTTGTAATCCACTGCTGTGCTATGTGTTATGTTGTCTGTATCTGTTAGTTTAACTGACCCGGAACCTTTGAAAACAAGCCCTTGACTCAAAGATATTAATCCTAAACTGAAATAAATAAATAAATAAATAAAGGGTGGAAGTGACAAACAGGATGGAAGGGATTACAGCCACACTGAGATTAACCCTCAAAAACACACTGAACTGGGGTCAAAGTGGAAGAAACACATTAAGCATAAACCAATACTTTAGGGGGAGAGGGTGTTCCCCAGCATGGGCTAAGATCACACATGCTTTAACCAAGACTCACCACTTTAAAGGCGTGCATGAAAAATAGATATTGTTGAACTCCAGACCAGTCTGTCTTTACAAATGTGACCTAATTTGTCAGAACAATTGTGCCTGTGTTGGGCAATTTTAGATCTACTTCAAGGATGTCTCTTTCATCAGGCCACACCTTTGGAACTATACCCACATCAGCACTAGGACCACACAGAAACATTTGCAAGCAGTCAGACAGGGGCCACCTATGATGATGTCACATGTCAGCATCTACATAAACGTGAGCAGTCCCTCCTCTCCTCAGTTCTTTTCCCGCCATTGATCAGACTTGTCAGATCCGTCACTGGAAATGTTGCTGTAACAAAGTCACTGTTTTTGTTTTCTAAGCTTGAATTTACTTTAAAAAGTGATTCTCAGTAGCCTGTATGCTGTCGAACGATCCATCAATGCTTTTTTGGTTTTGCAACTGCAGAAAAAAAATCTATAAGGGCCATATGCACAAAGTGTGTGTCTGCTGTTCGGGCCTCTCTCACAATGTGTAAACCTGTGAGATCTGCTGAGGATTCAACTCTGCTACCACTCAACGCAGAAAAAGGGTATTAGAAAAATTTCTCCTGAAAAGAACCTTAGCAGCAATGGAACAGCAGCTACAGGGTACATCTGTATTGCCTACCTTGTCAACTAAATCCCAGTCAGCAAAGGCCTGGGACAAATCCTCCTTGGGGGCCACAAACACTGGGACAAGAACAAAGCTTCACTGGTGAGTTCCAGCTCACCACGAAGGACTGCAACTACATCCTGGTCTATGACGCCATCCATGTCAGTGGTGGCACGTATTGCCCCCCCCCCCGACTGTCAACCAGACACAAAGGTCAGGGCTTAGTGTAGGTGCTACTGGACCTATTATGGCCGGTACATTACCATCATTGCTGGAGATCCACTTTCCGCTGTCGACCAGTGTGGTCATGACCACTATCAAAGTGGCTTCAACACACAGGCAGTGCTCCTATCATTCTCTGATATGATATGGCACCTACTGCCTTGCCTGCCTTTAACACCTGCAGGCTCTTCAATGGGGACTACTAATACACCTTCCCCATTGACATCGCACTCTGATATAGTGTGGAAGATATCTCCTCAGCCACCGCCGACGTCACCTGCACATTCCTCCATTCCCATCAATGAGAGATATGATAAATATGAATATAATCCTAACCTTATAATGGAGGAAGAAGAGGAGGGTGAGGAAGACTTATGCTGAAGACTCCACAGTCTCCTTCTGTAGTGAGGACTCTGTGTTTACTGCATCCAGGTCATCTCCAGAGGATCCCTCCTTTTCTGCCATGATAGAAAAATCACAGCCTCTCCCTACAAAACAGGGTACTAAATGGGAAAAAGACCGAGGTAGAAAGGTCAGTGGGGGATGCTGCAACAGGAAGTAAAGCCATCAAAAAATGGAGAGCAATGAGTACCAATGCCCGTAGTCTGAGTAACAAGCTTCCTGAATTAGTGGCCTTGATGGAGGAGGAAACATCTGGATATCGTGGCAGTCACAGAAACATGGTACATAAAAACCATGACTGGGATGTAAACATACCAGGATACACTATCTACAGGAGGGACAGGGAGGGTAAAAGAGGAGGAGGAGTAGCTCTTACATAAGGGAAGGAATCAAAGCAACAGAACAAAAGGGTAAACAGGGAGAGAAGAAGCATGTGGGTAAATTTGGAGACCAGCAATGGCACCACAATCCGCACAGGGGTTAGATACAGACCTCTCTCTCAGGGGAGGAAATGGACAAGGAAATGATAGAAAGTATACTTAGTATGGCAGAAAAAGGGAGATATTGCTGATGGGTGATCTGAATATGCCGGATGTTAACTGGAGTGCAGTTGCAGCAGCCACTTCTAAGAGTGGGGTTATTCTAGATGCTCTACAGGGGCATGCCTAGACAACTAGTATTGGAGCCCACTCGAGAGGGAACAATCTTAGACCTGGTTCTCTCAAATGGAGATGAGGAGAGGATCACAGATGTAAAAGTGGGTAGCCATCTGGGAACTAGCGACCATCAAACAGTATGGTTCACAACAACACAGCAATAGAGTCAAGCCATACAAAGACAAAGGTACTGGATTTTAGGAGGGCTGACTTTGTCAAAATGGGTGAGTGCCTAAGGAATGCACTAGCAAATGGGCAGGAAGGAGGGGTGGAAGAACAATGGGGAATAATAAAAACTGCCATCACAGAAGTAACAAGCCTTTGTGTAAAGCAAATAAACAAAATGAAACGAGGTAAGAAACCAATATGGTTCTCAAAGGAAGTGGCAGTGAAGGTTCAAGAGAAAAAGAAAGCATTCAGGAAGTACAAGGAATCACAGAAGAAACAGGACAGAGAACTGTATCAGTTAAAGCAAAAGGAAGCTGGGAAGGCAGTCAGAACAGCAAAGGCCCAAACCGAGGAAAAGATAGCCAACTCAGTTAAGAAGGGGATAAACCTTTTATAGGTACATCAGGAGCAAGTAAGACCAAGGGAGGGATAGTGAGGCTTAGTAAAGGGGAGGAAGGGTGGGCAGAGGGTGACTGTGAAAGGCAGATACTAAACAAATATTTTTGCTCAGTATTTACAAAGGAAGAGGGGGAAGTACCTAAAACAAACAGCAGATACACTCTGGATACAGAAGTTGATACCAGCCCATTTACAGAAGAAAGGGTTCTAAAAGAACTCTTAAAACTGAAGGTGGACAAAGCAATGGGGCCTGATGGGATTCATCCCAGAATTCTAAAAGAACTAAGGGTAGAACTATTGACACCACTGACTACCCTCTTTAACAAATCATGGGAGGATGGGGTGGTACCCGAGGACTGGAGGAGGGCAGATGTAATTCCCCTTCACAAAAGTGGGATCAAGGCAGAAGCAGGAAACCACAGACCTGTTAGTTTAACCTCAGTGGTAGGGAAAATGATGGAATCACTTGAAGGAAAGAATTGTTGAGTATCTAGAGGCCAGAGGGCACAGGACCCAAGGCAGCATGGATTACAGCGGAAGGTCATGCCAGACAAATCTGATAGATTTCTTTGACTGGGTGACCAAAGTAGTTGATCAGGAGGGGCTGTGGACATGGCCTACCTAGACTTTAGCAAGGCATTTGACACAGTCCCACACAAAAGATTAATATACAAGTTAGCCAGCCTGGGAGTGGGTCCCAAGATGACAGCCTGGGTAAAGAATTGGCTGGAGAATAGGACACAGAGAGTAATAGTAAATGGAGTCCCACTCTGAAAAAAGGGGGTTAGTAGTGGGGTACCAGAGGGTTCAGTATTAGATCCGGTCCTCTTCAATGTCTTTATAAGCTTACATTGCAGAGGACTGGAAGGAAAAGTATGTCTCTTTGCAGATGACACAAAGATCTGCAACAGAGTTGATGCACAAGGTGGGTGGAAAGGATGAGAAGGGACTTGGCAAGGTTAGAGGAATGTCAAATGTATGGCAGCTTAGATTCAATGCTATGAAGTGCAGGTAATGCACCTGGGAAACAAAAACCCAGGGAAGAGTACACAATGGGGGGTGAGATACTAACAACAACAAAATGGAAAGGGACCTGGGGTAGTCATATCAGATGACCTAAAGGTGGGCAAGCAATGTGAGAGGCAGCAAGGAGGGTTGGGGGATACTGGGATGCATAGGAAGAGGCATCACCAGTAGAAAACAGGAAGTTATTATTCCTCTGTACAGACAGCTAGTGAGACCCCATCTGGAGTACTGAGTGCAGTTCTGGAGACCCAATCTCGCAAAGACATAGACAGGATGGAAGCTGTCCAGAGGAGGGCAATTAAAATGGTGCAGGGTCTGCACCGGAAGACATATGAAGAGAGACTTAAGGAGCTACATGTATAGCCTCAAGGAAAGGAGGGAGAGGGGAGACATGATAGAAACTTTCAGGCACCTCAAGGGAATCAACAACGTCCAAGAGTGCATCTTCAAAAAAAAAAGAGGTGTGCAAGAACAAGGGGCATTTGAAGATAGAAGAGGAGGCTCAGAGGTAATTTAAGGAAGTATTTTTCACAGAGAGGGTTGTGGATGTATGGAACGGCCTTCCAGAGGAGGTTGTGGAGTCAAAAACAGTGGTGGAATTCAAGCATGCATGGGACAGTCATAAGGCAATTCTAGGGGTTGGGGGTAGGAAGAAGTAGGCTGCTGGTTAACTAGGACCTTCAGCTTATCCATCAGGTAGGGAAATGGGCAGACTGGGTGGGCCAAGCGGTCCTTATCTGCCGTCAAATTCTGTGTTTCTATGTTTCTATGATACACTAAATGCAAGCTACCATGGGCTTCACATTGGAGGAGCAGGATTCCACTAAAAAGAACCTGCTGGAGTTTCTGGAAATGCCAGACTCTCCTTCTCTTATTATTCCTCTCTTTTATCCAGCATTGGAAGATGCTACCTATGCAGCTTGGTATAAGCCAAATACCATACCAGCTTTTCCCAGAGGGGCTGACAAAATGTACTCTGCCCCTTTGGGTATGCCTTTTTATGCCAATCAGCCTGAGACTGACTCAGTGGTGATCACAGCTGCCCACAATAGTTCAAAGGTGCATAGACACCTGAGTTCCTTTCCTCCTGATAAAGAATCCAGGAGATTAGATGTACTGGGTAAACACACCTATGCTTCTGCCTCTCTGGCACTACATATAGCCAATTATCAGGCCTGCATGATCAAATATCAGCATAACCTCTGGAGGAAGGCTAAGGCTGCTGCACAGACCTTTCCTGAGGGTACTATCAGATAGGAATTACTCAAAACCCTTACTGCGGGTGCTGATGTAGGTAAACATTTGATCAACACCACATATGATGTCTCAGATGCCTCTGCCAAGGATGCAGCCTCTGGTATCTGCCTCCGGCACTACTCTTGGTATAGGATAGCAGATTTTGCCACAGACGTCCAGCAGACAATCCTTACTGCACCATTTAGGGGACAGAGACAGAAGCTGTTTAAACATGATGTTCAAGAAGCTTTGTTCAATCTTCAGTCAGGTGGCAAAACTCTAAAATTAGTCAAATCCATGTACCATACCCCATCCAGAGGTAAGGACAGACGTAATTTTTGCTCTCTGCAGTCAGAGGCAACCGTTAAGCCTACCAACAGCAGGGTAGGGGTAGAGGTGTGGGGGCCTTGCCAGGCCTCCTTCACACTCCAGGTGACCATACAAAAGCAACTGAAGGCAGTGGAACTGGGGGCTCTACCCCCTGGTTCAGCATGATTCATCATACACCCCCCAGCCACCATTTTCTCCAGGGGTGATTGTAGGGGGTCGTCTCTCCCTCCATCAGGATCAGTGGCGGGCACTGGCTACAGATTAATGGGCCCTGTAGATTGTAGAGAAGAGTCATGTTCTGGAACTTCTGGACAATCCTGCAGAACATCCACCAGTTATGACAAGATATCCACCAGGACACCTGGCCCTGTTGCAAGAGGAAGTACAGACTCTGCTTCAAAAATTAGCCATAGAATCCATGCCTCCCAACAGAGGTACACATAGTTTTACTCCAGATACTTCCTAGTTCCCAAATGGATGGGGAATATCCATCCTATTTTAGACCTCTAGGACCTCAACTTCTTCATAGAGTGCAAGAAGTTCCAGATGGTCACCTTACAGGGTCTCCTTCCCCTGCTGCAAACAGGGGATTGGATATGCTCCCTGGATATGAAGGATGCCTACAGTACCTCCATATCAGAAGCTGGAAACCCCACAAGAAATATCTGTGGTTCCTTTTCCAGGGGGAGCATTACCAGTTCAGAGTGTTACCCTTTGGCTTATCTTCTGTGCCATGGTCTTTACCAAATGCTTGGCAGTAGTGGCAGCAGCCCGTCACAGGGAAGGCCTGTATGTCTTTCCTTACCTGGATGATTGGTTATTAAAAGCCCACTTCAGGGACCAACTACTGCAGACGTTAGTTCAAACCAGATAGATGTTTGATACTCTGGGAGTGGGGGGCAGTCAACATTCCAAAGTTTGTACTGACACCATACCAATGCCTGCAGTACATAGGGGCAGTTCTAATTATGGCTCAAAGTTCTGTGTTTCTGCCGTTGGCCGGGGAAGAACATCTGACTGCACAAACACAGTTGGTACATAACAGACGTTATGTCTCTGCAAGGACGTTTTTACACCTTCTGGGTCTTATGGCGACAGCCATTGTCACAGTACCACTGGCAGGCTGTATATGTGGATCCCACAGTGGACTCTGAGGGTCCAATGGGACCAACTGACAGACAATCTAGAACAGATGGTTTTGTCACTTCTCACTTGCCAAAAACACTTAAGTGGTGGATGGAATGCAGCAAACTGCTCAAGGACATTCCGTTCTTGATTCTTACCACATAGCGAATCCTCACTACGGATTCCTTGGGATCCGGATGGGGTGCCCAAACTGGCCCTCTTCAGACACAAGGCACGTGGGCCCAGATGGTGTATGCTTTAAATGTAAATGCCCTGGAAATGAGAGTAGTCCTATACGGACTTCAAGCATTCCAAAATCACTTGTCCCCAGGTCCTTAATTAGTACAGATGGATGATGTCGGTGTCAAGCATTACATCAACAAACAAGGGGGGACTCATTCTTACCCACTGTGCAGGGAAGCAATGAGAGTTTGGTACTGGGCTCTGGAACACGGTCTAGAACCATCAGCAGTACATTTTCTGGGAGTCCAGAACATCTTGGAAGACAAGCTAAGCAGGTCACAGTCCAGGGTGCATGCATGGGAATTGCTGACCTCAGTAGTCAGTGATCTAATCTAAAGAAAGATGGAGTCATCCAGAGTTGGACCTTTTTGCGTCCCCACACAATGCAAAACTGCCATGTTTTTGCTCGCTCGCTCCAGGGCCTGGAGTTTTCTGGCAACATGCATTGTCCTTCTCCCGGAATGGGAGGCTTCTGTATCCTTTTCCTCCCTTTCCACTAATTCAGAGTACTACTTAAACTGAAGCTGGAAAGGGCAACTCTAATACTCACTACTCCCCTCTGGCCTTGGCAGGTATAGTTTCCCCTACTGAAACAGCTGGCAGTGGAACCCCTAGTACCTCTGCCCTTGAAGCTCCTACATCTGCATGTATGGCTCCTGAAGACAGCCATAGCTCACTTTGGGGAATCACAGAAAGTGGCTGATGTTCTGGTGGCTGCCAGAAAACCATCCATGAGACATGCCTATTCTATGACATGGAACCGGTTTGCTTTGTGGGCAACTTCACATAACCTGGATCCATTTACCTGCCTGATCAATCAGGTTCTAGAATACTTGCTGTCCTTATCGGATTCAGGCCTGCAGTATTCCTCAAAGTGCATTTGGCTGCTATATCAGCCTTCTAAGTGCCTGTGGATGGCCGTATGGTTGCTCAACTGGAGGTAGCCTGTATGTTTTTGAGAGGCATTCTACACATAAAGCCTCCCATTCACAATCCAGTCCTGGCCTGGGACCTGAATTTTATTTTGGAAAAGTGGACTTTGGCTCCTTTTGAGCCAGCTACGACTTGTGGCTTATGCTTTCTTTCTTGGAAAGCATTATTTTTAATTGCCATCACTTCTGCTCAAAGGATTTCAGAGCAACAGGCTCTAGTGTGTAAGCCTCATTTTTTGATTTTCCACAAAGATAGGGTGTCTTTGAGTGCAAATTCGAAGTTTCTACCAAAGGTGGTGTCTGAGTTTACTTTAAATCAAGCCATCCACCTATCAGTGTATTATCCGGAGCATGGCAATCCAGGGGAAGCATTTCTTTGTTCTTTAGATACATAGATACATAAAAGGTGATGGCAGATAAGGACTGTGTGGCCCACCTAATGTGCCCTTTTTCCCTACTGACTGCAATACCACAGATGCTAGTTGATCTGTGGCTTGCCCTCTCTTCCCTATTGCGAGAGCACTCATGTCTATCCCACGCATCCTTGAATTCCCCTACTGTTTTCGCCCCCACCACCACCACAGGGAGGCTGTTCCAAACATCCACTACTCTTTCTGTGAAAAAGTACTTTCTCACGTTGCCCCTGAGCCATCCCCCCTCTACCCTCATATCATGCCCCCTTGTTCTTGTACACCTTCTTTTTTGAAAGATGCTACTCTCCTGTACCTTGTTTATACCCTGATGTACGCGAATGTCTCCGTCATATCCCCCCTCTCTCTTCTCTTCTCCAGGGAATACATATTGAGGACCTCTAGTCTTTCCTCATATGACTTTTGGTGCAGTCCTTGCACCATTTTTATTGCCCTTCTCTGGACTGCCTTTGTTTTGTCTATGTCCTTCTGGGGATGTGGCCTCCAGAACTGGATACAGTACTCCAGATGAGGTCTCACTAATGATCTGTACAGTGGCATAACCACCTCCTTTATTCTATGGGGATACCTCTCCCTATACACCCTAGAATCCCACTGACTCTCCCCACATCCTTCTCACATTGTTTGGTTACTTTTAGGTAATCAGATATGATTACCCCCAGGTCCCTTTCTTGATTGGTTGCTGTCAGTACCTCTTCCCCCATCTTGTACTCCTCATTTGGATTTATGTGCCCCAAATGCCTGATTTTGCACTTCTTTGCATTGAATCTTAGCTGCCACACTCTCGACTACTCCTCAAGCATGTTTAGGTCCTTTCTCATTTTTTCCATCCCCGTAGGAGTGTCAGCCCTGTTGCAGATCTTCATGTCATCTGCAAAGAGGCATATCTTCCCCTCCAGCTCCTCTGCAATGTTGTTTATGAAGATATTAATGAGGACTAGCCCCAACATGGATCCCGCTGGTCACCCCCTCTCTTTGGATTGAACGCCATTTACCACCACCCTCTGTGTCCTGTCACTCAAACTGTTTCTGACCTAGTTTACCATATTGGGGCCACTCCCAAGCTGTCCAACTTATTTATCAGCCACCTATGTGGGACAGTGTCGAAGGCCTTGCTGAAATCTAGGTAAGTCACATCCATTGCCCCTCCCTGATCTGTCTCCCTGGTCACCACTGAAAGAAATCTATCAGATTTGTTTGACAAGACCTTCCCGCTGTGAATCCAATGCTGCCTTGGATCCTGGGATTCAAGAAATATCACAATCCTTTCCTTTAGTTATTTATTTATTTATTTATTGTGATCTAGGAGACACCATTGAGAACAAGGTAATTCTGTAGGTTCCACATCAGCATTAGGACAACAGGGTACAGACATAATACAAGTACGGTTATACAGGTAATGTTGTAAATTCAGTAAGAAAAGCATAAATAAGACACATTTTATGAACAAATAGTAGTTGGGTAAACAGGCAGAATGAGTGACCGAGGAAATTGCCTACATTAGGATTGGTTAGGAGAACAAGAAGAGTCAGTTCAGGGAGGGAGGGAGGGGCAACAGAAGATAGAGTACAGGGTAAAAAGTTGTATGGGAGATAGAGTAGTAGCCCTGGTAGAGCCTCGAGGAATGTTATGTGCCAGGAATTAGAGGGATTATCGGCCTGAGATGGGCCACATCCAGGTATGAGGGGAGTTTGAGTTAAACAAAGCAGTGGTGGCTTATGAATCAGTTATGAGAAGGGAAGGGGCAGTAAAGAAAGGGAAGGGGGAGGCTGGAGCTTACAGAATGGAGCAAGGGGGAGGATGAGGCAGTTGAGGCCATAGACAGGTGAGAGCATCTGCACGGTCTAGTGAAAGCAGTCACAGCTAGCTTTAGCAACTAGGTAGCTTCTGAGCTCTCATTTGAAAGTGCCTATCTTGGTTTTGGAGAACAAGGCTGATGGAAGATCATTGATCCATTTGGGGGTCCGTTGGGCGAAGGCTCTTTGACCCAGGGATGTGGGACACTGGGGAACCTTAAGGATCATATTATCTGAGCTTCTGGTCGGGCAGTTACTTTCGTAGGCGGAGAGGAGCTTTTGCACTCCTAGTGGCAGGAGGCCCTGATTAACCTTCTTTGCCAAGAGGCAGGTTTTGTATTTGAGCCTACCTGAGAGCTGAAGCCAGTTAGCCTGGGCATACAGATCACACGTATGCATTATCTGTGTAGCTCTGGTTAAGAGGCGACAGGCTTTATTTAATTCGACTGTGATACGGTGGAGTGCTGTGTCAGCTGCTGAGCCATAGACTACCTACCCGTAATCAACAAGTGACACTATAGAACTAAGTATGGCTAGGTTGAGAGCTTTGGGGGTAAGACTCTGCTTGTGCCTATAAAACAGGCCAATGTGGGTGTTGACAGCCTTGGCAGTAGCATCAATGTGATTGTCAAATGACAAGGTGCTGTCCAGTGTGACACCTAAGTATTTGTATTTGTTAACTAGTTCTAGTGGGCCCCAGCCTCATTTATTATGCTGAGAGGAAAGGTGCAATGTCCGTTTTGAGGACTATAAAACATCACAGCAGTGACTCCATTAATTTCCCCACCACCGAGGTCAGGCTGACTGGCCTGTAGTTGCCAGCCTCATCCCTCTTCCCACTTTTGTGAAGAGGGACTACATGTGCCCTCCTCCAGTACACTGGAACCACTCCTCTCACTATCGATTTGTTGAATAGGGCTGTTAGTAAGTTTTTTTAGTATCTAGGATGTATCCCATCCAGCCCCAGAGCCTTGTCCCCCCATCAGATTCTTGAGTTCCTTTAGGACTCTTTCCTCCATAAATGGGCTGGTGTCCACCTCTCTCTCATTGGTGCTCCTATCATCCAATAGTGGTCCTTCTCCTTCCTCTTCTTCTGTGAATACTGAACAAAAATATTTAGTAACCCCCCCCCCTTTGGGGGCTTACCTGGAGTTTTCCCATCTACTCCCCATTTGCTGGTGTCCCTCTGGGTTTGCCCATAATTATTTCCCCACCAGCCTGTTGATTTCTGCACTCCGGGGCATGGGATGGTGGTTGCGAGATGCCAGCATGTTGTTTCGGCCGGCACTGGCCTCAACGCCTAGGAGGGCATTGCAGTTTCTGATCGCCATTGTGATTCAGGAGCGGGGAGTCTGTCTGTGATCCTGGTATCCCTTCCATGCTTTTTGAGGACCGGAGACCTGGAGGGGCTTAGGCATTTGCCCCTGGGAGTCTAAATGAAGAGATACAACTGGGGCCGCTCAAAGCTCGTGAATATTAATGAGTGGCCCCTATGAATATTAATGTGGCGTTGCCTGCTGCCTGGAGGCATAGAGTTCTGGCAGCAGTGACAGCCGAGGTATAGGGGCTAATGGTTTAAGACTGGGCCAATTCAATAGAGGGCAGTTGGGGCTACAATCCAGTGGGGTGATGGTGCACATGGGGTAAAGTGTTGGCTGCACCAGACTGAGAATGGGGAGAGACTGTATATACTGAAATGGATTCCATATGAACTAAAGGGAGCTGACATGTTTGTAACACTTAACCCCATTTCATTAGCCAATCAGAGATCTAGGCACCCAAATCTTGAACAGAGGGACTCCTGGGAAAAGGAGGGGACTAATTCTGGTGCCTAGATCATGCCCCAATAAACGAGCAGGAAATATTGATCTCTATGGATATCGATTATTGAAATGCTTCAATAGCCAATCAGAGCGTTGGGATTTCGGCTGATAAAGTGAGGACTTACTGGGATTTCTTCAGTCTATGGTTGGGCTCTGTATGAGTCGGGACTGTGCTGAGAGAGTGGACATTGTACTTCAGGGGCTTCTTCAGGCCCCCATTTGGAGAGTGGTTGTCAGCAGAAGTGGACTTGAAAGGGGACAGCAGGAAGAACATTTATACTGAGGTTCTGGTTCCCCAGTTACTTATTGCTGAACTGATCGAGAAGGGGAAAGAGACTGGATTGTGATTCCCCAGGTACAGAGAAGTTGCTTGTGGGTAAATAGAGAGAATGAATGCTGCAGAATCCCTGCGCTGAAAAGCTGAATTTACTAAAAGGGCTGTGCGGATTGGCAGAGTGTCACAGCTGGGACTGATAAGCCAATTTTGCCCATGTTTGGGACTGCAATTTGAAATCTGAAGGGGCAGAGCATCTCTGGTCATCGGGGTGTTAGCAGAAGCAGAGTGTGTGTGTGTCCTACGTGAACTGGTTAAAGTGGCTGAGAGCTGAGTACCAGCTGCAGCTGAAGAAAAGGTGGGCACTGTTAAATTGGGAACACGTGGACTGGTGTGCAGGGGGTTGTTATTCCTGAGCCCCCCTGCTGAAGTGCACTTGTGCGATTGAATCTGAGGCTAGCACCCCTACTAATTGGCACTGGACTTTAGTGGAGAAACTGCAAAATAACTTTTCTTGTCTTGAGAGCTCAGTGCAGGGACTGCAGGAGGACCCCCGTCATTTGAGAGTCCTCACTCAGAGCCAGGGAGGGAACTTGCTAACCCCTTCCAAGTGGGACTCACCATCTTAGGAGTTCACCAGCACTTTCTGGGGTGCTAGGCCATCTCCGATCCATGGTTGGGAGACGGGATGTGGAGCCACTCCCAGGTCAGGGCCTTCTGGTGCTGGCCTGCCACAGTGCTCTGCAACGGGCCAGAAGCAGCTGAAGGTGACAAGTGGCCAGAACTACAATCAAGGTGACTAGCTGCAAGATCCGTGAGCAAGTTCCACCCAGACAGAGGTATCCTGGTCAGCCTGTGCTTATTGCTGCACTAACCCAAGGAGCTCCATTTCCCCTGGTGCTGAGATCTACAAAACCATGAGTACCCAGGACCTGGTTCCTGGGAGGTAAAAGGGAATTGTTTCTGTTTTTTCAAAACTAAAGTTTCTACAATTTCAGGGCCCCAACAACCGTCCAACCCATGGCACCGATCAGGCCTGCACTTAGTGGGTACCTCTAGGGATGGTAAAGGGACAGTAGTATCAGTGGGGAGGGCTTGGCCTTTGGGCCCACATGTTGAAATTGCATATTTGCATTAACCTTGCTTTTTGCTTTCCCAGCTACCCTATGTCCAGGTATCCCCTTCCCTAGTCCTTACCCTCTGAATAAAGCTGTGAATTTGTTTGTTGGAGCTACTATGGTGGTGAACTTTCTTGCATGCACTTAATGCTGAAATTTATGGTTTATGGTGGAACAAGGTATTTGGGGACACAGCGTGCAGAACAGTTGATTGGGGAGGTGGGTAGGCACAGTATCCTGGGGGTTGTGCCAAGCAGATATCCGGCCCGCTAATACTTTACTGTGGGTGGAGGCACTGCGCTATTTTCAGTATTTCTGGCTACGAACCCCCAATTGTCACCGTAGCAGGACTCAGACCCCCTGCCCAGTATCAGAAACGGTGGGCAAGGGGGTAGCCCATTGGCATACGGCACCGGGTCTAAAGTTTGGAGGCACCACTGGGATCTCCTGTTGACCAGCCATTTCTGCACCAGAAGATCAGAGTGTCGTGGCTCCTGAGGGGCTCTCGAGCCCCAAGTCCACTCCGCCCCAGACTAAGTTCAGGCCTACTGAGGAGGATAAGATGAGGCTGGTGGAATGGAGTGGGAGAATGAAAATGGATCCCCAGAAGTCTTTTCTCTTGCTGTGGGTACCCCCACGAGATGGAAGAGGGGGATGTTGAAAAATGTGTATCCACCATAAAGAGATTGGGAAAAGGAAAAATGCTTGATTCAGCTAGAGGTACATTGACTATGCTGGTAGAGAGTATGCAACCCATAGAAGCCAGTTGGATGTTCGGGGTTTTGGTGGTGGAGGGATTGGCTGAGGCTGTACCAGTAGTAACCTCCTTCAGTGTGATCTCCCCGGGGGAGGGGGTCAAGGAGCGGGGTCTGTTCCTAAGGTGCCAAAGTTTGAGAGACCCCAGCCTGGTTCCATGCCTGTGGCCTTCGGGTCATATCACAAGTTAAGCATCTTTTCAGGGGTGAAACCCACCCCAAATGGTGAGGATGACTTGGAAGCCTGGATGGACAGTGCCACCCTGTTAGTCCAAGATTTGCAGTATGCTGAAGTTGAGAAGTGGAGATGATTAGTGGAGAGTTTATGGGGTCCCCCCTTAGAGGTAATACATTCATTATGAGCCACAAATCCCAAAGCCCCAGCCCAGGTATATATCTCTGCTTTGGAAAGTGTATTTGGAAACCCTAAAACCTGTGAGGACCTCATGGGGAAGTTCAAAACCACTAGGCAGTGGGAGGGGGAACTGTTGTCTGCTTTCCTGGCCTGGGTAGAGAGGGCCCTGCAGAAGGTGTTCCAGAAGGGGGGGTAGCAGCCCAAGATCTAAATCGGATCAGGTTGGAGCATATAGTGAAGGCCACTTATTATTCCCCTTTGTTGGTGTTATAGTTGCATCTAGCAGACAGGAAAAATAACCCCCCTCCCTATTGAGTTTTGGTGCAGGAGGTCCGGGAGGGTGAGGAGGAGCAGGGTCATTGGGGGATGTATAGGGACTCCACGGCTGTGGTGCAAATGGAGTGAAATGCACCCCCTGGAGAGGTATAGGAATTACAGACTCTGTTGAGGGGGTACAGAGATATAGTTGCCACTGCTAAATTAGCTGCAGGCCCAGATTCAATTGACAGTCCTGGGGAAAGTGGTATTTTTCCTAATGTGGGCCCGACAATGTTTGGTACTGGGTCCCCCACCTTGGTAGACCCCCCCAATACGGGGGTTAAGGCCCAGATGGAGGAATTAGTCTGGAGGGTAGCTGAGTTGGGGGGGGGTGTTGGTTGCTGCCCAGGGAGATGAGCGGGTGGTGGACTGGAATCATGCAGCTCAGAGTGCCCCAATGGGAATGCCTGGGGCTTGGCCGATGCCACCAGACTGGTCACGGCCTCGGGAACCAGTCATATGCTGGAAGAACAACAAGGCCTGTCCTTAAATTGATGTATGATGCTCCTGGGGTTCCTACAGACTTACCATTGTTTGTAGTGCATAACGGAGTGTACATTACTCCTAGGTCCCTACAGAAGGTGGTTATGTGCCCTGCTGATGCAAAACTCCCTAGGTCAGAGAAGCAGGTGACCAGAAGAAAACGAGGGAGGTGAACAGGGTCCCTAGCAGGGTTGAGGGAAAAAGTTCAAAATGTGATTGCATTAATTAGGAAAGATCCATTTTATTCTTTATTCTGTTGCCTTGAAAGAGATATGGAAATTTGAGAATAACTGTGATTGTTGTTGCAGAGAGTGAAGCTATAATCTGCACTCAGGCTGGATTGTTGTGATTTTGAAGTGAATAAATTTGGAAGTAAGTTTCAGTTAAAAATGGTTTGATTTTGAGGATGGGAATTCTATCTATTTATATGCAAGAGTATTCAGATAATTTCATTGTGATATTAGCTAGAAAATGAGGATGCTGAATGCAGAATTATTGGCAATAGGTTTAATGCCAGCGGATAGTGAGAAGCTTTGCACTAACAAGATTAGTAAGAAATGAACTATATTGTGATAACACACTTAGACATTTGTTCTGTAAAAAAAGTTCCTTCCTTTTGTTTATGAGATGAAGTATAATATACATTGAATGAAAGGTATTATTTTATTGATGAGCTTACCATTAGTAGAGATTTTGAGAAATTAAAAAAATGTGATTTATTTTTGATTATCTAAATATATATTATCTTTGGATCTATTAACAGTTCCCCAGAAGAAGCCACTTGCTGGTGAAACATTGGGATACTGAATTTAAAAGAAATCAAATAAAATTTGAATTTTTTGAAGAAATATATGTGTATGACTGAATGGCTAGAGTGGTTGCTATTCTTTTTTGAACATATTCCACACACCACTGTGACCAAGCTCTATGCATGAAGATTTGAACAATTGAAACGAGAGATTTCCCTTGGACATATATTCTCTTACAGGATTGTTGGTTTGGTGTGAGCCAAGGACTCTAAGGACGTTCTCCATTTCTATCAATTAAGCACTATGTGGCATTAAGTTTATCTAATAATTTTATTACACCATTTATACAATTTATATTATTGTGTGCATTGCATTTCTTATCTTCAGCTTTATATATTTATTAGATTAGGTGTGTTTTGCTCAGATATTCAGGTTGCGAATTATGGCAAATTTTGCTGAGGTAGGAGAAGTTGAAACAGCTTATTCCTTCTGCACCTTTACAGATGCAGAGAGGGACACATTGTTACAAGCAATGAAAGGGGATAGGGATCTTACTGCAACAGTAGCAGACTCAGTACATAATATTAAGAGAAAGATATAAAATATCAAATTTAAGGATGTAAGATTGGAGTGGCATGGATTAACACTTGCAAAATATTTAGAGTTTAAGCATATACCCAGGGGTCTTCATGTCCCAGTGGAACCAAATTTAGGAATAACAGATGATGAACTCATAAAAAAATGGGACAGGATACGCACAAGATGTAGTGTGGACTTTATGTATGCCCTAATAGAGGCTGTCATAAAAGCCAGGGGAAAACTGGCTGAGAACATGCAAGAACAGGAGGCTTTTCTTAAATTACAAATAGAATTGGAAGCATTTAACAAATGGTTAGAAGAAACTAAAGAGAAATTAAAAGAATATGAAAGTTCAATTGAAATAAAAATGAAAAAATTCCATAGAGACATAGTAGACTACTGGGATAACCAAATTTTTACATACAAATGTTTTAAATATCAATCCTCTAGATTTATTGATAGTAGTACGGATAGCTCTGATAGCTATACAAGAAATACTTTTAGATCAGTAAGAGCTAAGGGTCCTTTTTTGGACAAAAGACAGCAGGTGAGGATGCAAGAGCAGGAGATGCCACAATCCAGTACATTGAATACAACAGAGGGAGAACAGATCGTTTCAGGACAGCAAATAAAGAGATATGAACTCAGAGACAAGGGCCAAGGAGAAACAGAAGGTGGAATTGGAGGAACAGGAGGTCGAGGTCACAGGTCTCAATACAGACGAGGCAGAGGGAGACCCTAGTTTTTAATCTGAGTAAAAGACAGTTATCCGGAAAAAATAGACACATTGTCCTTAGGTTTAAGCTTCAGTATTACCAAAAGACTAGATCCTTTCCAATTAGAGGTAGATTTGCAGAGGTTCCATCAAAATTTAAGGTTACAGGTACAGTTTTTTCTAATGTGGAAGAAACAAACCCAGATAGAACTAAGTTAAAACTGGCATTAGGCACTAAATCTGAATATATGCCCCCTATAGGCACCAGCTATGCTGTTGAGACTTACATTAGTCTAGTTGGGAAAGAGGTGAAACAGTTACTTTTGGATAGCCAAAGAGGACCTCATTTTCGACATAATCTATCAAGACGAGAAAATGAGATTATAGAACACTTACAGAAGGACACACAACTTGTGATAAAACCAGCAGATAAAGAAGGAGCTATTGTCCTTATGGATTTGGATAAATATAGGGAAATGTGCCTAAATCTTCTTAGGGTAGAGACTAATTACAAAAAACTGTCTGGCGATCCTTTGCCACAGATACAGATGAGAATTCAACTGACTCTAGAGGAGGCATTGGCGGTGGGGTGGCTACACACCTAGGAAGTAGATTTGTTAACATATAATTTTCCAAGGACACCGTTTTTTTACTGTTTACCAAAGATACATAAAGATGTACATAATCCACCTGGGAGACCAATTGTTTTGGGAGTAAGTAGACTTGGTTTTGGAAACATTATCCAAATTCATAGACTACCATATACAATTTTTAATACAACAGATTCCAACATATGTTAGAGACACTACACATATTCTTCAGCTTCTCCAGGAATTTGATTTACAGGGGTTGCTTAATGAATGGACTATACTAGTTACAATTGATGTCAAAGATTTATATACATTGATTCCACACAAAGAGGGCATAGAGGCATTGGGAAGCCTCTTAAGAACCCATTCAGAGGAATATAGAATTTCTTCCAACCTTATTATGGAGTTGGCCAATTTAGTTTTGAATAGTAATTATTTTAAGTTTGAGGACATTTTCTATGTGCAGATCAAAGGTACTGCGATGGGAAGCTCTATGGCATCTAGTTATACTAATGCCTACATGTACGCATTTGAAACAAAATTTATCTTCCAAACTAATGACCAGGGTCCCATGTATAATCAAAATATTCTTCTGTGGAAGTGATACGACATCCTATTAATTTGGCAGGGTGAGGTTGATACTTTAGCATTGTTTCTGGACTACATTAATACGAGAGAGCCAACCCTGAATTTCACATGGAAGTTCCGTTTGGAGACTATAGATGTTTTGGATGTGACAATTACCAAAGACAGAGACACATTAAAAACTACACTCTACTGAAAAGATACTGACTCCGGAATACCACCCTCCTGTACATCTGACTAACCTCAAAAATAGTATTCCCTATTCTCAGCTTTTGAGATTAAAGAGAAATTGTAACACTCAATCTGACTATAAATATGAGGAAAAAGAGATGTTGGGCAGGTTTAAAGAAAGGGGATATCCTAAAAAAGTATTGATACAAACGCAAGAGAAGATTTCACAAGTCTCGAGATCTACAGCATTACAGTATAAAAACTGACATAAACACATCAACAACCCAAAAAATTTACTTTTAGTACAGTACACTGTTTAGAGATGGACAATATCAGAAAAATAATTTGTAGAAACTGGAGTATTCTGCAAAACAGTACAGAGACACAAAATATATTTGTTAACCCTCCATTTGTTACTTCAAAAAGAGCTCCTAGTATAAGGGATCTTCTGGTAAAAGTGGAACATCACTTTGTTAAATCTTCTGTGAGGCAATTACTTTTGGGACCTCTGAAACCAGGAATTTACCCCTGTAATAGGTGTGTCGCTTATGGAAATACTTGCAGAAAAGAGAATTTTAAACATCTTTTTACAGGAAAAGAATACCCTATCAGGCAGCGTATAGCTTGTAATACTGTTGGGGTTGTTTATGTACTCCAGTGCCCCATGTGACCATTTATATGTGGGACAAACCTCTCGGGAACTTAAGAAACGTATTTTGAAACACAAGAGTAGGATCAGGTTGAAAGATGAAAACTCCTCGGTGGCGCGTCACTTTATGGCAAGAGGGCATACTCCTGTACAGTTGTGCTTTTGGGGGTTGGAAGCTGTGCAGAATATAAAGAAATGTGGAAATTATAAAAAGTTATTAGAAAGTAAGGAAACAAGATGGATTTTTGAACTAGGAACATTTGAAAATACCTGGGGTTTAAATGAAGAAATTAATTGGCAGTCTTGTTGGTGAAAATTAAATTTTAACTGGAAAGGATCCTATGTTTGATGCACCCCTGGAGCCCCTTGTTATTTTCTGCATGTCACGTTTGGCTTCCTATTAGGAAATGTTTTACTGTTTATGCGCAAGGAGTCCAGGTGTGTTATTGTTTGTTGCCCCCATGCAAACTCATCTGGAGTGGTTTGAATAATGCAGATTTAAACTGTGTTTATCCTGGTATGTTTTGCCTTGTTAGTCCCCCCCCCCCCCACCGATTTTGGCTTTCTGTTTAAACATTGGACACTGAGGTTTTTTATCTATTTTTATTTTTTGAGCTTCACTGAATTTGTAGTACTATTCTTTAAATGTAATACCCACAGTAACTCTGACCATTGGGTTTGCAGCTGTTCGGTTCCTTCTGTTTGTCTGCATTGGATGGCAGTTGCCACCTGCTTTTTTGGATGGCAATGATGTCATAACGTCTGCTTCCTGCACGCCATCCAATGTGGACATGAAAGACCTGAATCCAGGTGGACAACCAGCCAAAGCAATAAGTTTGATCGAGCAGAGCAGTCCGCCTGAGTGAGTACAGCTTCACTTTGTAAGAAAACAGTCCATTTGGAAGTATTTGGAGATATATGTTATTGTTAAGACTTAAGAATCAGTGTTCTTTTTTTTATATAGGTAACTTGCATATTTGGCCGTAGATAATGACTCAAAGGGAGAGTATGCTTGAATCTTTCAACGTCAGTTAGAGGTGAGTGGTAAAATTATTCGAGCAGGACGTCTGAAGGTTGTTAGTTCTAAATTAATGAGAAATTGAGAATATGCTTTTACATCTTAATTGGTATCAGATGTATTTTATGCCTCTGCTCATTTTTGTAGATAATTCTGTGCAGTGTACCTATGAATAAGAAGTGTTTATACACTCAGGTATTACGGTGTCTAAGTAAGTTCAAAATGTGATTGCTTTAATTAGGAAAGATCCATTTCATTTTTATGTTGCTTGCACGCATGTGCAAGAAACATAGTGCCATCATCGGAGATTTCGGAGGTGTGTCACCTCCTCCTCCAATTCAGTCAGTGTGCTGGCAGGCGCGGCCCCTGTAAGCCAATGCATTTTGGAGCTGTCTATGACACGCCCAAAATGCAGTGGCACTTAGTTGAAAGGGGAGCTATGCTTCAGTGAGCACCGATAAGATATTGGCTGCTCACGCCAGCAGCCCCTCCCACACAGAGACAGCAGGCGGGCGTGTCCTGCACGCACTGTATAGCTGACGGGTGCCCAATCTCCGCCGGCTGAGCTGCGCCCCAGTAGTCGGTGCCATGCTGGGAGCCCACCCCAGTGTGGCAAGCACTCTTTGGCGATGGGGTGCCCAATCCCCCATTGGCTGAACGACTAATGTCCTTAGCACTCCTTTGGCGGCCGAGTGCCCAATCCCCGTCGGCTGAGCGACCCCCAACGTCCTTGTGCCATGCTGGGAGCCCACCCCAGTGTGGCAACGTCCCGCCCACCTACGTCTTTTTAACCTGTAAAACAAAACGGTCCCGCCGGGCACATCTCCCCAACCCCCTCCCACAACCCGCACCCACCCACTGTGCACCCAGCCTCCCCACACCCCTCACCCCATACTTATCTCCGACTCCAGCGCACGATCTTCGTGGACCGGGAACACGCCTGCACTCTTCAAAGCCGCCCGTAACTGAGGAAATGCCAGTAAGTTGTATAATGGGCTAAATAGGGGTTTCAACTTTATTGCATATCTCAGGCATTTTGGGAATTTTGCCAAATTCCACATGTTTTTGGGACTTCTCATGAATGATGTCACTGTCATGGCGTTACCGCCCGCAAGGGTGATTTCACGCAGTGACTGCGCAGTGACTGCGAAATCACCTTCAGGCCTGAATACCACCATGACAGTGACATCATTCATGAGAAGGGGTCCCAAAAACCCCATATTGAAAATTTGGTGGAAAATTCCAAAAAATGACTGTTTTACGAGTGTGCGTTATGCAGTTCCTACTCAGGCTCGTAAGTTCGTGAAATTTCAATATTTTCACTCCAGATTTTCAACATTGCCATTTTACCACACCTTCTTATGAGTAGTATAGCTGTCATTTTTTACATCTCACCCAAAATGTGTTTCCGCCCATGTAGCGCAGAATGGCGCAGTCGGTGTGCGAAATCAATGTATGGGACAAATTAAGAAAATCACAGTGACACTGTTCATGAGCAGAGGTCTTAAAATGGCTATG
The DNA here is from genome assembly GCA_016271365.2 of Neoceratodus forsteri. NCBI lineage: Eukaryota > Metazoa > Chordata > Ceratodontiformes > Ceratodontidae > Neoceratodus > Neoceratodus forsteri. Next base: position 1,116,922,297 of record CM028129.1, on the reverse strand, counting down.
TTGAAAATTTGGTGAAAAAATTCCTAAAAATGACTGTTTTACGAGCGTGTGTTGCACAGTTCCTACGCACGCTCGTAAGTTCGCGAATTTTCAATATTTTCACTCCAGATTTTCAACATTGCCATTTTATCACACCTTCTTATGAGTAGTACAGCTGTCATTTTTCACATCTCACCCAAAACGTGTTTCTGCCCATGTAGCACACAATGGCGCAGTCGGTGTGCGAAATCAATGTACGGGACAAATTAAGAAAATCACAGGACACTGTTCATGAGCTTGGGTGTTAAAATGGCTATGTTGAAAATTTGGTGAAAAAATTCCAAAAAATGACTGTTTTACGAGCGTATGCTGTACAGTTCCTTATGCACGCCGTAAGTTCGCGAATTTTCTATGTTTTCACTCCAGATTTCCAACATTGCCATTTTGCCACACCTTCTTATAAATAGTACAGCTGTCATTTTTCACATCTCACCCAAAATGTGTTCCCCCATGTAGTGCATAATGGCGCAGTCGGTGTGCTTAAATCAATGTAAGGATAAATTAAGAAAATCACAGTGACAGTGTTCATGAGCAAAGGTCTTAAAATGACTATGTTGAAAATTTGCGAAAACTCCAAAAATGACTGTTTTACGAGCCGCAGTGTTGTACAGTTCCTACGACACTGTGAAGTTCGCGACCTTTCAATATTTTCACTCCAGATTTTCAACATTACCATTTTACCACACCTTCTTATGAGTAGTACAGCTGTCATTTTCACATCTCACCCAAAACGCAGTCTCACTCATGTAGCGTACAATGGCACAGTCGGTGCAAAATCAATGTACGGGACAAATTAAGAAAATCACAGTGACACTGTTCATGAGCAGAGGTCTTAAATGGCTATGTTGAAAATTTGGTGAAAAATTCTTTTCAGATGTTCTGCAATATTACTAATGAAGACATTGAACAGAACTGGCCCCAGGACCGATCCCTGCAGCACCCCACTAGTCGCCCCTCTCCTAGACTGCATACCATTTACCACCACTCTCTGCCTCCTGTCTGTTAGCCAGCTTCTAACCCAGTTTACCACCCTTTCCCCATGTCCAGCCTACCCAGCTAGTTTATCAGCCCTATATGGGATGGTGTCAAAGGCTTTGCTGAAATCAAGGCACGCTGTCCACTGCCCCACCCTGATTCACTTCCTTTGTCACCCAGTCAAATAAATCAACCAGATTTATCTGACATGATGTCCCCACTGTGAATCCATGTTGTCTATGGTCCTGGGTTCTGATGGCACCTAGATGCCCCACTATCCTTTCTTTAAGCAATGTCTCCATGATCTTCCCCACTACTGAGGTGAGGCTGAATGGCCTATTGTTCCCTGCCTCCTCCCTGCTGCCGGACTTGTGTAGCGGGACCACATGTGCCCTACTCCAATTCACTCATGTTGAATGACTCAGTGAACATGGCTGCCAGAGGTACTGCTATCTCCCTTCGCAGTTCTGTTAATATCCTTGGGCGTATGCCATCTGGTTCCATCGCTTTGTCTACCTTCAATTTAGTGAGCTCCTGCAGGACTCTTTTATCCACCTCTTCACCCCCTTGGCAACTGTTGTACTGCTGTGGCCCTTGCCCCTCCCACTCTTCTGTGAATACTGAATGGAAAGACACAGTGGATGTCTTGGGAGGAAGGCATGAAACTGTCACTTCCAAATACTTAAACAGAACATACAAGCAAGCAACATTCGGCATTGACAAATGCTTGTTTTTTTTGTTGCCTTGAAAGAGATATGGAAATTTGAGAATAACTGTGATTGTTGTTGCAATGAGTGAAGCTATAATCTGCACTCAGGCTGGATTGTTGTAATTTTGAAGTGAATAAATTCGGAAGTAAGTTTCAGTTAAAAATGGTTTGATTTTGAGGATGGGAATTCTGTCTATTTATATGCAAGAGTATTCAAATAATGTCATTATGATACTAGTTAGTAAATAAGGATGCTGAATGAAGAATTATTGGCAATAGGTTTAAAGCCAGCCGATAGTGAGAAGTGAGAAACTTTTGCACTAACAAGATTAGTAAGAAATTAACTGTATTGTGATAACACACTTAGACATTTGTTCTGTAAAAAAATGTTCCTTCCTTTTGTTTATGAGATGAAGTATAATATACATTGAATGAAGGTTCTTATTTTATTGATGAGCTTACATTAGTAGAGATTTTGAGAAATTAAAAAAATTTGATTTATTTTGAGAATCTAAATATATATTATCTTTGGATCTATTAACAGTTCCCCAGAAAAAGCCACTTGCTGGTGAAACGGGACACTGATTTTAAATGAAATCGAATAAAATTTGAATTTTTTAAAGAAATATATGTGTATGGCTGAATGGCTAGAGCTGCTGCTATTGTTTTTTGGAGATATGCACTGTACTTTTAACTGAACCAGGAAATCCCCTAAAACAAACCCCTGCCTTCGTTTTGAAACAACATGTCCAGACATGTAAATAGAAAGGGCTCAGTCAGGTGACCCCCCACCAAAAGATATAAAACCTCTTCACTAAGTTCACTTCAGTTCAGTCCAGTGGGGCTCAGCCCTGAAAGAGGTGGAAAGAGGTTCTACTGCTACTGTAGACAAGCTGTTAAATGCAGATAAGAAGGGTCTTAGGAGTTCTAAGATACAGGACTGTATTATGTGAGAAACTACTGATGTTAAGTAGTGATTTTCTTTGCAATCTTTTTTTGTTTTCATTTATTATTTTTCTAACTTTTGGAAAATAAATATCACACCACGGAGTGTTTTAAACCTGTAAATTTGTCTTGTCTGAAGTTTATTCCCACATGCTGTGATACCCACCTCCCTCTGCCTTTCCAGATACATGTGCATAGAATACTCAGACACTATGCACACCATCAAAGGACTGCAGAAAGTTCTTGCAGCTTTTTGTTTCATTCACCCGAAAGAGGGCATACCAGTTTCTAAACAGTGCTTATCTAAATGCCTAGCACACTGCATTATGTTCTGTTACAGGACGTAAGGTAAGGAACTTCCTGGTGTGGTTCATGGTCATTCCACAAGAGGCATAGCCACTTCTATAGCTTTTTTTGGAATGTTTCTGCTGCAGAAATCTTTGCAGCTGCCACAAGGAGTACTGTCCACACCATCACTAAGCATTACAGTCTGGACATTGTCTCTTGTAGATGAGCTGGTTTGGCCTTGCTGTGCTATGAGGCCTACTATCATAAGCTTATAGGCTCAAGCTGCCCAGACTATTATCTTTTGGTACTGCTTGGAACTCATTCCACAGGCATGACCTGATGAAAGAGATATACTCAAGATAGAACAGTTACTTTACAACTTACCTTATAACAGTAGCTCTTTGACAGAATCTCTTTCATCAGGCCATGCCGTCCCACCTTCCTCCCCAATTTGGAGTTGTGACAAATGCTCTTTTGCTTCCCTGAACTGCATATTGGTATGCAGTAATATGTGCAACCTATGTAAACTGAAGATACAATGCGCTTGCTTCCAGCCATTAGCCATCTGTAATATGGAGAAACAATTGAACTGTAATCGGGGGGGAGGGGATATTGTCTTCCATTGCACTGGATTTTGCACAGTGTAATGCCATTGGCTATGGAATATGCATAAAGCTGAGTTTTTTTTTAAAAAGGGACATTGCTGAGGAACTGAAGGGGAAGGTGCATCTCTGTGAATGATACAAAAATCTGCAACATGGTAGACTCTCAGGAAGGGGTGTAGAGAATGCAAAGGAATATGGGGAAACTAGAGGAGTGGTATAGGGTGTGCCAGTTGGGTTTCAGTGCCAAGAAGTGCAAGGTTATACACCTGGGATGGGGAAACCCAGAAGCTGCATATATGATGGGGAGAAAGGTACTTACAGTCACCAAACAAGAAGGACACCTCGGGATCATCGTATCCGATTACCTCAAGGTAGTTGGTCAGTGTGACAAGACAGTGAGAAAGGCCAGTAGAATGCTGGGGTGCATTGGGAAGGGGATTTCTAGTGGCCAGAGGAGGGAGGTGGTGCTGCCATTGTATAGCTTAATGGTGAGTCCTCAGTTAGAGTATTGTGTCCAGTTCTGGAGGCCATATGTCCATAAGGACATTGACAGGGTGCAGGCAGTACAGAGGCTGTCAACTAAAGCGGTGCGAGGGTTACATAAAAAACCATATGAGAAAAGGCTGCAGGAACTCAACATGTACTCCCTGAAGGAGAGGAGAGTGAGAGGAGACATGATTGAGACCTACAAGTACCTCACAGGAGTGAATAGGATGGAGGAGGGGAGTCTGTTTCATTCAATAGAAGGCACTAGAACAGGAGGACATGCAATGAAGCTAAGGGGGGTGGTAGTTTAGGAGAGATGTGAGGAAATACTTCTTCACGGAAAGGGTAGTGGATGACTGGAGCAGCCTGCCAGGGGAGGTAGTGGGGGCAAAGATTGAGGGGAGGTTCAAGCATGTGTGGGATAGGCACAGGGTCAAACTTGGTAGAGGAAAGAGGGTGGGAGCCAGTGACCAAATAGGGTCAGAAACACTAGAATAGGCATAGAGAAGAGGCAAACTAGATCGGCCAACTGGTTCTTTTCTGCTGACAGTCTATGTCTCTATGTTTCCATTTCACCATATACTTCACTCTGTCCCACCCATGCTTGAAACCATTTATGGTTTTTGCCATCCACTACCTTGGCTACCAGATTGTTCCACCACTCTTTCTGTAAAATAAAATGTTCTCATATCCCTCTTGAACCTTCTTCCTGTCAGTTTCCACTCATGCCTCCATGTTCTTGAACTGTTATGCATGCTAAATAGTTCTGTGCAGTTCACCTTATTTAGTCCTTTCAGGAACTTGCAGGTCTCAATTTTATCACCCCTCTCTCATCTGGTCACCAGCAAGTACATGTTCTGTGCCTTGAGCCAATACTTGTAAGATCTGTCTTACTGACCCAAATCATCCTGGTCACCCTTCATTGCACTAGCCTGTCCTTATCTTTCCTGAGGTCAGGTCTCCAGAACTGGGCACAGTACTCCAGGTGCAGCTTCACCAGTGATCTATAAAGAAAGAAGTAGTAATACCTCTTTTTTTTTTCTACTATTCATACCCCTTCCAATGTATCCCAGCATCCATTTTGCCGTACAGCAGACTTTATTGCACTGGCTCGATTGTTTAAGGGAGTCAGTAATGATGACTCCTAGGTCCTTTCCTCAGCTTTAGTGCTCAGCTTTACCCTCCCATTCAGTACTCTGTCCTGGGCTTCTTGTTCCCTAGGCGCATCATCTTGCACTTTTTGGCACTGAATTTCAACTGCCAGCCTTAGACTGTCACTATCTACCATTCCACAGAGCTTAGTATCATCTCTGAAAAGACACACCTTGCCCCAGATTCCTTCTCCAATGTCACTGATAAACATATTGAAGAGGACAGGACCCAGGACTGATACATGTGGCACCCTACTCGAGAACCCCCTCTTTTCTGATTTGACACCATTAATCACAACCCTCTGCTGCCTCTTCATCAGCCAGTTTCCTACTCATCTTACTGTGTCTCTTGCTAAAGCCAGATCCTCCATTTTCTTCAGCAGTCATCTGTGAGGCACTGAGTCAAAAGCCTTGCTGAAGTCGAAGTAGAGTAAATCCATGGCATGTTCCTTATCTAATACCCTCATCACCCAGTCAAAGAAAACTATCAGGTTGGTCTGATGAGACCTCCCTGCCATGAACTCATGTTTACTATCCTGGAGACCTTTGCTGTACAGGTAGTCCACAAAGTCCTCTGAACAGTGACTCCACCAGTTTACCCACAACAGAGGTAAGACTGACAGGTCTGTAATTCCCCGCTTGCTTCTTGTCCCCCCCACCTTGTGGAGCAGAGTTATGTCCACTGCTTTCCAGTCTTTCGGAACTACCTCTATCTGTAGTGAGCTATAGAATAGCACTTCCAGGGTTCAGCCAGTTTTTCTGCCAGTTCCTTGAGTACCCTTGGATGCATCCCATTAGACTCTGGGTCTTTATCTATATTTAGGACTGCTAGCCCTCTCCAGACCCTTCTGCTGGTAAATACTGGCTGTCTTGTCTCTGGCCCCCTTTTATGGTCACCTCGATGCCACTGTCTGGCATGGGCCCACTGTCTTCCCTTATGAAGACAGAGTAAAAAGTAAAATTAAGGATGGCTGCCTTTTGCACATCCTTCTCTAGTATCCTACCTCCCTCAGATAACCTAAAAATTCCCCCCACTTTCTTTTTTCTAGTATGCCTGAAGAACTGCTTTTTCCATCTCTTGACCCCCTCCACAAAACACAACTCTGTGTCTACTTTTGCCTCCCTTACCACCCTCTTTGCTTCCTTGCTTCTCAGTTGGTATTCTCCCCATTTTACCCCCCCCCCGTGTTTATTTATACCTGGTGAATTACTTTTTTTGGACTTCACTGCTTCCCTGACCCCTTCTGAGAACCATATTGGTCTCTTGTACCTGTCTCTTTTGGTTACTGTTCCAATGCATAACTTAAGATGCCTTGAGAATGGCACCTTAGTTGTTCCTCATCTCTCCCCCCCCACACCTCCATTGCTGTCTATCCTAACTAACTTTTTCCCAGACCAACTCCCTCATCCTGTTGAAGTCCATCCTTCTGAAATCAAGGACCTCAGCCCTTTGTTGGAGCACTCCAGTCCAAGGCCAGCTTGAACAAAGATTTATGGTTGCTGGACCTGGTGTCTTCCTACTTCGTACCATCTCGTTGATGAGCACCATCAGAGAATGGCAGCCTGCCTGGTGAATTCCTTAACTGGCTGTGCCAACAGACAGTCCTGGAATTCATTCAGCAGGGCCTGCCTTCTGGTGCTCCTGGCAGCTGGAACATCCCAATTAATATCTAGCAGGTTCAGATCACCCACTATCGCAACCTCCCCTTTGCCACTCCCTTTCCTAGTTCTTCCCAGATCTCCCTATCCCTCTCTTCCCCTTGTCCTGGTGATTTATAGATCACCCCTAATTGTAGCTTTTTGTCTGATGCTACCATGAACTGCACCCACAGTGACTCTGTCTCCCTATTTCCTTCCCCTGATGCAGCCATCTTACACAGCCTTGATGCTTTCCCTGACATATATCTATGCCACCCCTTTACCTTTTCCTCTAACCCTCCTAAACATTGTGTAACTGGGAACTGTCAGGTCCTAGTCATTATTTTCTGAGGCCCAAGTTTCTGTGTTGGCTATGAAGTCCACCTCAGTGTCTTCCACCATTGCTTGGAGCTCACTGATTTTATTACCCAGACTCCTGGCATTAAGACAGATCCCATTTCATCTAACTCCAGATCCCCTTTTGCTTTTTGTTTGTATTTCTCCCTTATTCTTCCCTAGTCTACTTAACTTCTTGTTTTCATGTTGATTGCAGGGTTTGTGATCTTTCCCTCCTTCCTTGATCCCTTCCCCATGCCCAGTTTGAATCTCAGTGTTATTTTTGCCAACTGAGCTGCTATATGCCCACAGATTAGGGGAGTACTAGCATGGTTCCCTTTTCTCTCTCCTATCATCATGGTTCTCCTAGTCTCAGTCTTCCCCTGAGTCAGTTTAACTGTCCATTGAAGATGTCAAATTTCTGTCCCAGTGCACTTGTCACTTCTCTTGTCAGGTGAAGACAGTCACCCCTTAAGAGCCTCCTGTCCCAGAAGTCTCCTCAGTCCCCCACAAAGTGGTACCCATCTCCTGACACCATCCCTTTAAACATCCATTAAAATTTTAGATCTCACTCCTTCTTATTCTGTCTTCTTCCCCTTCCTACTCCACACAAGGAGGACCTCAGAAAAAAGTTTGGGAGGCCAAGTGTGCCTTTAATCTGTCCCCCAGTTTGCAAAAGTTCACTTCAAGATCTCCACAGGCTGGTTTGCCAGGCCATTGATACCCAAGTGTACCAGCATCCCAGCTCCCACCATTCTATCTATATCCCGGATGGCTGATGCACCAGGAAGGCATCTGACCACCCCCCCCATCCAACCCTCTTTCACCACACTCTTTACCCCTTGATCCTTGAGTCCCAACCACTAAGACTCTCCTGGCTGACTTCCTCCTACTTGTCTTCCCAGGTGTCACTAAGTCATCCTGCCTATTATTCCTGACTAACAGTGTCTCTCCAGCAGTGTCAGGTACCTGAGTCGCCTACAGGGGTGCAAAGTGATTTGCCATCTGAATCATGTGGAGCTGATCAACCTCCTTGTGGCTATCCCTGCCTCCTTTCCCCCTCACCTACCCACCACTCTCCACCCCCCCTGGACCGGTGGGCTTCTGCAGTGTGGCAGTGGGGGATGTGGTCTCCACCTGAGCCAGTGATGCAGCAGAGATACTTCTTCTCTTGCTGCTACCAGCTGAGCATGGAGCTCTGCAAAGGTCCTGCAGATGGAGCAGTGCCCCCTCCTCCAGAGCATAATACTAGGGAAGAGTGCCCCACAGTCACCACAACTGACTTACTGTCTGCCATACCTGATCTCCATACAAAACCTCTGATAACCCTAGACCACTAATGATAACCTGTATTCCCTTAACTGCAGAGTGCATTTCAGCTAGAACCTGACTTATTTCCTGTCCTGTTTTGCTATCTGGTTGTCCTTTCTAGATTACTACGTTGTACACCTAATCTACATAGATAGTTTGGGAAAGAAGCTACCCAAGGAGACTGCAAAGGGGAAGAAAAAGGGTGATGGAGTTGCCATCTATTTTAGAGAGCAACTGCAATTGAATATATTAGAGTCCAGTTATGAGTATGAATCACTGCCTGACTGGTTATTTCTCCATTTAATTCTTGGTGGAAGGAAGCACGTTATTTTTGGTTGTTTGTATAACCCTCCTCAGCGTGGTCTTCCAGGTGTTAACTTTGGGCTACTGCACCAATCCACTCAGCACTCTCTGCCTCAACCAATTATACATGTCATTACTGATATCTAACTTTTCTCTCTCTCTCCCCCCCCTTAGTATAACTGTGCCTCCCTCCAGTCCCTAACCATGGTGGCTTCAAAACTGCTACCAGTAGTATTAGTTGCAGTTTTTATAGTACTGTTCTGCCCCAATGTGCAAGAGGTTACATCCTCCCACCCTGTCAGCTAATGCCAACCACTGCTCTGCATTACACTCCTGGCATGACAGCTGGGAACCAACATAATTATCCCATGTCCCACTGCTTCCAACTATGGCTCACTCCTTATCTCCTGAAGCCTCATTCATCTGGCCCACCGAGTAACCTACTTGCTGTGGCAGCCCTCTGCAATAAGGCTAGTCAATCCATACACCAGTACACCAAGACACGCAGATGCCTAACAAACAAGCAAGCCATCAAAATTCTTCCTCTCTCATGAGATTTCTTTTAATATTGCTTCTCCTCTCAGGAAATGTTCACCCTAACCCTGGACCTCATGGATCTACTGCCTACCCCAGAACAGAGCAATGAGGTCCCTCACTCTGGCATCCATTAATGTCTGTAGCCTTCTTAGCAAACTCGATAACCTCCAAACCTGGATCCAACAACACAATCCTGACATCCTCTCTGTCGTCGAAACCTGGCTTACCCCAAGATCCCTGACTCTGTGGTAGCAATTCCCGGATACTCAGTCTTCAGGATGGACAGGATCTTGAAGCGGGGTGGTGGCTGCACCATATACCTGGAAGATTCTCTCATGGGACACGCTATCAATCTCCCAAACCCGGGTTCACCATCTCAGGTCCTCGCTATTAAGAGTTCTTCTAGGGGTCCATAACAAAAGCATTACTGTAGTCTCTGTATATATACCCCCAAAGAACCAGGATATCGGCTTCAGTAACTTAATGGAATGCCTCAAGGGACTGCGCCATAGTATGGAGACCATAATTATGGGGGACTTTAATATCAACTGGCTTGCACCCGAGGCCTGCATCTATAAGGATACTGTCACTGCACAGCACCTCACTCAGCTCGTCCCATCACCCAATAGAAGCAACTACAGGACAGGGACCAGCACCCTAATCAGCTGGATACTGTCAAATCGCCCTGACAGAATTACTAAGGTGTCTGTCCTCCCAGACTCCATAAATGATCACTCGCCTGTGATCTGCTCTTGAGCTAATAAAATCACCACGCCCCCCCCCGAAAATTATATTCACTGGGGTTCTCAAGCAGGGACACCTACACCTGCTAAAATCTCACTTAAGCAGGCTTGATTGGTCTAAAATTGACACTCTCAAGGACGTAAACAAAGCACTGGAACTGTTCATTAGCCTCTTAACTACAGCCTGTGATATCTATGCACCACTGGTAAAGAAGAAAGTCAAAGCATGTCGAACCCCTGGATAAACTCTGAGCTCATAGCGCAGCTCAAGCTAAGGGACCACCTCTGGCATTGTGCTCATGCCACTGGAGTGAAAAGGGACATTCAACAATACAAAGCAGTAAGAAATGGCTGTACCCGGGCTATCCGGAATGCCAAATGCAAGTACATCAGAAAGGCACTTTCCAACTCCTGGGGTGATGGGAAAAAATTCTGGAATAACCTGAAGGAATCTCACAGGGAAGGAAGCTAAGGCACCACCCACTATGCTTAACATTGATGGTACACCTACACTTGACCTAAATACGATCTCTAACACATTCAACAATGCATTCTCTAACCTGAGCAGCGTCCTACCCCCTGATTTTTTCAATGTCTCCACCTCCAACTCCACCTTTATAACATAGTCCCAAGCACATCCTGCCCCACAGTTCTTCTTCCAAGAGACCCCTATGCATCTAGCCAGAACCTATATATGCAAGGCCATCAGCAAAACCAGTTACAGTGGTGATTCCCTTGATCTGAAGCTGCTTGCATTAGTTCTAGATGAGATCCTTGAACCCCTGACTAAGATCTTTAACCTTTCCCTAATATTGGGTCAATTCCCATCACTCTGGAAGCAGGCAACTATCACACCGGTGCACAAAAATGGAGACTAGTTGCTGCACACCAACTATATATATTGCACACCATCTCCTCCATCCTCCCCACCCCTTTATCGAAAGCTCTGGAATGAATAGCCTCTGATCAACTTGTAGAGTTCCTGGATAGTATGAAATCCATTGCCCAGAACAACATTGATGTCGGAAAGGGCATACTACCACCACAGCACTGTTGGAGTTCACCAGTTTCCTCCATGACACCCTCGACCAAGGCATATGTGGTGGGGTGGTATTCATTGATCTAATGAAGGCCTTTGGCACCATTAACCACCCACTGCTTCTCAATTAACTGTCCACCCTTGGTCTCTCCAAAGATGCAGTGAGCTGGTTTGCTAGTTACCTTGGGGACAGGGTCCAATGCGTCAGGATTGCTGGAGTCACCTCAGATGAAAAACCAGTACTCTCAGGTGTCCCTCAGGGGTCAATATTGGGACCATTACTCTTTTTTCTCTTTCTTAACGGTCTCCCAAGTGTCTGCCAACAGAGAATATTACTTTATGTGGATGATGCAGTACTGTTTACAAGGAACCGAGATACTAGCCTTCTAGAGAGTCACCTTCAAAGCAACTTCAGGTGTTGAAGATTGGTTTTTTCTCACATAAACATGTCCTGAACTATAGCAAAACTAAGGTTATGACATTCTACAACCCACGGAGCAAGTACAAACCTCTGCTCCTCAAAATCAAGAACCATGCAAGGGCCTCACTTGAGCATGTTTCTGAGTTTAAATACCTTGGCATCACCCTGGACAGCTCACTTTCATACTTGCATCATATAGGTAATGTAGCAAAAGCTGCCAATATACAGATTGGCCTACTCCACAAGCACAAGCATTGCCTGACCCCTGAAGCCCTTAGGCTGGCTATCTATAGCTCTATCACCTCCATTATTGACTACGGTCTTGCCATCTACGGCTCTGCTTCCCCTACTGCTCTCTGGAGGATATCTGTGACACTCAACAAAGCCTGTAGGCTCCTAACGGGTGCCTCCCCTCCTAAATCACACTTGTGACCTATATGCTCAGGCTGGATGGCTACCACTCCTGAGTAGAATTCAATACCAGACCTGTCTACTCACCAAAAAAATTCTTCTTGGGCACATGCCGCCTGGAGTTGAAAAACTCCTTACTGCCTACAGCAGCACCCAACCTACATGGAGAGCTCATCTACAGACGTTCCAGGTCCACAGATGCCAGACCACTATGGGGCAGAGATCATTCTCACACAGAGCTCCTCAGTGGTACAATACCCTTAACAAAGAAGCACTTACAGCTGTGACTCTTGGCCCCTTTAAAAGGGAACTTCGATGCTCCATTGCCTCAACCACGCAGTGTGACTGCCTCTCCTAAACAATGGTCTTCACCTCCTACTGGAGACAATGGTGTTCTGTATTCCTGCCACCTTGCCCCTCTTTTTGTCACCAACCCCCCACTCCACCCTTAACCCACCCCATCCCTCTCAGCTGACACTAGGCCTGAGCCACCCTTCCCCAATCTCATGCCGTCCCCCCTACCATCTGACAATGGCCATTGTCTGCTTACTCCTCACTGCCTCCCTCCACTCCTAATGCAGTTCACCTTCAAAACTTACTCTTGCTGGCTTTTGCCGAATCTCTCTGCAAATCGCTGTATATACCATGCTTAGTCAACCTTGATTGTAATGTACGTATCTACTGTTTCCTTTGTATTGACGTTACCCTACATCCTTTGACGTGGAACCTTTGTAAATGAGCAGTTCCTGCTCAAAGGTACTTGTAATCCTAGAGTTTACTAAATAAAAACATAAAAAATAAATAAATAAATTCCTGGAACCTGTTGCCCTCTTTATGAGATCTCATGACTTTTTACTTGTTGGTGTTATTAACTTGGACTGGTTAGAAAGGGAAGATATGGGTCTTGAGTCTTTCTTACACTTATTTAATTTAACTCAAGCAGTGAATGAACCAACTTATTTAAATTCTTTCACCCCAAACCATTCTGTGTTAGACTGGATTGTAACTATTAGAGTTTCTGTGATTTCTGATCTGGTGTTTTAGCTGATTCAGTGAGTGATCATTTAGCTACCTTTGGTATTCTAAATTTTGGAAGACCCAAAATTCCAGCACGCCCTATTCAAATTTGAAGTTTTAAAAATATAGATTATGCTGCGTTAAATGCATCTTTATCTTCAATTAATGGTCCTATTTAGATTAAATTTCCTGTACTGACTCTACTATTGGTTATTTTGCAGTCAGTTGATTCCATTGCAGAATACATTTTTCCATTACGTACTTTAAGGATTCATGGTGCTCCGAATAAATAGTTTACCAGGGGCATACAAAATTGGATCAAACAGATAAATTTAGCTTGGGAAGCTTACAAGACTTCCCATCTACCTCTTTATTAAATGAGTATCGCTGAGAACTACTGTATGGTCTCTAAATTACTTAAAAAATGCAAAAAGGAATTTCTTCAGGTCACATTTTGAAGCTAATTTGTTCAATTCTAGGCATTTTTGGTCTAATATAAATTCTTTATTGTCCCCAAAATCTAGGAATATTATAAAGAAATGATCTTGAGACCCCTAAGAGATGGTTAATTCCCTTACTGCTAAATTTTCTGATTTGTCAAGCTGTAAAGTAAATACATCTTCTATGCTCCCTGCTTTTGTGTGTCAGTAATTTTTTTCTTTATTGGGAGACCAGCTTTCTATTTTAGGAAGGTCATAGGTTGGCAAGACAATAAGTACAAATGGGGAGGGCCAGTGCAATGTTGGGGTGCATAGGAAGGCGTATCAGTATCACTAGCAGAAGAAGGGAGGTGGTGATGCCGTTGTACAAAATGCTGGTGAGGCCTCATCTAGAATACCGTGTTCAGTTCTGGAGGCTGCATCTTCTCAAAGACATAGATAGGGTGGAGGCAGTCCAGAGAAGGGTGACCAAGAATTAAGATGGTGCAGGGCTTGCATCAGAAAACATATTAGGACAGATTAAAAGACCTCAGTATGTATACACTTGAAGAGAGGAGGGAATGGGAGGATATGATAGAGACCTTCAAGTATCTTAAAGGCTTGAACAAAGTGCAGCGGGTGACATCTTTCAGTACAAGAGTTGTACATGGATGAGGGGGCATGATATGAGATTGGAGGGGGGCAGGATAAGGGGAAATATGAGGAAGTTTTTCTTCACAGAGAGGGTGCTTGGAATAGCCTGCCTCAGGAAGTAGCGGGTGCTAATACAGTGTGTGTGTGTGTGTGTGTGTGTGTGTGTGTGTGTGTGTGTATTCAAACATGCATGGGCTAGACATAAGAGAACCCTAAATGTGGGGAAGAGAGGCAAAAGCCAATGACCAAGTAGGGTCAGTGGCCGCTGATGCAGGCAGGGAATACGGGTGGGTTAGGTGGGCCTAGTGGTCCTTATCTGTAGTCAACTACTATGTTACTATGTTACAGTAAAGAAAGTTGTAAAGCTTCTGCATTCCATTCCCAATAAATTTTGTGACTGTGGTAGAGAGTTAGATGGGTGTTTTCTTAGAATATTGGCACCTTACATAGTTGCTCCTTTATGTTCGTTATTTAATTTGTCCTTGTTGTCTTGCCAATTTCCATCTGACTGGAAATGTGCAAGGGTTGTGCCAGACTCATAGATTCATAGAAGTAGCCAGCAGATAAGGACCATGTGTCCCACCTAGTCTGCCCATGGGAACCCCCAGTCCCCAAGAAGTCTAATGCTGATGCTGTTGAGGACTTCAGGCCTATTTCAATTTTAAATTTGTTCAGTAAAATGCTTGAAAAGATTGTGGCCAATCAAATTAATAGTTTTTTAGATTCTTGTAATGTTCTATGTCCTCAACAGCATGGATTCCATAAGTTTCACAGACTCAGTTCTCAAAGGATCTGATAAAGGTCTTATGATGGGAGCTGTGTTTGCGGACCTGACCATGGCATTGAACCTGATTGAGCAGGACCTGCTTTATACAAAACTTATCTGGTTAGGTTTGTCTGAAAATGTTTTCTGGGTTAAAGATTATTGGACAAATCGTTCTCAGTTTGTTAATTTAGGCTCAGTTAGGTCTAATGTTTGTACAATATGGGGTAACCCAGGGGTCCATTCTTTTTGTTAACCAGTTGCCTCAAACTTGTAAACCTTGTGATTCTTTTCTTTATGCAGACTACTTGGTCTTGTTTTCAAGTGCAAATTCTGTAGCAGAGTTAACTTCTAACCTTGAACAAAATTTTCTTGGCATTTGTAATTGGTTTTCTAATAATTCATTAGTACTGAATTCTAGCAAAACAAAATCTATGACATTTGGTACCTCTTACATGTTGAATGATAACCCTTGCTTACAGTTACATGATAATTCTGGTGCTACTATTGAACATGTGCAACAATTTAAATATCTTGGGGTGTTACTCGATCCTGAGCTTACCTTTTCTGCTCAGATGAGATCAGTTATCCGGGCTATTAACCAGAAGTTGGACATTCTTTACAAATGTAAAAGTTTGTTCTCCTTGGAAACTTGAAAATCCATTGCTATTTGTTCCCTCCTCCCACATTTCGATTATGTGTCTATTCTTAATTTTAACTTAGTTTGTAAGGAGCACAATACTCGTTATCACTTACAATAATATTTGCTGCTTTGTTTTGGCAGCCCCTGTCCACACTTATCATTGTGATCTATATTCCCAAATAGAGTGGTTAACCCCAAAGTCTAGGGTTTTGAACTATTTTGGATGCATGATTTTTAAGTCTGTTTTTCCTAGCACTTTTTTCCTTTATCTGACCTTGCATTCACAAAATCTGTATCCTCTAAGGTAAAGTCAGCTAAGGGTACAGTAGTAAATACCATTGCTTGTAAAACTAAGTTGGGTTCCCAGGTCTTTTCCATAGCAACACCTTTATATTGGAATTGTTTACCTGCATTTCTTCAGTCTTCTGTTTCTCTGCAAAGTTTAAAATCCAATTATAAGCAATTTCTGCTGGATCAGGATGCTTGTTATTGTTTTACTTAACTGTTGTTTGTTGTCCAGAGGAGGGCAACTAAAATGGTGCAGGGTCTGCAACAGAAGCCATACAAAGAGAGACTAAAGGAGCTTAACATGTACATCCTCGAGGAAAGGAGGGAGAGGGGGGAGATGATAGAAACTTTCAAGTACCTCAAAGGAATCAACAAAGTGCAAGAGGGTAGCATCTTTCAGAAACAGAGATGTGCAAGAAGAAGGGGACACAATTTGAAAATGGGGGGGTGGCTCAGGGGCAATGTGAGGAAGTATTTTTTCACAGAGAGGGTGGTGGATGCATGGAACAGCCTTTCTGAGGAGGTTGTGGGCTCAAAAACAGTGGGGGAATTCAAGAATGCATGGGACAGACATAAGGCAATTCTGGTGGGGGTAGGAAGAAGTAGGTTGTTGGTTAACTACTATCTGCAGCTTATCCAATAGGTAGGGAAATGAGCAGACTAAGTGGGCTAAACAGTCCTTATCTGCCATCAAAGTCTATGTTTCTATTGTTTAGGTTGTATCTTTGTACTATATTTCTGGGTCAGACCTGAAAAAGGACCCTTAGGTTCACTGTTCCTACCCGGGTAACAGATTTAAATAAATAAATAAAAACGCTTACTGTCCCTCAATACTATGTCCCTAGCACAGCCCCTGTACTCTTACCCTATACAGGTATTTGGCCAGGGATTTGTTTCAGCAGATACATTACACCACCACAATCTTACATAATTTATTACACTACAGTGTCTCATATTAGAGGTAATTAGTTGCTGAGGATCAGGTGGTACTTAGATGTACCCAAGATAGGGAGTTGTTGAGTTCCCTTTTTTCTTCAAGACTGCTGGCTACAGCACTTAAGGCTTACCTGATTCCCCTCAGGAGCAGAGTCTCCTGCAGATTATCTGTAGATGCCCTACAGACATCACAGAGACATATGCAGCACTCCTGCTCTCTGCCACTTACATGATGGGACACCGATAGTGAGTGCTAACTATAGTGAAGCCAAAATTCAGACAATTACTTCACTTGTATCTAAGCCACACCCCCCAATTAACAGTTATCCCCCCCCCAGCTAACTGCAGGGACAGTCTTCAGCTGTTTTTCTCCAACTCAGACCTACAAATTTATACTCAGCTTAACTGAAAGTACCAATTTACCTTGCAGACCCTACACTGCTAATATAGAATCTGTCTGGTTACCTCCTAGTTAGAAATGTCCTAGCTGTCTCAGTCAGCTCAGCTGCCTGCTTGCTCTGATAGCAAGAGAGCCAACTAGTATGCTAGTATTACAGCACAGTAGAAACCAAAATCCCATCAGAGGCCTCGAAAGGAAAAAAGTAAGACTTTCTTTAATTTTGCAGCAGTATGCACTATGCAGTGCAACAACAGAAAGCTCTATAGCCCTGATGAGTCACCATCACCAAGAGCAGTGGCTGATGGAGGAGGCTGTTGCCCAGCTGAAGAAGGGTGACTTGGGACACCAGCCCATTGAGACCATCTGGCCACTGACCACCATGCTGTAGTGGTCTTTACTTGAATCAATGGAAGTACACCTCTATCAAGACTTGAGCTGATAGAGAAGTTATCCGGAAAGAAGCATGTCAAGGCCCATCCAGACTATTGCATCTAAGGACTGCAGCAACTGGTTGGACTGAAAAGTTGCCTGAATTGGGTCCTGTTGTTGTCTGTATTTCTCTTTTTTTTTGTGTCTTGCAATGATCCCAAGATCAGGATGAGTTGAAGACCCAAAACATAAGCAAAGTTTGTCAGACAGGCAGCAGGAACTAGGGACTTGCTCATGGACTCTGTGACAATTTAAAATCATGGACTTCAGTCCCTGAAGCTCTAAATCCACATTTTCACCTTTTCCAAGTTTCAATAACCTATTGGTATATAAAAATATAGAAACATGTGTAATAGTAATGGTATTGTAATGGTTCTTTTCCAGACAGCTTAGTACAGGTGGTCCAGGTAATTTAAGTAAAGAATGCTGGTATGCTGCTATATGAGTGAAGATAAAGGTAAAGGGCATGGTCAGAGAGCGCCAAGGCCCATAAATGAGAATGGCTAGTAAGAACCATGACTCATTTATGGCTGTGATGCTTGGCCAGCTGGTTCTGATTGCTCTATGATTTTGTAATATAAAAATGTAGTGTGTGATTGTCTGTCATGAGACATCCTGTGCTCCTGGGATGACCCCCCCCAAGGTTTCAGTTCAAATGACAGGATATGTTAAACAGCAGATCTCTGTAATGTGATTAACTTCCGAGTTGCATTTTATGGCCGTATTTATGATCTGTGTTGCTTTGAAGTCGGGAAACTAAATTATCCATTTTATTACGTCTTCAGAGGAAAGACAGTTAATTTCAACTGGTGCTAAAAAGCTATATGGCATCTAGGTGAGAAAACTGAAGAGTTGTAAAAGTCCTGTGATGTCCTTGGAATGCAGGAAACTGCTCAAAGATCAAAAAGAAGGAACTGGGAAATCACAGACTTATAATTTGGGAAATTAGTTTTGGCTGATGTCACCTTATTTAATATACCTCCTAATAGGACATCCTGTGTGTATTATTTTTTTTAATATATTTAACCAGGCCTGTAGCTAGGACAGTGAGGGGGGGCAGAAAGAATGATGGGGGGGCAGCTACCAGTCACACTTCCTGTCACGTGATAAGTCAAAAATGCAGTGTCAATCAGATGTCAGAACTAAGCCTTGTTTTATCTACTTTCATCTACTTGTAAATCATTTAACAGATAACTGTAAACATGCAAGTGCTGTGCAAGGTTAGCAATATTCATGAAACTAAAGTTGACGTCTTCTTGGATAGTGGCGTTTGAATTCTTCCACAAAGACATCCAGGTTGAGACTTGAAGACACATCATTTTCATATAACAGGAGAATGAGGTTTCTCTTTCATTCATGAGTCATGCTCATCCTCTGTTATGATAAAATTATTTTTAAACAAGAAAAGAAATTCTCACAAGCAGCAGTTGATGCTCCAGATAGGAAGACAGCAATACACATTTTAAAAATACATGAGAAAGCTTCCTTTAATTCCTTGGCAGCACCGAGAACATCTTCAAATTGTTTGCACTGGTTCTTATCCATCAGTGCCTTGAATACAGCCATTTCAGCTTTCACTTTCTCAATTTCTAAGCCAAGCAAATCAGTCAAAGCATGTAGAGATTCCATTTTCAAGAAGTCAGGAGAGGTAGTAGAATACAGTGCTGACAAACTTTTGTATAACTCAGAGTTCCTCTGAGAAAATCTCCTTTGCAATTCACTAGTTGTTTCATCAATGAGTTCATAATAACTCAAGGACCACTGGTGCTCATTCAAAGTTTGGAATCCTGGTAAATGCTCAGTGATGACTAAATCTTGAAACTTTCTGGGAAGCACCCTGAGCAGCATGATGTAATGCCAGTGTTTCAGCCCATACACTTTTCAAGATCGGGTGCTTGGATGAAATATCTGCTACAAAATCTTCAAACAGTTCTCTCTTCTGTCAAAGTGTTTTACAGGAAACAGTAATCAATTCAAGTCCCTTAGCAAGGTGCATCAATTCCTTTTGAAGGTAATTATTCACTGGATCAAACACATTCAAAATCATTCTCATAACCTTTGCCAAGAACAGGAATGGGATGATTTTGTAACTTCCAATAGCCCTCTTGCTTCAACTGTCAAATCACCGTAACCATTTGAAAACTGTGACAGAGCACTCTGAATGTCTTCCAAATTATTGAAGATTACTTCCAAGGTTATCAGGTGACCAGTCCATCTTGTCTCTGTGAGTCTTTGCAGGTGCTGAGCTTTGTATAGCACACTAACGTCATGTCTGTGAAAATACTTGTACAGAGAGTTGCAATTTGAGAACATATCTGCCACTGAGGTGTTCTTCTCACACACGAGCAACCACCAGATGTAACTGATGATTCAAGCAGTGTGTGTAAGGAATTTCCTTGTTTAGTTTCTCTTGCAAAAGCTTTTGCACACCTCCTTTGCACCCTGACATAACGGAGGCACCATCAAAGCAAGAACAAAATATTTTGAGGGTTTACACCCAGTGCTTTAATGTCTTTCAATATCTGTTGTTTAATATCTTCAGCAGTGAGGCCATACAATTAGGATTCTCCAATAAGTCTCTCCTTTGGTTCGCCATCAACAGAATATCGTAAAATAATGGAAAGATTTCCAACATTCACAGCATCCCTTGTGATGTCAGACTTGAGGCAGAAGAACTTGACATCAGCATTGTTTTTAATATCTGCAACAATATCTTGCAGAAGCATTTTTTTCATGTCAATTATTTCATTCTGAATTTCACCAGAAGTGTACTTTGCATTTTTTTGGAATGGTTTTCAGAATATTCATGAATATTGGATCTTGCCCTGCAGTAAACTTAATTAGGTTGATGAAAACTCCAGATTAATTGTTCAATGTTAGATCTAACTCATCAAACTTGATGATATTGTATCTTCTCTCAGAGGCAACTCATTTAGAACAGCAAAATGAATGATTTTACCCAAGGTTTTTACATAGTACCTATTCCTTTCAATTTACGCAGACGACATCAAAACAGCAATCGTGGAACCTGTGGCCTCTCTTTTCCTTGCTGCAGTCCAACCAGCCATTGCTTTTAAATGGACTAAGCTGTGCTCATGTTTGTTGAGACCATTCCCTTGACAAAGAGCTTTTTTCCAGCTGCAAAATCCAGAGGATATAAAAATCATATCAGTTCCCATTCCACCAGCATTGCCAGGGAGAGCATACATCTAACGAGGAAAACAGAAGGCCTTATCAGCCACAACTGAGTATTCCAACCATGGTCGGTTCATGTACCATTTTTCACTAAAACCACGCAGCACTCCTCCAATATGTGTTTTAGGAAAATTAAGTCTGGGTTAAGCTGGTTCTTGAGTTCCAAAATCTGACAGCATTAATGAATCATTCCTGTTTGTAACCTCAATAAGTTGTTCATTATCATTAACACATGTTGAAGTGGATGGTAAAATGGTTGAGTCTCTGTATGAGATGCATGAGCATGAATAACAAATTTGTCCATTTTTAAATCTACCTACACTACTTTGGAAGTGACAGTGAGGAATGAGGTCAGTGTCAGCCACCTAAAGCAGGCCAGCCACACAACTAAGATCAGCAAGTTGGCTGCGGCAACAAGTGGAACTTTAGAATAAGTGTTGTGTTACCCCTTTGAGTTTCTTAGGCCACACCAGTCACCATACAACAGCACGCAAGAAGGGTTGCCTGGCCCTCTCAAAATTTATTGCATACTCCAAAATGTGCTGTCTGTGTCTGTTAAATTTTCTTTACAAAAAGTTTTGTTTTTAATATTTATCTTTAGACACACATCCACACTACAAACAATGCACACAGTCTGTGACGGACTGACAGAATAACTTTTTAGGAGGCAGCCAGAGGCAGGTACTAACTAGGTACTGGTAGCAAATTAATACTGTTCTTGTTCTAGACTAAGTAAGCAATAAGACATGATGGGGTGTGCATTAGACAGTTCTAATGCACAGCTAGGGGGATGTAGTGAGGCATGAGGCCACAGGCCGAGTGCGTCCAGTCCCCTAGCCATGCATTAGAACTGTCTAATGCACATCCCAGAGTGGCTTATTGCGCTTATAAAATGGGCCTGTGTATTCTAAATGGGGGTTCTAGTTTTAGCTGTGCATTAGACACATCTAATGCATGGCTAACAACCAATCAAATTGCTTGAAATCCTTTGCCCATTTTATAATACTAATCACTCCATGTACCAGCAGTCAGAGAGAGTAGCAGTCTGTCCTTATCAGAAGTAATCTTTCTTCTTAACCCTCTGTCTCCTCTCCTTATACATTACATAGAAACATAGAAACATAGAATTTGACGGCAGATAAGGACCGCTTGGCCCACCTAGTCTGCCCATTTTCCTACCTAACAGATAAACTGCAGATCCTAGTTAACCAACAGCTTACTTCCTCCTACCCCCACTAGGACTGCCTTATGCCTGTCCCATGCATTCTTGAATTCCCCACTGTTCTTGACTCCATGACCTCATCAGGAGGCTGTTCCATGCATCCACAACCCTCTCTGTGAAAAAATACTCTCACATTACCTCTTGAGCCATCCTCTATCTTCAAATTGTGCCCCTTGTTCTTGCACATCTCTTTTTCTGAAAGATGTACTCCTTGGACTTTGTTGATTCCCTTGAGGTACTTGAAAGTTTCTATCATGTCCCTCTCTCCTTCTTTCCTCAAGGATATACATATTAAGCTCCTTTAGTCTTTCTTAGTATGTCTTCTGGTGCAGACCCTGCACCATTTGGTGCCCTCCTCTGGACAGCCTCCACTCTGTCTATGTCTTTGTGGAGATGGGGTCTCCAGAACTGCACACAGTACTCCAGATGGGGTCTCACCAACTGTCTGTACAGAGGGATAACAACTTCCTGTTTTCTACTATTGATGCCTCTTCCTATGCATCCCAGTATCCCCTAGCCTTCCTTACTGCCTTCTCACATTGCTTGCCCACCTTTAGGTCATCTGATATAATTACCCCCAGGTCCCTTTCCATTTTTACTGCTGTCAGTATCTCACCCCCCCATTGTGTAAGCTTCCCCTGGGTTTTTGTTTCCCATGTGCATTACCTTGCACTTCTTTGCATTGAATCTGAGCTGCCATACATTTGACCATTCCTCCAACCTTGCCAAGTCCCTTCTCATCCTTTTCTTGTGTATCAACCCTATTGCAGATCTTTGTGTCGTCTGCAAAGAGACATACTTTTCCTTCCAGTTCCTTTGCAGTGTCACTTATAAAGACATTAAAAAGGACCGGTCCCAGTACTAAACCCTGCTGTACCCTGCTAGTAACCCTCCTTTCTTCACTGTGTACTCCATTTACTACTACCCTTTGCGTCCTGTTGTCTAGCCAATTTTTTATCCAGGCTACCACCTTGGGACCAACTCCAAGGCTGGCTAACTTGTGTATTAATCTTTTGTGTGGGACTGTATCAAATGCCTTGCTAAAATCTAGGTAGGCCATGTCCACAGCCCCCCCAGTCTACTACTTTGGTCACCCAGTCAAAGAAATCTATTAGATTCATCTGACATGACCTTCCCATCGTGAGTCCATGCTGCCTTGGGTCCCGTGCCCCACTGGCCCCTAGGTACTCAACAATTCTTTCCTTCAGAAGTGATTCCATCATTTTCCCTACCACTGAGGTCAAACTAACTGGTCTGTAGTTTCCTGCCTCTGTCCTGCTCCCACTTTTGTGAAGAGGAATCACATCTGCCCTTCTCCAGTCCTCGGGTACCACGCCATCCTCCCATGATTTGTTAAAGAGAGCAGTTAGCGGTGTCACTAGTTCTACCCTTAGTTCTTTTAGAATTCTTGGGTGAATCCCATCAGGCCCCATTGCTTTGTCCACCTTCAATTTTATTAGTTCTTTCAGAACCCTTTCTTCTGTAAATGGACTGCTATTGACCCCCGTCTTCAGAGTGTTTCTATTGTTTGGTTTAGGTACCTCCCCCTCCTCTTCCTTTGTGAATACTGAGCAGAAATATTCATTCAGTATCTCTGCTTTTTCACTGTCACCATCTATCCACATTCCCTCCCCTTTATTAAGCCTCAGTATCCCTCCTTTGGTCTTTCTTCGCTCCCCTAATGTACCTATAAAAGGTCTTATCCCCCTTCTTAACAGAATTGGCTATCCTTTCCTCGGTTTGGGCCTTTGCTATTCTGACTGCCTTTCCAGCCTCTTTCTGCTTCAACTGATAAAGTTCTCTGTCCTGCTCCTTCTGTGTTTCCTTATTTCCTGAATGCTACCCTTTTCTCCTTAACCTTCCCTGCCACCTGGTCATTGGACATTGGTCTCCCTCTCTGTCTCTTTATTGTTTTCTGCCTTTTTAGTACAACTGTACAGTACAGTACAGTACAGTACAGTACTGTGCTGTTCCTGGAATTTCTTGTCCCTGTGACTGTCCCCTCAGCATAGCCTCTCTAGACTCTCCCCCCCCACACACACACTAGCGCGGTATGCTCCCAGTTATACCCACCCTAAACACTTGGCCGCCTGTCGGTTCTTTTCTTTCTTTCTAGTTAAATTCTTAATGGCTTCTATATGATTAGTAGACTGTCACAGTTTTTATTTTACTATCTAATGTTCTACTATTTTATTTTGGCAGGGAGAAAGTTACACCCTACAGCCTGTCAGTTCTTACTTTCCTTGGCTTCATCTGATTCCTATCCTATGACTGATTAATCATATCATATGATTTACTCTCTATCACTAGTCCACTATAATCATATGATTTACTCTCTGTCACTAGTTCACTCCACTCGTGTTTTTTTGGCAGGAACTGGAGAGAAGATGACTTTCCAGTCTGCTTGTCTTCATCTGTCTAATATCTCTTGATGAAGACAAGACCTAAGTTATTTGGAAGGATGGAACACAAATTGCACGATTAACAGGCTATTTCTGATTCGAATCTAAACAAAAGTTAAAACAAGTACTGCTGCCTGTCTGCACTACCCACTCCTGTAGTCCACTGTCCAAAGCTCCCTTCCACCTTCCCCTGCTGTGGATCCCAGGCAACAACTGCCGGTCTGCAGCCCAGCCTCTCAGGCCTCCTCACTTAATGCATACCACCCGCCCAGCCACACATACATGCTGCACAGTCAAAGGGAAGTGGAGAAAGAACTACTATGTGCTGCTGTGAGTGCCTGTTGAAAAAATGTTTTAACTTTGGCAGCACTGGAGACACACTCTCATCTCTCTTGGTCCCCAACAAGTTAAACCACCAACCCCAGTCAAAAAACCAGAGACACACAGTCACTCACCCATTCTCTCTGAAAAGCAAGTCTGCGACTCTGCCAGAGTGACTGATGATGCATGAGGCCGAGCACGTCATCTCCTCCCCTCCCATTGACTTCAAATCCACCTACCAACCAATGAAGTGCCAACAATTTGATCCACTGCGGCATTGCCAAAGGGGGTACACTTACCCGTAAGCCTGACCATCGATTTGGTGTGGCACCTGCCACTCAATGATTCAATCTGCCTCTGAGTCTGTTCCCTTCCTCCTCATTGCTGTGCGGCCACCCGCTCCTCCACCCCAGCAGTGCTTAATGTGAGCTAGCTCTCTTGTTGATTCTCGCTAGTCGTTACTTGCTACGATTATACCACCAAGCCCAGTAGCTAAGTCACATGTGCGCTGCTCTGCTGAGTCCCATGACAACAAGTCTGGACTCTGGAGCAGTACAGCAAGCAAGATGGGGAGCGAGCACTCTACTGGAGGAAGCAAGTACTGCAATGAGTGCATTGATTATTTTTTTTAGCTGCAGCGCTATTCTCTCTCTCTCTCTCTGGATAATTGCAGGGGGCTGGGAGTCTAGTAAAAAAATCTGGATTGGTCTGAAAATTTACAGGGGGGCAAAGTACCATAGGGGAGAGGTGCCTCTATGCCTCTGTAGCTACGGGCCTGTATTTAACAGGGAGGAGCTTAGGTGACATCATGGAAGGCGGGTATAGAGACAGTTTAAGTTATTCTGTGTCTGATCTTTAGTGACAATTTTTTTTGTGGGCTCTTAGATACAACACCTACTTTTAAGCACTGTTTAGAAGGTAACACATTAGATAGGAAAGTCTAATTGTATTGTGGTAGGAGTTTATGTTAGTACTTGAACCTTTTTCTTTTAAGTGATTGTATGCTTTGTGATATATGGTTCTGTGTTTACATTTTACATATTTTTTATCCATTTTTTTTAGTAAACCTCTTATTTTAAAGAGACTGCCTGGTATGCCTTCGAAATTCTTTCTTTTGCATGTGAAGCATAGATGGTTAAAGTTGACAACTATTCATAAGCTTAATGGTGTTATTGAACTGGAAAAAGGTGAGAATACTTGAGGTCTTTTCATAGAGTTTTAAGGGTTCATTTTGGATACCTGGTTAGGTGCCCTTAGGCGAAAGATATATGGCATGCCCTGAAGAGTAGAATTACCTGAGCCTGTAAATTTGGGTACGCCAGCATAAGGTTCACAGTTTGAATCCCCCCAGAACTTGAGACCAAAGGTGATTCAGACCCACAAACAGACATGAGGATTACCCTGTTCTGTTACCTGTTCACAATACTGCGCTCAGAGGTTGGCACTGTGGGAGCAGAGGGCCTAACCTGCTGAGTGGGGTTGTGACAATGGTTACAAGAGTAAAGGAATGGCTAGGGGGGGGGCGGACATGGGCCACTGTATTTTTTTTTTTTGTACTCTTGTTTCTACCTCCTCGGCAGAGCAGCCTCCACAATCTCCGGCCGCCGGCCCTGCACTCCTGGACCTGGTCGTGCATGCAGGCCACACGAACCCACTCCCCCATTGGGCTGGCCTTTCATCGCTCTCACTCCCACTGGGTACGCACCCCTCTCTGGTCTCTCCAGGGGTGCAAGGCGCGGCCATCAGCCTCGAAGATCGCCCTCTGCATTTTCCACATTTTCTCCCCTCATGGAGAGCCGGACGTGCAATGGTGTCTGAGCACATAGTGCTGACACCTGCCACGCTCTTCCCCCCACTTTTTGCATGCAACTGTAGTGTGGCTGGCCTCCACCAGTCACCACTACAGGGTGATACAAGCCCCACTACCCACCCCAGAGAGTGGAGAGCAGTCGTCAGACTCTCAATCCTCCCTCTCCCCTGCCAGCCCCCGACGGCCTGAGTCCTTTCCAGAACCTAAGTTGCCGGCGTGCCGCGAGGTGTGGTGTCCAGCGCCTCAGCCCTCAGCACCACTGGGCCGGCTATGGCCCACTGTATTTAGGTACACACCAGGTTAGAGTTGGGTACTAGTAAGGCACAAACAAGTCTAGGTCTGGGTTATGGCAACACCAATGTAGCATGTAAGTCTGTGTAATGGTGAACAAAGTCACCAGTTGCGGCCCATGGTACTGGAAAGCAGGGAGGTGGACAGCAGGTAAAGCCAAATAAGGATCCTAAAGAGTTATGTAAGGGCTTGCTACCCAAATGGCCAAAGGGGGCCCATGCATTTGTTTAGTAAGTATAGTAGAACCTCCAGATACTAAGTGGGAATTAGTGACTTAGGGTACTGGGTTAGTTGTGGCACATTTGGGGCTGGGCAAGGGCAATACAATTCTTGCCCCCTCTGAATATTGGCCATGATGGTCATGGGGCAGAGGGTGGTTCTCCTGCCTGTGCCAAGATTTGTGAGTTGCAATGTTTTTCACCCACATGATTACTGTGGGCGGCAGTCAGTTTAGACAGGGGAATCTGCAACATATTTGTTTTCGAGGAGGAATGCTGATGATATTAGGTCACCTCCTCTCACTGTCTGCCTGGGGCCCTGGCATATTAGTAGAGAGCTGGCAGGGGTGCTAATTTGGTAGTGGTGCATGAATATCAAAAAAGCTCTGTACATAAGGTTCCAAGGTTGTTGCAAAATGAAGCTCCTAGAGGAAGGAGGACTGGGTGTCTACCCTCAAGGGACATGTGTGGAGGGCCTTTTGGTCAGGATTGCAGTCTGGGGGAAGGGGGAATGAAGACCTTCACAGAGGAACTAGAGACCTGTGACTTATGTAAACTGCCCCCTGTGACATCTGAATTAGGAGTAATCTGTGTCAGTGGCTCAGTAGGTAGCACACTCGCCTCTGAGGCCGAGAGATCAGAGGGCTGTGGGTTCAGTTCCCACATTTGGCACTAGGGTTAATATCCCAATACTGACACTAGTGCAGCATGAGAGGGGTGTTGCACTTCTGAGGTGCTGTCTTTTGGATGAGAAGTTAAACCGAGGTCCCATCTGCCTAGATTGGTGGTAGTTCAGGTGGATGTTAAAGATCCCATGGCACTTATTGAAAAGAGTAGAGGAATTTCCCTGGTGTCCTGGCTAAATTTCCCTCATTCACTAAAAATACCAGCAACAGCTTAATTTGGTTCAAGGTCAGTTGGCATTCATCTGTATCACCCTCCCCCGAATCGTGCCTGAAAATAGGCAGGATTTGTCTAGTGCACTTACCTGGTCAACAAAAACTAAATAAAATAAATACATGAATACTCTGCCCTATGGCAGGAGGAAAAGGTTGGGAATGTCCTTTCACTCATGGCATTAGGGACCAGGGCACAGAAGGAAAGTTCCCATTAAGTCTGTGGACTGGGAGACCAGTGAGGCAGGAATCCCAGTTGGGATGGTTGGACTAAAGAGGTGAATGGACCCTAGCGTCTCATGGTTAGTCTCCGGACTTGAGGTGTACTTGTTTATGCCACAGCAATTGTGAGGACCATTGCAGTTACTGAGTTTGGGGCATGAAAAGAAAATATGTTGCACGATGGGCATGTGGGCTTGAGCAATTTTTTTTTCATCATTTTTGTTTTACTCTTCTTACCCCCCCTTTGTGCTGCCATCTGGGACCCCTTTGGCTGACTCTAGCACCCTTATTCTGTCCTGCCAAGATCCTCTAATGGGGATGCTGGATCCCCTGGTTCACCTGCGACACACCTGATGGCCAGGCTCCCTCAACTTGCCCCCCCCCCAAGGCAAGGTTACCTTCTGCACCCTGGCTAACTTCCCATACAATCTGGTAGACCTCGGGCAGAAATGAAGGGCAGGAGCTGCCAGGCCCGTGCAGGAAAGAACTGGCAAAGGACATGGCGGGTAGGAGCTGCATGACCCTCCCACCCGAGTGCCTTTTCTTTTTTCATAAAACTTTTTCTGAGACAGTATAGAACTGTGGTTTAGGGCACTGAGCTGCAAACCTGGAGACCTGGGTTTGAATCCCACAGACCCCACTTGCATATTGTGTGACCCTGAGAAAATCACTTAACTTCCTTGTGCTCCTAGGTCATACAGTACCTGGAAACAAGCTTCAGCTTAATGTGCCTTTCCTGGTTAAACATAGACTTTTGACTTTGAAGGCAGATAAGGACTGCTTGGCCCACCCAGTCTGCCCATTTCCCTACCTATTGGATAAGCTGCAGATCCTAGTTAACCAACAGCCTACTTCTTCCTAACCACCACCAGAATTGCCTTATGTCTGTCCCATGCATTCTTAAATTTCCCCACTGTTTTTGACCCCACGACCTAATCAGGAAGGCCATTCCACGTGTCCACCACCCTCTCCATGAAAATATATTTCCTCACGTTTCCACTGAGCCGTCCTCCCTCTATCTTCAAATTGCGCCCCTTGTTCTTACACATCTCTTTTTCTGAAATATGCTACCCTCTTGGACTTTGTTGATTACCTTGAGGTACTTGAAAGTTTCTATCGTGTCCCCCCCTCTCCCTCCTTTCCTTGAGGGTATACATATTAAGCTCCTTTAGTCTCTCTTTGTAT
This sequence comes from Neoceratodus forsteri, assembly GCA_016271365.2. NCBI lineage: Eukaryota > Metazoa > Chordata > Ceratodontiformes > Ceratodontidae > Neoceratodus > Neoceratodus forsteri. The sequence goes on along the minus strand of CM028129.1, from coordinate 1,116,893,049 downwards.
GACTTCTGGTGCAGACCCTGCACCACTTTAGTTGCCCTCCTCTTGACTGCCTCCATCCTGTCTATGTCCTTGTGGAGATGGGATCTCCAGAACTGCATGCAGTACTCCAGATGGGGTCTCACCAACTGTCTGTACAGAGGGATAACAACTTCCTGTTTTCTACTGGTGATGCCTCTCCCTATACATCCCAGTATCCTCCCAGCCCTCCTTACTGCCTTCTCACATTGCTTGCTTACCTTTAGGTCATCTGATATGACTACCCCCAGGTCCCTTTCCATTTTTGTTGTTGTTAGTACCTCCTCCCACCATTGTGTACTCTTCCCCTAGGTTTTTGCTTCCCAGGTGCATTACTTTGCACTTCTTTGCATTGAATTTAAGCTGCCATACTTTTGACCATTCCTCCAACCTTGTCAAGTTCCTTCTCATCCTTTCCACTCCCCTGTGTATCAAGCCTGTTGCAGATCTTTGTGTCGTCTGCAAAGAGATACAAAATCACACATACCCCCATAATGCAAAGCATCATGGGCTGTATAAGCAAATCACCACAAAATGTGCTTGTTCAACTTTAAGCAGGATTGCATGGTGCCGAAAGGCCTCTCACACAGTCTGCAAAAGGTGCCAACAGAAGAGTCTGCAAAGAGGCATACTTTTCCTTCCAGTCCTTCTGCAATGTCACTTATAAAGACATTAAAAAGGACCGGTACCAGTGCTGAACCCTGCGGTACGCTGCTAGTAACCCCCCTTTCTTCGGAGTGGACTCTGTTTGCTATTACCCTCTGCGTCCTGTTGTCCAGCCAATTTTATACCCAGGCTACTGCCCTGGGACCCACTCCCAGGCTGGCTAACTTGTTTATTAATCATTCGTGTGGGACGGTGTCAAATGCCTTGCTAAAGTCTGGATAGGCCATGTCCACAGTCCCTCCCTGGTCTACTACTTTGGTCACCCAGTCAAAGAAATCTATTAGATTCGTCTGACATGACCTTCCCGCCGTGAATCCATACTGCTTTGGGTCCTGTGACCTGCTGACCTCTAGGTACTCAACAAATCTTTCTTTCAGATGTGATTCCATCATTTTCCCTACCACTGAGGTCAAACTAACAGGTCTGTCGTTTCCTGCATCTGCTTTGCTCCCACTTTCATGAAGGGGAATCACATTTGCCTTTCTCCAGTCTTCAGGTACCACACCATCCTCCCATGATTTGTTAAAAAGGGCAGTTAGTGGTGTCACTAGTTCTCCCCTTAGTTCTTTTAGAATTATAGAGTGAATCCCGTCAGGTCCCACTGCTTTGTCCATCTTCAGTTTCAAGAGTTCTTTCAGAACCCTTTCTTCTGTGAACGGACTGATATCGACCCCCCTATTCAGTGTCCTTCTATTTGTTTAAGTACCTCCCCCTCCTCTTCTTTTGTAACTACTGAGCAGAAGTGTTCGTTCAGTATCCCTGCTTTTCACTGTCACCCTCTGCCCACCCACTGTCCCCTTTATTAACCCTCACTATCCTTCCCTTGGCCTTTCTTCGCTCTCTAATGTACCTATAAAAGGTTTTATCCCCGTTCTTAACCGAGTTGGCTAGCTTTTCCTCGGTTTGGGCCTTTGCTATTCTGACTGCCTTCCCCGATTCCTTCTGCTTTAACTGGTACAGTTCTCTGTCCTGCTCCTTCTGTGTTTCCTTATACTTCCTGAATGCTATCTTTTTCTCCCTAACCTTCCCTGCCACCTCTTTTGAGAACCATAGTGTTTTTTCCTTCATTTTGATTTGTTTATTTGCTTCACATACAGGCTTGTTGCCTCTGTGATGGCAGTTTTGATGTTTCCCCATTGTTCCTCCACCCCTCCTTCTTGCCCATTTGCTAGTGCTTTTCTGAGGCACTCTCCCATTTTGCCAAAGTCAGCCCTCCTGAAGTCCAGTACCCACACATTTGTATGGCTTGACTCTACGGCTGTGTTTATCATGAACCACACTGGTGGTTACTTGTTCCCAGATGGCTACCCACTTCTAAATCTGAGATACTCTCTTCATCCTCATTTGTGAGTACCAGGTCTAAGATTGCTCCCTTCCTACTGGGTTCCAACACTAGCTGTCTGAGGCATGCCCTCTGCAGGGCATCAAGAATGACCCTACTCTTGGATGTGGCTGCAGCAAAGGTGCTCCAGTTAACATCTGGCATATTCAGGTCCCCCATCAACAATATCTCCTCTTTTTCTGCCATCCTAAGGATGTCTTCTATCATTTCCTTGTCCATTTTCTCCCCCTGAGATGGGGGTCTGTATACAACCCCTGTGCAGATTGTGGTGCCATTTCCTGTCTCCAGGGTGACCCACAGTGCCTTCTCTCCTTCCTGTTTACCCTTTGGTTCCATTGCTTTGATCTCTTCCCTTACGTAGAGAGCTACTCCTCCTCCTCTTCCACCCTCCCTGTCCCTCCTGTAGATTGTGTACCCTGGTATGTTGACATCCCAGTCATGGTTCTTTGTGTACCATGTTTCTGTAACTGCCACGATATCCAGGCTTCCCTCTTCCATCAAGGCCACTAGTAGAGGGAGCTTGTTACCCAGACTAAGGGTATTGGTACTCATTGCCATTCATTGTTTGATGGCCTTACCCCTTTAAGCCCCATCCCTGTCATTACTGCCTTTGCTGCCATTTACCCCTGCCCTTCTCCCTATCGACTTCTCTATTTTGGTATTTACCTCACTAACTACACTGTTTTGTGTGTGTGTGTGGGGTGGTGGGGCTTGGATTTTCCTGTTCCTTTTCAGTGCCTCCCCTCTTGGCTAGTTCAAATGCTTGCCAATGAAGCATTTAAACCTATCACCTAGGATCCTGGTTTCCCTCCAGGACAGATGCAGACCATTACGCCAGTATGGGCCTGTATCCCTCCAGGTGGACTCCCAGTCCCCAGTGAAGCCAAAACCCTGAGCTCTGTACCAATTTTTCTACCATTGATTGAATCCCGTGGTGTGGAGAACCCTAACCTCACCCATGCCATAGACAGGCAGCACTTCCGAGCAGGTTACCGTGCATACTACTTGTCTAAAGCTCCTCCCCAACTCCACCAACTCCTCATGCACTGCTCTGATCCCATTCCCAGCAAGATAATTTGTTCCTAGGTGGACAATGACATCCAGCTCCTTCCCCCATGCAGCTGCTCCTGTGATCCTGAGAATTCGCTACCTGTCCCTCCAAGCCATGGCGCCAGGCAGGCACCTTACCTCCCTTTCCCCTCCCCTCCCCCAGTTTTACCCCCCCAACAATTGAGTCCCCAACCGGGAGTTGTTTCCTTCCCCTGTGGGGTCCTGTCCCACCCTCAATTTTCCCTTTCCCTTTTTCCTAGCTGGTTGATGCAGGAGGGCTCTCATCCCTATTCCCGCCTTCCCCACCCAGTACTCACCTCCCTTGGACCACTGAGTCTGAAATCCTCCATGGATTGCCCCCTGTGGTGGGGCTGGGAAAGGGGAGGCTGTATTTTCCCCAGCTGGTAGCTTACATTCAGATCTGGTTAGTGGTCCAGGAAATGGTGTGGGATGGATGTGGGCAGGCAGGGCTTCATGAAGCCTGCACTGAATTTTTTTCCATTTTCTCCCTTCGTCCCCTACCACCATGGCACATAAGCATGTGCGCATGGAGGCACATACATGCTATGGAACCTCAGCCCCTCCTTTAGTGTCACTCAAGATGCCAATGCTACCCCCAGATCTCCACCCAGGGCAGCCGAGGACGCAAGTCTCCCCACCTCGGGGAAGAGAACTGTCTGCCAGATGCTCAGTTCTCTCCCCCAGCTGACCCCAATGACCTGAGCTCAGTCATGAATTTGGGTCACTGGCATGGTAAGAGAGCATTCTACACCACTGGGCTGGCCATCCGACAGCCTTTTTCCTTCTATTTTCTGCCCTATGAAGGAAATGATGTCATGAAAACATAGAATTTGATGGCAGATAAGGACTGCTTGGCCAATCCAGTCTGCCCATTCTTCCCTATCTTCACTATTACCACACACCGTACCAATCTACTGCTCTTTTTGCTTCCTTCCCTTCCTTTCCACTATTATTCCTTTGTGCTTATTCCATGTATTCTTGAACCCCACTACTGTTTTCACCCCCACCACCTCTGCTAGAAGTCTGTTCCAGGAATCCACCACTCTTTCTGTGAAGAAGTACTTCCTCACATCTGTCCTGTGTCGCCCCCTCCAGCTTCAGAGCAGTTCCCCTTATTCTTGAGCACCTTTTCTTCTGAACAATACTTCCCTCCTATACCTTATTTACCCCAGGTATTTGAAGGTCTCTATCATACCCCTTCCCCCATTCCAGGGTGTACATATTGAGGTCCTTTAGTCTCTTCTGGTAGGGCTTTTGATGTCGACCCTGCACCATTTTAGTTGCCATCCTCTGGACAGCTTCCACTCTGTCTATGTCCTTCTGGAGATGTGGTCTCCAGAACTGGACACAGTACTCTAGGGTTGGGGTCTTACCAGTGATCTATACAGAGGCAACATCACTACCTTCTTTCTGCTGATGATACCCTTCCCTCTGCACCTTCAGCATCCTACTAGCCCTCCTGACACCTTGTCACACTGTCTGGGCATCTTTAGGTCATCTGATATGATTACCCCCAGGTTTCTTTCCTGCTTGGTGGTCATTAGTACCACTCCACCCATTTTGTGCTCTGACCCTGGGTTTCTGTGCCTAAGTGCATTATTTTGCAGTTTTTTACATTGAAACCCAGCTGCCACACCTTTAACCACTCCTCTAGTTTTAGCAGGACTCTGCTCCTGCCTTCCAGCCCTCGCCCCCTGAGCGTCCTACATTTGCAGATTTTGGTGTCATCCGCGAAGAGGCAGACATTCCCTCCCAGCTCCTCAGCAATGTCTTTAATAAAGACTTTAAAGAGGACTGGTCCCAGCATTGATCCCTGAGGCACTCCACTGGTTACCCTCCCTTCCTCTGAGTGAACTCCATTTACCACCACCCTCTGTCACCTATCCCACAACCAATTTCTTATCCAGCTTACCACCTGTGGAGGACCCACTCTTAAGCTACCCTGCTTGCTTACTAGTCTGCTATGTGGAACAGTGTTGAAAGCCCTATTGAAATCTAGGTAGGCCACATCCGCTGCTCCACCCTGATCTAAATCCTTTGTCACCCAGTCAAAAAAATCTATCGGATTCATTTGACATGAGCTCCCCCTAGTGAACCAGTACTGCCTTGGGTCTTGTAACCCACTGGATTCAAGATATTGCACAATCCTTTCCTTCAGCAGTGATTCCATTAACTTTCCCACCACCAGTGTCAGGCTGACTGGCCTATAATTGCCATAATGTTAATGGCATAATAATAATGATAATTAAGTATATAAAATATTACATTCTTAATTATGAAATTAATTGTCATAATATTAACACATGCACCCCCATGCACAGCACGTTGATATCTGCCAGTGCTCCTGCCCTTGTCTAGTGGTCCCAGGCTTCATTACACCCAGCCGCCACTAGGTGTCAGGCAGATGCTGGGTGCCACAGCCCTCCCACCCTAGAGAAGGAGACCAGTTTTCCTAATTCTCAAGATGTCCATACACAGAGATACTATCACGCAACATAGCAGTATTCACAGCAGATACATGTAACCCCCCCATAAATGGGGGTTCCCGAAAAGTCTTCCCAGAGCTTGCCTGATTGCTCACAGTTTGGATGGTGTTCGGCATTACAGCCTTTAAATGGTGTTGCTTGTGAGTGCTTTTAAAGCCTCCATGTACTGTCTCTTTAAGAGCTGCCTACCTGCATTCAGAATTAGCTAAAATGGGTGGACTGTGTATTTCTATGCCCGAGTCCCGCCCGGGCTGCTGAATAATCACTCCATTTCTGCCATCGCTAAATGTGCAGAGTGAGCCCTGTTGAAAGATATAACTGATTGCTGGTAGATCATTAAAATAATAGTAAAGAAAAAATTACTCGCCTTAGTAATGTTGTCTCTTCTTATGGAGTCTTGCTGTATTCTGACATATGCAGTTAGGTCCTGCCTTCCAACTGCCCCGGAGAACAAAGAGTTAAACTTTCCATGGCCAGCATGGAATGTTCACCTCAAGCTCGGTTGAAGCCCCTGTCTGCTGTTGTTTAAACTGCAACCGTCAGATCTTTTCGAGCAATGCTCACTAGAAGTTCTGTATGGAAACTGTAAAACTCTTACTAGCCAACTGGCAAATATATCTATATAAAAGGGTTTTTGGTTTCAAAAGGAAGACTCAAGTCAGGAAACCAAAAAACAAAACACATCCAAAACACAACCCCTCACCCAAGCCAAAAGAGGGTGAAAAAAGAACACCCCTAGGGTGCCAACCCTGCTCCTGCCCACCCACATCCCAAAATCTAGGTTCTGAGAGGGGAGGTGGGGGGGGGGATCAGAATACAGCAAGACTCCATTAGAAGAAACAACATTACTAAGATGAGTAATTTTTTTCTTCAAACAACATAGAAGTCTTGCTGTATTCCTGACTTATATGAAACTACAAGCAGTACCTCCATGGAGGAGGGACAGAACCTACTTTGGAAACAGGCCGTGAAGTACTGCTGTGCCAAACCGAGCATCACTCCTAGCCTGGATATCCAGAGAGTAATACTTGGTGAAAGTATGGACTGTTTTCCAGGTGGCTGCTTGACAGATTTCTAAGAGAGGAATATCCCTGTCAGCAGCCAGGGAAGCAGCTGTACCTCTAGTGGAATGAGCCCTCAGGTCTGAGGGTGGAGTTCTACCCAGTTTTTCATAGCAGAATTGTATACAAGAAAAAATCCACCTGGCAATAGATCTCTTAGTGGCAGGTTTGCCCTTACCAACTTCTCCATACGTAAGGAACAACTGGAGGGATTCAAACCTGTGACCCTTAGTACGCTCTTTGTAGTAGCTAAGGGCTCTTTTAACATCCAAGCTGTGTAGCCTCCTCTCTCCAGAGGAGGAATGGTCAGTGAAGAAAACAGGGAGAGATATAGACTGGTTGAGGTGGAAATCTGAAACCACTTTAGCTAAGAACTTTCTGTTAGTTCTAAGGACCACTTCATCTTTGTGGAAAGAGATGAAATCAGATTCCACTGACAGGGCTTGCAATTCACTGATACGCCTGGCAGAAGTAATGGCTACCAAAAACACAGTTTTCCAAGTCAAGTACTTAAGCTCTGCTGAGGACAAGGGCTCAAAGGGGGATCTCATAAGCTGTGCAATGCAAACATTAAGGTCCCAAGCAGGAACAGGATCCCTAAAGGGGGGGATTGGTGAGAAGCAATCCCTTTAAAAACTTACAAAATACAGGATGGGATGATAGAGAGGAAGGCTTGCCTACTGACAAGAAAGCAGAAACAGCTGTCAAGTGTACTTTAGGTGTCAGCATGGCTCAGTTAGTAGCACATCCGCCTCTGGACCAGAAGGTCGTGGGTTCTCATCCCACACTGGGATAGACTTGCACCTAAAAATCGCTGGCATCCGAGTGCAGTTTTGGGGGTGCTGTACTGCTGGGGTGTGCTGTCCTTCAGATGAGACATTAAACCGAGGTCCCTTCTGCCCATCTTGGTGTTGTCCTGGTGGGTGTCCAGGTGGAAGTAAAAAGAACCCAGGGTACTCATCGTAAAGAGCAGGGAACATTCCCCGTGTCCTGGCCAACATTCCCCTTCTCATAAACCGGTTCATGCAATTATCCAGGCTGTGTGTGGGTGATGATGTGCGATATGGCTGCCACCACACATTCAGTCACTTCACTACCAGTCTAGCATTGCTTGTAAAGCGCTTTGGGATACTGTGTATGAAAAGCACTATATAAATGCTGATTCTTCTTCTTCTTCTACTTTAAGGGTAGCTGGTCTGAGGCCTAGGCCATTAAGATGGACCATATAGTCCAGAACCGTAGGCAATTCAGCAGAGTCTGGAGAAATATTCTTCTTATAACACCAAATGCTGAATCTTTTCTATTTGGAGTTGTAAGTCTTTCTGGTGGAAGGCTTTTGAGAAGCCTTAAGGATATCCAGAACCCCCTTGGGAAAGATGCAGATCTGCAAACTCTAACTCTTCAAGAGCCATGCATTGAGATTGAGAGACAGATTCGGGTACCAAATCCTCCCCTGAGAGGATGTCAACAGGTTGTAAATCCTGGGAAGAGACAGGGGAAGGTGGACTGCTAGGGACAGCAACAGGGGGTACCAGGGCTGTCTGGCCCAGTCTGGAGCAATCAGAATCACTTTGCAAGGTTGTGACCTTATCTTGATTAACAGTTTGAACAGGAGAGGGAAGGGGGGAAAGCATACAGAAATTTCCCTTTCCAGTTCAGAATCAGAGCATCCAGGGGGACTGAGCCCAAGATTGGGGGTCTGCAACAAAAGAGAGGAAGTTGGTGATTGTCTGGGGCTGCAAAAAGATCTATCTCTGGTGTGCCCCATCTCGAGAAAATCACTTTCAAAACTAGAGGATCTAGGGCCCATTCGTGATGACCCTGGGATATTCTGCTCAGTACATCTGCTAGGAAATTGTCCTTCCCTGGGAGGTGAACTGCTATCAGAGAGGTTTGCAGGGAATAGGCTAGGGACCACAACTTCATTGCTTCTGTGCACAAGGCCATAGACTGAGTGCCTCCTTGCTTGTTGATGTACCACATGGTGGTGGTGTTGTATGTTCTGACCTGAACCACCTTGTTCTGTACAGATTTGGAAAAAGCTTGCAGTGCCAGAAACACTGCTCTGAGTTCCAAGAGATTGATGTGAAGCAGAGATTCCTGAGGTGACCACAGTCCTTGGGTGGTAAGATCCCCCAAATGGGCTCCTCAGCCCAGCAGGGAAGCATCTGTGGTGAGTATCACTGAATGAGACTGAGTGACAAATGGAACCCCTTGTCTCAAATTGTCCTGATCCTGCCACCATTGCAAGGCTTGGATTAAGGTACGAGTCACTGGGACTAGTTTGGTAAGGGAATCCTTTCTTTGGGACCAGAAGGCTCTTAAGTGGAACTGAATGTCCCTCATCTGGAATCTTGCCCCTTGGACCACTGCTGTGGAAGCTGCCATGTGGCCCAGTAGCTGAAGGAAATGCCTTGCTGGTCAAGACACCTGAAGGGTGAATGCAGATGCCAGTTCCATAAGGGTCCTTGCCCTTTCAAGGGGATGGAAGGCTCTTGCCTTTACTGTATCCAGTTCTGCACCTATTAAGGTGAGGAGCTGTACTGGTTCGAGAACTGACTTTGGAAGGTTGAGAAGGAATCCTAAGGAAGTGAGCACTTGCTGGGTCACTTGCAAATGTGACTTGACCTGGTCTGGAGACTGACCTACTATGAACCAGTCATCCAAGTAAGGGAAGATGGAGATCTTTTTTCTTCTTAGGAAAGCAACAACTACTGCCAATCATTTTGTGAAAACCCTTGGGGCTGATGTTAGGCCAAAGGGCATTGCTCTGAATTGATAGTGGCCTGAGGGCAACTCGAACCTGAGGTACCTTCTGTGGGAGCACCTGATGGGAGTGTGAAAGTAGGCATATTTGAGGTCCAGGGAGGCTAGCCAGTCCCCTGGCCTTAGAGGGGGAAGGATAATTCCCAGAGTCACCATTTTGAACTTTGGCTTTAAAAGGTGTTTGTTCAGATATCTTAGGTCCAGGATGGGCCGCCATTCTCCTGACTTTTTTGGGGTTAGGAAGTACCTGGAGTACAATCCTTTGCCCTTGTGTAGGGTGGGAACCCTCTCTATAGCTCTGAGAGCTAGGAGAGAAGAAACCTCTACCTCTAGGGCAAGGGTCTCTGAGAGATTTACAGGTGGAAAGGATCTGGTTCTCATCTTGGGAAATTTTTTGAAGCTGAGAACCAGTCTCTGGCTTACTACTTCCAGGACCCACTTGTCTGATGTAAGAGACTTTCAGTCCTGGACAAAGTAAGCCAGCCTGCCCCCTACTGGTATGGGAGAATCGGCCCGGGCAGACCCATCAGGGCGTCTGCTTGGCAAGGGTTTTAGGCTGAGGGGTGGATGCAGGCCTGCTCATCCCCCGTCTGCCTCTCCCTCTAAAGAACCCCCTCTGTGAAAAAGAAGAGGAGGCCTGAGCTTGGTAAAAAGGCCTTTGGAAAGGCCTGCCCCTGCCCCTGGACTGCTACCTTTGAGGAGTTGCTTGCCTTTCTTTGGCCTGAGCACTCCTGTAAGTGGTCCTGTACTCATCCATCTTTTTCATGTAGTTCTCTGTCTGCTCCCCAAACAGAGAATTACCAATTACAGGAAAATCCATGGCCTTAGTCTGGGTATCCTGTGAGTGGCTAGTACATCTGAGCCAAGCCATCCTCCGAAGAGCCACAGATGTAGCCATGACTCTTGATGAAACATCTTTGGAGTCCACAGCAGCATGAAACTGTACTTTAGATGCTTCAGTCCCATCTGCAGCCACCTGCTCCAGCTCCCTGGCAAGCTGGTCAGGGGCCTGTTTAGCCAGAGCCAGCACAGTGTCCCACCTGGACTTCTGGTATCTAGCTGTATAGGCCATATAGTTAGCCTGCCTAAGTCCTAAAGATGCTGCCATGTATTGCTTCTTTGCCATGGCATCAATCTTCCTGGAGTCCTTGTCTGGGGGGTGTGATGCCAAGGGAATATTTGGCTTATCACAGGCAGCAGCCTGCACTACCCAAACATGGCTGCATTGCTGGAAAAGGAACTCCGTGTCTGAGCCTGAGAGAGTGTACCTCTTGTCCATTCGTCTGTCCACAGGAGGTATAAAATTCGGAGACTTAAGAATTTTATGTGTCTGTTTCCCAAAAGATTTGTGATGGAGAATAGACAGTGTCCTGGACTCTGGGATGTCCATCATCTCAACATAATCAGGCTCCTCCTGATCCTCTACTGCTTCCTCCACAGGAAACTGGAGGGTCTCAGCCACTTTTTTGTAAAACATATAGTGAGAAGGGGACTCAGAAAGCCTAGGAGGAGAAACATCTGAAGGTCTGTCTGAGGAGATGTCCGGATCAGTAGGCACATCCAGACTTTCATAATCACCATAATCATCCTCATACTCTCCCTCCTCCTCCTCCAGTTCATAAAATTCTTCCAAAGTATAATCTGGAGCTGGGGGAACTGACCGAACCAAGCCCCTGCCAGATGGTGCCGGCTCGGTTGGAACCGAACTAAGCGATTGCACTATCCTTATCGCCTTGGCTATCTCATCGGCGGTCGGAGTGTGAATTTCTGGGTCCGAACTGGACGATTTATCTTTTCTCTTTCTTTTCACCGGAACCGACTCCTCAGAATCAGCTCTCCTTTTGCCCGAAGAAGTATCGCCCTGGTCAGAGGGCACTCCTTCTGGTTCGGTCGGAACTGAACCGGGCTGGCCATCTGGGTCAGCGGACTTCTCGGCCTCCCTTTCCCTCAGTCTACCTAATCTCTTTTCCAGGGTAGATTTGGGGAAATTCTTGCAAATTTGGCAGTCTGAATCGAGATGATCAAACCCCAGACAATAAACACAGGTGGTGTGGGGATCAGCCTTGGCAAAGACTTCCCCACACACACTGCAGTGTTGAAACCCAGTGGGCCCGTTTTTTTTCTTGGGTTTCTCAGACATGGCCAGTTCTATCCAAAACGTACCCTTTTTTCAGCAATCTGCCAGGCAAGACTCCCCTATCGGTTCCTGACCATGTCACGGGTCTTGGAAAAAAACTTAATAAAATCTGTTTTTTTAGAACCGATACGGACCGGTTACCACACTCTAAATCAAGCACAAGCTTTTTTTTTATCTCAAACTGATCGGTTCAGCCGAACCGATCCACAGTTTACAAGTTCCACACAGAAACAAAACAAAAAACCTATCTAGTACTCACAGTTCCACAGACAGAGACTTGAACTGACTAAGCGGTAACAGCAATTCGGTAGAAACCGACCGAAAAACCGACACTTCAACCGACTTTTTGAACCGAGCAGCAGGAGAAATCTCCGGAGCGACTGTTCAGTGAGGCGGAGTAAAGAATCTGACGGTTGCAGTTTAAACAACACCAGACAGGGGCTTCAACCGAGCTCGTGGTGAACATTCCATGCTGGCCATGGAAAGTTTAACTCTTTGTTCCCTGGGGCAGTTGAAAGGTAGGACCTAACTGCATATGTCAGAATACAGCAAGACTTCATGTTGTTTGAAAATGTAGTTTGTTCTAACCTGCTTTTCTTGCAGCAAGGACTGTTCAGTGTTGCTCCACCATTTTGGTCCTGGACTGCCGAATGGGACCACTCAGTACTTGGGACTCTCAAATGGAGCCTGCTGAGATGGGGCTGTGTGGAGTGAGACTCTGGGAATTGTAGTTTTTGGACTGTTGGCGCCTTTTTGCACATGTAGAGGGAGCCTGTTGTGATTGACACCTGAACTGACCAACTGAACCTTTTGGTTCTAAGTGAAAGCCCCTGGGCTGTCTGCTGGCAAGCCAGATTTGAGTTGGAAGCTGAGAGAGAAGGAGCTCATCTAGTTCGAGCGGTCGTGTTGTGTAGTAGTTCGCGCAGGAGAACCGTGGAAGGCCTGAATTCCAGCCTGTTTGCCTGTTTTACTGCCTGAGAAGAGAAAGAGAGAGAGAGAGAGAGAGAGTTGTTCAGACTGAATCCGATCTGTTTGCTGTGAAGCAAACTACTGATTTGGGACCAGGCTTAACCTGTAGAAGACCGATGATTTTGCTGAATGTGATTGTCCTGTCAGGATTTTCAGTTACTTCTGAGTTCCCAGTGTGTGTGCAGAGACTTGCGATCGTAACTGGGGAGCATTTGGTCTGGTACAGGTAGAATTTGGTATATAAATGTACTGTAAACTGAAAGGGAAGTGCGATTTAGTCTGGCTACGTGCTGCTGGCTTGTACATATGAATGTGCTATGTGCTTATTGGGGATCGCGGTCTAATTCCCCTCTTGCTGTGAACTGTGTGCTAGTTGCTGGAAGCTGTTTCCCAGCAAATATCGGACTGAATCCGTGCTGTCTGATGTAGATAGGCCCTGCCACGAGGGCCTTGACTCCCTACCCTGCTGCACAGAAAAGATCCATCGATGAGGGACCAGCCAGAGGACCAGTCCCTTGCGCCTTGCCTGAATAAGAACAGGCCAAAGGAACTCATGTGGGCCCTGCTCCCTCTGGCAATACAGAACGTCCATCCATCAGCCCTCTTGTGTTTAGCCTGGGTACCATGAGTAATTATCACAGTAGCTCCCTGCAACTTTTCTTAAATCAAAGTGTTATCTGATTGTCTTGTGTTTTCCTTTTCACGAACTGAGCCCTCCGGCTCCGGATTTACAAATTGTGTGTGTGCATGTTCTTTTTCCACCACAGGGCCCCACCTAGCTGCGATGCCAGCCTACCCCGGGCAACAATCCTGGCTAGCCCATCTGCCTTTTACCTGGGTACCCAGTGGGTGTGTGACAGTGTGGGGGAATTTTGTACTGCATGCATAACAGTGTGATTATTATAGAGTAAGCTAATTAACCTGATTGCCCCATCCTTGTTAAAATCCCCCTGAATAAATCAGATCTTACTGTTTCTGCATTTAAACTGACTGTGGTTTCCGTTTGTATTGGGAGTACTGTACTGTTGTCATTTGTGCTGCCTAATGTGGTCTTTATGGTCAAACTGGAGAAATCGACCCTGGTGATAATTGTCAATTGTGAAGATACTCATTGTGTACTATGTGGGCCAGTAGTGGGAACTGAGGGGGGGTCACAGTGTCCTAGAGGGCTGTGACCTGGTTAGACTGACCACAACGAGCTCTGACCTTTGGGTGGAGGCACCCGTCACCGAACCTGGGCCCCTTACCCTGTTACTAGCCAACCAGACAGGGGTAGTAGCCCAAGGGATAGCGCCACCTAGGGGTTACATGCAAACTCAGCATTTGCTGTATATTCTGCAATTAAGGACACAGAAGCTCAACCTTTGCTCATCCAGATATAACCCCCCCGTTCCAGGGGCTCACTTGTTGCCCCCTTTGGGGGGCTGTTGTTTTCATTTCCTTCCCCTGGCATTTCCCCATTTTGTTCCGGCTCCTCTTGTGTCCCTGGTAGTCCTGAATCCTCCACCGGCACCCACATAGTTTTTTTTTGAAGCGGGACCAGAGGAGTTGGTTCGCGCAGTCGCTGCCCAGTTTTGCACTCTGGTGCAGGGTCGGCGATTTGCGAATGTGCAGAAGTGCATCCTGATTTCGACCGTTCAGTGGCCGTTTCATTGCCTCTCCATTGGTCCCAGTGCCATGGTAAAACACAAGAGGGACTGGAGACCTTCCATGTTCCAGAGAGGTAACAGGGAAGTGGCAGAAGTGTTTTCTCGTGAGCTCCAATCACGCTGCAGCATTCGGAAGCCGCCTCATGTATATTAATGAGGTGGCTCTGAATTTTCATGAGTGAAAGCCTATCGCTAGTGGGTTGTAAGAACAGCACTAGTGACCAGCAGACAGTAAAAGAAAATTGTTTAAAAAGGGCATTGCTAGACAGAGGAAAGGGACAGCTACCAGACCATGGGGAAACTAAAAACAAAATATGTTTACACTGGCTGTAAGGGGGATGAAAATATGGGAGCATTATATGGATTGTAATGGGGCTTTATGTGTGCTGCCTAGGAGCAATGCAAAACGGCAGCAGTGACTGAGAACGGGCTAATTAAAATTGATACATGGTATGGTCACTTTACAGGGCATTGGGGCTCCCATGAATCTTTGGGGTAATAAATTAATAAAAGCTTACTGTTTGGCTGCAGGGACATTGTAAAGGTAATGCATTATATGGACAGCAGTGGAATGTTTGCTGTAGCAGCAATGTGACTACAATTCAACCAAATGAAGGGCCAGAATTCACCAGGAGGACTATGTGAAAAGACTCTTGTGGGGGATACTGGGAAAGTTTAGGCACCTTTCTGCACCAATAAGGCATCAAGAGAGCCTCATACATAATAATTTTCTGAAAGGACAGTGGCTCCAGCCAATGGGGAGCTGCCAGAAAACTCCCAAAAGTGAAGAACTTTTGATTCTTAGTTCAGTTTGGTGGGAGCCCCTCCACAGGGAAGGGGCTCCAGCCCCTAGTGACAGAGTGGCACTGCAAGGCTGGGAGAGGGGCTACCTGGGGCTGCCAACAATCTGTCCCCCTGGATTGGTTGTTGCTTTTTCCCATCTGGAGAGGAAAGAGAAGAACTGTGCAGGCAGCTCTGCAGAGAAGGAGAGCTGCAGGATCCTGGTACTGTGGTAGGAAACTGCACCACAGCGGTGAAGATATTGAGAAAATGATGTTAGGGAATGGAAAAATGATTAGAGAAATGGACTGTTCCTAAAGAGGAGAGAGAGCCTTGTGAAAGATTGTGAAAGGAAACAAGGTCCTCTCTGAACCTGCAAGACAAAGCGTCTTCAGAGAGAATGGGGAAAGATACAAGGTCTGAGAACTGTTTGTAGCATTAGGAAATGCTACTGGAAACTGGAGTGGAGTCAAGTTTCTGGAAAGTTGGAGAGAGAGCCTCTTCTGTAATTGTTCTGCACTTGCACGGTGAGAAAAATAGACTTTCTGTGATGTATTGCTGAGGAAAAAGTTGCTGAAATTGTGTGCGAGTTGGAGCAACAGTGGCCGCTGTGATAAAGATGAGAGACTGTGAAAGCAGAAGGACGAGCAGGTGCTTTCTGGGCAGGTACCTGCTGTCTACTCCTGAAATACAGCTGAGAAAAGGGACTGTTGTATGAAGCTGGAGTTTCAGACTCTAGTTGCTGCCAGAGCCTGAATGTCAGAAAAGAAACAGAGATTGCTTTGGCTACACACCGTAGCTGGTTACTGAGAGAAAAGAAAGATGATCTGAAGGTTCCATCCTAACGCAGTACCAGGTGGGGAACTCGCTAACCCCCATCAAGTGGGGTCTGCTGGTTGCAGAGGATCATGGGTTTATTCCCGAGTGCTAGGGCACTCTGACCTGTGAAGGAGCCAGACCATGGGGCCACTCCTAGGTCTGGGTCCCTTGTGGCTGGTGGGCCTTGCACATGGGCTCTACACCAGGTCTCAACAGGCCAAAGGGCTCAAGCTGTGAGACCTTCAATTAGGTGACGATCCAAGTTGTAGAATTCTTGCCCCTTCAAGTTTGCTTAAGCTTCAAGCCTGGTTCTGTGCCTGCTGATCAATCCACCCCAGGACTTCAGTCATCTGTGCCACCAAAGGACTGATTCTGCAGAATCGTGAGTAAAGGCAGAAACTGTCCTGCACCTGGGGTATGTACATGGTTGCTTTAATTTGGTGCCCAAGAGCATGGGGAAAGTTAAAAAGATCAAGAGGAAGAAGTTGTTTGATTCTAGCAAGTGCGCCAATGCTGGCCGACCAGCTGCAGCTCAGGCCTGTGTAACCACCCAGTCCCCTGGGGGTTACAAGAATACCACCAGTGCCAGTGCTAGGTAGGGACAGGCAGCTGGTGACTAGCCAGTTAAATGGTTTGTTCACCTTCTCACTCTGTTTACCTAGCTTCAGCTGAGAGGAGAGAGATGATGTCATTTTAGAATTCTCGCAGCAGCATGAGCCACAGCTGGCTGGAGTGTGGGGATGGAATGTTAGAATAGAGTCAATTAGAGCTGAGAGTTTGAAGTGAGAGGAGGGGCAGAGCAGTTCTCTGTCTGTGGGCTCCATCCTAGTGGGCCCTGATTTTCTCTCCCTAGTCTGGTCTTATTCCAGCCTGCCATTTGAAGTAGTAGAGACTGTTTTATTACAGGATTCTTGCTGTCCTCCCAAGGGAGAGAGGGAAAAATGGCTGGTAATTGTGGGGGATAATCTCTGAGGCACTCCCCATTCATGATATCATGGGTTATGTACACCTGATAGGTTGCTTGATGCACATGTGACTTGAAGAAAGTTCACCCCCCACCTGAGAGGTGGGGTCTCCTCTCCTAAAGTCAGTTCTTATGTGCATCAAAAACAGGTTGCAGCACACCCTATAGCTCCAGTGTGTTTCTTGTAAAGAACAAATATTTATTATAAAGAACAACTTCATTACTAAGGTAAGAAGCCACCTGGCTAAGCCATTTATTAATATCCTACAACAAAGATCAAACAACACCACAAGAGTATGTTTCTGCAGATATGCAACTGTTTAAAATTGCAAAACTGGCAGTCTTAGAAATGTTAGCACTGCGGCTTCTACTAGCGTTGGTTGTCTAGGAAAATGTTAGCTGAGAAATTGCCAGCACAGTATTCAAATTATGAACATTATCGCATTGTGCAACTATAGAGATTATTAGTTACCTGAACACCCCTGCTAGCACTGCCAGAAACTAAAATAATATCTGACCCACATAATTGAAAACAGAATCTATGCAGTGGTTTACATGAGGTGATATAATAAATAATCAACCTGGATCCTGAGTTGTATTAATCACCAACAAGATTCTGGTGACCCTGCTAGCCCCACTAACTTGTAAAAAGGGTACTCTCAAACTCACCCAGAAAAGCTTCCTTGCACTGGAAAATGTTTAAAATGCCTGAGCTGGATACAGACATTACTGGAGTTCAGTGGCACTAAATCAAAGCACCCGCAACCACCTTGTGCTATTTTCTACACAAAAACAGTCCCACAGAGAAAAGGAAGTTCTATGGACCAAAATAGAGCCATCCAAATGTTTCTTTATGGCCCCAGTTTCTCAAACAATTCCTTTCAGCATGACCATCCCCCCTACTTCTTTCCAGTTTACAAATCTCCTGCTACATGAGAGCTGCAAGCTGAGTGGCTCTCAGCTCTCGCGAGATTTCGGCCATCATCTTAGATGAGGATAAACAAACTAGATTTGACTAAATCCAACATATCTTGCAGTGGAGAATGAAGCTAGCAATTGCTACAGCTTCTCAAGGCAAAGTCCCCTAACTTACTGACCATGAGAGAGAACTGAAAAAACATGTTTTACATAACAAAAAATACTTCTGCCCCATACTGTATCATAGTACAATAGCAGTCAGCAATGCAGATATCCCTCACTCAGTTTACCACAGCCAAGGCAAGTTTTAGCTAAAGCAGCCTGCCCCTTCCCCAAAGGCACATGCCTACTTTATCCCAGAGATAACCAAGGCATACAAAAAGGGCCAAAAATGATACACAGCACTGTTCTATATTGGGTGAACATACAAGGAGGTTTGATTAAAATAACTATTTCAAAAATAGTGAACTTTAATAGTCATTTCTTTCACTAATAGTCAGTTGCTTTTTCTCTCTCTTAAAGGCACAATCACATATTAATTAAGGAGCTGCTACTATGTACTGTATGTGACAAAAGTAATACATACCAATGTGAACGCATGACTTGGTCCTATTAATTTAATAAAAAAGGGCAGGAACAAGATAATTTATCACATTTTTGAAATTTAAGGGACACTAAATTTAAAGGATGCTAAAATACTAACTAATGTGCCACAGTTCACCATTACAAGCATAATAGCACCTGACGTGCTCACTCAAGACATCACTACACAGTCTCTGAAGCAATTTATCAGTCCCCCTGTGTCTCACCTCAAAATGACATGTTCTCTAGACCTTTTTATGACACATTATGTCTTTTAAACTTACCACCTTCTTCTATCAAAAGGCAGAGGAAACTCCTCTATCATCTACCTGACCAAAACACCATAAACAAGTAGGTTTCAAGAGGAGGAGGAGCACTGAGAAACTAACCTAACATGCCTATCCAGATCAGCAGCCGCAAGAAAGAATATTGTGAGACTTGCTGCTGTGATCTCGGAAAAGCTCCCCACTCACCCCTTACCCATGCAGGATTAAGGGTGTAGTTGGGTGCCAGACAGGCGAGTGACTGAGAGTCACTGCTGCCATCTTGCAGAGAGCATAACTACACTCATAAATGTTCAACCAGCACAGAGCACATTTGTTAAAAGCACCAACCGATCTGCAACAGCAGACCACAATGTGAATAATTAAATGTAAGGGCAATGATTTGCAAATCAATTAACAATGGGGAAAATACATTGGGGGCAGCATCATTACCACAGCTGTGGGCAAGGCAGCATAACACTGAGCCCCTCACTCACTCTAGTCACATTTCAAGGGACAGTGCACACTTTAATGCACAGGCTCAACAACAGCCTGCACAGTGCAGAACATTATTGATTACTGTACAGGGGAATAATAAAATAAAAAAAAAAACCCTCTCATGGTACCTTGGGGCCAAAACAAAGAGCCACATCTGAACCGAGGTTGCAGCATACCCTACATCTCCAGCATATTTAACCAAATCTAGAGGCAAAGGTAACACTCATAATATTTCAGTATAAGCCATACATATTGACAATTGTCACTAAATACAGGATGCTATCAAGATCCAGCATTCTGGTTATTAGTTTGTGCTTATACCACTAGAATATACCAGGCAAAAAGTACAGAAAACTAATGCATGATGTATAGCTTCTGAATATATCACAGCATCGGTTTACAAGGCTTTTAAGTAGAACAGTGCAAGTTACAAGTAAGGAGACTGACCACGTGGAAGCCCCTGCTAGCGGTTCCAGGAGCAAACCACCATAAAGTTTACACTGGGCCTTATAATGTAAGGAAAATGACTACCTGGATACACCTGCTAGTGGTTCCAGGAGCAAGCATCCATAAAGTATCCACTGGACCTTATAACGTAAAGAGATTTGACTACCTGGATACCCCTACTAGTGGTTCCAGGAGCAAACTTTCATAAAGTATTCACTAGGCCTTATAATGTAAGGGGATTTGGCACCCTGGATACCCCTGTTAGCGGTTCAGGTGCAAACGTCCATAAAGTATCCATTGGGCCTTATAAGGTAAGGAGATTTGACACCCTGGATACCCCTGCTAGCGGTTCCAGGTGCAAACGTCCATAAAGTATCCACTGGGCCTTATAATGTAAGGAGATTGACTAACTGGATACTCCTGCTAGTGGTTACAGGAGCAAACGCTTCCAAAAAAAAAAGGCTCATCAAATGACCTGTACAAGGAGAACAAGGCAAATTTCAGCCTGGTACCCCTTAGAGCAGTGTCTCAGTGCAGGACAGTGGCCCTACTTCCATTTCAGGGATCTCAGTCTCTGTGGCATGTTACCATTCAAACGGCATCTAGCTCCATGGTGGAACCTGACTGAAACGTGGCTTTCTGTGACCTCAACACTACTGGTGTACCCCATACAGGGTATTTAAGGCTGTGGACCAACACAGAGCCAACCAAAATGTTTTTTTATGGCCTCCATGTCCGTAGAAATGTCCAAATGACTTGCTCCTCTTCCCCTCATCTCTTCCAGTCTCAGATCTCGCTCAACGTGGGAGCAGCCCTTTGACTGACTCTCAACACTCTTGAGACCTCAGCTGCCATCTTTCTGAGGGGCAAAACAGTGGGATCTTGCCATCACGGAGATCCTGCAATAACTACCGCCTATGCCCCCAGCACACTGAAATACAGCAACATTTCAACTCCACCAAGCACAAGCAGGAGTCAAACAGACTGTTCGGTTAAGGTCTAGAAAGATATCTCAAGGGAAAAGAGGATAAGATACCAAAGACCAGTCAAACAGACCCACTTATCTGCCGGCTAGACAAACATACTGTTCTCAGTCCTTTTGAGACAAGACAGGGGCAATTACAACTACAGGCTACACTACTACAGGCAGCCATACCCGCAAAAAAAAAAAATTGCATCACATATCGAGCTAGAAGGGTTCCCAATCAAGGTAGAGGAAATTACTCCCCCTGCAGAATCTAGTTGAAACAACAACTACTACTGCTACAAGCAATACCAAAACATTCCAGTTGGTGACCAACTACTACTCTTCATGCAAGCATGGGAGCAAACCACACAAGACAGGTGGGTCCTACAAGTAATAAGACTAGGACATGTGATACAACTTTCTCGCATACCAACAAAGAACATTCTAGTCCTATTTCCTGTACCGAAAAACACGTTACCCTGACACAAGTCCAAACAGTACCAGCAGACTTACTGCTCAACAAAACCATAGACAGGGTAACACATTACAAAACAGGGAAAAGGAGGATCCTCCATATTTGACAAGGTACCCAAAAAGGAACCAGAGGGCTACGCCCAGTTCTGGACCTTAACAATTCTGTACAATTCAAACCCTAGAAATGGAAACAAACAGGCCCACCCTCATGGTTATAAGCTTAGGAGATTACCTAACTTCACTACATTTGTAGGTCACATACAGTACATCACACTACAAATTCCATTGATTTCACATATTGGGAAAGCAATACCAATACAAGTGTTACCATTCAACCTACCATCAACCCCACGTGTGTTCATGATGGTAAAAGAGTTAAGGGCATACAAGTAATACCCTATTGAATGACTGGCTGATCAAGACCAGAACAGTACAACAGTCCTTTCGAGAACAAACACAGTAGTACACTGCCTACAAAATCGCAGCTGTGTAATAACCTATCAGAAAGCTACCCATCATCCCCAGCCAGTCTATAGATAGTCTAGGCTCACTGATCGACACAAATCCAGGTCTCGGCAACCCATTAAATGCCCAAGTCCACTCAATTATTGCACAGACTACACAATTACAGAAACACAGAAATCCAGAACTTCAAGCAGTTTCACAAGTACTAGGAGTAATGTCATCATTGATAGACATAGTGCCATGTGCCAAGTACAACATGAGACCTCTAGTACCATTCTTGAGCAAACAGGGCCCAGTGCATGACACAGGCTTGGCACAGACATTAACACTTTCCCCTCCCTGATGGCACTAGCATCTGCCAGAGGTGGAGGAAAACTACAGGCACACTCATGCAGTCCCATGCAGACTGTGTAGCCTAGTGGTTAAAGCACCAAGCTGTAAACTGAAATTCCCTTTACCTTTCCTAACATTCTACACTGACAGAATATCCCTTACACCTATAATGTCATTCTGACTAATAGTATCATTGACAGTCCACATCAACCAAACTATAGAAATATCTGCAGAACCTCCTCAGTGAGAAATACAAAACAACCCTCATCTTAAAATATGGGGTATGAAAAGGATACTTAGCAATTCCTATCAAGGGCAGTGGAAATATACAAAACAGACTGTTTGTAATGCTGCATGGAAAAGGAAAACCAGCTTCAAAATCTTTGATTGCCATGTACCTTAAAACAGCAATCACGGAACCATAGAAAGTGAATAACTCGACTGCACCAAGAGATCTGAAGGCTCACTCTACCAGAGCAATCGCAACTTCCTGGGCAGAGAAAAATGGGAATACTGCAGAGGAAATCTTTAGCAGCATGTAAGGACTAGGTACAAGACAACACGTCTGACCTACCCTAGCAGAGGATTACTGCTTTTTAATGACTCATGATGTTACGAATGGGCAGTGCCTCAGAGATTATCCCCCACAATGGTGGTTTACTCACCTAGTAAAGGTGATTGTGGGGGAATACATCTCTGAGGCACTCCACATCCCGCCAACAGACGTGTGAAAGACCCAACAAGTTTTCATACATTGTATGAATGTATGATGCTCGCTATTACAAATTAGCAGGTTTGGACATCACTGACGTCTATATATATAGTGTAATAACAAAATAAAGTTACACAACAATTCTCTACTGATAAGAGGTCACTACATATCTACACTCATTAACAGCAAAAGGTATTAACAGATTATTGTTACAGATACAGCTTTAGAATACATTGAACTGACCTTAAGAGAGCAGACCCCCCCCCCAGGTGGGGGATGGACTTTCTTCAAGTCACATGTGCATCAAGCAAGTTATCAGGTGTACACAACCCATGATGTCATGAATGGAGAGTGCCTCAGAGATGTATTCCCCCACAATCACCTTTACAAGGTGAGTAAACTACCATTCATGTGGATTGCAAAACTATTCTATGTGCAGTCCTGGATGTTTTCTAGCTGCCTGAAAGGTTTCAGGTTTTCAGGTCATGAAGGTTTTCTACAGTTTCTCCTCCTGAGTAGGAAGCCTAAACATTTCAGTGGGTCCTGTGTCTAAACCAAGACACATCTTCAAAGCTGTGAGTACACAATGTACAGTCTGTTATTATGCCAAGTTGTCTTAGAAGTGCAAAGTCCAGTGCAAGGGACTAGATCAGATTTTCCAGGACAAAGTTATGTTTTATAGTACAAGGTTAATGTCTGGGGATGCAGGCCAACTTTCAAGTGTAAATGCTAACCAGTGTTTATCAACAAAGTGGCTTCTCAGGAAAGGATGGAAAGGTAGGAGTTGCGAGCAGAGAGTGGGAGACACCCCAGTTTTTGAAAACAATCCAGAAACTGACAGGATTCGATTAGCACAGAGTAAAGTCTGGAAAATGCTTTAAAAATCTAAAGTACAAGTCTGGAAAACATGGTAACAGTCTAAGGTATAAGTCTACTTCAGTTTAAATGTGGCTGTGTGACACAAAAGTGCTCAAGCAGAGGGAATGTGAAGTTTTTTTCAGTCAGAGCAAGGTTCAGCTGCCCTAAGCAGAGGAAATACAAATGTTGGTGCAATGTCTCACAAATACGATGTCCCACATCTGTGGTAGTATAGAGGTCATGGAAAAAGTAAATGTCCTGACAAGCATGTTGTTCTGCCATGCATGTAATTCTGTCATGCAGGTTATTCCTGTTTAAATTCAGTGTCCAGCTGTAACAGGCCTGTGGGGGCCATCCAAATGTCTGTGGTCAGGACTATTCATAACTCAGATGATTTGTAAAACCAAAAACCCCTTTGGAAATAATAGACTAAAGAAAAAAACTGAGTTTGAAAACAGAAAGACTTGTAAATGATTTGCAGGCCCCTTTGAGTAGCTTCTGGGCAGGGGTGCACTGGGGATTGTGTGTCGCTGTATATTCTGCAACAGTATTTATAAGTTCATGTAAGTTCTCTAATATTTTTTAGCCATTTTACTTAGTTTGTTCTCACCCTCATCAATGTTTTTTGTCGATGCTGCTAAGCTGCACCACAAAGCTCTCGATGGTGTCCATAAGAGCTTGATAAGAGTGGTTTACCTACTTCATTGCCATAACTACCATAAACATGTTCAGCAATTTGGTTTGGGACTTAACTGCATGTTTCTGGTAGTTTTGCATTCCCAGAAGACAGGGGAACAGTTTCTGCCCAAACATTGGTGATTCAACAACTCAGCCTACTCCTGGTGCAGGGTTGACCGCAGTGAAACTGTCAAAAGGTGTAAAAACTAGTGAGTCAGAAGTGGGAGAGGAGTCCAAAGAGTTTTTTTTTCTCATTTTTTTGTAGGATTCGAGGCCTCCTTATGGCTCTCCTTGGCAATCTTTTTCTTATACTTATAATATTGCTACCTTGTCCATAATTAGACTTTAATACACTGCAATGCTATGCATGCCATAATATCCAACAGGGTGGGTGGTATTGGGCAATACCAGACCACCCAGGGGGGTAATGAGGTCCGACGCCACAGGCAGAGGGCCTTATAGCCCCTGAAAGGTCCGGTATTGCCCATACCACCCACCCTGGAGGGTATTATTGTGCTTAGAAAATGGAGTATAAGTGAAATGTTCAAATAAATACATAAAAATAAAAATACATGTAAAACATAATTATACAATGGCAAGAAAAAATGCTGACCTTTGATTGGTCAGTCTGGGACTGGACCCGTGATGTTATCCCAGCACAACATCATGGGTCTAGTCCCAGCACACAAAAAGACCGCATTAACTAAAAATCACTGCACGCACCACGCTTCACTCACTCTGCAGCCGCCAGCCACCTTCAATGTCCCGAAACCCCCCAGCACAAACAAAAACCAACAACAACCTTCTCCTATCCAAAAAAAGAAACATGCAACTAAAACCGCAAGTACCATTGGGTTCACACCGAGTGAGATGAAAGAGCAAGCAAGTCTTTACACAGACCATGTTGCTGTTAGCCTCACTTGCTCACTTTTTTTTTCTATTTATTTTTTTTTAGATGGGCTGTAAACACACTTTAGAAATATTCTCCTTCCTCCTTTCCTCTGGTTTTGGACATCCACACAGCACCGTCAGTACAGGGGTGGGGGTGGGGGAACAGTCCTGATACTCCAGCAGAAGAACTGTGATAAAAAACACAGTCACAGAAAAACAGTCGAAAACGATGAAAAAACAGCGACCAAAGACAACATAAATACTGAGGCAATAGGTAATATTAACAAAGAGTGGCACCACTGACAAAGGTTGAAATGTTGCTATGGGGACTGCACAGCTACTCATAAAACACATTAGCTCCACCTGCTGGCTAAATTGGCACTACTTTTGCTTGAAGTAACCCTACCCATTCAGAAAATGACAGAAAAATCTACTTTAAATGTAGTTTTTCATCATTTTTTTGTTTGTTTTACAAACAAGACATTGTATAATAGCAGTAATGCACTCCAGGGTGTGTGTTGTGCTGGGATAACGTCACTTCTGGGATGATTAGTCGCTTTTCGGCTGACCTTGTGCTAATCACTCAGAGTGATGTTATCCCAACACAACACACACCCTGTCGTGCATTATTGCTTAAATAAAAACACTTAAAATTAGGCTTTTCTGGTAAAGTAGTCCCTGCATAGTCACCACTGGAGGGCGCAGCTATGTTTTTTGTAAAGTTTGTTTTGTATTAGCATGTCCTGTACCTGATTTTTGCTTGCTGTTTTGCCCCCCCCACACATGCATATGCAATACAGTGGATTGATTTTAGGAGTGGTGATTTGGAGCAGGGGAAAGCAGCCTAGTGAGCTTCATTGATTTGAATACAGGTATTGGTTTTAATTGTGATGTGATTCTC
The DNA here is from genome assembly GCA_016271365.2 of Neoceratodus forsteri. Classification (NCBI taxonomy): domain Eukaryota; kingdom Metazoa; phylum Chordata; order Ceratodontiformes; family Ceratodontidae; genus Neoceratodus; species Neoceratodus forsteri. The sequence goes on along the minus strand of CM028129.1, from coordinate 1,116,867,337 downwards.
TCACACCCGTTTCAAAGCCTGGTGTTTTATGAGATGGAGTGCGGTAGTTTGCTGTTCAGGAAACTTATATTGTTGAAAAAAATATCTGTTGTTTCTGAAGTTTTCTTTTTGGGTTTATTTCTGTGCAGTGCTGATGAACAGGGAAATAGTGCGAGGTCACGCTACCGCACTGCTATGAGGAACCGCTGCTTTTGTCTTACGTTTCTAACAATTGAATTTGGTACCACAAGCCAGGCTGGATTTTGAGGACGGGGTTATGTTTTGAAATTTAAGGAATTGCTGTGGGGTTGTGGGCAGGGTTTACATGCGGTTGGGGTGGGGGTGAGCAACTGTTGTTTTGCTTTTTCATTAACACTAAATGCTGAATATTCTTATTCACACAAAAGAGCCGAGCAAATATGGCAAAGTGGCACAGGTTGTGACAGTATGGGGGGGACCCTACCTCTCGCTAAGTGAGAGAAAAAAATGGCGACTATTTAAAACAGAAAATTCCATGGGCACACTGTTATTGGTGATCAGGTTGGTTAATGTTTAAGCAATAATACACAACAGGGTGTGGTATAACATGAGATATCGTCACGCCTCGGGTGCATTGTGAGGTACAGGGCCAGAGGCTGATTGTCTCATGCACCCGAGAAGTGATGATATTCCATGATATACCACATCCTGGAGTGTATTATTGCTATTATAAATTGGCCCTAAAGTGTCAGTAAACGGCTGATCTTGGTGATCAGTTCTGGACTGTGATGATATTGTAAGATATCGTCACGGTTCAAAGTCTGCATCAGCCAATCAGCTTCCAGGATTTCTCCTCTTCATTTTATAACGGCACTTTTAATACCCAGGCTCTGTTGTGACAGACGCCCACCTTGCCAGAGCTATCAGCTAATCAGAGGCCGAAGATTTTGTAGCCTATTTTCTAATACTCGGCAAAAGTCATACAGCCCCCTAATTATCTTCATAGTTCTATGCTGTATGCTCTCCTACTCCATTATGTCTTGTCTGCAATGCAGTGCCCAGAACTTTGCACAATACTTCAAGTGGGAGTCTACCACATGCCTTGTATAGTGGCATTACACTTCCTTTTTTCTACCACTTGTCTCTCTTTTAATGAAACCTAGCATTCTTTTGGTCTGGCAGTTTCAAAGAAGAGTGCATAATAACCCTCAAGAGTCCCAAAAGGAAGAAACACATGCCTGCAGTCTGTTGCTCTTGGCCGTAGCAGAAACCGATGTAAAAGCCTGTATGGAAGTTGACTGTTGTTTTGGGGAAACATAGAACCATATGTAACTCCTAGATGGCGCTACCCCAAGGGCTACTACCCCTGCCTGCGTGGCTAGCAGCAGGTTGAGGGGCCTAGGTTCGGTGATAGGTGCCTCCACCCAAAGGTCAGGGTTGGTTGTGGCTAGTCTAACCAGGTCACAGCCCTCTGGGACACTGTGACCCACCCTTGTCTCCCACTAGTGGCCCACACAGTTCACAAGGTAACCTTCCCAATACCCCAGATATGCAAAGCATATGTACATAAACCTGGCACTTACCCCCAGAACTGGTTCCTTTGGCACAGCTCTAGGGACCCCCTGTAAAATAAGGTTATGCAAGGCACACAGCTAAATGCAATACTTTCAACATATACACCACAATCAGTGCAGATTTCCAAGAAAAAGAAGATCTGATATATTCAGGGGCTGCAACAAGGAGGGGGAGTAATCAGGTTAATTAGCTTTAACACATTAATAATCACACTACTGTGCATGCACTTAAAGTCCCACTCAGTCACACTCTTTGGGGACCCAGGATGGAGGGAAAGGCTAGCCAGGACCGATGCCTGTGGTAGGCCGGTGGTGCAGCTGGTTGGGGCCCTGTGATGGAAAAAGAACATGCACACACACACACACACACACACACACACAATTTGTAATCTGAGCTGGAGGGCTCAGTTTGTGGAAAGGAAAACACAAGACAACCAGATGACAGACTGTGATTTAACACTAGTTGCAGGGAGCTACCTTGCACATTACTCATGGCACCCAGGCTAAACACAGGAGGGCTGATGGATGTTTTGGATTGCCAGAGGAAGCAGGGCCCACACGATTTGCTTTGGCTCTGTTCTTGTTCAGGCAAGGTGCAAGGGGCTGGTCCCCTGGCTGGTCCCTCATCGATGGGTCTTTTTTGTGTAGCAGGGTAGTGAGATAAGGCCCTCGTGGCAGGGCCTGTCTGCATCAGACAGCACGGATTCAGTCTGATACAGCTGGGAACAGCTTCCAGCAATCAGCACACAGTTTACAGCGGGGGGGATCTGATTACGATCCCCTTCCAGCACACAGCACATTCATATGTAAAGAAAGTTTACTGTACCAGGCAGACGACTCCTCAGTCCCAATCGCAAAATCACTGCTAAACCTGGGAGCACTACAGTAGCTAAGTTCCTGACAGGCCAATTGCGTTCAGCAAAATCTTTGGTCTCCTACAGGGTAAGCCTGGTCCCACAGCTGCAGCTTGCTTTGTTCTCTCAAATTCGGAATTAGTCCGATGAAAATCCTCTCTTCCCTCTCAGGGCAGAAATCAAAACAGTAGGCCAGCAGTCAGGCCTTCCACGGTTCTCCCGTGCGAACTACGCTGCAACGGCCACTCGAACACTCAGAACTCCTTCTCTCTCAATGTCCCAAACAGATCTGACACTCCAGCAGACAGCTCGAGGCATTTCCCCAGAATCTCAATGGTCCAATAGGTCAGTTCTGCTGTCAGTCACAACACACTTCCCCTGTTGGTGCAAAAAGGTGCCAAGGATCCAAAACTACATTTCCCAGAGTCTGGCACCACCAATTCCACTTTATCAAGCTTCATTTTAGAGTCCAGGCAACCTGATTGGTCCAATTTGGCAGTTCGGGACCAAAATGGTGGCGCACAACAGAAACAGTCCATGCTGCAAGAAAGGCAGGTTAGACAAACTACATTTTCACTGCTACTCTGCATAATTTCCAGCAATAATTACATCCAACTGAGCTCCCTCTGTGCATTTAACGATGGCAGAAACGGAGTGATTATTCAGTACCCTGGGCGGGACTCGGGCATAGAAACACACAGACCCCCATCAAGATTAATTATGACTGCAAGCAGGCAGCCCTTAAAGAGACAGTACATGGAGGCTTTGAAAGCACTCACGGCAACTTTAATTAAACGGCTGTGACACCGAACACCTCCCAGGCTGTGAGCAATAGGCAAGCTCTTGGAAGACTTTTGGGAACCCCCATTTGTAGGGGAGGGTTACACCCTTCCTGGCCTGGAAAAACTTGGCATCCACGTCAAGTAGGTACCCTTACAGTAACTCTAATGCAAATTGAAAAAAAACAAAGCCATTCTATTTGGACCCAAAAGGCTAGGCCCTGACAGAACATGCTTATTGTCCCCCTGCCTGTCCACTGGTTCTCCTATACAGGTTGTGGACTGCATTAAATACCTGTGCGTATATATTGATCAAGACTGCTCCTTCAAGGTTCATGTTGATCAACTAACCAAGATGCTAAACCAGAAGCTTGGTCTCCTGTATCATCTGAGCCCTTTTCTCACTCAGACTTCCAAGTTAAGGGTAGCCACTGGCATGCTCCTCCCCACCCTGTTCTGTGGGGCCCCAGTGCTATACTCAGTACAAAACACGGAGATGCAAAAACTGAAAATATTATATCACAGAGTCGTGCGCTTTGCCCTGGGTTCCCCGCCTCTAGAACACCACTGTAAAGTATTGCACTCACTAAAGTGGCCTTCCCTTGAGGGTAGGTTGATGTATCCTTCCCTATGCCTGGCCTTCAAGCCCCTACAAACTAATGCCCCCCCTAGTCTGAGCTGCACCTTAACGCCTAAGCAGCCTGGAAGAACCTTAAGGTCCTCTAACCGACGACTCCTTCATGTCCCTAGAGTCCGGACATGTCAAGATCTTCGGTCTTTCACGGCCTACACTCCATCCCTCTGGAATGGCCTTCCTAGTAATCTCCAAGACCGCAGCTCCCTTGGTTGCTTTAAAAAAGGCCTCAAGACCTACCTGTTGGGGCTAAGCCTCTGTGCATGCTACCGCTGAGGATCAATACACTACACTGGACTACCCCCGTCGCTACTGTCAGCCGCTGGCATGCCTTTTTTCCCATATTGGGACCTTTACCATCTGATGAAACATTTGTAACTGTAATTTTTGTGAAACTGTTCCATTTCAATGATCAATGTGTAACTGTCATTCATGTGAAACTATTTTACTTATCGTGATATTCTTCAAATGTACTGAACCTGCCTGTGAATTGTATATCATGTCCTGATTGTAATGTCTGTATTACTCAATTTCTTTTGAGCTGTTCCTACTGTTTATTCTCCTGTAGCCTGTAATTAATCCTGGGTCGCCCCTGAAAAAGGGACCATTATGGTCTCAGTGGTCCTACCCTGTCACCAACATTTTTAAATAAAAAATCATACACATTTGTGGCACTAGCATATCAGGTCTTTAACTTTTAAGCAGTAGTCAACATATTAAACCCTTTGTTACATATAGTCAACATATTAAACCTTTGTTACATACATATGTCCTGTATGTCACAGTTTACTACTTGTCACACAGCATTATACGTACATTGCAGTTTGAAATCAGGTTATTATTTCCTGCACATGAAACTTGGAGAGAAGGGACCCTTCCCTATCAGCTACCTTGGGTCTAGATGGGACAGGGGCACCATACCTGGAGGGCAGAACAATTAACTGGGAATTTGCACTTATGCTGAGCTTGGGCAGTGAGCTCTGGGACACATATACTCCTTTATGGACCACATTGAGAGGGAAATTCACAGGCCTCCCAGGGGAATCATAGCTGAGGCAAACTACTGGTTTTACAGCTCGACCAGTCTTCCTGGGGGGAACAGTTACATTCTCTGCACCTTTGGCTTTGCTCTCTGCACTTTCCTTACTTGCAAGGGGAGTCTCTTCCTGGGCAGAAAAGTTCGGACTTGAGGCACTGTCAGCCTCTGGATCAGCAAGTTCTGGTTCCACCACATTTTGCTCACTTGAAAAACTCTCTGGCACTGGAAGTGAAATATCATTGCACTCAAAGTACCCTTCCTGCTCTGGTACGTCACCAGTCGGTCTCAGCTCATCTGTTTCTTCCTCAGGCAATTCAAACAGTTCACCATATGAAGTAACTCAATATCCTCAGACGTGACACTCTGCACTTCACTCTCAGGGAGCATTGGCTCCATGGATAAAGCTGGGGAGTTAGGCAGTCCAGAAGGCCCAGCTCCATCCCCATAATTGACCAGAGGGTTACCTTGGAACAACTGACTCAGTTCATAGGAAGGATAATAACCACAGTTGCACTCACTATCATCTGAAGCAGACTGACAGTCATTTTCAATTGGGGTTTGCTGTGGAGGAAACCTTGAATCAGAAACTACAGGAGCAGGCTTTGTCTGTCTCTGTCTTGCAGCAGCCCTTGTCACCGGTCCAAGGGGAGCAATTTCTGAAGGCTCAGATTCAATCATTATTTGTCCAATGGGCGACAAATGGTTACAGTGCATTGTTCTGACATCCCTTGAGTTGTTCTCAGGCCTCACTTTATATACTGGTAAGTCATTTAATTTTCCCACTAGTATGTGAGGGAGATGGTGCCACCTGTCAGCAATCTTGTGTTTGCCATGCAGTCCCAGATTTCTTAACAATACATGATCTCCTGTCTGGAGCTCTTGGGCCTTCACCTTTTTATCATAGCTTTCTTTATTAGCCAAGTTTCACTTTGCAGCCATGGTCTGAGCTAGTTGGTATGCATGGTTTAATTGAGCTTTTAACTTTAGCACGTACTGTAAGTAATTCTCAGCTCGGACTCCATCAGGAGAAACCCCGAAATAAACATCCACTGGCAGCTGAGCTTCTCTTCCAAACATAAGGCAGTAGGGAGAGAACCCGGTGGCATAATTTCTGGCGCAGTTGTAAGCGTGTACCACGGTGCTAATTTGCTGGCTCCATCTGGGCTTCTCTTTTGGGTGGAGAGTGCCTGGCATGTCAAGCAGGGTGCGGTTGAAATGTTCTGGCTGTGGATCCCTTGGGGGTGGTAAGGGGTGGTTCTAGACTTCCGCATTCCCCACAGAGAGAGCATCTCCTTGATTAAGCGACTCTCAAAATCTCTGCCCTGATCAGAATGAATTCTCTGGGGGGGGGGCTCCATAGTGAACAAAGAAATTCTCTACCAGTACCTTGGCTACAGTGGATGCTTTTTGGTCTTTGCTGGGGAATGCTTAGGCATACCTCGTAAAATGGTCAGTGACCACCAGCACATTACTAATATTTCACTGATCAGGCTCCAAATTCAAAAAGTCAATGCAAACCAACTCCATGGGGGTGCTGGTGGTGATGTTAACAAGGGGTGCAGACCTCTGGGGCAAAGCCTTTCTCTGCAAGCAGCGACTGCAAGTCCATATATGATGCTCAACATCGGCCCCAATCCTAGGCCAGTAGAATCTAGACCACACTAGGTCAAGGGAACGGTCTATACCGAGGTGCCCCATGTGGTTGTGTAGGGACCTCAGCACCAAGACTCTGAAAACGGTGGGCAAAACCAATTGTTGCTTGTCTGCTTGTCCCTCTCTGTCTACTGTTTCTCTGTACAGCAATTGGTTAATCAGTTTCAGTTTAGGGCCTTCTTTATACAATAATGCAGTTCTCAAATCAGAGGAGCGCAACTTGGACACATCTTTCCCTGAGTAGAGGGCTTCAAGGGCTGATCTGATCATGGGATCTCAGGATTGACCCCGCTGGAGGCTGTCATTATCAAGCTGAGGCAGTGCACTAATATCTAATGCAGAGAAGTTGCAGTAAGCAGCAGGTATACAATTGTCAGAGGGCCCCAAGCAATCTACTAGACAGTCCACTGCGTCCGTGGACATTAGTTCCTCTTTGCCAAACTTCTGACATAGCGCTCGAATATCAGGTTCTGATAGTCTGACCCAATAACTTCTGGAAACAGGTCTCCGGGAGAGGGCATCAGCATCTGTGTGATTCAGACCTGCTCTGTATTTAACAGCATAATCATAGGTAGACAATGCAGAAAGTCACCTATGGCCGGTGGCATCCAATTTGGCTGAAGTCTGCACATAAGTCAAAGGATTATTATCTGTCTTTACCAGTATCTTGGCCCCATACAAGTATTCATGGAATTGGTCAACAATGGCCCACTTCAATGCCAGGAACTCCAATTTATGCACAAGATAGTTTTTTTCGGATGGGGTCAGACTTCTGCTGGAAAAGGCCACTGGTCTCAGGCCATGCTCATGCTCTTGATATAACATGACCCCCAAGCCTCGTAGGCTAGCATCAATATGTAATACATAGGGTTTTGCAGGATCGGCATAGGCAAGAACAGGAGCGTGAGATGGTATATGATTTCATTAAAAGCAGCTTCACAATCAGGCATCCATCGTGACCCAAAAGACTCATTTGGACAGAAATACACTCTCTCTCAGCTTCAGTGGAGGCCACTCTCTTATATTTTTTGTTGGTGGGAGGGTAGCCTTGGGTAAGATTCAGAAGTGGGCTAATCACCCTTGAATAGTTCTTAATGAACCGCCGGAAATAACCACAGAATCCTAGAAATCTTTGTAACTCTTTTAGGTTGTGGGGCTGGGGCCAGGTGGTCAAGGCCTCAACTTTGCTAGGATCAGTCTCTGTCCCCTCGGTGGACACTATATGCTCCACATATATTACTGATGTCTGGAAGAACTGGCATTTGTATATAGATAGCTTGAGGCCAAAATCTTCCAGGTGGTCCAACACCTTAAAAGTCTGCTTTCATGTTCCTCCAACAAACTCCCAAACGTTATAACATCATCTAGATATACTAGGCACTCCAATAAGTTCATGTCCCCCACTGCACGCTCCATCAACTGTTGAAAAGTGGCTGGGGCACCCGAGATCCCTTGGGGCATCCTCATAAATTCATAGAACCTAAGTGGACATATAAAGGCTGTCTTCTCATGGTCTTCTGGGGTCATGGGGATCTGGTAGTACCCATTACGAAGATCCAACACTGAGAACCACTTGCTACCATTCAAACAGTCTAAGGCATCCTGAATACGGGGCATGGTGTATTGATCAGGGATGGTCCACCTGTTGAGGGTCCGATAATCCACACACATTTGTACTGTTCCATTCTTCTTTCTCACCACTACAATAGGTGAAGCATAAGGGCTTCTGGACTCTTGTATCACACCAGCCACAAGCATCTCCTGTAGGTGCCGTCTCACATCATCTATATCAGTGGGTGCCAGGCATCGAGACCTCTCATGGAATGGCCGCTCATCATGCAGCCGGATATGATGCTCAGCTCCTTGCACATATCCTACATCCCATTCCTTTAGTGAAAACACCTGGTCTCTCTGGGCAAGTTTCTCACTGATTCTCATCTTCCATTCGGCTGGCAATGGGGACTCACCAAAATCAAACAAGTCGGGCGTCACTCTGTCATTCTCCCCTGAGTACTTGTTACTGGGTAATACTACAGTGTCTGCACAGTGCACGGTAGCCAGGGTGCAGCCTCTATTCACTTGAATTTCTCTGTCTGACACATTGTGAACCTGGACCATCACCTGTCGAGCATTGGCATGAGCCCGAGCGGGTAAGATACTGGGCTTAACCAGCAATCCTTCTGGCAATATTCCAACGCCTGGTGCATCCAGCATGAGTATCTTATTCTTAACATCCTTTCTTAATAGGACTTCTCCTTGTAAAGTACACTGAGCATTGTGCACCAGGATCATGGACTCAGGGTTCTTCTTCCATACAACCCCAACTGGTTCATCTGGTTCCACTTCTTCAGTATTCTTCCGTGACTCATAAGCCTTCTTGATCAAGGCGGGAATCCTGAAAACTCTACCAGTCCGCTGCCCCTGTCTCTCATAGCATAGTTGCACCAACCTCCCGAACATATGAGCATTTGTCCCAATAAGTAATGGAACCCCAACGTGCAATCCAGTAGGGGGGACACACTAAGGCCAAGGTCTCCACTTGCTCTGCCACTCCAGCTACCGAGGTGGGGAAGGACAACCAAATTCGAATGTATCCAGAATAGGGGTACGCCTTTTCACTCAACTCCCAGACATGTAGTCCTTCCAAAGGCTGTAAGGGCACATCAGGCAGGTGCTTCTAGTACCAGTCTTGGAACATGACGGTTACTTGGGAGCCACTGTCCAGCACAGCCCTAGTAGACACTCCATTTACTTTCACTGTCATCTCCATGGAAGGACCCACCTCTTCGGACCATTCAGGCAGCGCAGACGCTGGTGTCGATCTGGCCTTGGCTTTGGTAGCATAACTTTTTCGACCAGCTCCTCCTGGTGGCTGGTTGGTATTTGGATGAAGCATATTTAATAGTCTGCCCCGGACCCTCCTCAGATCTTCGGGTGAATGGCAGAAAGGGTGGGTGTGCCTATCCTCCCCACAGTGGTAGCAAAACTTAGGTTTTTTAGAGTCTATGAATGGTGGTGGGTCCTTTCTCTGCTGGGGTACCTCAGGGGTACTTCGAGGCCCTTCCTGAACTTGGGACCTATGTCCCTGAACTTCTGAATCTTCACTATGGAGGACGGTTAGGGCAGTCCTTTGCAGCTGCCCCACCATGGCTGTCGACTCTCAGATCTCTGCCAACAAGTTACCCTCAGTCCCAGTCTCGGAAGAAACAACATGCACTCCCACTCCACTTTTGGTCCCGGGGGGGGGGTGCCTGATACAGATCAGGTTCTCTGGCTGCCTCAGTCAACTCTTTAATCAATTCTCTCAACTGCTAGGCCTCATCTGAATCACTCCGCTCCGGAGTCTGGCAAGTGTTCACAACCCCAGCATAGGGCTCCCAGCTCTCCTCATCGGTCTCAATCTCACAAATTTCCTTCATCAGGTGGCAGTATTAGAGGGGGTTTGCCCTCCTATCTTGCAACTTGAGCTTCAATATCATTACACTAGAAAATCTTGCTGGCTTCAGGATGTGGTCCAGTCTGACCTGGTTCAGCTCTTTTGCAGGCACGCCTCCTTTCCTATAGGCCCTCTGCAGAGCCCTCTCAATCCTGGTAATAAAATCGGACAACTTCTCATTTTTCCACTGCTTAGCTGGCTTGAACTTCCATAACAAGTCATCCCCCGATTCAGTACTGGCAAATACTCCTTCCAGTGCTGAGAGGTATTCAGCCACAGTAGCCTCTGGACTAGTTGCTCGCAAGAAATGGATGGCCTCCAGTGCAGGGCCTCTCAAACTCTCCATTAATCGTTTCCTCTTTTCCCCCTCTGAACATTGCCATTCCTGCACTAAAGGGGTGGCATAGTCCATCCATGTCTCTAGATCATCCTCCTCCGAGGGCACCGGGATGGTGCCTGAGAAAAGTCTGAGCTTTCAATAGGAGTCCAGTTGTATCGGGGGAATTATGATGGGGGAGACAGCTACTGGGGAGTTCTTGGGGGACACTGGGGACATGGCTGGGGAATGCAGGGGCGTGTGGTCCTCTGACAGGTCTAGCACCATTGCAAGCTCTTGTGCAGTTCTCCCTTCAGACGCTAACAATTTGAGCAGCTTTTCCTTAAACCCATCTCCCACCCAGGGTGGCTGGACCACTATGTAAATGAATGACCCTCCACCCCTTCTGGGTACCTTTGGGCAAAATAACAGGGGGTACCTTCACAGAATCTATTTGGGAGCTACACAAGAGCAGTACTATCATAGTTTGTTCAAATAAATCTGCATCTCGCCCCCTTACTTCCACCTTGTCCATGCCCTTAACCTGCTCCACAGTGGATACAATATCAACATTACTGGTCCGTAATGGGACATCCAGTAACAGAATAGCCTTTTGGGGGTCTATCCCCTCAGCTTCACTCCACCCCATCATTCGGTGCACCATTAGTTTATGGGGGGCAATTTTTAGTTTAGGTGTAGTAAGCTCCTCCATTTTCTCTCCCAAACTGAACATATCAGGGTAATTTCCTCACATGGCCACTAGAGGATGCTAATCCCAGTGGTGCCTCCTAGATGTAACCCCTAGGTGGCGCTACCCCAAGGGCTACTACCCCTGCTCTGTGTGGCTAGCAGCAGGTTGAGGGGCCTAGGTTCAGTGATAGGTGCCTCCACCCAAAGGTAAGGGTTGGTTGTGGCTAGGCTAACCAGGTCACAGCCCTCTGGGACACTGTGACCCCCCCCTTGTCTCCCACTAGTGGCCCACACAGTTGGCAAGGGTAACCTTCCCAATACCCCAGATATGCAAAACACATGTACATAAACCTGGCACTTACCACCAGGACTGGTTCCTTTAGCACTGCTCTAGGGACCCCTGTAAAATAAGGTTATGCAAGGCACACAGCTAAATGCAATACTTTCAACATGTAATGATACCACAGTCAGTGTAGATTTCCAAGAAAAGGAAGATCTGATTTATTCAGGGGCTGCAACAAGGAGGGGGAGTAATCAGGTTAATTAGCTTTAACACATTAATAATCACACTACTGTGCATGCACTTAAATTCCCACTCAGTCACACTCTTTGGGTACCCAGGATGGAGGGAAAGGCTAGCCAGGACCGATGCACAGGGTAGGCCGGCAGTGCAGCTGGTTGGGACCCTGTGATGGAAAAAGAACATTCTCACACACACACACACACACACAATTTGTAATCTGGAGCTGGAGGGCTAAGTTCGTGGAAAGGAAAACACAAGACAATCAGATGACACACTGTGATTTAACACTAGCTGCAGGGAGCTACCCTGATCATTACTTACGGTACCCAGGCTAAACACAGGAGGGCTGATGGATGGATGTTCTGGATTGCCGGAGGAAGCAGGGCCCACACGAGTTGCTTTAACTCTGTTCTTGTTCAGGCAAGGTGCAAGGGGCTGGTCCCCTGGCTGGTCCCTCGTCGATGGGTCTTTTCTGTGTAGCAGGGTAGTGAGATAAGGGCCTCGTGGCAGGGCCTATCTGCGTCAGACAGCACGGATTCAGTCCTATACAGCTGGGAACAGTTTCCTGCAATCAGCACACAGTTTACAGCGGGGGTTCCGATCGCGATACCCTTCCAGCACATAGCACATTCATATATAAAGAAAGTTTACTGTACCAGACGACTCCTCGGTCCAGATCGCAAAATCACTGCTAAACCCAGGAGCACTACAGTAGCTAAAGTTCCTGACAGGCTGATTGCGTTCAGCATAATCTTCGGTCTTCTACAGGGTAAGCCTGGTTCCCACAGCAGCAGCTTGCTTTGTTCTCTCAAATTTGGAATTAGTCCGATGAAAATCCTCTCTTCCCTCTTAGGACAGAAATCAAGACAGTAGGCCAGTAGTCAGGCCTTCCACGGTTCTCCCGCGTGAACTACACCGCAACAGCTGCTCGAACACTCAGAGCTCTTTCTCTCTCAACATTCCAAACAGATCTGGCCCTCCAGCAGACAGCTCGAGGCATTTCCCCAGAATCCCAACGGTCCAATTGGTCGGTTCTGCTGTCAGTCACAACACACTCCCTCTTTTGTTGCAAAAAGGTGCCAAGGATCCAAAACTAAATTTCCCAGAACCACCAATTCCACTTTATCAGGCTCCATTTTAGAGTCCTGGCAACCTGATTGGTCCAATTCAGCAGTTCGGGACCAAAATGGTGGAGCACAACAGAAACAGTCCATGCTGCAAGAAAGGCAGGTTAGACAAACTACATTTTCACTGCTGCTCTGCATAATTTCCAGCAATAATTACATCCTTCAACTGAGCTCCCTCTGCGCATTTAGAGATGGCAGAAACAGAGCAATTATTCAGTATCCCAGGCGGGACTTGGGCATAGAAACACACAGATCCCCCATCAAGATTAATTATGACTGCAAGCAGGCAGCCCTTAAAGAGGCAGTACATGGAGGCTTTGAAAGCACTCACGGCAACTTTAGGTAAACGGCTGTGACGCCGAACACCTCCCAGGCTGTGAGTAATTGGCAAGCTCTTGGAAGACTTTTGGGAACTTGCATTTGTAGGGGGGGTTACACATAGAAACTGATGGCAGATAATGACCGCTAGGCCCACCCAGCCTGCCTATTTTCCCTACCTACTGCTAAACCGCAGACCCTACTTGATCTCTGGTTTAACCCTCTCTTTCCTATCACTTGGGTTCCCCTATGCCTGTCCCACGCATTCTTGAATTCCCCTACTGACTTTGCCCCTACCTTCTCTGCCATGTGGCTGTTCCATGCATCCACTACAATTTCCATGAAAAATACATCCTTACGTTATCTCTGAGTTTACCCCCCTTCCAGTCTCATGTCATGACCCCTTGTCCTTGAACTCCTTTTTCCTGAAAGATGCTACCCTTTTGTACCTTGTTTATATCCTTGAGGTATTTGAAGGTCTCTATCATATCCCCCCTCTCTCTCCTCTCTTCCAGGGTATACATATTGAGGTCCTCCAGTCTCTCCTCATATGACTTTTGGTACAGCCTCTGCACCATTTTTATTGCCCTTCTCTGAACTGCCTCTACTCTGTCTATGTCCTGCCTGAGATGCGCTCTCCAGAACAGGACACAGAACTCCAGATATGGTCTCACCAATGATTTGTACAGTGGTATCACCACCTCCTTTTTCTTGCTGGTAATACCTCTCCTTATGCATCCCAGCACACCACTGGCTTTCCTCACAGCCTTGACACTTTGTCTGGCCACCTTTAGGTCATCAGATATTATTACCCCCAGATCCCTTTCCTGTTTGGTGGCCATCAGTATCTCCCTCCCCATCATGTACTCCTCCCCTGGGTTTCTATGCCCCAAATGCATGATTTTGCACTTCTTTGCATTGAATCTTAGCTGCCACACTTGACCACTCCTCAAGCTTATTTAGGTTCATCCTCATTCAAACAACATGAAGTCTTGCTGTATACTGACAAGTGCAGTTAGCCCCAGCCTTTAAACTGCCCCGGAGAACAATGGGTTAACTTGTCTATGCAGGGCATAGAATGTTGATCTCGAGCTCGGTTGGTGTTTCTGCCTGTTGTAATTTGAACCGCAACTATCAGATTCTTTACTCCGCCTCACTGAACAGTCGCTCCGGAGATTTCTCCTGCAGCTCGGTTCGAAGTCGGTTGAAGTGTTGGTTTTCGGTCTGTTTCTACTGAAATTTAGTTTCCGCATAGTTAGTTCAAGTCTCTGTCTGTGGTACTGTGAGTATTAGATAGGTTTTGTTCTGTTTTCTGTGTGGAACTTGTAAAAAGTGCAGATCGGTTCGGCTGAACCGATCATTCAGGTAAATTTTGTATCTTACTTTAGTGTGTGGTTACCGGTCCGTATTGGTTCTAAAAAAAACAGGTCTTAGTACAGTTTTTTCCAAGACCCGTGACACGGTCAGGAACTGATAAAGTCTTGCCTGGCGGTTGCCGAAAAAGAATACGTTTGGTTAGGTTGGCCATGTCTGAGAAACCCAAGAAAAAAACGGGCCCACTGGGTTTCAACACTGCAATGAGTGTGGGGAGGTCTTTGCTAAGGCCGATCCCCACACCACCTGTGTTTATTGTCTGGGGTTTGACCACCTCGATTCAGACTGCCAAATTTGCAGAAAATTTCCCAAATCTACCCTTGAAAAGAGATTAGGTAGACTGAGGGAAATAGGCCGAGAAGTCCGCTGGCCCAGATGACCAGCCCGGTTCGGTTCCAACCGAGCCAGAAGGAGTGCCCTCTGACCAGGGTGATACTTCTTCGAGCAAAAGGAGATCTGATCCCGAGGGGTCGGTTCCGGCAAAAAGGAAACGCAAAGAAAAATCATCCGGTTGGATCCAGAATCTCATATTCTGACCGCCCGAAGAAATAGCCAGCGATTATGTGTGGAATCGCTTCGCCCGGTTCTGACTGATCCGGCACCGTTTGGCAGGGGCTCGGTTCGGTCGATTCCCCCGGTTCACGATTATACCCTGGAAGAATTTTATGAACCAGAGTTTGAGGAGGAAGGAGAGTTGGAAGATGAATATGGTGATGGTGAAAGTCTGGATGTGCCTATTGATCCGGACATCTCCCCAGACAGACCTTCAGGTGTTTCTCCTCCTAGGCTTTCTGAGTCACCTTCCTACTTTATGTTTAAGAGAAAAGTGGCTGAGACCCTCCAGCTTCCTATGGAGGAGGCAATGGAGGATCAGGAGGAGCCTGACTATGTACTGTAGAGATGATGGACATCCCAGAGTCCAGGAGACTGTCTATTCCCCTCCACAAATCTTTTGGGAAACAGACACAAAAAATTCTGAAGTCTCCAAATTCCATACCTTCTGGGGATAGAAGAATGGACAAGAGGTATACACTTTCAGGCTCAGATACGGAGTTCTTTTATCAACAATGCAGCCATGTTGGGGTTGTACAGGCTGCTGTCTGTGATAAGGCAAACATTCCCTTGGCATCACACCCCCCAGACAAGGACTCCAGGAAGCAGTACATGGCATCTTCCTTGGGACTCAGTCAGGCGAATTATATGGTCTATATAGCCAGATACCAGAAGTCCAGGTGGGACACTGTACTGGCACTGGCTAAACAGGCCTCCCCCCAGCTTGCCAAGGAGCTGGAGGAGGTGGCTGCAGATGGAATTGAGGCATCAAAAGTTCAGTTTCATGCTGCTGTGGACTCCAGTGATGTGTCATCAAGAATCATGGCTACATCTGTAGCTCTTTGGAGAATGTCTTGGCTCAGATGTACTAGCCTCTCACAGGATACCTAGGCTAAGGCCATGAATTTCCCTGTAATAGGTAATTCTCTGTTTGGGGAGCAAGCAGAGAATT
Organism: Neoceratodus forsteri; assembly: GCA_016271365.2. Lineage (NCBI taxonomy): Eukaryota > Metazoa > Chordata > Ceratodontiformes > Ceratodontidae > Neoceratodus > Neoceratodus forsteri. Next base: position 1,116,851,558 of record CM028129.1, on the reverse strand, counting down.
ACATGAAGAAAATGGATGAGTACAGGACCACTTACAGGAGTGCTCAGGCAAAGAAGAGGCAAGCAACTCCTCAGAGGCAGCAGTCTAGAGGCAGGGGCAGGCCTTTTACTAGGCCTTTTTACCAAACACAGGCCTCTTCCTTTTCTGAGAGGGGGTTCTTTAGAGGGAGAGGCAGACGGGGGATGAGCAGGGCTGCATCCACTCCTCAGCCTAAGGCCTCTGCCAAGCAGACACCTTGATGGGTCTGCCCGGGTCGACTCTCCTACTCCAGTAGGGGGCAGGCTGGTTTACTTTGTCCAGGACTGGATGTCTGTTACCTCAGACAAATGGGTCCTGGAAGTAGTAAGCCAGGAACTGGTTCTCAGCTTCAAAAAATGTCCGAAGATGAGAGCCAGATCTTTTCCACCTGCAGATCTCTCCAAAACCCTTGCCCTAGAGGCAGAGGTTTCATCTCTGCTCACATTAAGAGCCATAGAGAGAGAGCACCTACTCTACACTGGGGCAAAGGTCTGTACTCCAGGTACTTTCTTACCCCAAAAAAGACAGGGGAGTGGCGACCCATTCTAGACCTAAGATATCTGAGCAAACATCTTTTGAAACCAAAATTCAAAATGGTAACTCTGGGAATAATCCTTCTGTCTCTAAGGCCAGGGGACTGGCTAGCCTCCCTGGACCTCAAAGATGCCTATTTTCACATTCCTATCAGGTCCTCCCACAGAAAGTACCTCAGGTTCCAATTGCCCTCAGGCCATTATCAGTTCAGAGCAATGCCCGTTGGCCTGACATTAGCTCCAAGGGTTTTCACAAAAATGCCTGGCAGTAGTTGTTGCCTTCCTAATAAGGCAAAATATTTCCATTTTTCCATATTTGGATGACTGGCTCATAGTGGGCCAGTCTCCAGACCAAGTCAAGTCAGACCTGCAAGTGACCCAGCAAGTGCTCACTTCTTTAGGATTTCTTCTCAACCTACCAAAGTCAGTTCTCGAACCAGTGCAGCTCCTCACCTTCATAGGGGCAGAGCTGGATACGGTAAAAGCAAGAGCCTTTCTTCCTCTGGAAAGGGCAAGAGTTCTTATGGAGCTGGCTTCTGCATTCAGCCTTCAGGTGTCTCGACCAGCAAGGCATTTCCTTCAGCTCTTGGGCCACATGGCAGCTTCTACAGCAGTGGTCCAAGGGGCAAGATTCCAGATGAGGGACATTCAGTTCCACCTGAGGCCTTTTTGGTCCCAAAGAAAGGATTCCCTTACCAAACTAATCCCAGTGACTCGAACTCTGATCCAAGCCCTGCAATGGTAGCAGGATCAGGACAATTTGAGGCAAGGGGTTCCATTTGCCACTCAGTCTCATTCAGTGGTCCTTACCATGGATGCTTCCCTCCTGGGCTGGGGAGCCCATTTGGGGGACCTCACCACCCAGAGACTGTGGTCTCCTCAGGAATCTCTTCTACACATCAATCTCCTGGAACTTAGGGCAGTGTTTCTAGCACTGCAAGCTTTATCCCAGTCAGTACAGAACAAGGTGGTTCAGGTCAGAACAGACAACACCACCACCATGCGGTACATCAACAAGCAAGGAGGCACTCGGTCTACGGCCTTGTGCACAGAAGCAATGAAGTTGTGGTCCCTGGCTTATTCCCTGCAAACCTCTCTGATAGCAGTTCACCTTCCAGGGAAGGACAATGTCCTAGCAGATGCACTGAGCAGAATATCTCAGGGCCATCACGAATAGGCCCTGGATCCTTTGGTATTGAAGGTGATTTTTTTCAAGATGGGGCACTACAGAGACGGATCTTTTTGCAGCCCCAGACAATCACCAACTTCCTTTCTTTTGTTGCAGACCCCCAGTCTTGGGCTCAGTCCTCCTGGATGCTCTGATTCTGAACTGGGAAGGGACATTTCTGTATGTTTCCCCCCCTTCCCTCTCCTGTTGAAAGTTCTAGTCAAGATACGGTCACAAGCTTGCAAAGTGATTCTGATTGCTCAAGACTGGGCCAGGCAGCCATGGTACCCCTTGTTGCTGTCCCTAGCAGTCCATCTTCGCCTGTCTGTTCCCAGGAATTACAACCTGTTAACCTCCTCTCCGGGGAGGATTTGGTACCCCAATTTTCAGTCTCCCAATCTCAAGGCATGGCTCTTGAAGACTTAGAGTTTGCAGATTTGCATCTGTCTCAGGGGGTTCTGGATATTCTCAAAGCTTCTCGAAAGCCGTCCACCAGAAAGACTTATGTAACCCCCCTGCAAATGGGGGTTCCCAAAAGACTTCCAGGAGCTTGCTTGAATGCTCCAAGCCTGAATGGTGTTTCATGTTTAAGCCATTTATCAGTGAGTGTTTTTAGAGCCTCTGGTACTGTCTCTTAAGAGCTGTCTGCTTGCAGACATAATTAGTTTGTATGGGGGACTGTGCTTCTTGTTTGAGTACCACTCGAGCTGCTGCCAATTCACTCCATTTTTGCAGTCACTAGAGTGCAAAGGAACCTATCTGAAAGATGTAACTGTTTGCCAGAAATCATTTAGAGTAATAATGAAATTACAGTTTGTCTAACCTGCTTTCTTTGTAGTCAGAACTGTGTCTGCCTAGTTCCCATTCTGGTTTTGAACTGCTAAACTGGACCAATCAGTGTGGGGTAAGCTAGCTCTAAAATGGTGCCTTGGACGAATCAGAACTTGGACTCATAATCTGAGCCAGCCACAAGAGGATTGTATGGGCAGTGACTCTGGGAGATGTAGTTTAGACTTTGGCGCCTTTTGGACCAACAGGAGCAGTCTATTGTGGTGACAGCCAATCCAGTCAAGAACTGGGAGGAACTCAAAGGAAGTGCCCGGTTTTGTCTGTTGGAGTTTCAGTTGAGCTCTGGCAGTGAAGAAGGAAGGAGCCCTGTGCTTTTCAGTGTGCAGTTTTAGTCGGAAACGTGTGTAAGGCCCAGAGTTCCGGTCTGCAGCTTGTGTAACTGCTTGTTAGGACTGAATCCATCCTGTGAAGAGAATCAAAGGATATCTGAAGAGTAGAAACCAGGCTCACCCTGTAGAAGACTGGAGAAATTGCTGAAGTGCACTTCGGTCTGTCAGGAACTGAATCTGCTGTGTGTTCTCCGGGTATTGTGCAGTAATTGCGATCGGGATAGAGAAGCAGCCTGCCTGGTATAGTACTTTCTGTTTTACCATATAAATGTGTGAAGAGGCTTGTGTACCTCAAGTGAATCCTGCTGCCATTAAAGGACTTTTGCCTGTTACTGTTCACCATATAAATGTGTGAGGAGTCTCGTGGAGCTCAAGAGTAGCCCTGCTGACATTGAAGGACCCTATCTTGTTTGGAGGTCGTGAGTACTAATTCAGGGTCGCTCCCTGTTGAATTGCCACATTGAATCCAAATGGAATCACTGTACTGCTGACTGTTTAAACTAATTTTTCTTTTCTCTGTGGGAAAGGGCCCCTACCAGCTGCCACAGTTTGGACTAGCCACTAGGGCTTGGGTACCCAGGGACAGTAACTGGTAGGGATAGGCCTGTGCACAGAGCCATAGGTAGATGAGTAAAGTGATAACCTAATTAACCTGATTTCCCCCTGTCCTTGTTATATTCCCCCTAAATAAATCCAAGCTGCTTGTTTCAGCAAAGTTATACTGCCTGAGGTATTTGTCTATGTTAAAGTATTGTACTGTGATTGTTGCACTGTATCTTATTTTACAGGAGGTCCCAGTGCCTGAACCAGCCCTGGGGGTAAGTGTATACTGTGAAGGTAATTCTGATATATTGTGTGGGCCACTAGTGGGGAGAAAGGGGGGTTGCAGTGTCCCAGAGGGCTGTGACCAAGTAAGTTTAACTATTGCAAACCCTGACCTCTGGGTGGAGGCACCCGCCATTGGATCCAGGCCCCTCAACCTGTTAGTGGCAAATCAGGCAGGGGTAGTAGCCCCTGGGATAGCGCCATCTAGGGGTTACACTTATAACTCCAAATGGAAGAGATTCAGCATTTGGTGTTCCAAGGCATATCTCTCCAGATACTGCTGAATTGCCTACAATTCTGGATTATATGGTCCATCTTAATAGCCTAGGCCTCAGAACAGCTACTCTCAGGGTACACTTGTCTGCTGTTTCTGCTTTCCTGTCAGTAGGTAAGTCTTCCTCACTGTCATCCCACCCTGTATTCTGTAAGTTTTTCAAGGGATTGCTTCATACCAATCCTCCCGTTAGGGATCCTACTCCTGCTTGGGATCTTAATGTTTGCATTGCTCAGCTTATGCAACCCCCTTTTGAGCCTTTGTCCTCAGCAGAGCTTAAGTGCTTTACTTGGAAAACTGTGTTTTTGGTAGCCATTACCTCTGCTAGACGTGTCAGTGAATTGCAAGCCCTGTCAGTGGAACCTGATTTCATCACTTTTCACAGAGATAAAGTGGTCCTTAGAACTAACAGAAAGTTCTTGCCCAAAGTGGTTTCAGATTTCCACCTGAATCAGTCTATGTCTCCCCCTGTTTACCTCACTGATCATTCTTCATCAGGGGAGAGGAGGCTACACAGTTTGGATGTTTGTCTGTCTTTCGGATGAGATGTTAAACCGAGGTCCCATCTGCCTGGATTGGTGGTAGTTCAGGTGGATATTAAAGACCCCATGGCACTTATCGAAAAGAGTAGGGGAATTTTTATTGAGAGGACTTACAGACAAATTCATACACAAATTATACATATTTACACTATATACATTCCAGTAAATAATGTATTTTACATATTTCAGATTCTTTTTCAGTATACAACAATTCAGAATACTTAATGGTTATTAATCAGTACTTGTTTTCCCTTTATCATGGTGGTTTAGCCCAGTGTTCACAATTAAGCCATAATAGTTTTCTTCTTTCCTCAGTACATCTCTTTGTATCTAATGCCTTCATTTTGTGTAATGAAATGCCAATATTCCTCTGCATTTCAATATATGATACCCATCTTTGTTGAGTTGCCCATAGACAACGTGACTGCCAAATATAATATCTTATTATTATGAATACTATTTGCAGTGTTTCAGGGAAATATTTACTCATACCCTTTTCCATTTGTCCATATATCAGAGAACCGTATGGTAAATTACTGAACATTGGCTCATTCCATTCCTTTGCTAGGTATTCCCAAAAACCTTGCACAAAATCACATTTTATAAACAAATGTTCTTGTGTTTCCAATATTTGGGTACATGACTGTCTTAGGCAGTATCTGTCTTGTATCTGTTTCTGTTTATTGTTATTTCTAACTCCTAATTTTCCATGTAGACTCAGCCATGCCATGTCCCATGCAAAATCTGGTAAACATTTGGACTCCAATATGTCCAGATTAAATTGTAGCTTCTGTTCTGGGCATTCTCCCAAGGAGATGTCTTCCCTACCCTCCATTTTCATCATATGTGAGCACAGCTCTTTCCTATCTTTCAGTGAGACCATTTCTTTTGTAATATTCCATTTTATTAAATTTTTCATTTGTTCTATCACATATTTTGGGGCCGATGTGATTCTATATAATGCATTAGATTTTCTCCGGGCCCAATCTAGGGAACATAAATCAATCCATTCCCTTACTTGTTCTTTCCAAATTTTGACTCCAGGTCGTATTGCACCCCCAAAATTGTATGTTATAAACAAGCTGAAATAGAAAATGATGGGGTTCACCATCCCTAGGCCTCCTTCTTCTACTCTCCTATAGGTCACTGTTCTTTTTATAGGGTTTAATCTACTTACCCACAATGCCTGAAAAATACACTGTACAATGTTACTAATAAAGATGGTGGGGAGGGAAAACATAGTTTATGTATAAAAATGGGGTATTAATAGAGTTTTTATCAACATTACCCTTTTTCTCTTTCCAATAGTTTGACCTTTCCATGTGTTTACTAGCCTTTATGCTCGTTGTAGATTTGTCTCCCAGTTCTGTCTGGCCATATCTGGACTACCATAAGTTATTCCTAACAATGTGATTGTGCCTTCATCTATCTTAATCCCTGAATAAGTATTATTTTCTGGGACCTGGGTATCACCTAGTACCACCCCTACACTTTTCTGCAAGTTAATTTTAGACCCTGAATAATCTGAGAATTTCTTATAGTGTTCCATCAAAAACTCTTCATTTATTGAAGGATCTACACATAATACCAGATCATCTGCATAAGCCAAATGTTTTCATAGGAGCAGAAGGGCTTGTCCTTAAGCCTCTTATCCTGTTGTCCTGCTCTATTCTCTTAAGAAAACATCTATACAAAATCATTATAGCAAAGGGGCTTAGTGGGCAGCCCTGCCTTACTCCTCTTTTTACACCAATGTTTTTCCCTACCCATCCATTTATGTTTGGTGTTAATGTAGCTTGGGTATATAACACTTTTATCCATCTTACAAATTCACTGGGTATCCCATAGGCCCTGAGCGCTTTATACATATAATAATGTGAAATCTTGTGAAATGCTTTTTCTTGATCAATTCCTATTTTATACCCCTGCAATTCTTGCTTTTCTGCTTTATAGAATATTTCCCTTAACATAATGAGGTTATCAACTTGTCTTCTATTAGAGATTGCACAAGTCTGGCTAGGACTGATTAATTTATCTGCAATTAACATTAATCTGTTCAATAAAAATTTGCTTAATATTTTAAAATCTACATTCAACAAACTAATAGGTCTCCAGTTTTTTCAGATCCTCTCTTTCCCCTTTTTTGAACAACAGTATTAATGTTGCTTGATACATGGATTTTGCTAAAATGCCTTTCTGTAACATGTTATTATATACTATCACTAAGACTGGTGTCAAATCTTCACTAAAGGTTTTGTAAAACTCTGCTCCTATTCCATCCGGCCCTGGGGCAGAGTCACTCTTAAGACCTTTTATTGCTGTTTTTATTTCTTCGCTTTGTATTGGGACTGTCAAGTACTCACTTTCCTCTTCCTCAAGCTGTGGTAAGTTCTGCAACATGTCTTCCTCCTCCAGTGTTTGTGGAGCTGTCCCAAATGTCTCTAAAAAATGAAAGTTTACTGCTTGTAATATTTCTTCTAGTGAGGAGGTAATCTGACCGGATTGTAGTTTTAGTTTCTTTAGGATCCTATGATCTACTCTGTCTTTATATTCTTTATAGGGATCAATGGATCCCTTTTTCAAATTAGTGCTGAATCTTAGTTCCTGTTCTAGGGTCTTAGCTCTATCATGTTGTAACATACATCTGCTTTTTAACTTCTGAAATTTGATCGTCTAAATTCAGTCTCAAGGTTTCAGATTTTGAAATCAGGGTATGTAATTGTGCCTTTAATTGGAGGTATTTCAGATATCTAACATTTACATTGTCCCTTGTAATTTTCTGAACAAATTGCTTCCATGATGTTTTTGTGTCCTCCCACCAGAGGGCAGCATTATCATACATTATTGCTGTGAAGTCTGGCTTGCCATTCTTGCCTCAAATTTCCTGTACAAGTTTATCAGATAAAATGGAGTTGTTCAACCTCCATAAGTTTTCTTACATCTTGTAGTACCTTCCCAAGTTATTTTCACTGTTATTGATTTGTGGTCTGAAAATTCTCTAACCAGAGCATAACACTTAAAATGGTTAAAATCTCTGAAGCAAAAACATAATCAATCCTAGTCGATAGGCTTCCTTTAAAAAAGGTGTTCCCTCCAGTTTGATGTTTAGATCTATACGAGTCAATCAATTTAGCATCTGAGATTATTTTATTCAGAGCTGTGGAGTCACAGAAGATCTTATCTGTTTTAAGCCCTCTGTCTGATTTCTTTAACCCGCAATTAAAATCCCCGGCCCACAACAGTAATCTGGATGTGTGTAAATATGGCTGTATTTTCTTGAATAAAGCTACTCTAGGGCTTTAGTCTGAGGCATAAATATTTATTACCAAACCTTTCCTGATATGAGGAAATATCTAACATTAGAGCCCTCCTGGGTCTATATCTACTAATTTTGCCACTTTAATGCTAGAGTTATTTAATAAAATTTCTACCCCATCACATCTCTCTTGGCCTAAAGACCAAAAGGAAGAGCCTTTAGACCATTGTTTAGCAGCTAGCTGTAATTCAACATTTGTTTTAAAATATGTATCTTGTAAACATATGATGTCACTCCCTTCTGAAGCTAAAGAATTCAAGACTGTAAGCATTTTTGCATTCCCTTTAATACTATTTGCATTTATCGATGTAAGAGTAATGGAATCCATGAATTACATATGTACTATCAGGAGGAGTACTACAACTGACTACTATCAGGAAGTTTTACTCCATCTCCTTCTCCTAGTCCTCTGGGAAATGTGTGTATCCCCCCTTTCCCCCTCTTCTGTATCTGATGCTGCCTCTGTAGCACCTGCAGTTGTGGATGATGTGTCTGTTTGTTCCCCTTCAGTGTCTTCATCAGATTTTTCTGGTGCTATAACTGCATATTTATTTTCCTTTTTCCATGCTTCTGCTGAGGGTTCTTTTTTTTATGTTTTCAGTGTTTTTTGTTTTCAATGTTTTGCCTGACCTATTTCTTTTCATAGCTACTTTCCTATACTTGGTTTCTTGACTAGGAGGTGGAGGGGGGGTGCATCCCTTTGTCTTCAATTTCAACAGCAGAAGTTGAAGCTTCAGCACAAGGCTGCTCTTCTGCCTGATTTCTAGTCTCAGAAGTATCTTTACTACCTACTTCTGAGGACTTCTCCCCTTCAACTGGCTTTGGGAGTTTACTAGCTGACACAGGATCTTCCATATCCAAGACTTTATTAGCTTCTGTAGCTACTTTCTGGGCCTGCATTTGTTGGGCCTTATTGATTAGGCCATCTTGTGGGGGGCAGTCTTCCCGGTTATGGGAGGCCCACGGGCACTTCCCATAACCGTGTCCTGTGTTTTCACATAAATTACACTTGAAGAGATTTACACATGTGGGGGAAGTATGCCCATAATCCAGACAGTGACTGCATCTGGGAGTGTTGAAGCTGAGCTTAAATGAGTGCAGGAGCTACACTTAAAGCAAGATTTTGGCTGTCCCATGTAAACAGAGTTCCTCTATCCTTCCCAAGAAGAAAGTACTTGGTAGATGCACTGGTCCGTTCGTAGTGTACAGTTTATTTCTTTATTTTCCAGCCCCATTCCAAATCTGTTCACTGTCTAAAATGGGGCTGACCTGTCTAGTACCTCACATCTCTGCCTTAACCAGAAAGGATATCTCTACATGGACTCCTCATTCTGAAACATAATGGTGATGTACTTAATAGTTGGTTTTGTAAGAGGGATTGCTATATAGGGGATCCATAAAGGGTTATTTTTCAATGTCTGGTATTGTGACCAGAATCTGTCAAGACTGGAAACTGTTTTAAAACTGACATCATAATTTCCATTCCCCAAATGTATTAAAGCAAAGATTTCTGATGAGAAAAAATGCATAGTACCTTTAAACAACTGTTTAGCTATGTGTAACCTATCTGGAGATTCCTCTAAGCCTCCTTTAAATATTAACCTTACAGCATTTTTTCTAGGGGCTGGTTCCCCTTTATTTTGAAACAGGTCAGACAATCTAAACATGGGATCAAGCCAAGCTTTTTTCTTAGGGTCCTGTAAAATGTGCTCTGCAGGTCCCAGTCTATTAGATAGTTCATCTGGCTGTGGTGCTCCCTCTGTCCCTTGAATTGCAATCCGTTTTCTATCACACTTGTTATTTTCAATGTTGGGGCCCATATCAGATATACATTTAGTTTTAGTAGCAACATGAGAGGTGGAAGCTTCAGATTTAAAGGTGTCTGCATGGTATTTTTATGTTGCTTGCACGCATGTGCAAGAAACATAGTGCCATCATCGTAGATTTCGGAGGTGTGTCACCTCCTCCTCCAATTCAGCCAGTGAGCTGGCAGGCACGGCCCCTGTAAGCCAATGCATTTTGGAGCTGTCTATGACACGCTCCAGAATGCAGTGGCATACAATTGAAAGGGGAGCCTACGCTCCAGTGAGCAGCGATAGGCGTAGCTCCCCCACGCTGGCGTGCAGCCCCGCATGCACTGTATAGCCGATGGGGTGCCCAATCCCGTCGGCTGAGCGTACGTCCCCTCCCAGTAGTAGGTGCCACACTGAGGCCCACCCCAGCATGGCAAGCAGCTTTGGCGGCAGGGTGCCCAATCTCCCATCGGCTGAATGCCCCCTTCCTTGTGCCACGCTGAGCCCACCAGGCGTGCAAGCGCCCCACGATGTCTTTTTTTTTTTAAAACCTGTAAAACAAAAGCGGTCCCCCAGCGCGTCTCCTGACCCCTCCACAACCCCCACCCACTGCACCCAGCCTCCCAACACCCCTCACTCCATACTTACCTCCGGACTCCGGTAGCGACGATCTTGGTGGACGGGAACCGTCTGCACTCTTCAAAGCCCGACCGCGAACTGGGAAATGCTGGTAAGCTGTATAATGGGCTAGATGGGGGTTCAACTTTATTGCATATCTCAGGTATTTTTGGGATTTTGCACCAAATTTTCAACATGGGGTTTTAGGACCCCTTCTCTTGAATGATGTCACTGTCATGGTGTTATTCGGGCCCGAAGGGTGATTTACGCGGTGACTGTAGAAATCTGCTGAGCCTGAATACTGCCATGACAGTGACATCATTAATGAGAAGGGGTCCCAAAACCCCATGTTAAAAATGGGTGCCAAAATTCAAAAAATGACTGTTTTCTGGCGTCGTTGCAGTTCCTCGCGGGCTCGTAAGTTGCAATTTCAATATTTTCACTCCAGATTTTCAACATTGCCATTTTACCACACCTTCTTATGAGTGAGTACAGCTGTCATTTTTCACATCTCACTCAAAATGTGTTTCGGTCATAGCGCGGAATCGACATGATCGGTGCGAAATCAATGTCGGGACAAATTAAGAAAATCACGAGTGATACTGTTCATGAGCTCAGGTGTTAAAATGGCTATGTTGAAAATTTGGTGAAAAATTTCAAAAATGACTGTGTTCTGACGTCGTTTAACAATTCCTATACTGCGCTCAAGAAGTTCGCAAATTTTCAATATTTTCACTCCAGATTTCCAACATTGCCATTTTGCCACCTGTCTTATAAATAGTACAGCTGTCATTTTCACATCTCATCCAAAACATGTTTCCACCCATGTAGCGACAATGGTGCAGCTGTGTGCAAAATCAATGTGACGGATAAATCAAGAAAATCACAGTGACAGTGTTCATGAGCAAAGGTCTTAAAATGACTATGTTGAAAATTTGGTGAAAAAATTCCAAAAAATGACTGTTTCTGAGCGTCGTTGTACAGTTCCTCACATGCCTTTCAGTAAGTTAGCAATTTCAATATTTTTCCTCCAGATTTTCCACATTGCCATTTTACCACACCTTCTTATGAGTAGTATAGCTGTCATTTTCACATCTCACCCAAAACGTGTTTCCGCCCATGTAGCGCACAATGGCGCAGTCGGTTAATGAAATCAATGTATGGGACAAATTAAGAAAATCACAGTGACACTGTTCATGAGCAGAGGTCTTAAAATGGCTATGTTGAAAATTTGGTGAAAAAATTCCCTTCAGATGTTCTGCAATATTACTAATGAAGACATTGAACAGAACTGGCCCCAGGACCGATCCCTGCAGCACCCCACTGGTCGCCCCTCTCCCTAGACTGCATACCATTTACCACCACTCTCTGCCTCCTGTCTGTTAGCCAGTTTCTAACCCAGTTTACCACCCTTTCCCCATGTCCAGCCTACCCAGCTAGTTTATCAGCCTCCTATGTGGGATGGTGTCAAGGCTTTGCTGAAATCAAGGTGGCGTCGCTGCCCCACCCTATTCACTTCCTTTGTCACCCAGTCAAATAAATCAACCAGATTTATCTGACATGATGTCCCACTGTGAATCCATGTTGTCTATGGTCCTGGGTTCGATGGCATCTAGATGCCCACTATCCTTTCTTTAAGCAATGTCTCCATGATCTTCCCACTACTGAGGTGAGGCTGAATGGCCTATTGTTCCCTGCCTCCTCCCTGCTGCCGGACTTGTGTAGAGGGACCACATGTGCCCTCCTCCAATTCACTCATGTTGAATGACTCAGTGAACATGGCTGCCAGAGGTACTGCTATCTCCCTTCGCAGTTCTGTTATATCTTGGGCGTATGCCATCTGGTTCCATCGCTGCCTACCTTCAATTTAGTGAGCTCCTGCAGGAACTGTTTTGTCCACCTCTTCACCCCCTTGGCAACTGCTGTACTGCTGTGGCCCTTGCCCCTCCCACTCTTCTGTGAATACTGAGCAGAAAGACACAGTGGATGTCTTGGGAGGAAGGCATGAAACTGTCACTTCCAAATACCTAAACAGCACATACAAGCAAGCAACATTCGGCATTGACAAATGCTTGTTTTATTGTATCATCAGCAGGGTCAGGTTTCCAGTTCCCTGTTTCATTTTGTAGCCAACCTGCACCTTCAAGTGCTCGAGCTGGAGACCAGTCTTGCTGTAGTGCTAGTAAGTCAGCTCTAGTCCTTTTAGCTTTCACCGGGGAAATTCTGTCCTCTGCAACATTTACAGGCTCTTGTTCTGTTTGCATCAGATCTGCTTTTATCGCAGCTTCATGAGTATTTTGCACTTTCTGGACATTCAAGAGTCCCAGTCTACGTTTTGCTGGACGTGGAGGTTTAATGTTCTCTTCTTGTTTTACCGGCTCTGGGCACACAGCACTACACTGTTTGTTACTGCCAGCCGGGAGAAAGTTTTTAGTTTTCTGGCTAGTTTCTGCTGTAGGTGCTTGAATACAGCCTGCTCCATCACCACTCAGCTGTAGTTCAGGTGAGTCATTTAGTTTTCCTGTCACAAAGCCAGTTTGCAAATTAGACAGTTCTTTCTGTAACACTTCTTTTTTAAATTTATATTGTTCTTCTGTTTGCATTAATTCATTCATTAGTCTTTCCTTATCTGCTGACTGAGAACTAGTTGGTAAAGAATCCTGTACCTGGTCTGTATTCTCAGCATTTTCCACAATTTGAGACCAATCCATAGTATTCTCAAAAAAACTTACAGGAACATCAGTTTCTTCCTCAGACATGGGTTGTAAATCCTTTTCAAGCTCTGGAAATAAAGGCTCAGATGTTGGTTCTTTCTCCTCTGTCTTTCCTGCTTGCAATCCTCCTCCTTCTGGATCCATAGGAGCCGCCATCTTGGTCCCACAAGAAAATGGGTCCCCCCTGCTCACAGGAAGCAGAGTAGGGGAATTTCCACGGTGTCCTGGCCAAATTTCCCTCATTCACTAAAAATACCACCAACAGTTTCATCTGGTTCAAGGTCAGTTGGCATTCATCTGTTTCCCCCTGAAAATAGGCAGGATTTGTCTAGTGCACTTACCCGGCCAACAAAAACTAAATAAATAAATACAAGAACCCTTAGCTACTACATAGAGCGTGCCAAGGGTCACAGGTTAGATTCCCTCCAGTTGTTCCTCACTTATGGAGAGGTAGGAAAGGCAAACCTGCCTCCAAGAGAACTATTGTCAGGGGGATTGTGTCTTGTATACAATTCTGTTATGAGAAACTGGGAAAGATTCCACCCTCAGGCCTGAGGGCTCACTCTACAAGAGGTACAGCTGCTTCCCTAGCTGCTGCCAGGGATATCCCACTCTTAGAAATCTGTCAAGCAGCCACCTGGAAAACAGTACATACCTTTACCAGGCATTACTCTCTGGATATCCAGGCTAGGAGTGATGCTCGGTTTGGCACAGCAGTACTTCAGAGCCTATTCCCAAAGTAGGTTCTGTCCCTCCTCCATGGAGGTACTGCTTGGCATTTATTTATTTGCTTTTGGTAACCGGGTAAGCACACTAGACAGCTAGTGCCTATTTTCAGGTGTGACCCGGGAGAATTACAAGGTATACATGAGAGAATTACATAGTCACAGTACAAACCTGGAGCAGCATGCTCCAATACCTCAAGACTTCATGTTGTTTGAAGAAAAAATTACTCACCTTAGTAATTACGTTTCTTCTAGTGGAGTCTTGCTGTATTCTGACCTCCCCCCCCGCCTCACCTCTCAGAACCTGGATTTTTTGAGATGTGGGTGGGCAGGTGCAGTGTTGGCATCCCAAGGGTGCCTCCTTACACCCTCTGTTATTCGTGGGGTGATATGTTAATTCAATTTTAATTGGTTTTTGTGTTTTGTGTTTCCTGACCTGAGTCTTCCCTTGGGAACCCAAAAGAATATTTTTCTGCCAGTTGGCTAGTAAAATTTTGACAATTTCCACATAGAACACCTAGTGAGTTTTGCTCGTAAAGATCTGACGGTTGCGGTTCAAATTGCAACAGGCAGAGACATCAACCGAGCTCGAGATCAACATTTTATGCCCTGCATAGAAAAGTTAACCCATTGTTCTCTGGGGCAGTTTAAAGGCTGGGGCTAACTGCACTTGTCAGTATACAGCAAGACTCCACTAGAAGAAACATAATTACTAAGGTGAGTAATTTTTTTCTTCTCTCCACCTCTCCTGAAGTGTCTACTCTGTTGCAGATCATAGTGTCATCCGTAGGGAGGCATATCTTCCCTTCCAGGCCCTCTACAATGACACTTATGAAGACATTAAAGAGGACTGGCCCCAGAACTGAACCCTGTGGCACCCCAAGGGTCACCCTACTCTCCTCTGATTTAACTCCATTTATCACCACCCTCTGTGTTCTATCCCCCCACCAATTTCTAACCCAGTTAACCACCTTGGGGCCCATTTTGAGGCTGCCCAGCTTGTTTACAAACCTCCTATGTGTTGAAGGCCTTGCTGAAATCCAGGTAGGCCACATCTACCACTCCTTCCTGATCTAATTCCCTGGTCACCCAGTCAAAGAAATCTATCAGATTTGTTTGACATGACCATCGTGCTGTGAATCCATGCTGTTTCGGGTCCTGTGCTCCGCTGGGTTCAAGATGTTCCACAATCCTTTCTTTTAGCAATGCTTCCATTATTTTCCCAACCACTGAGGTCAGGCTGACTGGTCTGTAGTTTCCAGCCTCCTCCCTGCTTCTGCTTTTGTGAGGAGGGATAACATCTGCCCTCCTCCAGTTCTCCGGAACCACTTCTGTTTTCAGTATTTGATTAAATGGGGCTGTCATTGGTGCCGCTAGCACCGCTGTAAGCTCCTTTAATATTCTCTGATGGGTCCCATCAGGCACCATTGTCTTTTCCACTTTCAGTTTTGTGAGTTCCTTTAGGACTCTCTCCCCCATAAATGAACTGGCGTCCACCTCCTACCCTTCCAACAGTGCTTCTGTAGCTTAACCGTGGTCCCTCATACCTTCCCCTTTTCCGTGAATACTGAACAAAAATAACTGCTCAGGATTGCTGCTTTCTCCAGATCCCCCTCTGCACATTCCCCTCCATCCCTCTTTAGCCTTACTGTCCCACCCTTGGTCTTTCTACTTTCACTAACGCACCCATGAAAAGCCTTGTTAGCCTACCCCCCATACAAGGATTTGTATATCCATCTAAAAGGCAAAGAATCTCAGTGTATCTTCTTATACTCATGATGCCTTAAAATGGGTTTGAGGCATCTGGGTGTACTGTATAGGTGTGGCATGGAGAGATCTTGAAATCAAACAATTTGAACGTATACTACTCCCAGAATCTTTCTTATTCACTGTCACATCCTTAAGCCAATTTTCTATTGTTCTCTACCAAACAAATGTAGTACAGTACCTATTACATAATATAACCTCAGGCCAGAAATTCAAAACATCTGCACGTGTTACGAGTTGTTTTTTTAATGCCAATTATGACACAAATGATGTGACAGAATTTCTAGGAACCTCAACGGCGTTTGCTGTAGTGGTAAATTCGGGTGGCGTACGTCAATATTATATTCAGGCATGTTTCAACACAGAAATGTGTTTTATGTTTTGTGAGGACCAACCATATTGCACATGCAAATATTTTGTATATCTCATTATGATTCATTACTACTGATCAGTATCTACTCACAGCATGACGTACTTGATAATGAGTGTCACAGCTATTACTGTGGACAACAGAATACCACTCCCCCCCCTCATCAATTTATATTAAAGTTCTGTTATTTGGGACATGAAGAGGACTTCAGTATACAGAAATTCTATTTTCCAGTTTGTATTAAAATGCAAACAATAAATTTTATACCCACACTTAACTTGGGGTGGGGCTGTAGGAGCAGCTGGAGAGTATGTGCACAAAACTGAAATTTCTGGCTACACTTCTGGTTGTGGACAACTTTCAAGAATGCTGCTGTAGTTGATGGGAGAAATGAGCCTCTTTTCTCATTTGCCCTTGGTGGCAGTGTGACAGAGCTTGTGGAATCAGCTGACGGTGGCACGGGTGGTTGTGGGCAACCCCCTCTCCATCTCAGTTTTATGACTCAAGCAAAGATGTAGCTAGGTGGTTGCAGATGACCAACTTGCAGCTATGGCTGCAGCCTAGCAAGGGAGTGGTCCAAGGAATGAGGGTTGTAGTTGGTAAGTGGTGGTGAGGCTGGCAACAGACATCCTCCTTCAATTGATCCCTTAGCAGCTGGTAGGGGATGGTGGATGATGGCCTCTCCTATCAGTCCTGTAGCAGTAGGGCAAGAGGTGTGAGGGCTGCTGCTGTTTGGTTGAAGATAACAATCTACACCCATTGGACCATTTGACATCTGAGACACAGGAGGAATATCACCAGGATCAAGCCCCTAGTTCTACCCCGGACCTCCCCACCTTGGTACACGCCTTCATGACATCAAGGCTTGACTACTGCAATGCTCTCTACCTCAGGTTCTAGGGAGGTACCCTCTGTAGACTGCAGCTAGTGCAGAACACAGCTGTCAGGTAATTCATGGGACAGTCTAAATACTCTCATGTCACCCCGGTACTGCATGAACTGCACTGGCTGCTGGTCAGGTGGAGGGTCCTCTTTAAGGTGGATTTGCTCACCTTTAAGACCCTACATGGGCTGGGCTCTAGATACTTGTCTGACCTTCTGAACCTGCTACCTCGGTCTGCTCCCTCCACTCCTCCAACAGGGGCCTCCTTGCAAGTCCCAGGACGAGGTTGAAAACTACTGGCGACAGAGCATTTAGTGTTGCCAGTCCCATCCTGTGGAATTTACTTCCACCATCTATACAGGAGGCCCCTTTGGTCAAAGTGTTTAAAACTCACCTAAAGACCCACTTGTTTAGCCAGGCCTTGCCAGACACTCTGTATTAGATCTTTCCCTCGGGTTGGCCCCTCTTAGCTACAGTTTTTATTTTAGGCTTTATTTATTTTCTTATACTGTTCATTTAAATTGTTATTGTAATTTACTGTTTTATTTTTAGTATTCTTGATTTTTATGGCACCCAGAGCCTCCGGGATTGGGTGCCAGAAAAATTAAATTTGCTTTGCCTTGCCAGGTCTCCAGGCTACAGCTGGTTGGTGAGATGCAAGCATCATTCCCAAGCATTATTCCCCCCCTTGACCCCCCACACAACATACTGTTAGTCCCATGGTGGCAGGGCCACAGATATAAAGGTTGAAGTTGGTGCAGTGGACATCACAGTAGTGCCCCGCTGATAGCCTTGTTCAACAGCTCACTGGAAGCGGTTGTGGTTCCGGAGGACTGGAGAAGGGGTGATATGTTCCCTCTACATAACAGCGGAAACAGGGAGGTGGCTAGCAGCAATAGGCTGGTCAGTCTTAATGCAGTGATGGGGAAATGAATGGAAACACTACTGTAGGAAAAACAGGTAGAGTATCTTGAATCCAGTGGGCTGCAAGACAACAGGTAGCACGGATTCATGGGGAGAAGGTCATGCCAAAGTGGTGAATTGGTTAGAAACTGATTAACGGATGGGAAACAGAGGGTGATGGTTAACAACACTCACTCTAATGATGAGGGAGTGGCCAGCGGGGTACCAAAGGGCTCGGTACTAGGATCAGTTCTCTTCAATGATTTCATAGGGGACATTGCAGAAGAGCTGGAAGGGAAGGTATGCCTTTTTGCAGATAATATCAAAATCTGCAATAGGGTGGGCACTCAGGAGAGGGTAGAGAGAATGTGCAGGAGTCTTGGGAAACTCAAACTTTGGTCAAAAGCATGGCAGTTGTTGTTCAGTGCTAAAAAGTACAAAATCATTTACCTAGAGCACAGGAACCCAGGAGCTGAGTATAAGATTGGGGGTGGTGGTATGGACAGTCACTAAATAGGAAAAAGACCTTGGGGTTATTATATTTGAGGACCTCAAGGTGGCAGGGCAGTGCGACAATGCAGTGGGTAAGGCTAGTGGGATGCTGGTGTGTATAGGGAGGGGTATCTCCAGCAGAAGGAGGAAGGTGGTGTTGCCACTGAGTCACTTGCTGGTGAGATCCCAGCTGGAGTACTGAGTCCAGTTTTGGGGACCTCATCTTGGAAAGGGCATATACAGAGTGGAGGCAGTTTGGAGGAGGGAACCTAAAATGATGCAATGTTTGCATGGGAATCCCTATGAGGAGAGACTGTGGGATTTCAACATGTACATCCTGGGACACAGGAGAGAGAGAGGTAACATAATAGAGACCTACAAGTACTTCAGAGAGGTAAACAGGGTGCAGGGGGTGTGTGTGTCTCCTTCAAATGAGAACCAGGGATATGTGATGAAGCTGGGGGGTGGGGGAAGCCAGGAAAGATGTAAGAAAATATTTCTTAACTGAAAGGGTGGTAGACACCTGGAACAGACTGTCAGCAGAAGTGGTGCAGACTAAAACAGTGGGTGGCTTCAAGTGTGCATGGGATAGACATAGAGATTTATTAGAAAAGAGGCAGGGATTTGCGAGGGTCATCAGAGACTGGACAGAGTCTGCAGAAGCAGATTAGGCAAGGAACATCTAGGCAGACTGAGTGGGCCAACCGGTCATTTTCTGCTAGCAAATTCTATGTTTCTGTGTTTCCGTCAGTGACCTTTGCGCTGAAGTGAGTTAGATTCCAAAGATAACTTGATGTAAATCTTGGCAGCATATCAATTGTCTAATGAAAGGCAAGAGCAAATCCCATCAAGAACCAGTTGTCTCCAACAGCCACACTATTAGTGATAGCCTAGAGGCAGTCAATGCATTCAACATGTTCTTTACTGATCTGGAGGAATACAAGGCTAAATTCCCCCTCAAGGCCTCTGACCACTTGTGTTCCAGCAGGCCGGAACCCCTGCATCCTGAATTCCGTTTGAAAAAGGTGAAACGGAAGGATGTACTCTCTCTACTAAGGAAAATAAAGATCAGGGGAACTGCAGGACCAGATGGCCTGGTCCCCAGATTACTGAAAGAGGCTGCATCCGCTATTGCCTCTTCTGTTATCTGGCTAATAAACAGATCCCTATTAGAAGGAGTTGTCCCAGCCAGATGGAAAGAGGCCCATGTTGTCCCTGTAGATAAGGGTGGTCAGAAGGAACCAGCTGGCAATTATAGGCCTATCTCGCTCCTATGTATCTTGGCCAAGATGCAGGAATGACTCATCTATAACCAGCTCCGGGACTATGTGGATACACACCAGCTACTAGTACCAAACCAGCATGGTTTCAGACCAAATCATGGTACTGACACCGCACTTATCAAATTGACAACTGACACCCCCAGGGCTCTTGACAATGGCTACACCACTGGAACCATTTTCATTGACCTCACAAAGGCCTTCGACTTGGTTGACCATGGCCTGCTGGCAGACAAGTTACAGAACACAGGCATAGACTGCCACTCCCTGGCATGGTTTGATAGTTATCTCTCCCATCGAACCCAGCAGATTAAGTGGAATGGATTGTTATCAGGTAGTCTACCTATCAAAGAGGGAATACCTCAAGGCTCTCTCCTGGTGCCCCTCCTGTTTTCACTGTTTGTCAACGATCTTGGCAACAACTGTGGTGGTAACTCTGTAATACAGTATGGGGATGATGCTGTATTATACAGAACCACTGCCAGCATATCAGAATTGAAGCCTCTCCTACAGGTGGACTTCACTACATTGGAAAAGTGGCTGCTGCTGAATGACAAAAAAAAACAAAAGCCATGGTCTATGGACCTAGGACACTAGGCTCAGACAGATCCCTTCTACTCCCCCTTGTCTCACCCTCAGGGACACCCTTGGAAGTGGTGAGCTCTTTTAGGTACCTGGGCCTTGTCCTCGACCAAGGCCTCACATTTACACACCAGGTGGACCAGTTTACCAAAACGATACACCAGAAGTTTGGGCTGCTGTATAGACTGAATTCGCAACTTATCTCTGAGACTAGGGTTGCAATCGCAAACAGTATCCTCCTGCCCAATCTAACCTATGCAGCTTACGTCATCCAGGCCCTATCCGGTAAGGAACTGGGCAGGATGCAAGTTCTTTATAACAAAATTGCGAGATTTGCTACCAGATCACCCCCAAGGCGACACCATTGTGAGGTCCTTGACTGTCCCTTACTCAAAGGCTCCAATTCCCTCTGTTGTGCACCACCTACAAAATAATAAGCAGCCCACACCCAATTGACCTAAATGGGACACTGGTCCCTAAATGCCCAGACAGGTTGCTCCGCATCTCATCTCGGAAGCTACTGGAGGTCCGTAGGATATGAATGGCAGCAGGGAATGAGTCCTTCACCCACACTGCTTCTACCTACCGGAACAATCTCCCAAACTAGCTGCAAAATGCAGGCTCACTAACCTCCTTTAAAAAAGGACTCTGAGAGCTGCATAGGGAACGCAGGCAATGCAGATGTCAAGGACAATCTGTGACTCCGTGACCCCTAGTAGACTATTGTAATCTTAGCCCTAAGACTGCAAGCGGAGGGAAGGTTTTGGCTCCTCTGCTGACTTTTGAAATTCCCGCCCACCGTCCCTGTGTATGTGGGATGTTAAATAGGCTGTAGTCGGACGAAGCCCAGCCCAGGCAGTGACTCTACCCTATCAGATCCAGATCTCCCTCTGCTAGGAGGAGCTCAACGGCCACGTTAACAACTCACCACTTCCTAAACTGCTAAGGAACTCCAGCCCCTCTCCTACCCTGATGCTGCCATGGTTGTAGGTGGGAGTCCCGTATCTTCTTCGTCCTGAGGGTCTGATTCCATTCATTCCTGAGAAACGTCTAGCCTTATCTCAGGACACTATTGCCCATCTCTGCTCTATAAAATCCTGTAACCAGTACGGCACGCAGTATGGCTGCACTAACTATCTGACTTTATCTGTTCCCCTACTTGACACAGCCACTTAGGTCCTAATTCATTTGCTAGCCATCTGCTTGTTTAGCTTCAGCGCATCATATTTAATCCTGTGTTTTATCCTAACTTATTTGCTAGCCATTTGTTTGCTCAGTCTCAGCGCATCCTAATGAATCCTGTGCCTTATGTCTTTAATGCCACCAGCCAAAGGACTTAAAAATGATTGACTCTGATTTTTAACGTTTGACTACTGCTGCATACAACTTAGGATTCTGTTATCTCGAGCATTAACTGTTACCCCATGCTACTGCCGGTTACATAACAAACGGCCGAATTGTCTCATTGGCCCTAAGTTAGCCGTAGCTGCAGGTTCTCCGGCTACCTTGCTGTTACCTACGCCTCCTTGCCAGTTACAGGCAGGGAGCTATCATGCACCCCGGTAACTGAAACAGCGGTATTTTCCTGGCTATAATTTACATTCTGGCTCAACTAGTGACAGATACCTTAGTCAGCAATGCCTACCGTCCCCACGATACCTCAGGGGGGTTGGGAGAGCACATGGCAAGGCACTTCTTATGCCCTTCACCACAGATTAACATCCTTCTCCTCGTGGCCCATGAATTCTCTAGGAAGGGGGTCCTCTACAGAGTCCTTCTCTGCACTACGAGCCCGACCCAATATCAAGTTAAGCTGGCACTACTTCCTCCAATCCTCTCTCTCCTTAGCTCACTCGCTGCCCTACTCCTACTGGCGGGTGACATTCAACCTAACCCTGGCCCAGGGACTAATAATGTCTCTATCTCCTCCCCTACGGATAAGGCCTGGGATGGAGCCAAGGGCCTGAGGCTGGTTCACATGAACATCTGCAGCCTGAGACCAAAGATCCAGGAGGTACAAGCATGGCTGGCTGTCTACAAACCCGACATACTAGCGGTCTCTGAGACCTGGCTAAAACCCCACATTCTCGATCATGGGGTTGCTATCTCCGGCTACGCCTTTTTCAGAAATGACAGACCCTCGAAAAGAGGGGGCAGAGTGCTAATTTATGTTAAGGACAACATTACGTCCTCCATAGTCAGGCTGCCCCTGGACTCAGCCCTGGACTCAGAAGCAGTCTTCCTAAAGCTCACAATAGGAGGGGCTAAACACCTCACAATTGGCTGTGTATACAGCCCCAACCAATACCCTCGGCTCTCTGGATACGCTCCTGAAGAGCTCATGGCGGACTCAGCTGCTGAGATTATCCTATTGGGTGACTTCAGCAAACTGGGCACAAGAGGTGAAGTCGGCAATAAACGGAGTCCTACAGGACTCCCATCTTGCTCAATTAATCTCCCTACTGACCAGAATGAACCAAAAATCAGGCAGACACTCTACTATAGATTGGGTCCTGACCTCATCCCCAAATAATGTAAAGTTGGCTGGGACCCTGGCAGATGCTTTAAGCGACCACTCACCGATATTTGCCATATGGAAGAATAACAGGATAAATGTCCCGCCCCGAACGATCAGTTCTAGGGACTTCTCCAACTTTCATCCTGACCAGTTCATAGGCTACCTAAACGGGACTGACTGGAACCCCATAAGACACCTACCTAACCTGGAGGAGGCTGTAAAATTCTTCCAAACCACCCTATCTAGTATCACCAACCTGGTAGCCCCCATGAAAACCCACAGGGTAAAGGGGAACTGCTATAAGTGGATCTCACCCCACCTAAAAGCCCAGATGTCTACCAGGACAAAGCATGGAAAAAGTTCATGAAAACTAAACTCCCAGTGGACTTAGCCAGCTACAGGGCCCTCAGAAACCTATGCAAACAGAACATAAAGAAAGCCAAGAAAGAATATATCTCCAATCTCCAAAAAACTAACCTGGGAAACCCCAGGCTCTTCTGGTCACATATTAACGAACTCCTAAAAGGGCATAAAAAATCCACCACCGGCCCTATCCAGGTGAACGGGCAAGTACTGGATGAGGGGCCTTGCATCGCAGAGGCCCTAAACGGCCACTTCACAAACCTGGATGCGTACAAGGTGGGACACACTGATAACGGAAAAAAGGCCCACGAACTTGACCACCCTCAGTTTCATCTGTGGCTGGTTAAGGTAAAGGAAGTTCTGCTCATCCTTAAATCCCTGCAGCCGAGAGGTACTGGTGGTCCTGACGGGATCCAGCCGAGAATTCTCAAGGGGGGCGCCCCTGCTCTAGCGAAGCCAATAGCCTGGCTGATAAACCGGTCCTTATTGGAGGGGACGGTCTCTGAGCCATGGAAGGAGGCCCTAGTGATTCCCATTCACAAGGGAGGCACCACTGAACAAATAGTGAACTACAGGCCTATCTCCCTGCTCTGCTCAATAGCGAAAATACAAGAGAAGCTAGTCTACTCCCAACTTCTCGAATACCTGGAAACTCACCAGGTAATCTCCTCATCCCAGCATGGCTTCAGAGCCAACCATGGGACAGATACGGCACTAACCAAATTCTTGGCAGAAGTCCTGTACAACAATGATTCAGGGGTCAGCACAGGCGCGGTCTTCATTGACCTCTCTAAAGATTTTGACTTGGTCAGCCACAGCCTCCTCTTGCACAAAATGTGCTGTCTTGGCCTGGACACACACGCACTAGGTTGGTTTTCGAGTTACCTCTCTGGCCATACCCAGAGGGTCAGGTGGTCGGACAATGTCTCCCAGACCGCACCGCTCAAAGAAGGGGTACCACAGGGGTCTATACTTGGCCCCCTTCTCTTCATTCTGTTCATAAATGACCTGCACTTACACTGTGGGAGCAGCAGCGTCATCCAATATGCTGACGATGCGGTCATCTACCGCGCCTCCCCTAATGTAAAAGAACTGGAGAGACCCCTTCAAGATGACATCCTCCAGATGGAGGATTGGCTCACTTTGAACAAAATGGTACTAAACACCAGCAAAACCAAGGCGATGCTGTTTGGGCCTAGATCCCTGGGATCTGAGCGGTCGACGCTCCTTCAACTGCAGTACAGAGGGAAAGTCAAACTCGAAGTGGTTACCTCAACTAAGTACCTCGGTCTAACACTAGACCAAAGCTTCACTCTAAAAAATCATGTCGACCAACTAACCAAAGCCATTCATGTGAAACTCGGCATCCTCTATAGAATAAAGGACCAGATTATCCCTGAAGCCAGGCTAGCCATCGCAACTAACGTCCTACTCCCTAAGCTCACCTACGCAGCCCCGGTTCTCCAAGGTGTGGCCGCTACAGAACTTGACAGGCTAAAGACCTTATACAACAAGATTGCCAGGTTTGCTACCATGTCCCACCCTAGAACCCACCACTGTGAGGCCCAAGCAAGGCTCAGGTGGCCGTCACTGGAAGCCCGCCTCATCTACCCGACTCTTTGCCTGACATTTAAGCTACTGGGCCCCTCTCCTCCCCCTAGCCTCAAAGGGCTAGTCAGGGCTAAAACCAGTCTGAGGTTTCGCCACACCTCAGGCAAACTCTCCTCAAGGTTCCTAAAACTAGGACCAAAGCCGGGTCCAGGTCCTTCACGTTTACAGCCCCTTCCACCTGGAACAACCTCCCACTAGGAGTACGAGAGGCAGGAACAGGCCCTAGCTTCTGCTCCAAACTTAAAGCACACTTGCTCGATAGGAGTACCTGCCAGTGCCTTAGGACCTTACCATTTGTCACTGCCTCTCCTACCTTTGAAGGCGTGCTTTATTGTCACCCTTACCCCCATCTATTCTAACTCCTCGGGAAGGCACCCTGACTCTAGGCAATTTAGCCAGTACCTCGTGTTCTTCCAAGCTCCACAAGATTTATGCATGCACAACGTTTGTAAATATCTAATCTACATGTTCCTACGGTCTGTATGTTCCCTTACCTCCTACCTGATTGTAACCCTATGAATATTTATCTGTCTAACATCTTGTCACTTTTCAATTTGTACTGTTCCGATTGCATGTATGTAACTTTCCTCCGGGTCGCCCCTGAAAAAGGGACTTCGTGGGCCCAGCGGGCTCACCCGGTCAACAAAATTCAATAAATAAATAAGTAAATAAGTTGCCCCCTATGTCCTATACCCTTGGCTACAGGTGCCTACACTCTACATGGGAAGGTGACCACGTACAGACTATAGGAATATGCTACAATAAAAGATCTTTTTGTCCCATAAAAAGTCTAGGTCTGCCCCCTGATGAGTCTACTCATATTGCTGCATTTTGTCTGTAATGTACTGTGATTGTACCTCAAAGCTGTCAAGAATCTACATTGTATTGCTGTATTTTTGGCTGCTAGATATTGTGATTGTACCTAAAACTGTCATGTATTTGAAATGTCCTGTACCCAAAAATTTCTCTGTATTAACTAATTCTAATTGCGTCCCTGAAAAGGGCCTCTTGGGCCCAGTGAGCCTACCCGATGAACACAATTAACTAAATAAATAAATCTTCAAATTGTTTGGTGTTTGTTCTTAAAGATTTTGACATTCACAAACTTCAAACATTCACCAGCTCAGTCTACATGCAGGGGATTAGTATGTTACTGATGTATTTGTTTAACAGTGTAACCCCCTTATATTTTACAGCTGATGTCTGTAAAGGGTTCCAAAAAATATTGTTAAAAGAAATTCAAATGATAGTAGAGGTTCCTTTAATCCTTGTCCTCAGCAGTATGTTCTGAGATACTGCAGGGTGGGTCTGGGACTTTGTATTCCCTTACAGGTCTTTTGTAAAAATAACATTTATTTGCAGAACAACAACCCAAGACTTGCACACCATAGCTGACTCCTTTAATAAAGTATTTACAGACCTTAGCTCGGTACTACCCCCGGACTATCTTAGTGCCTCTGGTCCCCCCACAACCCCCACTTAACAAGGAAAACAAGCACCCTAATTTCTATTTTAAATGCATATCCATCAATGTGGCTAGAACATATGCAAAAAAGCTAATCGGTAAAACCAGACAGGGTAGCGATAAACTTGACATGAAGATGGTTGCTCTCACCCTGGAAGAAGTGCTCACTCCCGTCACTAAAATATTGAATAAATCCCTCACACTTGCTAAATTGCCATCAGTGTAGAAACAAGCTCTAGTGACTCCCATTCACAAAAGTAGAGATCGCACCAGTACCTCAAACTACAGGCCTGTTTCGATCCTCCACCCCCCCTCAAAGGTGCTGGAGAAAATAGTGGCTGACCAAATCACCGATTATCTGCATTAATACTATCTTCAATGCACACAACAACATGGCTTCAGGAAGAGACATAGCACGACTACTGCCTTGGTTGAATTCACTGACTATGTTCATAGGGCCTTGGATGGTGGCTTGCTAGTGGGGTCAATCTTTATTGACCTCACCAAAGCATTTGACACCGTCAACCACTCTCTTCTTACTCAGCAGCTGCTGTCTCTTGGCCTGTCAACTACCTCTGTTAGTTGGTTACATGAGTACCTCTCCCATAGATCTCAGAGCTTGAAAACAGGGGCTGTAGTCTCAACTGCTAGAGAGGTAACACTGGGAGTCCCACAGGGCTCTATACTGGGCCCGCTGCTTTTTAGTCTGTTTTTTAATGCACTTCCTGATGCTTGTACTTGCAAAATCATAATTTATTCTGATGACGCGGTCATTATCAATTGCTACTCTCAACTTGCTCAACTCCAACAAATTCTACAAGATAGCTTCCATGAAACTGATGACTGGTTTTAACAGCATAATAAGCTGTTGCTCAACTACAAGAAAATGAAAACAATGCTCTTTTCTAGCGACCAACGCGAAACTAGAAACCCTACTCTCACTATTACCAACAACAAGGCTGCCCCCCTGGAACAAGTCAACTGCTTCAAATACCTTGGGGTCTTAGTAGATGACATCCTGTCCTTCTCAAAACACATTGACCAGGTGGCAAAAGCAGTCAACGTTAGACTAGGTGCCCTGTTTAGACATCGGCAATACCTCACTGCCACAGCCCTCTGCATATCTTTCTCCAGCACCATCCTGTCAGTAATTGACTACGGCCTGGTGGTGTACTGTGCTGTCTCAGAAACTACCCTAAAAGGGGTGGCACCAGCACTCAAAGCTTGCAGCTTAGTCCTCGGGGCAGACAAACTCACCCACATGTGCACCCTGTACAAACAAACTAGCTGGCTTAATGTGAGAGAAAGGATCAAATTTCACGCTTGCCTTCTAGGTAAAAAAGCCCTGTTAGGCCTAACACCCCATCTGCATCCAAAGGATTTTACAACCTATTCTCCCACAGCATAACACAAGGGGCACAGTTAGTGGTTCTTTTTGCGTCCCCTTTATGAGGACATCTCTAGGCCAGCGCTCGTTTGCTTACAGGACCCCCCTCTGGCTAAATGATCTCCCGGCTCAACTAAAAATCTCTAGGGACCTCCATACCTTTAAGCATGGCCTGACGCAATCCTTAACTACTACAAGATCCTGTGATTGCAGACAAACCTAATTCGCTTACACCCCACATAAGGTACTCTTTGTCCTCTGAAGTTCTTCACTATGGAATTAAGACTTCCGTACTCCACCTGTTATAATGAATAAAGCCCCATAGACAAGCTCCTATTTCAAACCTGAGTTCCCTCCTGACCCCCTCCCTCTGCTAGCCCTTTGCTCAAATTCCCTACCTCCAACTCCTGTGTCTCTTCCCCTTCTAACTTTACTCCCCTCCCTCTCCTATTTCTGTCTCACCACTCTAATCCTGCCCTCACCTCTCACTCACTGTCACTTTTCTCTTCCTGTCACCTGCTGCACACTGAGTCTCTATTTCCCTAAACCTCCCCCTCCCTCTTCTGTAACTATGTTGCAGAATTAAGGATCTGAAACAAGTGACAATGCCTGGTCCGAAGGCAGCTAATTAGTAATATTTGCAACTGCTTGGAGCTCAACAGTTTAGCTTTTCTCTTGACTGTTTTGTATTCCTGGATACGTAACCTGTACTTCTGTCTTTGTGACTTGTATACAGTGTAAAGGACTCTGTGTCTATTGACGAGGAACCTTTGTAAAAGAGCTCCTAGCTCAAATGTATTCTGATGAGTCAAATAAATAGTTTATGGGTGCTTGTTCTCTCCCAGCCCAGCATGCCACAGAGGGCTATAGTCTGGTATTAGGGGGGAGGGGGCGGATTTGTGGCTCCCTATTGTCCCCCTGGATGAAGCAGGGGATGTATAGAAGTTTGGATCATTTGACTCCCCTCCCCCAGACAATGTTGGCAACTGGTTGATGGCTAGGTGACACAGGGTGGTTGTAAACAGCTCTCACTATAATGAGGGGAGAGTAACTAGTGGGCCACCTCAGAGCTCAGTACTGGGACCAGTCCTCTTTAAAGCAGCAGAGCAATCAAGCTTTTTTCTCTTATTCCTAATTGCGTTTGTAAATGTTTGCGGGGACTTCTCACTTAATAAATCTTTGTATAGTGCTTAAGCTATTTTTTTTGCATTTTTGCCATGAACGTATCTCCTGCTCTGCATAAACCCTCGCCAGGCCCGCCATCTTGATTAATGGTGCATTGTGGTTATTTTGCTACTCCGTGCCACTACCATGATGCCTTTTGATGTATCCCATGATGTAGTTCAATATTTATGCTTCCCTTTGTGCGCGTTCACATCATATCACTATTGACTTGTCAGAGCAGGCAGGCAGTAGTTTGAGTAGCGCAACTTCTTGCTCAGATCCTAAGTGCATAGTCTTCTAACACACTTTAAGCAAAGTAGTGGTTAGCACTAGAGGGATGAAGGGGAGAAAAAAGTGAAATGGGTGGATCGGTGATCAGGCAGCATCCTATCCAAACCAAATAAAAAAAACAAACAGATGGGCTGTTGTACTGGGCCATACCTGCATGCGCGCAGAGCTGTGGGAGAGAAAAAAAACAGCTCACTTTCTACGGACAACCTCAAACTGACAACTTGACTGCCACTCCCGAAATCATGTAAGATGCAGTAAAAAACAGTAAAAATGACACTAACACAGCTTTTAGGGTTACCCAACTTTATTGCTAGCACCAATAGAGGCAGAAAACCGTTACCCATCTCCTCTCTTCTCTACTAATCTGTCATGAATGAGTACGCAGACATCAACAGAACAGCATCATGGATGCATCACGACAAGAAAACGCTGATGATGCAAGATGGCGGGCGGGAATTTCTTCACGCGAACTAATAAGGTATTTTATTAAAAATAAATAATTGTGGGTCACTACCCAAACAAGCATTTGTCAATGCTGAATGTTGCTTGCTTACATGTGCTGTTTAGGTATTTGGAAGTGAAAGTACCATGCCTAAGATCTGTCAGCAGAGGTTGGAAGCTCATGCTGCCCGACCATAGCCCATTTCCCACTGTTCTCCCCTTTGTGGAGTGTGCATGATCAGTGACGCTTAGGCACAGCGTGCCAACATCGGCCACACTCCGCTCCCTTTACTACACCGCTCTAGTAGTGCCCCGGTCGTCACCAGGGGCTGCTACAGAGTGATGGGTCCCTGGATCCTGCCCTGGGATTGGAGAGGAGTCCTCCGGACACTCAATCCTATCCTTCCCCTACCGACATCTAGCCTCCTGGGCTTGTGTCCGAACCTGGGTCACCAGCATGGTGTGAGGTGTGGTGTCCAGTGCCTCAACCCTCAGCGCCAGTGGGTCAGCAGTAATGCTACCTTTAATATTCCCCTTCCCTTCCCACTCCAGTGTACCCTGTCCCCCGTGTACAAGTCACTATTCCCCCCTGACCCTACCCCAGTTAGTCACTAACCCATAATGTTTGTTGTGGCACCAATCCCTCAGCCACTCGTTGAACTCCTCTAGCCTACCCTTCCTCCCCATGCTTGCACGTGGTATCGGCAGTACCTCCAAGAATGCTGACTTCTCCACCCCCTCACACTGCCTGCCCAAGTACTCGAACCTCCCTCTCACTATTTCCACAGTGTCCCCCGCCAAGTCATTTGTACGCACATGCAACAGTAAATGAGGTTTCTTCCTCCCCCTCGCTGCACACTTGAGCAGTGCCTGCCCTGCCCCTCCTGCAGTCAACCTGGGGACAGCTTCAACCCAAATATGGCTGTGCCTTTCCCCCTTTCTGCCCCATCTCAACCAAAGTAGCCAGTTATCTAAAGACCATACACTCCCCCATCCTCCAAGCCCAGTCCAGGATCATGGCGGACTGACATCCTCTACAGCCCACTACCCTTCCAAAGTTGCCCGCCCTATTGACATGTGGCACCTGCCCCATTTGGGTCCCCATCTTATGTTACGGGCTCTTACTCCCAGGTTCTGTACCCTACTACAACTCTTAGGCCCCTATTTACTCAAATTCCTGTTCTGCCCCCCCACACACTAGTCCTCTTACTGTCCCCTTGCCGACCAGGTTAATTCAGTCTCAAATCTCATCCATTAGATACTGTATTACTGTAGCAATCTTAAAGCCTCCTTGTCAGTTTTTCACCCCTCAACTACCATACTTTTTGTTCGCAGCTCTCATATAGTTTCACTTAGCCAGTTAGAAATCCTATTGCACTCCAAATATTACTCTGTTCAGTTAGAGAAATAAACAGGACAATTAAATCTGTATTATTACAGCAATCCTAAAAGTATCCAATCATTGCTTTGTCTCCACCCCAGAGACCCTGCTGTAATATAGGACCACAGAGGACCCTGGGTGGCAGGGTGTGCAACTCTAAAGTCCCGGCAGAGCTCCATTGAGCTCACTCACTTCCCCCCTCTCACTCGCTCATTCTATTTCTCCTGACGCTGCAGGCTGCCCTTTGGTACTGGGCTCCTGCTTGTGTTGGTGCCTTTTTCTGCCCACAAAGAAATCTGCAGCAGTCCCAACAGAGCTCCATTGAGCTGGTTCACTCCCCCTCTCTCACTCACTCGTTCTGTTTCTCCCGGCGCTGCAGGCTGCCCTTTTGTACTGGGCTCCTGCCTGCATTGGTGCCTTTTTCTACTCACAATGAAGTTCACAGCTGTCCCAACAGAGCTCCATTGAGCTTGCTCACTCACCCTCTCTCACTCACGCCTTCTATTTCTCCCAGTGCTACAGGCTGCCCTTTTGTACTGGGATGCTGCCTGTGTTGGTGCCCTTTTCTGCCCACAAAGAAATCTGCAGCAGTTCCGACAGAGCTCCACTGAGCTCGCTCACTCCCCCTCTCTCACTTGCTCATTCTGTTTCTCCTGGTACTGCAGGCTGCCCTTTTGGAATGGGTTCCTGCCTGTGTTAGTGCCTTTTTTCTGCCCACGAAGAAATCCGCAGGAGTCCCGACAGAGCTCCGCTGAGCTCGCTCAGTCCTCCTCTCTCACTTGCTCATTCCGTTTCTCCCAGTGCTGCAGGCTTCCCTTTTGTACTGGGCTCCTGCCTGCATTGGCACCTTTTTCTGCCCACAGAAAAATCTGCAGCAGTCCCGACAGAACTCCACTGAGCTTGCTCACTCCTTCTCTCTCACTTGCTCATTCCATTTCTCCTAGTGCTGCAGGCTGCCCTTTTGTACTGGGCTCCTGCCTGTGTTGGTGCCTTTTTCTACCCACAAAGAAATCTGCAGCAGTCCTGACAGAGCTCAGTTGAACTCGTTCACTCCCCCTCTCTCACTTGCTCGATCTAAATCTGTCCCAAACACTGATTTCCTACAGTGACAGCGCTATTCTGCGCCAGAAGTGTAGAAACATAATTTGGCCAGGATGTGAAAAATGACAGCTGTACTGTTCATAAGGAGGTGTGAAAAAATGCCAGTGTTGAAAGTCTGGTGTGAAAATATTACAAATTTGAGAAGTTACAAGGGTGCGTGGAAACAGTGCAACGCGCGTGCTTGTAACACAGTCATTTTATGGACTTTCTGCACCAAATTTTCAAGATAGGCATTTTAGGACCTCTTCTCATGAACAGTGTCATTGTCATTTTCTTAATCTGTCCTGAACACTGATTTCCCATGGCGACTGCACTATTCTGTGCCGGAAGTGCGAAAACACATTTCGGCCAGGATGTGAAAAATGGCAGCTGTTCATAAGGAGGTATGAAAAAATGCCAAATCTGCGAAGTTATGAGCGTGCATGGAAACAGCGGAACACATGCTTGTAAAACAGTAATTTTTTGGATTTGTTTCACCAAATTTGCAACATAGGCCTTTTGAGAGCCCACCTCATGAACAGTGGCACTGTTGTTTCGTTAATCTGTCCCGAAAGGTGATTCCGTGCAGTGACCGTGAAATTACCTTTCGGGACCGAATAACGCAATGACAGTGACTGAATTCATGAGGAGGGGTCCCAAGAACCCCATGTTGAAAATGTGGTGCCAAAATTCCAAAAAATGCCCAAGATATGCCCCAAAGTTGAAAAAACCCTATTTATGCCATTATATAGCTTACTGGCATTTCTTCAGTTCGCGGTCATCTTTGAAGAGTGCAGACATGTTCCTGGTCCACTGAAGATCGTCGCGCTAGGCTCTGGAGGCAAGTATGGGGTGAGGGGGTATGGGGAGGTGGGGTGCGCAGAGGATGGGTGTGGGTTGGAGGAGAGGCCACCGAACTCTACAAGGACCGTTTCTTATTTTACAGGTGTTGGAAAAAAAAAAATTGTGGGACTGTTTTTTTCAGGGACTTTGGCATGCTGGGGTGGCTCCCAGCTGCTACATGAGTGTTTTTGGGGGTCTGTGATCGACTGGGGATTGGGCATCCCGCACAGCACATACCAGTTTGGGGAGAGCTGAGGGATTGGGCACCCTTCTCGGCAGACAACAAACTGGGAGACATTATGCTGACGGGGAGTGGGCTCCCCCATCAGCAAATTCAACTGGGAAGGGGACTGAAGCCGACGGCGCTTGGGCCCCGACAACAAAGAAGCGGGGGCATGATGCCGAGGGGGATTGGGCACCCCCTCGGCATACAGTAGAAACTTGGGTGTGGGGACATTATGCCGATGGGGACTGGGCTCCCCATCAGCAAACTGGGTCGGGGGCATGCAAGGTACCGCCCTGCAATGAGGGGTCGCTCCCTCATTGCAGCAGAATGCCTGACACTGCAATGACGAGGTGGCCCCTGAGTGCAGCGGCTAAAACATTTCAAGTTGGTGTCAAGCTGGCTGAACTAGTGTCAGCAGCAGTGTGCCACCCCATTGGGGAAAGCGGGCCAATCTTCAAAAGGCAGTGGGGGCATTGACCACAACAGTGCCACACCTCCACAACCTGCTTCTGCAGCAAGCTACAGCAACACGTTTCTTGCACATGCGCGCAAGCAACATAAAAATGGATTACGTATTCAGAAACTAGAATGGCATTCTATAAACAGACATACATTTGTTTATAGTGTTCCATATTGGATAAACGTTCATTGCACTGCTGCTTTAATGTCTTCATAAGTGACATTGCAGAAGAGCTGGAAGAGAAAGTATTCCTCTTTGCAGATGACACCAAATTCTGCAATAGGGTAGATACTCTGCAGGAGGTGAAGAGAATGAGTAGAGACCTGAGTGTACTTGAAGAGTGGTCAAGTGTATGGCAGCTGGGTTTCAATGCAAAAAAGTGCAAAATCATGCACCGAGGGCACAGAAACCCAAGGGTGATGTATAAAATGTGGAAAGAAGTATTGATAGTCACTAAGCAGGAAAGGGACCTTGTGGTTATCATATCTGATGAGGTCAAGGTGGCAGGGCAGTGTGACAAAGCAGTAAGCAGGGCCAACAGGATGCTGTGGTGCATAGGAAGGGGAATTCCCAGCAGGAGAAGAGAAGTGGTGTTACCACTGTATCGATTGTTGTTG
The DNA here is from genome assembly GCA_016271365.2 of Neoceratodus forsteri. NCBI lineage: Eukaryota > Metazoa > Chordata > Ceratodontiformes > Ceratodontidae > Neoceratodus > Neoceratodus forsteri. The sequence goes on along the minus strand of CM028129.1, from coordinate 1,116,817,730 downwards.
TTTTTTTTTTTTTGCAATTTACTATACTTTATTAAAGTTTAGGTAACATATACTGTAAGTCAGGAACAAACAAGGAGACAAGATACAATAACAAATAACAACAGTAAATCAAACATACAATGCAAGGAAAAACACAATTTAATGATACATCTGATACTCATACTTAAAAATAAAACATGCCCATCCCCCTCACCTACACCTTCCCCCATCCCTGCAGTCTTAACAATATGAGTGAAGCCATCTAACTAGATGGTAAAGAAAGCAAAGGGTGTAGAGTCTGCCACTTAGACCTGTACGCATGTAATGATTTGTAGAAACTAGCTATAGATTTTCCCATGATGCCTTGCATTATGGAGGTATGTGTGAGTTTGTATTTCTTTGAAACTTGGCTTCCCGGCCAATGCCCTTTGGGGTCACCTTTGCCTCAGTGCTTGCGCACTAAGGTTCTTTGTGTTATAGATTTTCTCTATATTTAAGGAGGGAAGAATTTCTCCTATCCATTCAGACCAAGTGGGGAGAGTGGGGTCAAGCCAGTGCCTCAAGATAAGTAATTAGGTGACAGCTGATATTAAGACCATATGTCCCTTATGGGCAGTCCCCATAAGCGACGTATAATCTCCCAGTATGCAAATTTCAGGAGTGCAGGCATTCTGGAGACCTAAAATGGAATCTAATTTTGATTGAATAAGATGCCAAAAGGATTTAATTGAGGGATAAGACCACAGCATATGGTATAAGGCGCCGTCATTCTCTTGACACAGAGGGCAAGCCAGTGACTCCTCTCTTCCCATTCTGTGTAATTTAACAGGATAGAAGTATAACCCATGGAGTATATTAATTTGTTGCAACTGGAATCTATTCTGTTTGACATATTTATAAATATTTGTTAAATGCGAATCCAATAGTTATGATCTTGATCAATTTGAAGCGTGTTAGCCCAATAAAAGGCAGCAGGGGATGCCGAATCCCAAAGTAATTGACCTATAGTAGTGAATACGCGAGAGATCAGATGGTCTTGCTGTACTGAAATTACCAGGCTTGCAAAAAAGAGCCCACTCTGGAAAACCATGGAGGAGGTCCTAAAAAAGAACTAAGGCAATGTTGAAGTTGTCAAAACTGAAAGAACTGAGATGCAGACACCTCAAACTTCAGTTGGTATTGATCAAAGGAAATATGCCCCTTCCTTGACAAGATCCAAAAGCGTGGAAGCTCAATGGTTTCTTATCTATAAGGATATTAAAGTTATTTAGAAGCACTTGACCCTGGTCCTTAACATACGGAAGTTTGAGGTGTTTACAAAGTTGAGCATGCACTTGAAGAGACTAATATAGTGGCATAGATTTGAGGGGCTGGGGCAGTTTGTGGGGGGGGGGCAGAAATAATAGGGATTTAAGGCCAGTTTGATATTGAGAACATAAGTCTTTTTCAATTACTAGCCAGAATGGAAGGTAGGCCATAGATGCTAATGTGCCCAATATGCCCCAAAGAAAATATTTAACTCCATGGGAACCAAAGTAATATCTTAGAAAATGAAGTATTGAAGCCCACCAACTTTCCTAGGGCAAGTTAGCTTGTCATAGGAATGGCGGGGTGGTTTATGTGCCCATAGGAAGTTAGAAAGCATCCTCTGTAAGTTCTTAAACCATGTCATTGGCAAAACTATATTCAGCCTACTGAGGGGGTATAAATGTCGTGGAAGAATGTTCATCTTTGATATTAGATCTACCCCAGAGGGGAAGGGGCAGGGACTGCCACCTATCTAGGTCTTGGGCAATATGTTTTAGTAGAGGATCTAAATTCAATGACTTTACCAGAGATGGGTCAGTGGATATTTGTGTAAGTCACCTCTCTTTTGAGAGGGGCTTGTGCTCCCTTTAGGGACCGCTTCTCTTCTAATTGCCCCCAGAAAAGTTAGGGCCTGTTTTAGTGTTGGGGTGCGATTTCTGCTGACCACTGTGTGGTGGAAGCAAAGAGTAGTTTCTTTGGGTATAAATAGGGCAGAGACAGGAAGTTAGGGGCTGGCTGGCTAGAGAGAGATAAGAGGATTGGAAAAAAGGCAGATAAGACAGGAGCTCGGCAGTCTGGGTTGGGCCTAGAAGGGGAGGTTCCCCCCAAGTGAGTAGACAGGATCAGTGGGTGCAGTGACATGGCACTGGTAATTTTTTGGGTGCTCCGAGGGAGGAGGGCTAGCTAGCCTGGTGGCGTTGTTGGGAATATGGGTCCCTTGGGGCAGGGTGGTGAGAGTGCCCAGTTAGGAGGCAGATGTAGGGCCTAGGGAGGATCCCAACCTTGTTTTTCCATGGCAGAGGATTCCAGGGTTGCCAGAGCTGTAGGAGTCATGGCAGGGCTCCCACAGGGGATGGGGCAGTGGCAGTGTCAGTGTCTCATCCTGTACCCAGTGTGGCAGGGTGATCCAGGCTGTTGAGGTGGCACAGGATGGCGTCCACCCATTTAGGGGCCTGCTTGGAGGGGCAGGTCCTGGGGTGCCGCTCATATGGTTCGGGTGGGCGGCAGGTCAATTTGGACAGGCTCTGGATGGCTTCTCCTGGCTAGATGCTTAAATCAAGCTCCAGAGTATGTAGAAGGGATGGTTTAAGGACCCGGGTTGCTCCCTCTCTGTACATCTGAGGGGCATCCAGGGTAATTGGAGTGCCATATGTAACAGCGGGGCCTTTCTCGAGCTGTTCAGGGGTTCCAGGATTGTGGCAGGGCCTGGGTTCTCCTGGTTGGCAGGATAGCTTGAGGCAGTGTAGCTTGGAATGGGAGTTGCAGCCTGGGTATGCAGTGGGTCTGCCATACCCGTGTCTGGGGCAGGCCCTGGGGCCTCCATTTATGAGTAGGTCTTTAGGCCTGTTAGGTCATGGTTACTTTCCAGGTGAGAAAGTTCTATGGCTGCACAAGTTCGTGACAGCCTAGGGAGATTTCAGGCAAGAGGTCCCAGTGGTCTGGTCAGTGGAAGAAAATTCCATGTTTTCCTGTAGGGTGTTGATTGGGTCTGGGGACTGGGTGGAGAGAGGCTGTTCACTTTTCCACTAGGAAGAGTTGCCTGACAAAGGAGTAACGGGGAGGGAAAAGTAAACCAGTGCCAGAGTTCTTCTAGAGCCCTGCACTCCTGGGGAAGTTGAAGTCCATGTCCTGGGCATAACATCCGAGGATTTTTGAAAGTCTTAGTAGCCTTGTGTATACTGCCTGTAAAATCTGTCTCTTTCCTGTTCTGTGATTGCCAGTCTATTGTACTATAGTTTTGTCCCATGGAGTAGGTGTTTAAAGCAGAGAGAAGCGCTGAACTCATGGGTCCTCTGGATTATTTGGGCGCAGGAGAAATAAAGTGATTTTATTACGGAATATTCTAGAGTTGACCTCGTCTGTACATAGCTAACAATGAATTACAATAGTAGAAGCTAATTGTCCTATCTCAAGAGTTTTTTTTCGAGTGGACCTATGATTACCCCCTTGCATCTTTGTCTCTGGGGTTGGGGAGCTCCACTGCTCGTGAGAAGAATATGGTACTGCTATTGACCCGAACTGAAGATTGGGGTGCCTCTAATTTGATTTCTCTAACAGAAGACAGCTCAAGGTAGGCCCACCCTTTTCTACTGTATTTTCAGCAGCTGGGCTGCGGAGTACTTCTGTGTGAGTTTCTTGTGAGCCACTGTACCTCCTCCTTAAATTAATATCTGGAAGTCCCTAGACAGAAGGAGGGGGTGCAGGGGGGATTACATTTGAATGCCCAAATATGTTAAACTTTTGGCATCCCATTGAAACCCAAACTTATCAAACTCTAATTTATGAACTTGGGGTGAATGGGGGAAAACAACAGTTTTGGATAAATTAAATTTGTATCTGGAAAAAGCCCTGAATTGTTGGATAACGTAGAGATCCAATTATAATGATGAAACAGGGTTGGATAGATGCAGCAAAATATCATCGGCATATGTGGAGACTTTCAGTTCTTGCGAGCCGACTGTAATACCATTAACTCCAGGAGAGACATTAATTTTACAAGTTAAGGGTTCAAGAAGCAAATTAAAAAGATAAGAGGATGGGGGCAGCCTTGACAGGTACCCCTCAAAATCGGAAAGGGTTCTGAAAGCACCCTGTTACAGGAAACTCTGGCTATAGGACAGGAATAAAGAATATGCACCATCGAATGAAAGAATCTGGGATACCATACTGCAGCAAAATCCAGAACAGGTAGGGCCAGTCAACTCTGTCAAAGGCTTTTTCTGCATCCAGGGAGACCAGAACTGAAGCAGAACTGGACCCCCTGGATGCAGACATTACATAGAACAGCTTTCAGAAATGGTCACTAGAACACCTTCTCTTCATAAAGCCTACCTGTTCTGGATCAGTCAGTTCAACCCAAGCCCGACCAAGATGGGAAGCCAATAATTTAGCTAAGATATGGATATCAACATTAATTAGGGAGATCGGTCTGCAGTTTTTGGGCTGGGACTCATCTTTACCAGGCTTGGGGAGAGCAACAATATGGGCTTCCAGCAGAAGTGTCTCAAGCAAATCAGTGGACCGCAGGTAATTATAAAGCTCTGTCAAAAGTGGGGCAAGCTCATTGATAAAGGTTTTATAGAAAACCGGAACAAACCTATCAGGGCCTGGAGCTTTGTCTAATGTAAGGGAGGCAATATCAGTTCTAACCTCAGTCTCCAGAATGGGGCAGCCCAAGCTTAAGGTATGGAAGTCAGATAAATGCAGTAATGAGACATCAGTCAAAAATTAGACATTTCTTCATGCTGCTCTCCAGTAGTTGGATCCATAGAATAAACAGTCGAATAATAATCTTTGAAAATATGAGCCATCTTCCTTGCCTGGACAACCGGGGTGAAGGATATAGGGTCATGCAAAAACTTAATCCAGTGAGCCGCCACTTTCTGATGCAGTCTAATAGCCAAGAGTTTGCTGGCCTTTTCACCCTGTCCCACACAGCTGGCTTTTAGTGCCTGCAGGGAACGCTGAGCTTGTTCTAGTAAAATGGCCGAATATTGTGCTCTGAGTTGGGAAAGATGGGTATGAGTCTCCTCCAGGGTAGATGGGGAAAGGTTTCTTTCTATATCCTGAATGGAAGTAAGTAATAGCCGAGTTCGAGAGGAAACCTTTTTCTTGCGCTTCGTGGCAAGACGTATAAGTTCACCACACCAGTGACATTTAAGAGCTCCCCAGGTTCGATCCAAGGCGGGTACTGATGACTAGTTAGTTTCAATCGAACCTTTAATATATTCTTTTAGCTGGGTAACTAGCTTGGGGTCCAACAAAAGATGTGTGTTCAGGAACCATGTACGGTTTTGGTCAGAGTAAAACATGACATCTAATACTAGTTTAACCGGGACATATCCAAAAGGACCATGGATTCAGTTTGACACCCATACACCGTAGAAAGCAAGCAACTGGTAATTAAAAAATAATTGTGGCAGGGATAAGAATTATGGGAGTGGGAATAAAATGTATATTCTCGAGTGGTGGGATAAAGGACACACCAGGGGTTGGCTAAACCCAAGCTATCCATAAATTCTCTCAGGCCATGTTGGCCTGGGGATAGACCTGAGCTTAGTTGATAGGTTCTGTTCATATTATTGCATATAACAACATTTCAGTACCACCAACAATCCAGGGTAAGTGGAAATAAGGGACTAAGGTAACACTGAGGTCAGGAAAAAAGGAAGGGGCATTGATGTTGGGCCCATAAATAGAGCCCAGAATTAATTCTGTAGGTCCCAAACAGCCATGCACAAAAATGTAACATCCCTCCTTATCCTCTGTCTCAGACATAAAAGAGAAGAGGAGAGGAGAGCTCTATGCAACAAAATAGCCACTCCCCTCTGGCACATACTGAACCCTGTGCCAAATGCTTGGCCAACCCAAGTCCGCTAAATAAGGAGACTTGGCTGGATAATAGATGGGACTCCTGCAAAAAAGCAATGTGGGATTGCAAGGTCTTCAGAAGCTGTACTATAGCCTGTCGTTTAACTCAAGACTGACAACCCTTAATGTTCCAAGTGACAACATTCCACGGGATTGCCATTAGTCATAGAATTAAACACTAAACTGAGTAAATGGCTCCTGGGACAGACAATCCCATTCCAAATAGACTGCAGGGAAGGCCACCTCTCCACCCAAGAGGAAAGTATATCCCTTCCCCCTTCCAAAAAATTCCATATCCCCAAAAACAACCAACCAACCAACACACACAGACAAAAAAGAAAAAGGAATAGGCTAAACCCTCTCTACTGACAAAGGACTACCCTACCTAGGGCTGAAATGCCCCTTCCTCAGCTTAAGGCCCGTAATTAACTATGAGAACTGCCCACAGCCCATCCCCCCCCAGCCATGAATAAGAGAAAGGTAGACCAAACCTATCTATTACTTATTGAACACCTACAACAATTAAGTTAGTAACAGTAATAAAGAGTAACTAAATGAGAATGTAGGGAGAGGCTCCAACTCCATAACTAATGAAAAATAAAGTAACTACCAATTTAATGAAACAGTACTCTTCTGACTGAGAGGGCACCATAACTAGGCAAGCCAAAAAAGAACTGAAAAAAAGAAAACAGGTCTTTCATTAATAAATTACCCTTTAAGAGATAAAAAGAAAAAGCAAACCTCAAGCTACAAGCTAGTTCTGTTCTGTTAATAGAAATATCTGATCCAAAGACATAATGAAATTAAAGAAGCCCTCTAGTAAATAATGAACAACTAGGTCGTCACTATGTTGTTAATAATAAGAGCGCTAAGGGTCAATGAACTAGAATACAGCAACAAAGCTCTTAGCCACCCATAATACACTCTCATAGAATGACCAGAGAAAAATACCAAATACTGGGTTTAACCACTGGAGGGAGCCCCTACCTGATAGGAAAGGTCAGAGAACACTGGAACTACTGTAGATACCATCCGTCCACTCCCAACATGGGAAAGAAAGGCACCACATAGAAATGTACCAAAAAATAAAAGAACATTAATACAAACAATACTGGGATACACTCATTAAGCAGTCTTATTACCTTCCCAGCTCTAATAAAAAGTATGGGTCTGTAATATAAATCTGGTGCCCTAGTTTCATTCAGTCTATACACAAGTACAGCCAGAAAAACATGATATCAACAACTGGTAGTGCACCAAAGCTAACAATTTTATCTAACATAAAAGTTTAATAATAATATCAAAACAAAAATGTAGAGAAATTATTTTAAAAGAAAAAATGTTAACATTAACAGTTCCTGGCAGATATCTAGGAAGAATAGGTAGCATTAGTCCTAGCTTGAGGAGGTGTGTCCCGGGAAGTCATTTACTACAATACCTCACCATTGTCATCAAATTCTGATCATGCTGTATACCTTCACAAATTAATAGCAAAGGTCCCAGAACCAGTTTTTCCCAATAACAGGCTATCCAAAGCAATAAGGTAGTAATTAAAGTAAAGTAGACATTAACATACTGTAAGTGTAAAGCAGTCCCTCTAAAAATAACGGACAGTCCGTATGCTGATTGTTCTATGCTGGCTTAATAAAAGCATGAGACTGTGAAAGAAAAAATTCCTAGTGCAGTATGTCCGATCATTCAAACACCATGAAGTCTTGCTATATTATGACATATAGCAGTTAGCCACAGCACTTGAACTGCCCCGGAGAGGAAGGAGTTAACTCCAGGCTGACTGGAGTTCCAAGCGCGAGCGCCTTGCTGAAAGCTCTATTTGGCTAGTTTCAAATTGAAACTGTCAGATTCTTTACTCCGCTTCACTGAACAGTCGCTCCGGAGATCTCTCCTTCAGCTCGGTTCATTTCGGTTCAAGCGAGTGTTTCTAGGTTCATTTAACCGGCAAAGTAATTATTTTACCGCATTTCGGTTCAAAGCTCTATCTGGTAAACCGTAAGTACAGGATTTTAAAGTCTGTGTGGAAATTCATTATCGGTTCGGTTTTGAACCGATCGGTTTCTAAAAATACTAATTTTAAACAATAATTTGGGCTTTTAGAGTGCGGTTCCCGGTTCTTATCGGTTCTAAAAAAACCTAACTTTTAAATTGGGTTTTTTCAAATACCCGTGACACGGTTAGGAACCGATAAGGGTGTTTTGCCTGGCACTGCCATAAAAAGGGCAAGTTTTTGGATAGGCTGGCATTATGTCTGAGAAACCCAAAAGAAAAACGGGGCCCACTGGGTTTCAACACTGTGATGTTTGTGGGGAAGCCTTTGCCAAGGCTGACCCACACACCACATGTGTTTATTGTCTGGGGGCTGACCACCTCCTGTCAGACTGCCAGGTGTGTAAGAATTTCCCTGCAGCCACCCTGGAGAAAAGATTGGGCGGCTCAGGGGCGAGAGGCCAAAAGTCCGCTGACCGGATGGCCAGCCCGGTCCAGCACCCACTGGACCAGAGGGAGTGCTCTCTGACCAGGGCGAGACTTCCTCGGGCAAAAGGAAGGCTGGTTCTGAGGAACCGGTCCCAGTAAAAAAATCTAAGAAATCAGCAGGTCTGGAGTGCAAGATTGCCTCTCCAACTGCTGCAGAGATAGCTAAAGCCATACAGATTGTCCAGTCACTGTCTCAGGGACCGGCCGAACCACCAACAGCTGGCAAAAAGTTGGTTTGTTCGGTTCCAGTGGTTCAAGAGTATGATGTTGAGGAATTTTATGAACCACAGGAGGGGAGGAAGATTTTGATCATTATGTATGTGGCTGGGAGGGTCTGGGCGTGCCCATTGAACCGGACATTTCTCAGACAGACCATTAGAATCTCCCCCTATGCTGTCTGAGTCCCCTTCTCATTTTATGTTTTACAAAAAGGTTGCAGAAACCCTCCAGCTTCCCTTGGAAGAGGCTGTGGATGAGCAAGAGGAGCCTGATTATGTTGAGATGATAGATATCCCAGAGTCTAGGAGGTTGTCTATTCCTTTGCATAAGTCATTTAGGAAGCAAACAACAAAAATTTTAAAAAATCCTCATTCTGTCCCTCCTGTAGATAAAAAAATGGACAGAAGGTATACTTTATCAGGCCCTGATACAGACTTCCTCACTGAGCAGTGTAGTCATGTAGGTGTGGTACAAGCTGCAGCCTGTGACAAGGCTAATATCCCCTGCTCCATCTCCTCACTGATAGGATTCCAGGAAGATTGATGCCATGGCGAAAAACAGTATATGGCAGCTTCTTTGGGACTCAGGCAGGCAAATTATTTGGCTTATGTGGCTAGATATCAGAAATCTAGATGGGATACAGTGTTGCAGTTAGCAGGCCCATGGCCAGCTGGCTAGTGAATTGAACAGGTGGCTGCTGATGGCATTGAAGCCTCTAAAGTTCAATTTCATACTGCTGTAGATGTTAATGATGTTTCCTCTAGGGTCATGGCCACTTCTGTAGCTTTCCGTAGGTTGGCATGGCTCAGGTGCACTAATCTGTCACAGGATACTCAGTCAAAGACTATGGATTTTCCTGTGGTGGGAAATTCTCTGTTTGGAGAGCAAATGGAAAATTATATGAAAAAGATGGATGAATACAGAACTACCTACAAAAGTGCCCAGTCCACGGAGCGGCATGCCACTCCACAGAGGCACACTCCCAGAGGTAGGGGCAGGCCTTTCCACAGGCCTTTTTATCAATCCCAAGCCTCCTCTGCTTTTGCACAGAGGGTTTTTTTCAGAGGCAGAGGTAGGCAGGCGCAGGTAAACCGTCCCCACCCCTCAGCCTAAGGCTACTGCCAAGCAGGCACCCTGATGGGATGCCCAGGGCCAATTCTCCTGTACCAGTTGGAGGCAGGTTGGCTTATTTCAGCCAGAACTGGGTGTCCCTAACTTCGGACAAATGGGTTCTGGAGGTAGTAAGCCAGGGTCTGGTTCTCAGCTTCAAACAGTTTCCAAAGATGAGAACCAGACATTTTCCACCTGCAAGCCCTTTAGAGGCTCTTGCTTTGGAAGCAGAGGTCTCTTCCCTCCTAGACTGCAAAGCAGTGGAAAGGGTTCCTCCTTGTCACCAGGGCAAGGGGCTGTACTCCAGATACTTCCTTACCCCAAAAAAGACAGGAGAATGGCGGCCCATTCTAGACTTAAGGTACCTGAACAAGCATCTTTTGAAACCAAAGTTCAAAATGTTAACTCTGGCAATGATTTTGCCCTCCCTCAGGCCAGGGGACTGGCTAGCCTCCCTGGACCTCAAGGATGCCTATTTTCATGTCCTGATCAGGCCTTCTCACCCAAAATACCTCAGGTTCAACTGCCTCAGGTCACTACCAGTTCAGAGCAATGCCCCTCGGTCTTACCTCTGCTCAAGGTATTCACAAAATGTCTAGCTGTGGTAGTGGCTCACTTAAGAAGGCAAGGTTGTGTGTTTCCCTTACCTGGATGACTGGCTCATTGTGGGTCAGTCCCAGATCAGGTAAAATCCACTTGCAAGTCACCAGTGGCTTCTCACTTCCCTGGGATTCCTGCTGAATTTACCAAAGTCAGTTCTAGAACCAGTTCAGGTACTCAACTTTCATAGGTGCGAATTGGACACAAAGTTGGCCAGGGCATTTCTCCCTCGGAAAGGGTAGAAGCTGATTGCCCTGGCATCCTCTTTCACCCTTCGGGTCTCTCGACCAGCAAGGCACTTTCTGCAACTTCTAGGGCACATGGCTGCCTCCACAGCTGTAGTGCAAGGACAAGATTCCAGATGAGAGACATTCAGTTTCATTTGAGGGCCTATTGGTCCCAAAGGAGGGACCCCCTTACCAAATTGGTCCCAGTGACCCAAACTCTGATTCTAGCTCTTCAGTGGTGGCAGGATCAGAGCAAACTAAGACTAGGGTTCCCCTTCATTCCCACTTCTCATTCCCTCACCCTCACCATGGATGCCTCCTTGCTGGGGTGGGGAGCGCACTTGGGCGACCTTTCCACTCAGGGAGTGTGGTCCCCCCAGGAATCTCTTTCCACATCAACCTGTTGGAACTCAGAGCTGTCTTTTTAGCTCTTCAGGTTTTCTCAGCATCTGTCCAGAACAAAGTAGTTCAGGTCAGGACAGACAATACCACAACAATGTGGTACATCAGCAAGCAGAGGACACTCGGTCATCAGCCTTGTGCACCGAAGCAATGAAGTTGTGGTCTCTGGCTTACTCCCTGAACACCTCCCTAGTAGCAGTTCACCTTCCAGGGAAGGACAATGTCCTAGCGGATGCCCTCAGCAGGATTTCTCAGGGTCATCACGAATGGTCTTTGAATCCCCTAGTGCTGGGGTCAGTTTTTGCCAGATGGGACACTCCTCAGATAGATCTTTTCGCAGCCCCAGACAACCACCAACTTCCTCTGTTCTGTTGCAGGCCTCCAGTAATGGGCTCAGTCCCCCTGGATGCCTTTTTGTTGGATTGGGAAGGGAAGTTCCTGTATGCCTTCCCCCTTTCCCCCTTCTCTTCAGGGTGTTAGTAAAAATCAGATCCCAGCTCTGCAAAGTGATTCTGATTGCATCAGACTGGGCCAGGCAACCCTGGTACCCACTGCTTCTGTCCCTGTCAGTCCACCCTCCCCTGGGCCTTCCCAGGGTCCACAACCTGCTGACTTGTGCCCAGGGGAGAGTTTGGTATCCAGACCTCAAATCCCTCCACCTCAAGGCTTGGCTCTTGAGGAGTTAAATTGCTGAATTACACCTTTCTCAAGGTGTCCTTGATATTTTAAAGGCCTCTAGGAAGCCTTCCACTAGGGCCACTTATAATTCAAATGGAAGAGGTTCTCCATCTGGTGTTCTGGGAAGCAAATTGTCCCAGAATCTGCTGATTTGCCCATTTTGCTGGACTACTTGGTCCATCTTAATTTCTTAGGCCTCAGGCCAGCTACCTTAAGGTTCATCTGGCAGCTGTCTCTGCTTTTATATCAGCAGGAAAGCCTGCCTCCCTTTCTTCTCACCCTGTGTTTTCCAAGTTTTTAAGGGTTACTTCACACTAACCCTCCTTTTCGGGACCCAGCCCTGCCTGGGACCTTAATGTTTGCATTGCTCAGTTAATGCAACCCCTTTGAACCTCTGTCTTCAGCAGACCTTAAGTTCCTAACTTGGAAAACTGTTTTCCTAGTGGCCATCACTTGCCAGACGCAAGTGAGTTACAAGTCCTGTCAGTGGAAAAGGATTTTATTTCTTTTCACAGAGATAAGGTAGTCCTCAGGACTAACAGAAAGTTTTACCTAAAGTGGTTTCAGATTTCCATCTTAACCAATCCATCTCCCTTCAGTATTTTCACTGAGCATTCTTCCTCGGGTGAGAGGAGATTGCACAGTTTGGACGTTAAAAGAGCTTTAAGCTACTATTTGGAACGCACCAAGGGTCACAGGTTCGAATCCCTCCAACTCTTCCTTACCTATGGTGAGGTTGGCAAAGGGAAACCTGCCACTAAGAGGACAATTGCCAGGTAGATTGTCTCTTGTATCCAATTTTGCTACCAAAAACTAGGTAGAGAACCCCCCCTCAGGACTGAGGGCCCATTCCACCAGGGGTACAGCTGCATCTCTAGCGGCTGCTAGAGATATTCCCATTCTGGAAATCTGTCAAGCTGCTACCTGGAAAACAGTTCACACCTTTACCAAGCATTACTCCCTGGATGTCCAGTCCAGGAGAGATGCTCGGTTTGGCACAGCCGTGCTTCAGAGCCTATTTCCTAAGTAGGTTCTGGCCCTCCTCCATGGAGGTACTGCTGTAATCTGTTATATGTCATAATATAGCAAGACTTCATGGTGTTTGAAGAAAAATTACTCACCTTAGTAATTGCTTTTCTTCTCATGGAGTCTTGCTATATTATCACCCCCTAACCTGCCTCCTCAGAACTTCTACTTGGGTAAGGGTTGGAAATTAGGTGCAAGCACTGTGTCATGCCATTATAGCTCTTTTTCCTTTTTCCCTTTGCTTTAGGATTAGGAAAACTAGGTATTTCTGTTTTACTTGTAGGTTTGTCCCCCCTCCTGGACTTGAGTCTTTTGGGGAGGGGGGGCCTAATAGTGCTTGTCAGGGTGATATTGATGTTGTTGTTGTTTATGTTATTGTTATTTCTACTAGTAGGTAGCCATTTGGCTAGTGTAGAGTTTTTTCCACACAGACTTTTGCTCAGTGTTGGCTCCGTAAAGATCTGACAGTTTCAATTTGAAACTAGCCAGATAGAGCTTTCAGCAAGGCGCTCGCGCTTGGAACTCCAGTCAGCCTGGAGTTAACTCCTTCCTCTCCGGGGCAGTTCAAGTGCTGTGGCTAACTGCTATATGTCATAATATAGCAAGACTCCATGAGAAGAAAGGCAATTACTAAGGTGAGTAATTTTTTCTTCTGATCATAATACATCCATCTATCCTTTAACTGGCTGTTGATAAGTCACAAAATAATTTAATAAACAAAACGGGAGAGCTTGGTTCTCGAATCTTGCATGGGAGTTGTAGTGAGATCTGGAAGGTGATGCCAGGATTGCCAGCTTTCAGCGGGTAACTAAAAAATAGCTGAAGTAGTCGTCTTTCTGTAGTATGTTGTTTCCTGGAGAATCAACTGCATCTGAAGACCCCCCTAAAGACAAGATGGAATCACCGGTATCCCTGGCTGTGCCGCACCTTCAAATTAGGAAAACAAAGGGTCCCATACAGAGTTACTGCCACTGGTACTTTAACCAGAAGAAAGACGCAAGTAACAGATTGGTGGCATCATGGGCACCCCACCCATCTGCTCTCTCAAACTGTGAATTCATGCTTTTATCCAGTCAGACAATCAGAGCCAAAGGAACACTAATGCAGGGACAAACCTAGGAGCCACACTTCAAACAAAATCATCAGCCCGGCCCCGAGTTCAGACTATCGTCACATCACAATGATTGCCAATGCAACAAGACTGAAAAGCAGTCAGCTGGAGCAGATCAATTGCAGTGGTAATTCCAGCTCACCCTTTCTTCCCGAACAACTCGGGGAAACAACTGGGGTAATTCTGTCAATGCCATGTTAGCTGTGTCAAAGCACCCTACACCCGCAAGTGTGTACACTTCTAATCGAGCAGGGTAGATCAGATGGTGTTTAATATGGACAGCCCAGAGTTTAGATAAGAGAGGTCGGTATTCTGATCTAGCTTGCCTGACCTTGTAAGTAAGATCGTGGACCATTCTCAATTTTTTTATTTTCCCAGTCAATCGTTTCCAGTTTGTGGGTTCACGGAGGATATGGTCTCTATCAAGATAGTCTAATAATTTGAAAATGATTTGCATGGAGAATCTCCAGGGCTGGGTTTTGGGTGTAGAGCCCTATGCACCCTTTCTATATCGTATGTTGAATCGTTTGGGGAAGGACCAGCTTTTTTAGTGCAGAATTTCTGAAGGAATGCTATAGTGTTAGAGCCTTCCTGTCCCTCTGGCAGTCCTAACAACACAAGGTTATTCCTTCTATTTTGACCCTTAAGATCGTCCACTTTGTCCTCTAATTTCTGCATATTATGTCACAAAGTAATTATTTCAGGTTCCATTCATGATTGCTGGTCCTCTGCAGAAGAAATGCATACCTCCGTGTTGGAGACCCACCGGGTTAGTTCTTGTACAGCTTAAGCTCTTTAAAGTCTGATAACAAGGAACAGCCTTCCAGAGGAGGTTGTGGGGTCTAAAACTGTGGGAGAATTCAAGAATGCATGGGACAGACATAAGGCAACTTTTGTAGGGGTAGAAAGAAATAGACTGTTGGTTAAATAGGATCTACAGCTTATCCTCTAGGTAGGGGAATGGGCAGACTAGGTGGGCCAAGCGGTCCTTATCTGCCATCAAAGTCTATGTTTCAAAGTCTATTACAGCTTCTTTTATTGATGTTAATTCCACAAAGTTGCTCCATAGTGATAGTCTGTGATGATCCTTTGAATGGAGAAGGAGGTGAGGTGTTCCATCGAGGCCTTTTAGGCTCCAGGGCTGAGCCTTGAATGGTATCTGTGTCATCAAGTGGATGTTGCTGACTTTCTTAGGAACGTAAGTGTTCCATTAAGTCTGACTCCATTGTCAGTAAATATGAAAAAAGTACTAATGGGATATCCCTCAGGAATCAGTTTTAGTTGAGAAAGATCGGCTTTTTATAAGAAAAAATCAGTGGGGTTAGGTAGAGCTCCTAACTGCTGCTGCTTCTCCTAGCTCTGTATCATGTGACTCGATGTATCGATCATTGTTGAGACCCCCACCTGAAGTATTGTGTCCAGATCTGGAGACCACATCTCAGGAAGGACATAGGATGGAGACTGTCCAAAGGAAGAAAGGAAGGAAACTAAAATGGTGCAGGGGTTGCTTCGTAAACCTTATGAGGAGAGACTGAGGGATCTCAGTATGTACACCCTGGAAGAAAGGCGGGAGAGGGGAGACTGGATAGACACTTGTAAGTACCTCACAGGGCTAAATAACGTACAGAAGGGAAGTATTTTTCAGAAGAGAAGGTGCACGAGAACAAGGGACATGCAATGAAGCTGGAAGGAGGGACATTTAGGAGGAGAGTGAGGAATTACTTCTTCACTGAAAGAGTGGTGGACACCTGGAACAATCTTTTATCGGAGGTGTTGGGGCAAAACAGTGGAGGGCTTCAAGCATACATGGCATAGGCACAAAGGAATCTTGGTATAAAAGCAGGGGGGAGGGGAAGTAGCTGGAGATCAGGTAGGGTCTATGGTGACAGGGATAAACTGGGCAGACTGAGTGGACCAGATGGTCCTTATGTGATGACAAAGTCTATATTTCTATCAGGGCCAGATTAAGGTAACTTGGGGGCCTAGGCGCAAGAGAAATCTGGGGCCCCCTCTTGCTGTGACTATGCCCCTTTGCTGCAAAGGGACCCTGTCACAGACTGTAAGACACCTTGGGAATCCATTTATATACAAACTGTATCTCATGTTAGGATATCGTTTGTAAGAGATATGGGCAACAGAATACAAATCAAATTCCTGCCCTTCTGTTCCCCCCTCTCTCATAGATGTTGTCAGTGGATAAGGCATATCTGGCCCACCTAGTCCTCCTAGTTAATCCTGTCTATAGCCCCGCCTTAGCTCCCTGTAAGTCCTTAGATTTTCCCCATGTTTGCCTTCGTGCTAGGATTCCTTTATGCCTATCCCACATGTTTTTGAAGCCTGTGATCATTTTAGCTTCCACCACTTCCACCGGGAGTCTGTTCCAAGCTCCCACCACCCTGTCCATAAAGAAAAACTTCCTGACATTCCTCCCTCAGTCTCCCCCCCTCTAATTTCATTGTGTGACCCCATGTTCTTGTGCAAGTGTTCCTCTGGAAAATACTCCCTTCCCATACCTTGTTCACACCCGTGAGATATTTATATGTCTCTATCATGTCTCCCCTCTCCTTCCTCTCTTCCAGAAAGTACATGTTTAATTCCCTGAGTCTGTCCTCATAGGGCTTTAGGTGCAGGCCCTGCACCATCTTGGTTGCTTTCCTTTGAACCTCTTAAACTCTATCTCCTTTTGGAGGTAGGGCCTCCAGAACTGTACACAGTACCCAAGGTGATGTCTCACTAGCTTTATGACTTCCCTTCTTCTGCTGGTGATCCCTCTACTTATGTACCCCAGCATCCTGTTGGCTCACCCCCACCTTGTCACACTGCTTAGCCACTTTCAGGTCTTCAGAAATAATTTCCTCAGGTCCTGTTCCTGTCTTGTGACCGTCAGTCCCCCCCCCCCCAAGGGTACTTAGCCGCTGGGTTCCTGTGACCCAGGTGCATGATCTTGCACTTTTTTGTCTTAAAGCCCAGTTCCAAGGCTCTTGACCACTCTTACAGTTTGTTAATATCCTTCCTCATTTGCTCCACCCACCGGAGTGTCCACCCTGTTGCAAATTTTGGTGTCATCTGTAAATAGAAACACCTTCCTTACCAGCCCCTCAACAATATTGTAGATAAATGTACTGAAGAGTACTAGACCTAGCACTGACCCATGTGGCACCCCACTAGTCCCTTTGCCTTACTCTGAGTGCATACCATTTACCACAACCCTGTGACTTGTACCTTCCAGCCAGTTTCTCACCCATCTAACTACCTTCAGTCCTACCCCAGGGCTATTTAATTTGTTCAACAGCCTTCTGTGAAACTTCTTAGAAAATTCAGCCCCATTTTTCCTTTTTTTCATAACTTTGATGACCATTTTCATTACACTCATCATCCCAGCCCAAACTCAACCATGAACCCTGCTGCTAATTTTCCCTGGTAGGAGAATTGCACTTAGCAATGATCATCCAATTCCAGTCAAGGAGTATAAAAATTAATTAAAACATTAGGCAGTATAGCCTAGTAGTTACAACTCTAAGCCAAGAACCTGGAAAACATGTAGACTCAGAATACTTGGATTTGTGAACCACAACCTCTGTCTGCATACTACGTGACACAGGGCCGTGGCATGTCATAGAACACCCATGTGTTAATGAGAGGCATCTGGAACTTAGAACAGGCTCTTCAATAAGCAGGCTCTATTGGCTCTCGGATCCTTCCAATATGAATGATAGGGCCCCCCAAATGCAAAACAGAAGAGACAAGTAGTGGACAAACTATTGCAGGGGGCCCCATTTAAGATTTTCACCACTCTCCCTATCAGGAACAGCAATGGGGGGATCTTTCTAGATACTTCTTCCCACTTGGGATACCAGGGATGGAGACAAAGCAAAGGACAAGGGCCTGTTTTCACCTTAAAGGTCGGTCTGGCTGGAACCCCACAAAGCTGTTACCTGTGCTTAACACCTAATTAGGGAGGTGAGCTTCACATCCAAGCAGACAACGCAAAGGAAAAGGGCCTGTTTACACCTTAAAGGTTACTGGAGAAAAAGACAAAGGCAGTAAGGACAGGGATGGGACAAAAAGGGGGTAAAGCCATCAAAAAATGGAGGGTAATGAGTAAAAATGCCCATAGTCTAGGTAACAAGCTCCCTGAACCAGTGGCCTTGATGGAAGAGGGATGCCTGGATATCGTGGCAGTCACAGAAACGTGGTACACAGTGAACTATGACTGGGATGTCAACATACCAGGGTACACAATCTACAGGAGGGACAGGGAGGGTAGAAGAGGAGGAGGAGGAGGAGGAGGAGGAGCTCTCTATGTAAGGGAAGGGATCAAAGCAATGGAACTAAAGAGTAAACAGGGAGGACAGGAGACACTGTGGGTCACCCTGGAGACTGGAAATGGCACCACAATCTGCACAAGGGTTGTATACAAACCCCCATCTCAGGGAGGAAATAAACAAGGAAATGATAGAAGGCATCCTTAGGATGGCAGAGAAAGGGGAGACATTGCTGATGGAGCACCTGAATATGTCGGATGTTAACTGGAGCACCTTTGCTGCAGCCACATCCAAGAGCAGGGCTGTTCTCAATGTCCTACAGGGGGCATGCCTCAGACAGCTAGTGTTGGAACCTACATAGAAGGGAGCAATCTTAGACCTGGTACTCTAAAATGGGGACGGAGAGAGGATCTCAAATCTAGAAGTGGAAGGCCATCTGGGAACAAGTGATCACCAGTGTGGTTCATGATAAACTCAGCTGTAGAGTCAAGCCATACAAAAGTGAAGGTATTGGACTTCAGGAGGGCTGATTTTGTCAAAATGGGAGAGTGCCTCAGAAAAGCACTAGCAAACAGGCAAGGATGAGGGGTAGAGTAACAATGGGGAAACATCAAAACTGCCATCACAGAGCAACACGCCTTTGTGTGAAGCAAATAAACAAATCAAAATGAAAGAAAAAAACACTATGGCTCTCAAAAGAGGTTAGGGAGAAAAAGATAACATTCAAGAAGTGTAAGGAAACACAGAAGGAGCAGGATAGAGAACTGTACCAGTTAAAGCAGAAGGAAGTGGGGAAGGCAGTCAGAATAGCAAAGGTCCAAACCGAGGAAAAGATAGCCAGCTCGGTTAAGAAGGTGAATAAAACCTTTTATATGTACATTAGGGAGTGAAGAAAGACAAAGGGAGGGATACTGAGGCTGAATAAAGAGGAGGGTGGGTGGGTAGAGAGGGACAGTGAAAAAACAGGGATACTGAATGAATACTTCTGCTCAGTATTCACTAAGGAAGAGGAGGGGGAGGTACCTAATCCAGTCAATAGAAGCATTCTGGATAGGGGATCGCTATGAGTCCTTTCACAGAAGAAAGGGTTCTGAAAGAACTCCTAAAACTGAAGGTGGACAAATCAATGGGGCCTAATGGGATTCACCCCAGAATTCTAAAAGAATTAAGGGGAGAACTAGTGACACCACTGACTACCCTTTTTAACAAATCATGGGAGGATGGTGTAGTACCTGAGGAGTGGAGGAGGGCGGATGTGATTCCCCTTCACAAAAGTGGGAGCAAGACAGAGGCAGGAAACTATAGACCTGTCAGTTTGACCTCAGTGGTAGGGAAAATGATGGAATCACTTCTGAAGGAAAGAACTGTTGAGTCCCTAGAGGTCAGTGGGGCACAGGACCCAAGGCAGCATGGATTAACAGCGGGAAGGTCATGTCAGATGAATCTAATCAATTTCTTTGACTTGGTGACTGAAGTAGTAGACCAGGGAGGGGCTGTGGACATGGCCTACCTAGACTTTAGCAAGGTATTTGACACAGTCATTAATAAACAAATTAGCCAGGCTTGGAGTGGGTCCCAGGGTGGTATCCTGGGTAAAACATTGGCTGGACAGCAGGATGCAGAGGGTAATAGTAAACGGAGTCCACAGTGAAGAAAGGGGGGTTACTAGTGGGGTACCACAGGGTTCAGTACTGGGTCCGGTCCTTTCTTTTTTTTACAACTTTGTCACCCTTATCTGCCTGAACTCCTTCTGGAATGATCTCTCGGTATCTGTCCTGATCCCACCCACCTGAAGCCTCTCCTCTCACTCCTCCGGGCAGGGCCTCTCCGACATCTCCCGCTAGCCACCCAACCCTCCAGCTCTGAGTCACCCAAGGTGGGACCACCGGATCACGCCTTCTGGCACTCTATCTATAATCTAGTCAGACTGCGAGGAGGTGGAGAGCAGAGGATGTGCTAGGTGGAGCGTGGTGGACCTGACATCCCTGGACCCTCCTTCATCTATCAGGAGGCTTTTTTTTTCTTAAGTTATGCCCACTCCCCCTCCCATCCCCCTGCTGAGCCTGGACGTGCAGAGACTCCAGGACATCTGCTGTGGCTCAGCGCCCCTCTACTAGTGCCCTAGGTGGTACAGTACCTCCAGTCTCCACCGGGGGTCACTGCGGAGCCAGGCAGAACCCTGGCCCCCCCCCCCAAGAGAAGAGAACTCGAGCCTCTCTCTCCCCTGCCGACCCCTGGCGTCCTGGGCTTGTTCATGAACCCGGGTCACCGGTGTGGCGCGAGATGTGGCATCCAGTTCCTCAACCCTCAGCACCACAGGGGCCGGCCCAGGTCTGGTCCTTTTTAATGTCTTTATAAGTGACATTGCAGAGGGACTGGAATGAAAAGTTTGTCTCTTTGCAGATGACATAAAGATCTGCAACAGGGTTGATACACAAGGTGGGGTGGAAAGGATGAGAAGGGACTTGACAAGGCTGGAGGAATGGTCAAATGTATGGCAGCTTAGATTCAATGCAAAGAAGTGCAAAGTAATGCACCTGGGAAACAAAAATCCAGGGGAAGAGTACACAATGGGGGGTGAGATACTGACAAGAACAACGAAAATGGAAAGGGACCTGGGGTAGTTATATCAGATCACCTTAAGGTGGGCAAGCAATGTGAGAAGGCAGTAAGGAGGGCTGGTGGGATACTGGGATGCATAGGGAGAGGCATCACCAGTAGAAAACAGGAAATTGTTATCCCTCTGTGCAGACAGTTGGTGAGACCCCATCTGGAATACTGCATGCAGTTCTGGAGATCCCATCTCCACAAAGACATAGACAGGATGGAGGCTGTCCAGAGGAGGGCAACCAAAATGATGCAGGGTCTGCACCAGAAGACATATGAAGAGAGACTAAAGGAGCTTAATATGTATACCCTCGAGGGGGGGGAGGCATGATAAAAACTTTCAAGTACCTCAAGGGACTCAACAAAGTCCAAGAGGGTAGCATCTTTCAGAAAAAGAGATGTGCAGGAACAAGGGGGCACAATTTGAAGATAGATGGGGTATGGCTCAGAGGTAATGTTAGGAAATATTTTTTCACAGAGAGGGTTGTGGATGCATGGAACAGCCTTTCTGAGGAGGTTGTGGAGTCAAAAACAGTGGGGGAATTCAAGAATGCATGGGACAGACATAAAGCAATTCTAGTGGGGGGGGTAGGAGGAAGTAGGCTGTTGGTTAACTAGGATCTGCTGCTTATTCGTTAGGTAGGGAAATGGGCAAACTAAGTGGGCCAAGTGGTCCTTATCTGCCATCAGATTCTATGTTATGTTTATATGCAGTCTAGTTGCAGCCCCCTGAAGATATCAGCTAAACTTAACACCTAAGCAGGGAGGTGAGATTCCCTTCACAAGTCAGCTCCTGCCTTGTTCATCTTATTCAGCAGTCAAGTCCATTACAAACAAATTCAGTAGAAAGAAATTGGTATGTAGTAAATATATTTGGGAGATTGTTGGGGGCTGTAGGCTGGTGCCTATGCCTTAATCCGGCCCTGATGCCTATGTTTCTAGGCACCCCTTTGTATGCTGTGTAAATTGTCCCAACCTGTTTACTCAGCTGTTTGGGCAGCTCTCTGACTGGAATAGGATTAGGTCAGGAGGTGACCTTATGTGGCTTGTGAAGGGATAATTCATGCCATGGAAATCCATACTTGCAGCTGGTCCAATCTATGGCATGTGGAAACTTACACACTGGTACTACTGTGAACAGATAAGGGATATGGCAACAGTGCATTAACAACTGGGACTCACTTCAGAACTGTGGGGCCACCTAATAATTCCCCTCACTATGTTTAGTGGAATGCTTTTTTTTGGTTTGTTTATACCAATGCAAAAAAACCTGCAAATCCAGAAATCCCTTTTAAACCAAAGCTTTTTTTGTCTCAGTCAATTAAAACGCAAACTAAATGCAGAAAGAAAATGATTACCAAAATAAAGCAATACATAAGGGTCAGTGTTTGGTTCAACAGACAAGTTTTTTAAATTTATCTTAATGTCTAGCAATCCTAGCTAAATCCAGGTGTCCAACCACACTATTACAATACGACTCACACCTGTGCACAAACTATAGCTACAGCATGCAAATGTATGCAAAAAACACCAAGGTCATCTAGGCTGGTTGCAAACAAATCCAGAAGAGCTTTTTCTAGTGCCGTCATGTTTGCATAACCCTGAAAGTTGTTTTTTTCTGTTTAAAAATAGACTTTGTCTGAGTCAATACCCACACAGTGCTTCAAAAGTCAGGAAGATGTCCCAGATTTCTGAGGGTGGGGGTGGGAAGAGGTGGGAGCCTTCACAGGAGAAGAAGGCCTAGACTTCTGCTAGTCCTTCCACCACTGTTTGGTTAAGCCTTTTGCATGCCAGATCTTATGCTCCTTCAGTGATGCAGAAATACCATATCAGTCCCTAGAAACCTCCCGGGGTGTCAGAAAGAGTCAAGTCAAGTCAAGTCAACTTTATTTAAAAACACTGTTCCAAGAAGGTCACAGTGCTTTACAAACAAATGAAAAGATACAAACAGAAAACATATGAGGTACATAGCATTAATATATCAGAAACAGATTAACTTACAAATAATAGAGACACATCACTTAGGTGGTGCAGTGGATGTTTCTTGGCCTTACAAGCAAAAGATCAGTGGTTTGAATCCCATGGGAACATGCTGTATATTTGTTCTCAAGAATTATACCAACACTATAATCATTGTTTTGACCTGCAGAAGCCTGAAGAATGGTCAAGGTTTTGGTAGTTGAAATTCAATGCGAAGAAGTGCAAGATAATGCATATGGGTCACAAAAACCCTGGAACAACATATCAGTTGGGGGGTAAGGATATTGCATGCACTAAGCAGGAAAGGGACCTTGGGATTATCATCTCTGATGATCACAAGGTAGGGAAACAGTGGAACAAGGCAGCAGGTAAAGCAAATAGGATGCTGGGATGCTAGGCAGGGGCATCACCAGCAGGAAAAGGGAGGTCATAAATCCACTATACAAGACACTAGTGAGGCCCCACCTGGAGTACGGTGTACAGTTCTGGAAATTTTACCTGTGTAAGGACATAGGGTAGAGAAGGTTCAGAGGAGGGCAGCAAAGATGGTACATGGATTGCATCACAAGTCCTATGAGGACAGGTTGAAGGACTTGAATATATACTCGCTGGAGGAGAGAAGGGAGAGAGGGGATATAATAGAGATACAAGTATCTTACAAGGAGGAATAGGGTGCAGGAATACACTATTTTCCAGCACAAAAGATGTTCCAGGACTACAGGGCATGTGATGAAGTTGGAGGGAGGGCTATTCAGAAGAAATGTGAGGAAGAATTTCTTCACAGAAAGGGTGGTGGACAAGTGGAACACCCTGCCTGAGGAAGTGGCGGGGGCTGAAAGAATCACGGGATTTAAGAATGCATGGGATAGACATAAGGGAATTCTGGAGGTCAGGGGTAAGAGGCAACAGACTTCTAGAAAAATGTAAAGAGAACTTACAAGCTCAAATGTGCAGACTGGATGGGCCATAGGCCTTTATATGCTGACAGTGTCTATGTATCTGTGTATCAATAGAAAATCTAGGACAGTCTAGCAATAATTATATTCAGGATATGCTAAGCTAAAAAGGTAGGGTTTTTAAAGCAGATTTAAAGTTTTCGACAGTCAGGCACTCTGTAATGTGGTGAGGTAGAGAATTCCACAGGGTGGGGGACACACAAGCAAATGAGTGGGCTCCGGAGTTCTTTAAGTGCACTCTGGGGACCTCTGGCAATTCCTCATCTGCAAAGCGGAGAGAGCGGAGGGGATGGTAATGGCAGAGGAGATCTAGCAAATATCTCAGACCCAACCCATGTAGCATTTCAAAGGTTAATAAACCCGCTTTGAAGATGATATGCCAATGGACAGGCAGCCAGTGCAGTTCTCGAAGTGCAGGCTTGATATAGCTTGATCTAGGTAAGCCAGTCAGTAGTCTGCACTAATTGCAGCTGGCGAATATCAATCCCCAGTAGCCCCAAGTAAAGGGCATTGCAATAATCAAGGTCAAGTGGTAACGAAGGCATGGACCAATGTAGGCAGATCATCAGGTGGGACATGATGCTTAATCTGGGCAATGTTCTTCAGATGGAAGAAAGATGGCTTTACAACAACAGACACCTGAGATTTTAAAGTCAGGCCACTATCAAATAGGATGCCCATATGTCGAGCACACTCAGAAGTTAGCAATTGGGCCCCACCAAGCACTAGCCCGGAAGATTGACCCACTGATGACCCGCAGCCAAAGTGTCCAGGTCCTATCACCAATACCTCTGTCTTGTCCTGGTTCAACATCAGCCAGTTGGCACTCATCCAGTTCTGGATCTCGGAGAGGCAACTGTTAAAGACCGAAATCAGATCACTCTGCTAAAAGTTAAAAGATATGTAGAGCTGAGTATCATCTACATAACAATGAAAGCTCAACCCATAACATCTTGTAATGTCTCCCAGTGGCAGCATGTAAATTGCAAACAACATGGGTGAAAGCACGGAGCCCTGCAGAACTCCACAGGACAGAGGAACTGGAACTGATGAATGGATCCCTGAAACCACCCTCAGAGATCTTCCAGTGAGGAAAGATCTAAATCATCTGAGTACAGTTCCAGATTGTCTGCAAAGAGTCCACAAATGCTCCATCAGCACCCCATGGTCTACAGTGTCGAATGCTGCAGAGAGATCCAGAAGAACCAATATGGACTGGCTCCATTGATCTCTCACCAACATAGATCACTAAGTACCCAAACAATTACTGATTAGGTACTGTGTTTCTTCTGAAACCCAGACTGGAGATGATCATACACATCATGCGTTGTCAAGTGTTTGTCCAATTGAATAGTGACTACTTTCTCTGTAATCTTGCCTACAAAGGGCAGATTAGACACTGGTCTATAGTTTGCTAAACAGTCTGGATCAAGGGAGGGTTTCTTAAGTAGAGGTACAACTACTGACTCCTTCAGGGACCCTGGACCCCCCCCCCCAAGCACCAGACTATCTCATCAAGACCTGGACCAATGATTTCAATACAGTGTACTAGAAGACGTGTTGGACCAGGGTCCAAGCTACAAGAAGTAGGATGCATGCTCTTGACAGCTTGCACAATTTCTTTGATTACAACCCAGCTCAAATCAGACCAGGCAGAGCGGGAGCATATCACCTCCTGCTGATTACAGCAAGGCCCAGAAGAGGACACTGAACTAATCTCAGATCTGATGGTAACAATCTTATCAGCAAAGAAGTGAGCAAACTCATCGCACTTTTCCTGTGAGAAAGCTCCACGCTGTTGAAGACAAGTTGGGTTACATAGTCTGTCAACAGTCCGGAAGAATTGAGCAGGTAGGTTCTTCGCCACAGCAATCTCCTTAGATTAAAATTCTGCTTTTTTATAGGAGATGGCTGATTGATAGTCTTTATAATGCACTAACAGATTAATTTTGTCATCCAACAAATCAGATTTTTGCCAGTGTCTTTCTACCTACGGCCTACATGTCTTTTCTCTTTTAAGGTCTCATCAAACTAAGGAGACTTCCAGCATAGGTAGAGGGGGCGAACACAGATGGGACAGGGGCTAGGAGTCAAAAGCAACTGTCACGGCTCTATTATAAGCATACATAAGCTCCTCAGGATCTCTGTTATCAGTAGACACATCGGATGGGTCCAACACTGATAAAAGACTGTCAGGTGTCAAACCCCTTAAAGAATGGTAATGGACCAGTTCTGTAGGATCCAGTCCATGGGGGGTCTTGTTCCCGAATCTTAAGTATCATGGTCAGACCAACTAGCTGGTTCTACCACCAGGTCAGTGATCTCCATTTCTGAAATGAAGACCAGATCCACAGCATGACCTAAATTGTGGATAGCAGAAGTAATTACCCATTTCAGGTCCAATGAGTTTATCAGTTGGAGGAAATCCTGCCCAAAACGCGAGAATTCATCATCTACCCAAACACTGAAATCTCCCAAAATCGTCCATCTGGGGAACTCCAATACATGAACGGAAACAAGTTCCACAAATTCCCACAAGAATTCCATTTCACCAGCGGGTGGACGATAGGTGAGAAGTAATCTGCAACCTATACCTGCACCCATTATGCATTCAAAAGACCAGGTTATACCTACAGGAATTTCTAGAATATTTAGATCAGATTTAAAACAAATAACTACACCCCCTTCCCCCCCCCACGATCCTGTCTTGGGCGATGTATCACCAAGTACCCGGCAGGAATAGCTGCTTCTAACACTGGATCAGTATTTTCATCCAACCAAGTCTCAGTGATACAAGTCAGGTCAGTTGAACTGATAGGATCCGCAATGATTGCAGACTTGTTTTTTATCGATCTGGTATTACATAGCAGCGTAATGAAAGAGCTTTACCTAAAACAGGATTGCATAGGGATACATCAGCTGGTATCTGATTCATCACTCAGTTTTCATCTTTGGTTGCCAAGGAGAAAACGAAAGTTGCTGCAGTAAGTGACTCTGTTGATGCAAGTGAAAGTAATGAAGTGATGTGCAAAAATGATGAGAAATACTAGATTCAGCAGTGGCTTACACTCTTGTGTTTAGCTTTTCTGAATCCCTTTTTGCACAAACAGCTATTGTGAAAAGACATTGCAGGTAGCAGGAACAGGAAGTCAGACTGAGCTCTAGGCTTGGAGGAGGGCTGACTTTAATGGACAAAAAATTCACTGCATGAGAAGAGTGAAGTGTGTGTTTGTATTTGGACATCCAAGCTGACTGTGTGGGCCCAGCGGTCCTTACCTGCCATCAACTTCTATGTCTTTATGTCTTCCTTGCAAGCTGAGTAAAGAAACTTTCTCACACAACATGCTACACCAAGAATGAAATTTGCTGCATACCAGTCTCACCCCACTTTCTGCAACAGTTTTGTACACTTTTTTCATCTATTTTTATAGCTCAGTTTATTGTTGTTGACTCAACTACTGGAGTCTTCATTCATTTACTTATTTACATTTTTTTATATTAATTTGTGGTTCTGAATGCGTGCTGAGAAAAAAAAATTACTCACCTTAGTAATGTTGTTTCTTCTAATGGAGTCTTGCTGTATTCTGACAAATTGCAGTGAGGTCCAACCTTCGAACTGCCCCAGAGATGAAAGAGTTAACTTTCCATGCCAGGCATGGAACGCTGAGCTCGAGCTCGGTTGAGACTCTGTCTGTTGCTGTTTGAACTCAAACCGTCAGATCTTTATGAGCTAAACTCACTGAGTGTCCTGTGTGGAAGCTGTAAACCTACACTAGCCAACTGGCTACTAAATATAATAAACAGATTTTTGGTCCCAAAACAAAGACTCAAGTCAGGAAACTCAAAAATGAAATAAACACAACACCCACTCACCCAAAGAAAGGGGTGATAATAAAAAGGTGGGGCACCTCTTGAGTGCCAACACTGCTACTGCCCACCCACATCCCAAAAACAAAGGTTCTCAGAGGGGAAGGTGGGGGGGAGGTCAGAATACAGCAAGACTCCATTAGAAGAAACAACATTACTAAGGTGAGTATTTTTTTCTTCAAACAACATGAAGTCTTGCTGTATTCTGACAAATTGCAGACTACCAAGCAGTACCTCCATGGAGGAGGGACAGAACCTACCTATGAAATAGGCTCTGAAGCACTGCTGTGCCAAACTGAGCATCACTCCTAGCCTGGATATCCAGAGAGTAATGCTTGGTAAAAGTGTGAACTGTTTTCCAGGTAGCTGCTTGACATATCTCTAAGATAGGAATATCCCTGGCAGCAGCCAGGGAAGCAGTTGTACCTCTGGTAGAGTGAGCCCTCAGGCCTGAGGGTGGAATCCTGCCTAGTTTTTCATAGCAAAATTGAATGCAAGAGACAATCCACCTAGCAATGGATCTTTTAGTGGCAGGTTTTCCCTTACCAACCTCACCATAAGTGAGGAACAGTTGGAGGGAGTCAAACCTGTGACCCTTGGTATGCTCTATGTAGTAGCTAAGGGCTCTTTTCACATCCAAACTGTGCAGCCTCCTCTCCCCAGAGGAGGAATGGTCAGTGAAGAACACAGGAAGAGACATAGACCGGTTAAGGTGGAAGTCTGAAACCACCTTAGGTAAAAACTTCCTGTTAGTCCTGAGGAACACCTTATCTCTATGGAAAGAGATAAAATCAGGCTCCACTGACAGGGCTTGCAACTCGCTTATGCACCTGGCAGAAGTGATGGCCACCAAGAAACCAGTTTTCCAAGTCAAGTACTTAAGCTCTGCTGAGAACAAGGGCTCAAAAGGGGGTTGCATAAGCTGAGCAATGCAAACATTAAGGTCCCAAGCAGGGGCAGGGTCCCTGAATGGTGGATTGGTATGAAGCAATCCCTTGAAAAACTTAGAGAATACAGGATGAGCTGAAAGGGAAGAAGGCTTACCTGCTGAAAGAAAAGCAGAGACAGCTGCCAGATGCACTCTTAGTGTAGCTGGTCTGAGTCCCAAGCTATTCAGATGAACCATATAGTCAAGGACTGTGGGCAGGCCAGCAGACTCTGGAGAAATATGCTTCCCAGAGCACCATATGGAGAATCTTTTCCATGTGGAATTATAAGTGCTTCTAGTGGAAGGCTTCCGAGAAGACTTTAGGATATCCACAACACCTTGACAGAGGTGTAAATCAGCAAACTCTAACTCTTCAAGAGCCAGGCCTTGAGATTGAGATGTGAGATTCGGATACCAAACCCTCCCCTGAGCACAGGTTAACAGGTTGTAATTCCTGGGAAGAAACAGGGGAAGGTGGACTGCTAAGGACAACAGGAGAGGGTACCAGGGCTGTCTGGCCCAGCCTGGAGCAATCAGAATCACCTTGCAGGGTTGAGACCTGATTTTGACTAGCACCTTGAACAGGAGAGGGAAGGGGGGAAAAGCATACAGGAACTTCCCTTCCCAATTGAGAACTAGGGCATCCAGGGGGACTGAGCCCAACACTGGGGGCCTGCAGCAAAAGAGGGGAAGTTGGTGATTGTCTGGGGCTGCAAAAAGATCTATCTGTGGGGTGCCCCATCTGGAGAAGATCACCTTCAAAACCAGGGGATCCAGTGTCCATTCGTGATGGCCCTGAGATATCCTGCTGAGAGCATCTGCCAGGACATTGTCCTTGCCTGGGAGGTGTACTGCTGTAAGAGAGGTGTTCAGGGGAATAGGCCAGAGACCATAACTTCATTGCTTCTGTGCACAAGGCCGTAGACCGAGTGCCCCCTTGCTTGTTGATATACCACATTGTGGTGGTGTTGTCTGTCCTGATCTGAACTACTTTGTTCTGAACAGACTTGTAAAAAGCTTGAAGTGCTAGAAACACTGCTCTGAGTTCTAATAGATTGATGTGAAGCAGAGATTCCTGAGGAGACCACAACCCTTGGGTGGTCAGGTCTCCCAAGTGGGCTCCCCACCCCAAGAGGGAGGCATCTGTAGTAAGGATTAGAGAGTGAGACTGAGTGACAAAAGGAACTCCCTGTCTTAGATTGTCCTGATCCTGCCACCACTGCAATGCCTGGATCAGGGTTCGAGTCACTGGGATCAGTTTGGTCAGAGGATCCTTTTTCTGAGACCAAAAGGCTCTCAAGTGGAAATGAATGTCCCTCATCTGAAATCTTGCTCCCTGCACCACTGCTGTAGAAGCAGCCATGTGCCCCAGGAGCTGCAGAAAATGCCTTGCTGGTCGAGACACCTGTAGGGTGAATGAAGAGGCCAGTGTAATAAGGGTCCTTGCCCTGTCCAGGGGAAGGAAGGCTCTCGCCTTTACTGTATCTAGCCCTGCACCTATGAAGGTGAGGAGCTGTACAGGCTCTAGAACTGACTTTGAAAGATTCAGAAGGAAACCTAGAGAAGTGAGCAGTTGCTGAGTTATCTGTAGGTGTAACTTGACTTGGTCTGGGACTGGCTACTATGAGCCAGTCGTCCAGGTATGGGAAGATGAAATCCTTTTCCTTCTTAGGAAGGCAACTACTACTGCCAGGCATTTGTAGACACCCTTGGAGCAGAGGTTAGGCCGAAGGCATTGCTCTGAATTGGTAATGGCCTGAGGCAGCTCAAACCTGAGGTATTTTTGATGGAGCTTCTGATGAGAATATGGAAATAGGCATCCTTGAGGTCCAGGGAGACTAGCCAGTCCCCTGGCCGTAGAGAGGGTAGAATTATTCCCAGAGTCACCATTTTGAACTTTGGCTTTAAAAGGTGCTTGTTTAAATATCTGAGATCCAGGATGGGCCGCCATTCTCCTGTCTTTTTGGGAGTGAGGAAGTACCTGGAGTACAATCCTTTCCCTTTGTGTAGGTGTGGAACCCTTTCTATAGCTCTGAGAGCCAAGAGGGAAGAGACCTCTGCCTCTAGGGCAAGTGCCTCTGAAGGATTTGCAGGTGGAAAGGATCTGGTACTTATCTTTGGAAATTTTTTGAAGCTGAGAACCAGTCCCTGCCTTACTACTTCCAGGACCCATTTGTCTGATGTTAAAGACATCCAGTCCTGGACAAAGTAAGCCAGCCTGTCCCCTACAGGTGGTGAAGAATCGGCCCTGGCAAACCCATCAGGGTGCCTGTTTGGCAGGGGCTTTAGGCTGAGGGGTGGAAGCAGGCCTGCTTGTACCCTGTCTGCCTCTCCCTCTAAAGAACCCCCTCTGAGCATAAGCAGAAGAGGAGGCCTGGGCTTGGTAGAAAGGCCTATGAAAAGGCCTGCCCCTGCCCCTGGGATGCTGCCTCTGAGGAGTGGCTTGCCTTTCCTTGGCCTGAGCACTCCTATAGGTGGTCCTGTATTCATCCATTTTTTCATGTAGTTCTCTGTTTGCTCCCCAAACAGAGAATTACCCTCAACAGGAAAATCCATGGCCTTAGTCTGGGTATCCTGAGACAGGCTAGTACATCTGAGCCAAGCCATCCTACGAAGGGCCACAGATGTAGCAATGACTCTAGATGAAACATCATTGGAGTCCACTGCAGCATGGAACTGCACCTTGGATGCCTCAATACCATCCGCAGCTACCTGCTCCAGCTCCTTGGCAAGCTGGCCAGGGACCTGTTTTGCTAAAGCCATTACAGTGTCCCATCTAGATTTCTGATATCTAGCTGTATAGGCCATATAATTGGCCTGCTTGAGTCCTAAGGATGCTGCCATGTGCTGTTTCTTTGCCATGGCATCAATCCTCCTAGAGTCCTTATCTGGGGGGTGTGAAGCCAAGAGTATATTTGCCTTATCACAGGCAGCAGCCTGCACTACCACAACATGGCTGCATTGCTGGGTAAGGGACTCTGTATCTCAGCCTGAAAGAGTATACCTCTTGTCCATTCTCTTATCCACAGGAGGTATAGAATTAGGAGTCTTTAACATTTTTATTGTCTGTTTCCCAAAAGACTTATGAAGGGGAATAGACAGCCTCCTGGACTCCGGGATATCCATCATTTCAACATAGTCAGGCTCCTCCTGGTCATTCACAGTTTCTTCCATAGGAAGCTGAAGGGTTTCAGCCACTTTCTTGTAAAACATGGAATGGGAGGGGGACTCAGAAAGCCTAGGAGGAGACACTCCTGAAGGTCTGTCTGGGGAGATGTCCGGGTCAATGGGCACATCCAGACTTTCATAATCACATTCACTTTTCTCATACTCTCCTTCCTCCTCCTCCGGTTCATAAAATTCCTCTAAATCATAATCCGGAACCGGTGGAACCGACCGAACCGAGTGCCTTCCTGATGGTGCGGGTTGGTCGGAACCGGGGATAGCGACTGAACAATTTTTATCGCTTTGGCTATTTCATCAGCGGTTGGAGAAGAAACTTTTGGATCCACACCAGCTGATTTATCCCTTCTTGTTCTCTTAACTGGAACCTATTCCTCGGAATCGGTTCTCCTTTTGCCCGAAGAAGTTTCGCCCTGGTCAGAGGGCACTCCTTCTGGTTCGGTTGGAACTGAACCGGGCTGGCCATCTGGGTCAGCGGACTTTTTGGCCTCCCTTTCCCTGAGCCTACCAACTCTTTTTTCCAGGGTAGCTGCAGAAAATTTTTACAAATCTGGCAGTCTGAATCGAGGTGGTCAAACCCCAGACAATAAACACAGGTGGTGTGGGGATCAGCCTTAGTAACGACTTCCCCACACACACTACAGTGTTGAAACCCAGTGGGCCCAGTTTTTCTTTTGGATTTCTCAGACATGGCCAGTCCTAACCAAAAACTTACCCTTTTTTCGGCAATCCGCCAGGCAAGACATCCTTATCGGTTCCTGACCGTGTTACGGGTCGTGGAAAAAAACGTAATAAATTTTTTTAGAACCGATAAGAACCGGTAACCACACTCTAAAAGTAGAAATAAAGACTTTTAAACAACCTGATCGGTTCAAACCGAACCGATCCCACGTTTACAAGTTCCACACAGAATAATAACAAAAATAAACCTATCTAGTACTCATGAATACCACAGACAGAGACTGAACCGATAGGTTGCGGTTTAAATTCGGTCGAAAACAAAAAACGGTACTTTAACCGACAAATTGAACCGAGCAAAGGAGAAATCTCCAGAGCTGCTGTTCAGTGAGGCGGAGTAAAGAATCTGACGGTTTGAGTTCAAACAGCAACAGACAGAGTCTCAACCGAGCTCGAGCTCAGCGTTCCATGCCTGGCATGGAAAGTTAACTCTTTCATCTCCGGGGCAGTTCGAAGGTTGGACCTCACTGCAATTTGTCAGAATACAGCAAGACTTCATGTTGTTTGAACAGCTAGTTTCTAGGTGCATCCTGGGTGAGAGGGAAGAGGGAGCTGGATAACAGAAATCAGGTATTCAAAACATCCAGTGCAGTAAAATCATCCGGACACAATACAAAACTCTGGTCTGATTCTCTAATGCCTCTTTAGTACAATACATGCAATAGGTGGCCTGGTAGAACTAAATTGCAGAATGGCCGGCTTCACATACCTGGGATGGACTCCCAGACCTTCCACCAAAATGGAGAAGCTGCCTGTAGCAAACTTAATATTATATAAAATAAGAAAGAGAAATTGTTTATCTGATTGGTGGTATCCAGTCACATGGCTCTGCAGCATCATTATCGCATGACCGTACGTTAGTTCATATGTTTTTTGATTTTTTTTTTCACTTTATTTACCCATTTAATAACTGTGATAACACAGTTTAGGGTGATCAGTTATTTTGTAATAAATACACTTTACAGGTGATTGGAGGCACTTGATTTTGATTTGTACCTCACACGTAACCCACTGTGGAATGCACTGATTACATCATAACCACACCAACCCTGCCAAATAGTGTTGCTCTGATAGCATTCATCAGTAGCAAGTATCAACTGGATAACACTGATTTTCTCAGATATCGGATACCACTAGTATCTGACTGCTGGATCTTATTACATAGGATCCAAGAGGATAACAACTGCCCACTGGGATCTTAAGGATCACACTATCTGATCTTGGATTATACTATCTGACCTCAGATCACACTATCTGACCTTGGATCTAAATTCTGAATGGGGTCAGATAGGATCTCTGATCTGGAGTCGGACAGATGCACTATCCATGGGATGTCATTTAGGCCCTGTCCACACTGGCTCTCTTATAACGTTAGCGTCAGTCTGTAACATTATAAGAACACCAAACACAGATAGCGTCCACTCTAAACACACTTTTAAATCCTTTTTCTAATTTCAAAACCGTGTTTAAACCCTGTACAGATAAGGATTTAGCTCAGTTCTGAAAGCAGTTTAACAGCTAGCATGGTAAAAGTACCTGTGTGGATGGGAGTTCGTATCATGCTCCAGGCTACATTTCCTCCAGCATCCCATAATTCAGAGCACATGATTCCCTTGCACAATTAAACAGACTCTTAACACCACAGGGACAATTTCTCAGTTCTGCTGCAAGAGTGTCCAAAATATTCTACCTAGGGGGTAGGACCTATTGAATTAGAGGACTTTTGGTTTCTATATTACGATGTATCCTGCACAGCAGCATGACAGCAGGACATGTCAATACATAGAAATCCTAAGTCCTGCAACTCTATATGTCATATTCCCTAGGTAGAATACATATTTTGGATACTCTTATTTTATAACAACATTGGGAATATTGATTATATCTTTGGAAAACCCCTGCATGTGTCCCAGCATCATGCAATTCATTGTGGGAAATGGAAGAAAATAACGCAAGCACGATTCTCATAACTGTGCGAGCACTGGAGTGTGGACAGGAAGCGACCGTGTTTAAACATGGACTGCACAAATGTGGTAGTGGTAGCACAGTAAGTGTGGTAATGGTTCTAAAACTGTTTTTAAAATGTTTTAAAATCTGGCCGCCAGTGTGGACAGGACCTTAGCTAGCCAAAAGCACATTCCGAGCATCACTAGTGCCAAGTGTTACTGCTTACATAGTCCACATGCCAGCCAACCCATCAACATGAGCATGTCAGGCTCTATCAGCTTATTAGCTTCAATATTCTTGTGAACGTTCCACTGATAAACAAGGCTTTTAGAATGTTCATATTTTATGTTCTCTTTCCAGATCTAATACAGTGAAAGCAGCCAGCTTAGTTTAGTGTTAAAAAAGACTGTCTTATCACTTTGCTGCTGCCTGACTCCTGATTTTCCATCAGCTATGGGATCCTTAGATCCCTAGTTACAGAACTGGGAGAAACTCTTTTGAAATATGATCTCCAAAAGGTGGAAGAGACTGCCAGGACATCAGAGGTCAGACACTCTTTTTGGGGTTAGGACCCCTTTTTATCTGTGGCCATACATTTCATATAGATAGACACAAGTGCACAGCTTCTGTTCTCAAAAGAGGAATGTTTCAGTCACTCAGGTGGCCTGTAGCTGTGTGCTGTGCTACCACCTGGGAGATGTAAGGGGTTCACAGACAAACACCACAAAACCACCTGGGGGCCAGCAAAGGGTGGAAGGGAGGTGCTGTACTCTGGGGGATGTGCAGGTCACTCAGCAGTTACACATCCCTGTTGGCTAGTTAAGAACTGGCATTGGTTGTGACAGAAGATGTGTGCTTGTCGTCCTGAAAAAGAGGAGGGGTGCAGCCATGGGACCCACACTGCCAAGGCCGGGGGCTGCAGAGGGAATGAAGGGGCACAACGGCCAAAAATGTAATAACAAGAATAACAAGGTGTGGCCTTCATACTTGGAGCCCACTATAATATGTCCACGCAAAACTTGTGCGCATACTCCTACCTCCAAGCCTTGGCATTGCTGTTGGCTACAAGGGCACTGGTTTAAAAATCACCTGCCACATGAAATGTATTGGTGCATATCAACAAGACAGCTTGAAAGGAGAACTCCAGCATAATCCTTAAACAGTTTCAGACATGAGCCAAATATTGAGCTCTAAACACATATACCTGTTCAAAACACTAAATATATTCCAAAGTAGCACAAAACAAAGTTGGGTCCCTGTTTGTGTACCCACAGAGCCGCATGTGGTCACCATATTATTTCTATAAGCCTGATGAAATTTGTCTTTACGGAACCCCAGTGGTGGAGGAGTGTACCAAAAGGTGGGGGGTCAGAATTGCATAGAACACCTCAATCCGGGGCACTGTTCAATTCAATGTCTGACCATTCAGCTACAAAAGTGAGGTGTCCCCTGACCCCCTGGCTCCACCGCCTAAAAGTTCTCAATGAGCAGCTGATCTGCTTTTCAGTTGCCCCTGGTTTATATAGGGAAAACATACTGGGTTGCAGTGGAATAACACATTTATCTTCACTGGTGAGTGGGAAGCTCCACAGCTCATGAGTAGTAAAGCCACAAGTTAGTTATGAAGGTCTTACCACTCGTGTCGAGATAAATGTGTTATTCTACTGCCACCCATTATGCATTTAATATATGACATGCTATTTTTAATGTTCTGTTAATGTTTTGCTGTACTTTGTTTTAGCTTAAAATGCCTTTCCATTGTAAGCTATTCTGAGCCATTGTTTTCTGCCTTCTGTTTCCAGATTATAAGTGTAAATAACATCCATTAAGTGAAATACTGTGTTTTCTATATGTAATGATGTGTTCTAAGTGAAAATATTTAGCCCAAAATTACATAATATACTTAGAATTTCTTCACCACTAGTGTGATTTATACAGTGTAAGTGAGATTCCATAGGGCATGCAGGAATATGCTGTTTATTCACTATGTAA
The DNA here is from genome assembly GCA_016271365.2 of Neoceratodus forsteri. Lineage (NCBI taxonomy): Eukaryota > Metazoa > Chordata > Ceratodontiformes > Ceratodontidae > Neoceratodus > Neoceratodus forsteri. The sequence continues at coordinate 1,116,781,527 of CM028129.1, read as the reverse complement.
TGCTGTCAACAATGTTACCTTGCAGTGACTGGCTGAGTGAAGCAGAGCACCAAGTTCTAGGTCAGCACTGTTTGAAATATTCCAGGGTGAATAAAAAGCTTATTCCTGCATAACCTGTGGAATATCCTATATATATACTGTGGAGCACTAAATGGCATTATGATGAGGCTACAGGGAAACTAACATGGGTTGCATTGAGGATATATAGCATGTTATTCACCCTGGAGGTGAATAACAGGGCTGAATAACTAGTTTTATTCAGATCTGCTGTTCATCCCTCTCATGGTGTAAATGTGTATATAAACATTGCCTGCATGTCTTATGGTAATAAGAATGCATTCTTGAGTTCTTAGGGTGAGAGAACTGTGAAGTGAAGCTGAGCAATTCTTGCAAACAGAGGAGTTGACAAGAAACTCATACTCATAAGAGACACAGAACAGTACATATAAACATATTATAAATCATACCGAAGACTTCTGTTTATAAACAATGTAACCTGAATTTAAATTCAAAGGGCTCTATGCATGAATGGTGCGGGTTATTCATGCCAAAGGCACTTATCATGCCCATGTAGCTCCACAGTCCTGGAGAGGCACAGGTTACACAGTATTCATGACCATGAGCACCCTCAGGGCACCTATCCATGGCCCTGCCACCCCAGTGCACAGATTCGGGTAGTGGGAGGTGGAAGGATGCAGAGCAGTGGACCTGGGTACTCATCTAATAGGATGCCTGACCTGAGTCTTAGAGTGGATCCCTTGTGCCATGGGAGCGGGGGAAGTGGGAAGGTATGGGTCCAGTTTTCTACAACGTATGTGCACTTGCCCCAGTGACTGTCCCCAGCCCTCCCCATCTGCTCAGTGGGCTAGGGCAGCAGTGTGGCAGGGGCTAAGGTGCTGCCACTGCTGGCAGCTGTCAGTTGGGGGTAATATAACACTTATGGCAGGGTCCCCCCCTGCTATAACTCATGCCCCCCATAGTGCTGCACTACGCATTTTTGTGAATCCTGTGTAATTCAGGCATGCCCCGACACTACCCCCAGGCCACCCGTGTCGTGTAGCTGCCTGCGCGGCTGGGGGATCTAGTGTGCAACTGGCATGTGCACAGTTTCTGAATGCTGCTGGGGCTCCATGGAACCCCCGCTGTGTGACTTTCCCACTTAGGGTTGCCTACATGCCTCAGATACACGGTGCGTAGGCAGTCCACACTTTAGAGCATCGGGCCCCATAAGTTTTACTCAGCAGAAAAGTAGAGAATCCCCCATGTGGAAAATGGACAATGCCCATTGCACTTAGAACTTCAACAATTTTATAACTGCTGTATTACCATAAGACACCCTTTCATGGTTATACAAGTACAGTACCTGGAAATTTTAGAAATAAACAAACACACTTGATTGTCTAAGTATGATGTCCTGATTTTTAATTGTTTTAAGATGTCACAAGATGCATTCTTAAATAAATATTTTTGATGATGTCTTTAACATAGAAAAATAATGGCAGGAAAAAGACCACTGGTTCACCTAGTCTGCCCAGTGTTCCTATCTATTCCCCACTGACCGACTTTCAAATAGGATCTTACCCCGAGATCTGATCCCAACCCTTGGCTTGAAAGGTACTGTAAGTCTGGGTACTAATGGAAAGCATTCTGTGTACTATGAAGAAGTAAACACGGAAATTATACTATGACTGTGTACAACATATTAGGACCACAGACAGACCCACCTTTGATGTTGCTACTATGGGATGTATTGGTATTGTATCTGAATTTTAAGATACTCTTTATGAAATGAGGATAATGTTAAAAACACACCACTGTATACTGTTTTGTCTGCACTATCTGTCCCTTGTGCTCTGAATACTACAATGTTTCACAGGAAGCAGCATGACGTCATTTGAATCATGGCGCTGGTATCCTGCAATCAAGCGACCAATGGAGCCCCTTACTGGGTAGTAGAAAATGAACATGACTAAAATGGCATCATTAGAACATTGTAGATCTGAGAGACCAGGAAAGGGACCATGATGAAAAGTGATTGATCACATAGGGTCAGTGGTCACATACAATGTATAGGGCCTATGGGCAGACTGGATGGGCCCTAGCGGCCCTTATCTGCTGACAGTTTCTGTGTTTCTATGTTTCTGTGATACAGCACAGTTACACAGCGCAGCTGGAAGCCTGAACAATTTGTTTCATTTGAACTGCTATTTTATGACTAATACAAATTTTAAATAAAAGCAAAGTAAAACACATTTTATGTTGCCATCTATCTTTAATGTACAATTTTTAAACATTGGGGGATGGGAAGGGGTATGGCAGCAGTTTGGAGAGCAATAGACAGACTTCTATGGGCCCCATTTGGTCACTTCATGGCTGTGGCGTCTTGGCCCCTGCTGTATGGCAACAGGCAGGCAGAACTCTGCAGTGCTTTAAGAAGAGTGAAGCGCAGGCCCAACATGTCAGCTGTCACTAAAGGTACACAGTCCGCTGTTATACGGATGATAATCTCACAGGTTTATGTTCATCCAGTTGTCACAGTTACTTCCAGTGACTGGCTCTTTTAAATCATGACTGAGGACTGGACAGGAAGTGGAGGTGTTGTCCGGATCTTGTTAGGGGAAGAGTGAACGGCTTCAGATGTTCTCCTCATAAGATGGATTTCTCATACTGTATCTGGTCTGCAAAAAATGCACCAAAAAAGTCAACCACAGTAGCTAGCAGTTAGTTCAGACAGCCTGTACAGGAACATTACAGAACTGTAGAAGATGCAGGCTGTGTGTTTTACTGCAGATTTTAATTGATCCCTGCAGAAATGGTATACAAGTTAGGCAAATATGTGACTAATAACCTCTTTACAGTAGTGTTATAAGCAAAAGCGTTTACGTTTCGATGGGAAATGTTGCAGCCAGCCCAGTGGCCTAGAGGGCTGAAGTGCTGCAAAGCACCTTACCTCTTCCATGCCGGCGACCCAAGTTTGGGAATATGTTTGGGTTGCCGGGGGTTGGCCGGGCGGGAGATACAGGAGAAAACATATGAGTCTATCTGGCAGCTCTCCCCCTCCTGGATCGGGGAGGCAAGCCATCCCAACTCTTGGCTGCCAGTGGGTGGAGATCTGGGCAGCTGGCGATATGCCAGGTGGGTGGAATGGGGCTGGCGGTTCTGGAGCACATGCATGCCTCCATGGGCATGCTGCATTAGGTTTACTGTAGTCCCAGGGGGTGAAAACAGGAGGAAAATGGATGGGAGGCCAGGCTTCAGTGAAGCCCTGCCCGAGGCACTGTGACCCACACTGCTGGAGTAACAGAAGGTGGAGGAGGGAGAACAGAGATTGGCACCTAGGGACAGGGCTGATAGCCCACTTGGTCCCCGCTGAAGGAGTATAAAAACCTTATGAAAAAAGAGAGGAAATATTGTATGTTGCCATGGCCTAAAAATGTTATAAGATCACTGGATGCAATAGGTAGGGGTTATCTTTGGTGTTGGTACACCAAGAATCAAGTTGTTTCATCAATATATTCTGCGGCCTTTAAAGGGAAAGGGGAAATTGCTTAACCAGGAAAGGCACACTAAGCTGGAACTTTTTTCCAGTTTTTTTTTTCTTTCTTTCAATTGTTCAACCAGGAGAGACACACTGAGCTGAAAGTTTGTTTACAGGTGCGATCTGGGAGCACAGGGAAGTTAAGTGACTTGCTCAGGGTCACACAGTATGCAAGCGGGGGCTGTGGGATTCAAACCCAGGTCTCCAGATTTGCAGCTCAGAGCCTTAAACCACTGAGCTCTAATGCCTCCCAGGTCTCCAGGTTTGCCAGTGCCCTTAACCCCCATAATGTACTGCCTCCTTTAAAAGAAGGCTTTTGGACATATCTTTTCAGAAATATATATCTATATTAAATAATAGTAGAAGTAATGGCTTTTTGTCATTGCTCAAAAAAATACATTGTCTCAAGCCTTATCTATAAATTGTTAGTTACCAGATATAAGGATAACGCTGTATAGATTTTGCTCTTTTCCAAATAAACATCTGAATAGTAAATATAAGAGAATAGAAAACTTTACTACTAGTTATATAATTGCATTTGAGGATTTATTGGTGATCTTACCCTTGGCTTACTCAAATATCTATGCCACCATGTAAACAGAGCGAATGGCCAAAACCAACAATTTCTATACAATATTTCACGTCTCAGCAACTTCTAGAACTGTTTGTTCTACGGATTACAACATCCTGCTCAAAGAGGGTTCCTTTCTAAAAGATGGTATGACACAATTTTTACACCTCTAGACACCCTTCCATTTTTCTTTTACTCTATCCAATATTCTGAAAGTGTGTTTTATAATATATATATTTTTTTTGCTTTTCTAACTACCCTGACCTTTTTGTTCCTAAGTAATTACTTTTCTCTCTTTTCTCACTGCCTGAATATTCTATGATCTCACTAACACTATTCCAGGCAATTCAGATGAATAGTATGGAATGGTGCAACTGATGTCTTGGAATGTCTTAGAAATATGAAAAGAAAGAGCAAAAGCTGCTGAGGAGAGTGGAATTCTATGTAAATCTGAGGGTACCCCAAAGCAATTTTACTTATGAAAAATGGGTTGAAGCATATCAGAATACATAACTGGCATGGAAAGAAAAAGGGGAGGGTAGTTAAGTCAACTGTAAAAATCATTTCCTACCACCTTTAAAGAAGCAATGAAAATAGAACAAATGAAAATAATACAAGTCTATTAATCTACTCTCTTTTATAATTTATTAATTATTATTTAATCAACTGTACTTGACTGTTGCCTGTATTGTTGATATATTTGCTATATGAATAACAACTCCATTTTTATTACGTTCGCTTGCGCGCATGTGCAAGGAACATTTTGGGAGAGTAGCACACTTGGAGGTGTGCCTATCCCATCCAAAGCACTGCTCCCTTGAGCAGGCGTGGCAGTCCTGCACCAATGGGTGCAGGAGCTCAGTGTGACAGCGGTGTTCCTCTGCTTCAAGGAAAACACGCTGCACGTTGCTAATGCGCCGCCATCCCTCCATCACGCACTCCCCAGCGTGCGTCCCGCCCCAAAGCTTTCCTGCCACGCTGAGGCCAACCCAGTGTGGCAAGCGTTCATTGTTTTGCCGGCAGGTGCCCAATCCCCGTCGGCTCCCATTTCCCAAGCCCATCCTGCTGCCACTAGGAGTCCATCCCAGTGTGGCAAACCGTGGTTTGTTTTGCTGATGGTGGTGCCCAATCCCCGTTGGTTCCTCGCCCCAGCGTGGTTGCGGCCAGGGTGCCCAATCCCGTCGGCTCCTCGGCCCCTACACATCTTCTGCCATGCTGGGGCCCACCCCAGCATGGCAAATATCCCATCGTCTTTTTTCTTTCCCCAGTAAAACAAAAGCGGTCCTTGCGCGTCTCCCAACCCCTCCACAACTCGCATCCACCACTGCCTCAGCCTCCCACACCCCACCCCATACTTACCTCCGGACTCTGGCGCGACGATCTTGGTGGACTGGGAACACTCTGCACTCTTCAAAGCGACCGCGAACTGAGGAAATGCCGGTAAGCTGTATAATGGGCTACACAAGGGGGTTTCAACTTTGTATCTCTCAGTCATTTTTGGGTTTTACCAATTTTCAGCATAGGGTTTTGGGACCCCTTCTGAATAATGCCACTGTCATGTATTGAGTCCAAAGGTAGGCACTGAGCGTGCAATCACCCGGCCTCAACCTCTTACCATAACAATGTTTATCAATCGAAAATTAGCCAATCAAAAATGACATTCCTGACACCTTGTGCAGTTCTCGCAAGCTGTAGTTGGAAATTTCAATATTTTCCGCAGATTTTCAGCATACCATTTTATCACACTTTCTTATGAGGTTGTATAGCTGTCATTTTCATCTCATCCAAAATGTCTTTCCGCCATGTAGCGCACAATGGCATGATCGAGTGTCTTGAAAATCAATGTATGGAACACATTAAAAAATCACAGTGACACTGTTCATGAGCAGAGGTCTTAAAATGGCTATGTGAAAATTTGCTGAAAAATTCCCTAAAATGACTGTTTTACGAGTGTCCGTTCGCGGTTCCTCGCATGCTCGTACATTGCATTTTCAATATTTGCACTCCAGATTTTCCAAATTGCCATTTTACCACACCTCCTCATGAGCAGTACAGCTGTCATTTTTCACATCCTGCCCAAAATGTGTTTCTGCCCATATAGCGCACAATGGCGCAGTCGGTGTGCGAACTCAGTGTATGGGACACATTAAGAAAATCACAGTGTCACTATTCATAAGCAGAGATCTTAAAATGGCTATGTTGAAAATTTGGCAAAAAAATTCCTACAAATAACTGTTTTACGAGCATGCGTTGTGCAGTTCCTACGCACGCTTGTAAGTTTGCGAATTTCCAATATTTTCATTCCAGATTTTCAATATTGCCATTTTACCACACCTCCTTATGAGCAGTACAGCTGACATTTTTCACATCCTGCCCAAAACGTCTTTCCCCATGTAATTGCACAGTAAACGGTAGGTGTGCGAAATCAATGTATGGGACACAGTAAGAAAATCACAGTGACACTGTTCATTAGCAGAGGTTTTACAAAGGCAATGTTGAAAATTTGGTGAAAAATTCCTAAAATGACTGTTTACTGGCGTGCAATGCACAGTTACCATGCCGTCGTGGGTTTGCTGAATTTTCAATATTTCCACCCAGATTTTCAACATTGGCATTTTACCACACTTCCTTATGAGCAGTACAGCTGTCATTTTTCACATCCTGCCCAAAACGTGTTTCCGCCTATGTAGCGCACAATGGGGGTAACAAAAAGATCATGCTGACAATTTATTGTGCAAATACCAGCAATCGCACAGGGCATTAGGGTAAAGCACCATACATGCCAAACACCACTGCAAATACCTGCAAGCGAACGTTCGGCATTGACAAATGCTTGTTACTTCTGTGCCTGCTACTTTTTATTATGTTTGCTTGCACGCATGTGCAAGAAACATAGTGCCATCATCTGAGTTTTTGTAGGTGTGGCACCCTGTCTTCCAACAATTCAGTCAGTGTGTTTGCAGGCGCGGCCACAGTTCACCAATGAATGCTGCAGCTGTCTATAACAGCAGTTGAAAATGCAGTGGCGTACAGTTGAAAGGGAGAGACCGCTTCAGTGAGCAGCGATAAGATAGTGTTGATTAGCATATTGCTGGCAATCCTGCGTATATATATCTCTGCTTTCTCTTCCTGGAACATAAATTCAGTTTAAAGTGAACTTTTCCTAGGACTACCTTTCCGGGAGGGGGCAAGTGACTAAAATGACATTCTTGGAATGTTTCCAAAAAAAGATCTAATTGCCATCCTTGGAATGTTGAGTGAGAGTTCAGGGGAGGAGCAGCATTGACAAAAGCAGGAAAACAGAACCCCAAAGAGACTGAAAACGTAGACACAGTTGTCGTCTGTTGGCACACCTGATCAGTATTGTAATAATATTCCCCAACCCTCTGAGTGTCTCTGAATAGCGTTCACTCCGCCCGCTGCACACAGTATGGCTAACGGGGGTGCCCAATCCCCCGTCGGTTCTGCGCTCCCCCCCCCCAGAGTTCTAGGTGCCACGCTGGGAGCCCACCCCAGCGTGGCATAAGTGATAATGGTGACGGGGTGCCCAGTCCCCCATCGGCTCAATTAAACTCCCCCAAAAGAAACAGACTTACATTTGCCACACTGGGAGCCCATCCCAGCGTGGCACACGTCTGTATGGCCGATGGGGGTGCCCAATCCCCTGTCAGCTCCACTGACCCCCCCAAAAAATCTTCCAGCTGCCATGCTGGGAGCCCACACCAGTGTGTCACAAGTCCCACATTGTCTTCCTGAAAAGAAAAAAACGGTCCCTCGATTGTCTTGCCCCCCCAACCCGCACTCATCCACCTCCCCACCTCACCCCATACTTACCTCCAGAGGCCGGTGAGATGAGCTTCGGTGGACCGGGAACACATCTGCACTCTTCAAAGCCGACCGCAAACTGAAGAAATGCCGGTAAGCTGTATAATGGAATAAATAGGGTTTTTTCAACTTTCATGCATATCTCAGGCATTGTTTGGAATTCTGGCACCAAATTTTCAACATGGGGTTTTTGGGACCCCTCCTCAAGAATTCTGGCACTGTCATGGTGTTAATCGGCCCCGAAAGGTGATTTCGCGGTCACTGTGCGGAACCACCTTTCGGGACAGAGTTATGAAATGACAGTGTCACAGTTCATGAGGTAGGCCCCCAAAAACCCTATGTTCAAAATTTGGTGAACAAATTCCCAAAAATGACTGATTTACGAGTGTACATTGCGCAGTTCCTACGCACGCTCGTAAGTTCACAAATTTTTTATATTTTCACTCCAGATTTTCAACATTGCCATTTTACCACACCTCCTTATGAGCAGTACAGCTGTCATTTTTCACATTTCATCCAAAATGTGTTTCCACGCATGTAGTGCGCAATGGCGCAGTCGGTGTGCGAAAACAATGTTTGGGACAGATTAAGAAAATCACAGTGACACTGATCATAAGCAGAGGTCTTAAAATGGCTTTGATAAAAATTTGGTGACAAAAGTCCATAAAATGACATTGTTACGAGCGAGCATTACGCAGTTTCCACACACCCTCGTAAATTCATGAATTTGTAATATTTTCAGTCCAGATTTTCACCACTGGCATTTTTCCACACTTCCTTATGAACAGTACAGCTGTCAATTTTCACACCATGACCGAAATGTATTTTCGCATTTCCAGTGCAGAAATGCGTGGTCGCTGTGGGAAATCACTCTTCAGGACAGATTAAGAAAATCACAGTGACACTCTTCATGAGCAGAGGTCCTAAAATGCCTGAGTTGTCAATCTGCTGTAAAAATATCCCCAAACTAATTACATTACGGGTGTGCGTTGCACAGTTTCTACACACGCTAGTGACTTCACCAGTTTTTTTAATATTTTCACTGCAGATTTTCAACATTGCCATTTTTGACACCTCCCCATGAACAGTACAGCTGTCATTTTTCACATCCTGTTCAAAATGTGTTTTCGCTGCTGTGGTGCCAAATGGCATAGTCACTGTGCAAAATCAGCTTTCGGCTAACAAACTGACATTGCCACTGCTCATGAGGTGGGGGGTCACAAAAAAAACATGTTGAAAATTTGGAGTGAAAATACCAATGAACGCCTGAGGTGTTAGGGTTTCCAACCATAACGCCCAACCCTGTAGAGACTGACAGGCATCAGGAGTGTGACTTGGGATTGTCGCCTGTAATGCTCATACCATTCCACCCCCACCCACACCCTGCAGCCAGTGAGAGGCATCGGGGTGTGCCTTGGACTCTTCAACCTCAAAGTTCACCCCATTCTCCTATACAGCACCCATCTCACCATATTTCCTGATGGAATGGGGTGAGCATAAGGGCCAAAGACCCCAAGGCACACCATGACACTTGTTGGTGTCTGCAAGGTAGGGTGTGATGAAATGGTGTGGCCGTTATGCCTGACGACCCAAAGGCACACCCCAATGCCTGTCAGTATCTGCAGGGTGGTGGTGAGGTTGGCTTCAGTTCAATACTTCACTGCCATTCCTATTATGCAGCTCTGCAACTCCTACACTACCAATGCCAATGCCAGCAAGCAAACATTCGGCATTGACAAATGCTTGTTATAAAATGTCATAATATATTGTAATGTCATAGGAGGAACAATAACAATTTTGAACAAAACTGTTTGCAGCAACAGCTTTTATTGAGGAGCAGCAACATTGCTATTAAATAGAATGGATGTTTGGTGTAATATACAACACAATTTGGATGCATAATGTGCATTTCTTACGTGAAGTATCTCATAGTACTTTGTTACAAAGCAATTAGATATTGGAACTGTAGGTACTGTATACAGAGCAATGAGTTAGATAGATACATGTACTGCAGGGACTGTGTACAGAGCAATGAGTTAGATACATGTAGTGCAGGGACTGTGTACAGAGCAGTGAGTTAGATCATGTAGTACAGGGACTGTGTACAGAGCAATGAGTTAGATACTGGTAGTGCAGGGACTGTACACATTTGGAGCTACTCTGGATATTTCTTACTTGAAATATACCAAATAACTTTATTAAAAGGCAGTGAGAATGACACCAGTAGTGCAGGGACTGTGTACAGAGCAATGAGTTGGATACTGTTAATGACACAAAGAAATTAGTTAGTTACTGGTAGAGCCAGGTGTGTATTAGGGCAATAAGTTAGATATTGGTAGTGAATGGACTACATACAGAACAATGAGTTGTATACTGGTAGTCCAGGGACTGTGTTAGAGCAATGAGTAAGATACTGGTAGTGCAGGGACTGTGTTAGAACAATGAGTTAGATACTTGTAGTGCAGGGACTGCATATAGAGCACTGAGTTATATACTGGTAGTGCGTGGACAGTATACAGAGCAATGAGTTAGATACTGGCCGAGCAGGGACTGCATACAGTGCACTGAGTTAGATACTGGTAGTGCAGGGACTGTATACCAAGCAATGAGTTAGATACTGGTAGTGCAGGGACTGCATACAGAACAATGAGTTAGATACTGGAAGTGCAGGGACTGCATATCAAGCAGTAAGTTAGGTACTGGTAGTGCATGGGCTGAATTAGAGCAATGAGTTAGATACTGGTAGTGCAGGGACTGCATACAGAGCAGTGAGTTAAATACTGGTAGTGCAGGGACTGCATATTGAGCATTGTGTCAGGTACTGGTAGTGCAGGGACTGTGTTAAAGCAATGAGTTAGGTACTGGTAGTTCAGGGACTACATACAGTACAGTGAGTTAGATACTGGTAGGCAGGGACTGTGTTAGAGCAATGCATTAGATACTGGTAGTGCAGGGTGTGGCACATGGACAGCTGGTTCTGATTACAATATGATATTTTTTCTGCAATATAAAATATGTAAGAGTGTCTGTTAGGAGAAACTACAGTCTTGCTGAAACTGACACATCAAAACCCCACCAGGTATAAGTTCAAAGGACAGGATGTAGGTTAAACTACAGATATCTGAGATGCAATTACTTTGTCAATTTGCTTTGAAGCCAGGGACCAATATATCCATTTTATAATGCCCTCAGGGAAATCCTTTGATTTGCACTAGGTGTCCTGAGGAAAGCGGCATATGCATATGTTGGGGTGTCTTCCAAGGAAGTCAGCTAAGTACATCAAAGAGACTTTGATGTCTGTGTGAAGCAGGTCCCAGACTGAATTGGGGAGTCCAATATGCATTGGCTTGGGGTATCCAGTGAATTGCATCAAAGAGACTTTGATGTCTGTGTGAAGCAGGTCCCAGACTGAATTGGAGAGTCCAGTATGCATTTGCTTGGGGTATCCAGTGAATTACATCAAAGAGACTTTGATGTCTGTGTGAGGCAAATCACAATCTGGTTTTGGGGACGTCACATGAAGGAGGAAATTCACTGACGTCATCTATTGTTTTTAAATATCTTATTAGGACATCCTGTGTTATAAAATATAAATTTTAATACACCAAGGTGGAGTTAGGTGACCTCAGAGAGAAGGTCGGCTCAAGACTGATTTTAAGTATACTGAGCAGACCTTACACAGAGACATTCATTTTCTGACTGAGAAAGAGGAACATCAAAGCACTGAAAGATTAGGAAAGTAAGGATACATGAGATAAGACCAGTCTGAGTGTATGGATTGTAGGAATTTGCACTTTTAAACCTGTTTTGTTTTTAAGAATGTATGTGTTGGGATATCTTGTTCTGTATTTACTGTTTTCCTATTTTTTACCTATTTTAAAGTAAAGATATATTTTAAAAACAGAAACTGCCTAGTGTGCCTTGAAACTTCATTTTTTTTACAAGTGAAGTTTAGATGGTTATAGTTGACACTGTGCATGAGCTTATTGTGGTACCAAACTGGGAAACAGATAAGAGTTCTCTAGGTCTTGCATAGAGTTCTAAGGGTTCATTTTGTAATACCTGGTTAGGTGTCCATAGGCAAAGATATCTGGCCCCCCGAAGACAGAATTATCTGAGCCTGATAACTGGGTAAGCTAACAAGAGGTTATCAGTTTGAATCCCTCCAGAAATTGGGACAAAGGTGACTTGAACCCACAAAACAGATAAGAGGGTTACCTTGTTCTGTTAAGTGTTCACAATTCTATGCTCAGAGGTTGGCACTTTGGGAGTAGAGGGCTGACCTGCTGAGTGGGGTTGTGACAGAAGGAGTGTCGAACAACATAGTTCATTAATGTGCTGATAGAATATTGCTGCCAGTAGGACAGGCACTGTATTAGAGCAATAAGTTAGATACAGGTAGTGCAGGGATTGTATTATATCAATGGGTTATAAACTGGCAGCGTTGAGACTGCACTAGAGCAAAAAGCTAGATACAGGTAGTGCAGGGACAGTATTAGAACAATGAGTTAGATAATGGTAGTAGAGGGACTGCATTAGAACAGTGAGTTAGAATAGACACTGGTAATCTAGGGACTGCATAAAGAGTAATGAGTTAGACAGGTAGTAGAGAGACTGCATTAGAGCAATAAGTTAGATACTGGTAGTGCAGGAACTGTATTAGGGCAATGAGTTAGATACTGGTAGTGCAGGAACTGTATACAGAGCAATGAGTTAGATATTGTCAGGGCAGAGACTGTATTAGAGCAATGATGTAATTACTGGTAGTGCAGGAACTGTATTAGAACAATGAGTTAGATGCTGGTAATGCATGGACTGCATACAGAGCAATGAGTTAGATACTGTTAGTGCAAGGACTGTGTTAGAAAAATGAGTTAGATGCTGGTAGTGCAGAGACTACATACAGAGCAATGAGTTAGATACTGGTAGTACAGGGAGTGCTTTAAAACAATGAGTTGGATATTGGTAGTGCAGAGATTGTATGCAGAGGACTGAGTTAGATACTGGTAGTGCTGGGACTGCATTAGAGCAATGAGTTAGAATAGATACTGATAGTGTAGGGACTGCATATAAGTAATGAGCTGCATTAGAGCAATACATTAGATACAGATCGTGCAGGAACTGTATGAGAGCAATGAGTTTGATACTGGTAGTGCAGGGACTGCATACAGAGCAATGGGTTTGATACTGGTAGTGCAGAGACTGTATCAGAGCAATAAATTAGATACAGATAGTGCACGGACTGTAGTAGAGCAATAAGTTAGATACTGGCAGTGCAGTGACTGTATTAGAGCAATAAGTTAGATACAGGTAGGGCAGGGAATGTATTACAAAGAAACATAGAATCTGATGGCAGATAAGGACCGCTTGGACTACCTAGTCTGCCCATTTCCCTACGTAATGGATAAGCTGCAGATCTCAGTTGCCCAACAGTCTACTTCCTCCTTCCCCACTCTAAAATTGCCTTATGTCTGTCCCTTGCAGTCTTGGATTCCCCCACTGTTTTTGACTCAATTACCTCCTCAGGAAGGCCATTCTATGCATCATAACCTTCTCCATGAAAAAATACTTCCTCACGTTACCTCTGAGCCGTCCCCCTTCTTTCTTCAAATTGTGCCGCCTTGTTCTTGCACATCTCTTTTTCTAAAAGATGCTATCATCTTGGACTTTGTTGATTCCCTTGAAGTACTTGAAAGTTTCCATCATGTCCCCCCCCCCTTTCCTCGAGGGTATACATATTAAACTTCTTTAGTCTGTCTTCGCATGGCTTCTGGTGCAGACCTTGCACCATTTTAGTTGCCCTCCACTGATAAGTGCAGGGACAACATACAGAACAATGAGTTAGATCCTGGTAGTGCAGGGACTGTGTACAGAGCACTGAGATAGATACTGGTAGTGCAGGGACTGCATACAGAGCACTAAGTTAGGTATTGATAGTGCGGGGAATGCACACAGAGTAGTAAGTGTGATACTGGTTGTGCAGGGACAAGTAGACAGTACAATGATAGATAGTGGTAGTGCAGGGACTGTATACAGAGCAATGAGCTGAATGCTGCTAGGGCAGGAACTGCATACAGAACAATGAGTTATATACTGGTAGTGCAGGGACAACATACAGAATAATGATTTGGATACTGGTAGTGCAGGGACTGTGTTAGAACAATGAGTTACATACTGGTAGAGCAGGGATTGTATACAGAGCACTGAGTTAGATACTGGTAGTGCAGGGACTGCACACAGAGCAATAAGTTATATACTGGTAGTGCAGGGACTGCATATAGAGCAGTGGGTTAGGCACAGGTAGTGCATGGACTGTGTAAGAGCAATATGTTAAATACAGGTAGTACAGGGACTGTATTAATGCAATAAGGTAGATATAGGCAGTGTAGGAACTGTTTTAGGACAATGAGTTAGATACTGGTAGTGTAGGGACTGCATACAGAGCACTGATTTAGATACTGGAAGTGCGCGGTCTGTATACAGTGCAATGAGGTAGGTACTGGTAGTGCAGGGACTGCATACAGAGCACTGAGTTAGATACTGGTAGTGCGGGGCTGCAAACAGAGCAGTAAGTTTCATTCTGGTAGTGCATGGATTGTAGACAGAACCATGAGCTAGATACTGTTAGGACAGGGACTGTATCAGGGCAATGAGTTAGTTACTGGTAGTGCAGGGTCTGTGTTAGAACAATGAGTTAGATACTGGTAGTGCAGGGACTGCATACAGAGTACTAAGTTAGATACTGATAGTGTGGGGACTGCATACAGAGCAGTAAGTGTGGTATTGGTTGTGCAGGGACAAGTATACAGAGCAATGAGTTAGATACTGGTAGTGCAAGGACTACATACAGAATAATGACTTCGATACTAGTAGTGCAGGGTCTGTGTTAGAAAAATGAGTTAGATACTGATAGTGCAGGGATTGCATACAGAGCACTGAGTTAGGTACTGGTAGTCCGGAGCTACATACAGAGCAATGAGTTAGATACTGATAGTGCATGGACTGTGTTAGAACAATGAGTTAGACACTGGTAGTGCAGGGACTGCATACAGAGCACTAAATTAGATACTGGTAGTGCAGGGACTGGTATACAGAGCAATGAGATAGATACTGGTAGTGCAGGTACTGTATACAGAGCAATGAGTTGAATACTGTTAGGGCAGGGACTGTATATGGAGCAATAAGTTAGATACTGGTAGTGCAGGGACTGAATACAGAGCAATGAGTTAGATGCTGGTAGTGCACGGACTGCATACAGAGCAGTGAGTTAGAAACTGGTATTGCGGATACTGCATATAGAACAGTTTGATACTGGTAGTGCAGGGACTGCATACAGAGCAGTGAGATAGATACTGGTAGTGCAGGGATGGCATGCAGAGCAATGAGTTAGATACTGTTAGGGTCGGAACTGTATCAGAGCACTGAGTTAAATACTGGTAGTGCAGGGACAAGTATACAGAGTAATGAGATAGATACTGGTAGTGCAGGGATGGTATACACAGCAATGAGTTAGATACTGTTAGGTATGGAACTGTATTAGAGCAATGAGCTAGACACTGGTAGTGCAGGGACTGTATACAGAGCAGTGAGTTATATACTGGTAGTGCAGAGACTACATACAGAAAAATTAGTTAGATACTATTAGGGCAGGGACTGTATTAGAGCAATGAGGTAGTTACTTGTGGTACAGGTTCTGTGTTAGAACAATGAGTGAGATACTGGTAGAGCATGGAGTGCATACAGAGCACTAAGTTAGATACTGGTACTGTGGGGACTGCATACAGAGTAATGAGATAGATACTGGTAGTGCAGTGACCGAATACAGAAGAATGAGTTAGATACTGGTAGAGCAGGGACTGAATACAGAGCAATGAGTTAGATGCTGGTAATGCAGGGACTGTGTTAGAGCACTGAGTTAGATACTGGTAGTGCAGGGACTGAATGCAGAGCAGTGAGTTAGAAACTGGTATTGCGGGTACTGCATATAGAACAGCTTGATACTGGTAGTGCATTGACTGCATACAGAGCAGTGAGTTAGATACTGGTAGTGTTGGGACTGCATGCAGAACAGTTTGATACTGGTAGTGCAGGGACAAGTATATAGAGCGATGAGATAGATACTGGTAGTGCAGGGATGGTATGCAGAGCAATGAGTTAGATACTGTTAGGGTCAGAACTGTGTCACAGCACTGAGTTAAATACTGGTAGTGCAAGGATAAGTATACAGAGTAATGAGATAGATACTGGTAGTGCAGGGATTGTATACAGAACAATGAGTTAGATACTGTTAGGTCTGGAACTGTATTAGAGCAATGAGCTAGATGCTGGAAGTGTAGGGACTGTATACAGAGCAGTGAGTTATATACTGGTAGTGCAGAGACTACATACAGAAGAACGAGTTCGATACTGTTAGGGCAGGGACTGTATTAGAGCAATGAGGTAGTTACTGGTGGTGCATGTTCTGTGTTAGAACAATGAGTGAGATACTGGTAGAGTAGGGAGTGCATACAGAGCACTAAGTTGGATACTGGTACTATGGGGACTGTATACAGAGCAGTGAGTTAGATACTGGTAATGTAGGGACTGTGTTAGAGCACTGAGTTAGATACTGGTAGTGCAAGGATTGTATACAGAGCAGTGAGTTAGAAACTGGTATTGCGGGTACTGCATATAGAACAGTTTGATACTGGTAGTACAAGGACTGCATACAGAGCAGTGAGTTAGATACTGGTAGTGTTGGGACTGCATGCAGAACAGTTTGATACTGGTAGTGCAGGGACAAGTATACAGAGCAATGAGATAGATACTGGTAGTGGAGGGATGGTATACAGAGCAATGAGACAGATACTGGTGGTGCAGGTTCTGTGTTAGAACAATGAGTGAGATACTGGTAGAGCAGGGAGTGCATACAGAGCACTAAGTTGGATACTGGTACTGCATACAGAGTAATGAGATAGATACTGGTAGTGCAGTGACTGAATACAGAGGAATGAGTTAGGTACTGGTAGTGTAGGGACTACATACAATGCAGTGTGTTAGATACTGGTAGTGTGGGGACTGCATGGAGAACAGTTTTTTTATACTGGTAGTGCAGGGAAATGTATACAGAGTAACAAGATAGATACTGGTAGTGCAGGGATTGTATACAGAGCAATGAGTTAGATAATGTTGGGGTCAGAATTGTATTAGAGCAATGAGTTAGAGATTGATAGTGCAATGACTGTAACAGAGCTGTGAGTTAGATACTGGTAGTGCAAGGCCTATATTAGAACAATGAGATAGATACTGGTAGTGCAGAGACTACATACAGAGCAATGAGTTAGTTACTGGTAGTGAAGGGACTGTGTTAGAGCAATGAGTTAGATACTGGTAGTGCTGGGACTGTGTTGGAATAATGAGTTAGATATAGCTAGTACAGGGACGGCATACAGAGCACTGACTTAGATACTGGTAGTTCGGGGACTGTATACAGAGGAATGAGTTAGATACCGGTAGTGCAGGGACTGCATACAGAGCTCTGAGTTAGATACTGGTAGTGCAGGCACAGCATATAGAGCACTGAGTTAGATACTGGTAGTGCAGGGAATGCAAACAAAGCATTAAGTTAGATCATGGTAGTGTGGGGACTGCATACAGAACAGTAAGCTTCATTCTGGTAGTGCATGGATTGTATACAGGGAAATGAGTTAGATACTGTTAAGGCAGGGTCTGTGTCAGAGCAATGAGTTACTTACTGGTAGTACAGGTTCTGTGTTAGAACAATGAGTTAGATACTGGTAAAACAGGGACTACATACAGAGCAATGAAATTAGATACTGGTAGTGCAGGGGCTACATACAGAATAATGAGTCAGATTCTGGTAGTGCAGGGACTGTGTTAGAACAATGAGTTAGATAATGGTAGTTCAGGTAGTGCATAGAGAGTAGTAAGTGTGATACAGGTTGTAGAGGGACAAGAATACAGAGCAATGAGATAGATAATGGTAGTTCGGGGACTGCATACAGAGTAGTGAGTTTGATACTGGTAGTGTATGGATTGTATACGGAGCAATGAGTTAGATATTGTTAGTGCAAGGACTGTATTAGAGCAATGACTTAGTTACTGGTAGTGCAGGGACTGTGTTAGAACAAAGTGTTAGACACTGGTACTGCAGGGACTGCATACAGAGTAATGAGGTAGATACTGGTAGTGCAGGGACTGTGTTAAAATAACGAGTTGGATACTGGTAGTGCATGGATTGCATACAGAGCAGTGAGTTAGGTACTGGTAGTGTAGGGACTGTGTTAAAACAATGAGTTGGATACTGGTATTGCAGGGATTGTATATAGAGCAATGAGTTAGATAATTGGAGTGGAGAGATTGAATACAGAGCACTGAGTTAGATATTGGTAGGGCAGGGACTGTATACAGAGGAATGAGTTAGATATTGGTAGTGCAGGGACAGCATTCAGAGCAATGAGTTAGATACTGGTAGTGCAGGGAGTGCATACGGAGCACTGAGTTAGATACTGGTAGTGCAGGGACTGCATACAGAGCAGTACATTTCATTCTGATAGTGCATGGCTTGTACTCAGAGCAATGAGTTAGATACTGTTAGGGAAGGGACTGTATCAGAGCAATGAGTTAGTTACTGGTAGTGCAGGTTCTGTGTTAGAACAATGAGTCAGGTACTGGTAGTACGGGGAGTACATATAGAGCAATGAAGTAGATACTGGTAGTGCAGGGACTACATACTGAATAATGAGTTAGATACTGGTAGTGCAGGGATTGTATACAGAGCACTAAGTTAGATACTGTCAGTGCAGGGACTGCACACAGAGCAATGAGTTATATACTGGTAGTGCAGGGACTGCATATGGAGCAGTGGGTTAGGTACAGGTAGTGCATGGACTGTATTAGACCAATATGTCAGATGCAGGTAGTGCAATAAGGTAGATATAGGCAGTGTAGGGACTGTTTTAGAACAAAGAGTTAGATACTGGAAGTGCACGGACTGCATACAGAGCAATGAGTTATATACTGGTAGTGCAGTGACTGACTGTAGAAGAATGAGTTAGGTGCTGGTAGTGTAGGGACTACATACAGTACAGTGAGCTAGATACTGATAGTGTTGGGACTGCATGCAGAACAGTTTGTTTCATACTGGTAGTGCAGGGCAAGTATACAGAGCAATGAGATAGATGCTGGTAGTGCAGGGATAGTGTACAGAGCAATAAGTTAGATACTGTTAGGGTCGGAACTGTATTAGAGCAATGAGTTAGATATTGGTCGTGCAATGACTGAATATGGAGCAGTGAGTTAGATACTGGTAGTGCAGGGACTGTTAGAATAATGCGGTAGATACCGGTAGTGCAGGGACTGCATACAGAGCATTGAGTTCGATACTAGTAGTGCAGGGACTGTTAAAATAATGAGTT
Source organism: Neoceratodus forsteri (assembly GCA_016271365.2). Lineage (NCBI taxonomy): Eukaryota > Metazoa > Chordata > Ceratodontiformes > Ceratodontidae > Neoceratodus > Neoceratodus forsteri. Next base: position 1,116,762,176 of record CM028129.1, on the reverse strand, counting down.
AGATACTGGTAGTGCAGGGATTGCATACAGAGCACTGAGTTAGATACTGGTAGTGCGGAGCTGCATACAGAGCAGTAAGTTGCATTCTGGTAGTGCATGGCTTGTGGACAGAAGAATGAGTTAGATACTGTTATGGCAGGGACTGTATCATGGCAATGAGTTAGTTACTGGTAATGCAGGGTTTGTTTTAGAACAATAAGTTAGATACTGGTAGTGCAGGGACTGCATACAGAGCACCAAGTTAGATACTGGTAGTGCAGGGACTGCATACAGAGCAATAACAGTGGTACTGGTTGTGCAGGGAGAAGTATACAGAGCAATGAGTTAGATACTGGTAATGCAGGAACTGTATACAGAGTAATGTGTTAGATACTGGTAGTGCAAGGACTACATACAGAGCAATGAGTTAGATACTGGTAGTGCATGGACTGTGTTAGATCAATGAGTGAGATACTGGTATAGCAGGGATTGTATATAGAGCACTGAGGTAGATACTGGTAGTGCAGGGACTGCATACAGAGCAGTGAGTTAGATACTGGTAGTGCAAGGACTGTGTTAGAGCAATGAGTTAGATACTGGTAGTGCAGGGACTGCACACAGAGCACTAAATTAGATACTGGTAGGGCAGGGACTGGAATACAGAGCAATGAGATAGATACTGGTAGTGCAGGGACTGCATACAGAGCAATAACTGTGGTACTGGTTGTGCAGGGAGAAGTATACAGAGCAATGAGTTAGATACTGGTAATGCAGGAACTGTATACAGAGTAATGTGTTAGATACTGGTAGTGCAAGGACTACATACAGAGCAATGAGTTAGATACTGGTAGCGCATGGACTGTGTTAGATCAATGAGTGAGATACTGGTATAGCAGGTATTGTATATAGAGCACTGAGGTAGATACTGGTAGTGCAGGGACTGCATACAGAGCAGTGAGTTAGATACTGGTAGTGCAAGGACTGTGTTAGAGCAATGAGTTAGATACTGGTAGTGCAGGGACTGCACACAGAGCACTAAATTAGATACTGGTAGGGCAGGGACTGGAATACAGAGCAATGAGATAGATACTGGTAGTGCAGGGACTGTATACAGAGCAATGAGTTGAATACTGTTGGGGCAGGGACTGTATATGGAGCAATGAGTTAGATACTGGTAGTGCAGGTACTGAATACAGAGCAATGAGTTAGATACTGGTAGTGCAGGGACTGAATACAAAGCAGTGAGTTAAAAACTGGTAGAGTAGTGACTGTGTTAGAGCATTGAGTTAGATATTGGTAGTGCAGGGACTGAATACAGAGCAATGAGTTAGATACTGGTAGTGCAGGGACTGTGTTAAAATAACGAGTTGGATACTGGTAGTGCATAGATTGTATACAGAGCAGTGAGTTAGGTACTGGTAGTGTAGGGACTGTGTAAAAACAATGAGTTGGATACCGGTATTGCAGGGATTGTATATAGAGCAATGAGTTAGATAATGGGAGTGGAGGGATTGAATACAGAGCACTGAGTTAGATATTGGTAAGGCAGGGACTGTATACAGAGGAATGAGTTAGATATTGGTAGTGCAGGGACTGCATTCAGAGCAATGAGTTAGATACTGGTAGTGCTGGGAGTGCATACAGAGCACTGAGTTAGATACTGGTAGTGCAGGGACTGCATACAGAGCAGTACATTTCATTCTGATAGTGCATGGCTTGTACTCAGAGCAATGAGTTAGATACTGTTAGGGCAGGGACTGTATCAGAGCAATGAGTTAGTTACTGGTAGTGCAGGTTCTGTGTTAGAACAATGAGTCAGGTACTGGTAGTACGGGGAGTACATATAGAGCAATGAAGTAGATACTGGTAGTGCAAGGACTGTGTTAGAGCAATGAGTTGGATACTGGTAGTGCAGGGACTGTATACAGAGCAAAGAGTTGAATACTGTTAGGGCAGGGACTGTATATGGAGCAATGAGTTAGATACTGGTAGTGCAGGGACTGAATACACAGCAGTGAGTTAGAAACTGGTATTGCGGGTACTGCATACAGGACAGTTTGATACTGGTAGAGCAGGGACTGCATACAGAGCAGTGAGTTAGATACTGGTAGTGCAGGGACTGAATGCAGAGCAGTGAGTTAGAAACTGGTATTGCGGGTACTGCATATAGAACAGTTAGATACTGGTAGTGCAGGGACTGCATACAGAGCATTGAGTCAGATACTGGTAGTGTTGGGACTGCATGCAGAAAAGTTTGATACTGGTAGTGCAGGGATAAGTATACAGAGCAATGAGATAGATACTGGTAGTGCAGGGATGGTATGCAGAGCAATTAGTTAGATACTGTTAGGGTCAGGACTGTATCAGAGCACTGAGTTAAATACTGGTAGTGCAGGGACAAGTATACAGAGTAATGAGATTGACACTGGCAGTGCAGGAGTGGTATGCAGGGCAATGAGTTAGATACTGTTAGGGTCGGAACTGTATCAGAGCACTGAGTTTGACACTGGTAGTGCAGGGACAAGCATACAGAGTAATGGGATAGATACTGGTAGTGCAGGGATTGTATACAGAGCAATGAGTTAGATACTGTTAGGCCTGGAACTGTAGTAGAGCAATGAGCTAGATGCTGGTAGTGCTGAGACTGTATACAGAGCAGTGAGTTATATACTGGTAGTGCAGAGACTACATACAGAAGAATGAGTTAGATACTGTTAGGGCAGGGACTGTATTAGAGCAATGAGGTAGTTACTGGTGGTGCAGGTTCTGTGTTAGAACAATGAGTGAGATACTGGTAGAGCAGGGAGTGCATGCAGAGAACTAAGTTGTATATTGGTACTGCGGGGACTGCATACAGAGTAATGAGATAGATGCTGGTAGTGTAGTGACTGAATACAGAGGAATGGGTTAGATACTGGTAGTCAAGGGACTACATACAATGCAGTGTGTTAGATACTGGTAGTGTGGGAACTGTATGGAGAACAGTTTGTTTGATACTGGTAGTGCATGGAAAAGTATACAGAGTAATGAGACAGATACTGGTAGTGCAGGGATTGTATACAGAGCAATGAGTTAGATACTGTTGGGGTCAGAACTGTATTAGAGCTATGAGCTAGATATTAATAGTGCAACGACTGTAACAGAGCAATGAGTTAGATACTGGTAGTGCAAGGCCTATATTAGAACAATGAGATAGATACTGGTAGTGCAGAGACTACATACAGAGCAATGAGTTAGATACTGGTAGTGCAGGGACTGCATACAGAGGCGTAAGTTAGATACTGGTAGTGCTGGGACTGTGTTGGAATAATGAGTTAGATACAGCTAGTACAGGGACTGCATACAGAGCACTGACTTAGATACTGGTAGTGTGGGGACTGTACACAGAGGAATGAGTTAGATACTGGTAGTGCAGGCACAGCATATAGAGCACTGAGTTAGATACTGGTAGTGCAGGGAATGCATACAGAGCACTAAGTTAGATACTGGTAGTGCGGGGACTGCATACAGAACAGTAAGCTTCATTCTGGTAGTGCATGGATTGTATACAGAGCAATGAGTTAGATACTGTTAAGGCAGGGACTGTGTCAGAGCAATGAGTTGCTTACTGGTAGTACAGGTGCTGTGTTAGAACAATGAGTTAGATACTGGTAATACAGGGACTACATATAGAGCAATGAAATTAGATAATGGTAGTGCAGGGGCTACCTACAGAATAATGAGTCAGATACTGGTAGTGCAGGGACTGTGTTAGAACAATGAGTTAGGTACTGGTAATACAGGGACTACATACAGAGCAATGAAGTTAGATACTGGTAGTGCAGGGTCTACATACAGAATAATGAGTTAGATACTGATAGTGCGGAGACTGTGTTAGAACAATGAGTTAGATAATGGTAGTGCAGGTAGTGCATACAGAGTAGTAAGAGTGATACAGGTTGTGGAGGGACAAGTATACAGAGCAATGAGATAGATACTGGTAGTGCGGCGACTGCATACAGAGTAGTGAGTTTGATACTGGTACTGTATGGATTGTATACAGAGCAATGAGTTAGATATTAGTGCAGGGACTGTATTAGAGCAATGACTTAGTTACTGGTAGTGCAGGGACTGTGTTAGAACAATGTGTTAGACACTGGTACTGCAGGGACTGCATACAGAGTAATGAGTTAGATACTGGTAGTGCAGGGACTGTGTTAAAATAATGAGTTGGATATTGGTAGTGCATGGATTGTATACAGAGCAGTGAGTTAGGTACTGGTAGTGTAGGGAGTGCATATGGAGCACTGAGTTAGATACTGGTAGTGCGGGGACTGCATACAGAGCAGTACATTTTATTCTGATAGTGCATGGCTTATACACAGAGCAATGAGTTAGATACTGTTAGGGCAGGGACTGTATCAGAGGAATGAGTTAGTTACTGGTAGTGCAGGTTCTGTGTTAGAACAATGAGTCAGATACCGGTAGTACGGGGACTACATACAGGGCAATGAAGTAGATACTGGTAGTGCAGGGACTAGATACTGAATAATGAGTTAGATACTGGTAGTGCAGGGATTGTATACAGAACACTAAGTTAGATACTGGCAGTGCAGGGACTGTATATAGAGCAATGAGTAACATACTGGTAGTGCAGGGAGTGCATATAAAGCTATGAGCTAGACAGTGGTACTGCAGGCACTGTCCTCAGAGCTGTGATTTAAATACTGGTAGTGCAAGGACTGCATACAGGTGATACGTTAGATACAGGTGACCAGATTTTCAAAGGGTTGTGCAAGGATTATGTCAAACCCAGCACCACAACACTCTGAAATCGGTGGTGCACCAAATACATTTGCTGAGGCCACATCTGACTGGACACCATTGTGACAGTCTTCCCAATTTATGGTAGCTTGTGCCAAATCCATGACTCATGCACCGTAAAAAGTGTCCCTGGGATTGATGCAAGGTAGACCACAAAATGTCTGTCGAACTTGCAGCAATTGCCACTCGGGATCGAGAATCCTGTTACATTGCTACAAGACTGGTGTGCCATATCTTTGGTGCACCTGGGGCTTGCGGCAATCTGCTACCTTTGAAAATTCAGCCCAGGAAATGTAGGGACTGTACAAAGAGCTATGAGCTAGGTACTGGTAGTGCAGGGACTGTATACAGAGTTGTGAGCTAGGTACTGGTAGTGCAGGGACTGTATACAGAGTTGTGAGCTAGGTACTGGTAGTGCAGGGACTGTATACAGAGTTGTGAGCTAGGTACTGGTAGTGCAGGGACTGTATACAGAGTTATAAGCTAGGTACTGGTAGTGCAGGGACTGTATACAGAGTTGAGAGCTAGTTACTGGTAGTGCAGGGACTGTATATAGAGTTGTGAGCTAGGTACTGGTAGTGCAGGGACTGTATATAGAGTTATGAGCTAGGTACTGGTAGTGCAGGGACTGCATACAGGGTTGTGAGCTAGGTACTGATAGTGCAGAGACTGCATACAGGGTTTTGAGCTAGGTACTGGTAGTTCAGGAACTGCATACAGAGTTGTGAGCTAGGTACTGGTAGTGCTGGGACTGTATATAGTTATGAGCTAGGTACTGGTAGTGCAGGCGCTGTATACAGAGCAGTGAGCTAGGTACTGGTAGTGCAGGGACTGCATATAGAGTTGTGTGCTAGGTACTGGTAGTCCAGGGGCTGTATATAGAGATGTGAGCTAGGTACTGGCAGTGCAGGGACTGTATATAGAGTTATGATCTAGGTACTGGTAGTGCAGGGACTGTATATAGAGCAGTGAGCTAGGTATTGGTAGTACAGGGACTGCATACGGAGTTGTGAGCTAGGTACTGGTAGTGCAGGGACTGCATACAGAGTTGTGAGCTAGGGACTGCATACAGAGTTGTGAGCTAGGTACTGGTAGTGCAGGGACTGCATACAGAGTTGTGAGCTTGGTACTGGTAGTGTAGGGGCTGTATACAGAGTTGTGAGCTAGGTATTTTTAGTGCAGCGACTGTATACAGAGTTGTGAGCTAGGTACTTGTAGTGCAGGGACTGTATACAGAGGCATGCACTCTGTAAAACAATTCTGATGCCTGTATTTTCTGAAGAAGAATTTCACTGTAATGCTAATGTCTGGCATCATTTCATTCCTCAGCCTCCTGCTCTTCTGTGAGGGGAATGCCAAATTTAGGAGTGACCAAGGAAATAGCTGCGGTAAAATCACAGAGACAGTCGAGAGGTATGCTTACACCAATGCTGCCCCATCTGCTCAATGAGTCTCCCCTGAATTTGCCAGCTTAGAGCTTCAGGGCATGTGCCTGTGTCCTGTCTGAGGACACCAGCTCATACATCTCAGTTCAGTGTTTTTGTTACCCTTGAGTATGCGTAAGCATGAGATCATTTCCCCTCCTCTTTTCTTTTTGTCAATTGTATTTATCCTCCTATGGTAGGTCTCATTCTGTGTCCGCTGAGCTTACCAAACTCGGGGTCCTTTGGGAGCTTCTAGTGCCATGCATGCCCCAGAAGATCCCCAAAGTTGGTCCGAGGGCATCATCCATGTCAGTCCCCACGATTTCCTCGATTTTCTCCTGTGGCTACTACTCGGGACCCCGGGAAGTGGTGGTGCATGTGTGTGAAGGCGCACATGTGCACCGCAGCTCCAGACCGGGTACCTTCCGCCCTCCCCATCGTCCTAACATCGGAACTCCTCATGAGTAGCACCATCCCTCTGACCTCCACCAGGGGGCAGCCAAGCTCCGAGAGAGCTGAGTTAGCCTTGCAAGGTGGGCTGCCAGTCGGCAGCGCCTCACATCCTCTCCTCCCCCCACCCGCCCGGCGCTGATGACCCTGGCTCATTCCTGAACCAGAGTCACCAGCATGGCGCGAGGTGTGGCGTCCAGCGCCTCAACCCTCAGTGCCACCGGGCTGGCTCATTTTCCCTCCTCTTTTCAAGGAATAGGTCCATATGTGGCTGTTGTTGTTTGATCCTACTGACATTATGTAATTAGAAGCAAGCAAGGCAGGTCATTCTAGTTTTCATAAACCTTTTTGCATACACATAAACTATTTGAACATCATGCAGCTATTACATGTATCCAAGACAAAGGTGTGACTATCAAATTTTGACTGTATGAGAACCAGTACTACTGTTATCATGAATACTGTGATATTATGGAAGTAACCATTTTTTGTACAAAAAAAAGGCTTCTCGAAATCTGTGTCTGGGAGAGTTGGTTCAGATGGGACAGTTGTTCTGCCCCCAGAAAACCCCCAAATCAAATGAAAAATCAGAAAACCATGGCATACTGTGCATTGCGGTTATCACGTATCGCAAATTGCCAACAGTATCAATACCATGACTTCCAATACTGGGGTATGCAATGAAACTGTGAAACTGTGATATCTTGTCAACCCTAATCCCAGGTCATAGTAGGTAGGACTGATATGTACCTAATTACAGATTTAAAGAATGCCTCCACTTTGTTTCTTATTTATTTATTTTTTTTATACTTTCTTTATTAACTCTTATAAGCAGGACACTAGGTCACAAATGTCATATGGTACATTGAACCATTATTTGGTGTATACATTCCTTCATTACACAAATTTATTTTTATTTCTAACAATAAAAACACCAACCTGTACAACTGCTTCTGGTGCATGAGTCTTTTTTGTCATGTACCATATCCCCCCCACATGGGGAGAACATATCACAGATGAGTAGGGATCCCTGGAATGGCAGGTAGGGGGTGGGCGACAGAACAACTATTAGTACTTTAGGTCTTACCCCTATTCCTTTACTACTGTGTTTGTATTTCCTCACACCTGCCCTAACTGGTCTGCTCACACAGAGTTATTTCTGTAATTATGTCCCTCCCATGTAATGTGTTCTACTCTCTCCCACTGTCTCCTGTAGACCTCTTCAGAGTTCTCCACCCCTTACTGAAGCTCCTATCTCATCCATCTGGCTGTATAGGCTTCCAGTATGTCTTGCACCAGAAATGTAAGTCTCCCCATTTCAGCAATTTCCCCTACCACTGTCTTTCAGTCCTCTAGTTTTGGAGGATCTATCTGTAACCAGCATCTCGAAATGACCGTTGTTTCTGCAGCAGTACAGATGCACTTTGTTTTCTATTAATAGGCTACTGTTCAAGACAAAAAGGAAAGGAAGCAAAGTAATTTGATGTTGTGTAGTGCCTTTTATATGCAGTACACTGTAACCTATAGCACTTTACAATCCTTGAACAGTTGGCAGCAGCCATCAGGTATGCGCTGAGAGGTTAAGGAGACCAGATTTAAAGAGACTGTAACACCAAAAATGGCAGATAGAAAATGTTATTCATCTGTTTTAAACAAATTGGCTGATACTTTTTTTTATTTCTTTATTTCTGAGGTTACTTTTTAAATTTTTTTATTCCTGAGGTATTTCTTTTTTGCTTTTATCAGTTTGAAGATTTTCAACATAGCCGTACAAGATATGATGTGTACAACAATACTTTTTCTGGCAGCTGGCAGATCTAGTGCTATTGTTCTTCATACCTCATACATTTTGTGATCTCACTCAATGTGACATCACTGGTGATCAATCTGGCAAAAGGTGAGCTGCTGAGTGTGGCATTTATAATGCTGCAATCTGTGAGGTCGCACTGCTGATGCGGTAGGAAGGGGAATAGAACATGAGATGTTAGCATCCAGGCAGAATACTGTCCCCAACCCCCTGTACTGCCAGTTAGAAAATCTTCTAAGCAGGAAAAGGGAAAATACAAAGTCATTCAGATATACAAAAGTAGCAGTAACTGCGTTTTTTTTTTTAACAAATTTTTTCCTCCTGCTTTGGGCCAGACTGGAACCTCCTTCCGCCTACTGCCAATTTGCCCTGATCCCATCCTGCCTTCAAATCCATTGGTTGTGCATTAGAGAGAAAGCGTAATGTGCTTCAGGATGGCCCAGGTTCCAGTTGCCTTGATGGTGCAGCTGGTAGCACAACTGGAATGATATTCCAGATGGCCTGAGTTCAAGTCCTACCTGAGGCACTTACTTCTTTCTCTCTTCTGTTTGTACATGTTCCATAAATATGCATATTGCACTCTTGTGATTGAAAATCCATTGGGATCACCAGCCCACCCACTACACACCACGGTGCTGCCCCCACCGGCTTACCTCTCAGGGCCAGGTATGCCTTCAGCTTCTTTGGCATTTCTTCCCCGCGGACATCTGGCCACCCATAGCGGAGGTGAAGACTGGTGGTTTCCCCATAGGCTGGAAGTGCAGATCCAGCATTGGATATGGTGGACTGGCAGAGGTTTCAACTGTCCATGTCTGTGCCACCCAGGTGGTCACCCAGGTGGTGTATGCAGTGGGTCACAAGACCCTCTCTTCCTGGAGAAGGAGAGTGTCCTATGGGATGCTCAATCCTCCTCCTCCTGGCTGGCCCTCCAATGGTCCAGGCTCGTTCCTGAACACAGGTCACCAGTGCTGCGAGTGGTAGCACTACTGCTGTGCCATTGGGGCAGCTAGTAGACTGCTTTTAAATGTTAACATGAATTGCAGGTGATCAACTAGCAGAGCTGGCCATTACTGCCATGCAGACAGTAGCACTGCACAGCAGATAGCCACCTTGTGCAATATTCAGACAGTGAATGCACTCTGAATGTGGGGTATGGGATGAAGTGGGCAGGTCAGGAGGAGGGTTTGGCAGTTGTTTGTGGGGGATCTCTGGATGCCAAGGAATACATGTTTACAGAGCCTACCATGGGCAAACAAGGGAAGGGTGACCACTAGACATGAGGGAATAAATATATACAAAGCCCAATGTGGGGGATGGGAGTGGGGTAACTAGACACTGGGGAATAAATGTATACAGAGCCAAGCATGGGCAATCAGGGAGGATCACTGGACACCAGGGAATAAATGTTTACAGAGCTCACCATGGGCAACCATGAGATAGGGTGCAGCCAGAGTGCTAAGCTAAGATCAGCATTTCGGCAGTAATAAACAGTGCTGTGATGGCAGCTGTTTAGTGCTGACAAACCTTTTGAATATACTGCTGTGCCCTTTCTGCATGAGGGATCCCTCATTTGCATAGTTGCAGCAGTACAGTATATTCTGCTTGCTTGTGCTGGCAGGTTAGTGCGGTGCACAGGGGGCCTCGAATTATGCACTGTTAGTACTGCAATAACCATTTGAATATGGGAGTCATGGAGAAAACATTTAGTACACATTATACTTCACAGTTTGAAAGTAGTTTTGCTAACGCAGTCATCCATTCAGTATAAATAGCTTTGATGAAGAAGTGCATGTAAAACGCAAGCCTATATTTCCATAGAGATGGTTTTTCAATGTGGTTTAGTGGTTAGACCAGTGGCTTGGCAACTGGTAGGTCACAGGTTCAAATCCCGCTAGAGTCAAATACTCACTGTGTGACCTTGGGCAAGTCATTTTTACCTCCCAGTGCTTTAGTCTGCCCAGTTGCAGCATTGGGTAGAAGTAGGACCCCATTTAAAATGACACGCTGCAATTCAGCTGGGCTATCATGGTTCATATCCTGTTAGTATTACATTTTATTCTGGTCTTGCAGTAAACTTTGATGGTGTTTCTGTTTTGCTCACTTCTAGTAAGGGCCATTTCAGAACTGCAAGATTTATTTTATGCGCGTGTTAATGAAAATTCAGCAAAACTCAGTAATGCAAAAATCACTCAAAATTTGAATGTCAGGACCTTCTATTCTATATTACTGAATACATTTTCATTAAAACAAAATCTTTTCCTCTTAGACGTCAACTGTTCATATTGCTTTATGCCTGCTGTGATGGCCTAGTTCTGTTTTTGTGATATAACTAGCTGTTGCCGTGGACATTACTTTGATGTCACAAATGGAGGATTATAACATCAGCGCAGGAAAGCAGTAGTGATAGATAACATCTAAGGGGCAAAGAGCACGCTTTCATGCACATATCTTCAGCAATAAAGGATTGAATTCCAGAAATTAAGATTTACTCGGACTCTTGTAATGTTCAAGTCTTGCCAACGCCAACAGTAATTTTTTGTAGAAACCTAGAAAACCACTTTAAACTTATGCATAGTTGAAACTATGCACCTGTACTCTACTATATAACTCTGTGATTAAAAGGGACTTAAACTCTGTCATACATTTCTTAAATGTTACTATCCAATGGCATATGAATCGGAAAATGTCACAGGGTTTACTAAAAGGCTTGCAAAGGCTGAATGAGAATTTAAAATACACAGATTCTACAGCACAAATGACCTTGCAGATTCAATGTAGTTCTCCTTTAAAGAGTTGTTGATGTCTCAGGAAAACTTTTGGAAACAAAATACTTAGATGCAATTCAGCTTGTATATCATCTATAAATGTCTCCTCCCCCATTATTATTACTCAGCACATTTTGGGCAAAAACAGAATCTTTATTCCTTAGGGGTTGTCTCCCTCTAGAGGATTTAGCCCACTTGAAGTCATAATTCAGCCATAATTTCCATACTTCTTCCCCTTTCTGTTTGCTCTACTTCCTCCTTTCTGCTCTTAAAGCTCTCCTCTGTGATTTCCCTTCCCACTCCTGCATTTGTTTCTGATATTGTTTTAAAACCCCTATTTTCCTGAATCTCTTATCATGGTTTTTTTCCAGCACTTCCCATTTCCCTTGCATCATTTAATTCCCTTTGCCCCTTATTTTGCTGTGTTGATTAATATTTATTTGCTCTTTCATCAGTTCTGCAATTTTACTGTAATTTATTGTTTGCCAGTTTTTATTCTTAAACAGTATTGTCTTGTTTTAGATCTACTTATTTCCATTCCCTGTATTTTTACTGTGTATTTGATATCTGCTCTTTCCTCCTCTCTTTTCCTTCCCCAGGACACATCTTGAAGCAAACTGTTACCAGCTCAGTATGTCTTTTCTAGTAACATACGTAAATAAATAATCCTCTTTCGTGACATCATAGTCTGTTGCCATGGACATAACTGAGATGTCACAAGGACTCCATGGCAACTGAATGAAAGTCAACTCACCACGGTCAATACTGCGCAGTCAAAATGCTGCAAGACAAAGGTGCATGGTGTCAAACTGGTGAAGTGCTATAGCCATGTGACTGCAAATGTCACTGGACTGGTGGTCCAAGGCGACATGGTGTTGGAATCTTAAATCTGCACTTCCCTCGAAGTGCACTGGAGTGGTGATCCATGGCGGCGTGGTGTTGGAATAGTAAATTGTTTGTATGCTAGTTTCACCAGCTGTATTTGACCTGTGCAGTTTTGCCTTGCGGCATTATGACCGCACTGCATCTGACTGTGGTGAATTGACTTTCGCTCAGTTGCCATGGAGCCTGCCACAAGTAGAGTATTATTTTATTTATTTATTTGTTTCAGATTAACACCTTTGAGCCACAGGCTCTTTTAGATAGGTTCCATGTCAAGAACGAATAAGGGAGATACAGGGTACACGTAAACAGATATGTAGGGATTAGACAAACATAAAGTATAGTCATATAAATATAGTCAAATAAATTGTATATACAAGATGCAGGAAGGGAATCCAGCATGTATAAGTTATGTTTTTTAGAAAAAAGTAGCAAGTTGCACAAGATTATACCCATATGTGCAGCCAGAGGCCTTGTCCAGCAGGATGCTGTGACAGGGGCAGGAGGCACGAGCCAACTGCCCAGATTCATAGCAGTGGCAGAAAAGGGAGGCAGGAAGTGAGCACCACCAGGAGGGTTGATTGAGAGAGAGGAGGGTAGGTAGGTAGAGTAAGGGGGTGGTAGCGTTACATACGAGCAGTAAGCAAAGGGGAGTTACAATCAGAGAGGGGAGGCAGGGGAAGTGGGACTGGGTATGCAGGTTAATAGGGGTGGCTAGGTAGAAAGGTTTGGGAGGAGGAGGATAGTGAGGGGTGGGGAAAGGGAGGCATACTGGGTAGGTGAAGGCAGGGAAGGGAGTAGGGAGGAAAGGAAAGGAAGTGGGGTAAGCAGGTTTATTGGGATGGCAGGGAAAGATTGGATTGAGATGAGGATTGTGAGGGGGTGGGAGAAGGGGAGGAGTGCTTGGTAGGTGGAGAAAATGCAGTAGGAGCTGAATAACTGTCAAGCAGCAAAGATCTTGGTTTCAGGTATATGACCTCAGTATTAAATGATGGGGAGACGACACACAGCGTTACTGTGAAATATAAGTTCAGTTGTGTCCAAATATTACAGTTTTCAAAGTTCTCCTTGAGGCATTGGCAGCTCTTTAATGATGATGTTTCTCACCTCCAAGTGAACTATCTGATTACATCATAATCATTTTCATGACAACAGACTATCGTGTCACATATAAAAGCCTTGATGGGGTTATTTTCTGACAATAAAATACTTTCCCAACATGTGGATGAGCAAGCTGTAGTTGAGGGGGAAGTATTTGCATCCTCAAAATGGGTCCAAGTCCCAAACCTAGAAAAGCTGGGGTGCCAGTCGCAGTCTGTTTGTCACAGCTCAATACAATAGAAGGGTGCAGATCAGCTTTTTCTTGTGCTGCCACCAATGCCTGCCATGTACAAAGTGCAGACTGCAGACTGCATCACTGCAGCTTGAAAACTCTTCTGCAACTGTCACAATACAAGTGGGGCCACCAGGTGTTAGCTGGCATAAATGGGGTTCACACCCACAAACATGCTGGTTAGTGACCCCCTTGGAGGTCTGAGCATGGCACAGCACTAACTGGGTAGTGCTATGCCATGGCCAGAGCCTAAGAGCAACAGTTCAGCTGCCATAGTCTATCTCCCACACAACCAACCTGTAGCATTTGGTTCATGTCTAGGCCTGTCTCCTTTTGTTTTCTGATCTCATGTAATCATCTGGTGGTCTAGTGTCCTCCTACCTATACCCTGAGCCTGATTCTGACACCCCTGTCTAATGGATTCCCTCCCTAACCTTCTCCCCAGCACCAGTATTTCAATTAAGGGTCCCTCAGTAATGTCCATCCCTTGTCCCAACACAAGGTAGCAACATCTGTACCACTTGACTAAGTGTTCCTTAGGCTGAGGACAGCACTAAACTCTGCAATTTGGTTAGCGAGAGTCACTGTGCTTTGTGCATGGTCTAGCATTCCACTTGCATGCTGACCCCCTGCTGCTTCCATGCACAGTTAGAATATGTTTAGTGACCACACAGGAAAGACCAGAAACTCGCTTTGGGTATAGTACCATGACAACATCACACGTAAGGGACTGTTGCTAATGTGCATTGCTATCACTTTGTGACAGCCCCTTGTGACTGAGAATAAGAGTCTGCTATTTAAAGTGATTTTGCAGGCTTCAGCAAAACAATTTCTGTTCACATCAGCAGAACTCAAATCTCATAAGATCCCCCCCCCCCCGAATTGGAATTTCTAGACATTCCATTCTCTATTACCGAACACATCTGCATGAAAACAGGCTCTTGGCCCCTTAGACTGCATCTGTTTCGGCTGTCTTACTTGCTCTGAAGTCATAATCCCCCTTCTTGTGATATCAGACTCATTTCCATGGCAACAGGCTGAAATGTTGCAAGCAGAAGATTATGACTTCATGGCAGACATAAGCTACTGAAAAAAAAGGTCTTGGATCAGAGAAATATTTTTCAAAAAGTACAGTTTTTTATGTGTTTTGTTTTCAGAGGCACCTTTTTTTAAGAAGGGAGTGTTTTGAATGAACTGTAACTAAATAAATTACTTGTGCTGACTGCTGGTTTGCAACAATATGAGGCACAGCACTCAGGCTCAGCTTGTATCTGCAACATGAAGATAAATGGAATGACATACTCCACTAGCAAGATAAAAAAATTATCTAGCTAGTGAGGGTTCTGTGGCTTTGATAGCGTTTTATCTTTTTGTTAAAAAAACGCTAATGTATGTTGTCAAAATTCTGTTAAATACACTATTTTGCAGCTATTTCTTTTTTAGCTTTTTTTTTTTTTCCTTGTATGTGAATTTTAGTGCTCATGGAAGGTGCTGGGTTGACAACACTGGAACCTGGAGTCCTCTGTTTATCCTCTGACAGGTATTGCATGGGCTCTCACAGTGCAGGCTTTCCCACACTGTCCTGACAATGTGCTTCAACCCTGCTATGGAGTGACCATCATGTAGGTGAAAGGGTAGTTCAGATTTCATTTCCATTCAGTCCGTGGCCTCTCTTGTGAGAATGTCAAGAAGGGTGACAGCTGTGTTGGTGGTTTGGTGATGTGAACACCTGCACACTGGAAACAACTGTGACCACCACAACTCATTTTACATAGACCACAGAACAGTTTTCAGGTGGTAATGACTTTCGCCCACTACGGACCTGTGCTGGATTTGAACCAGTGACCAAGAGGTTAACAAATATTTCTGACTTACAAACTGGCCTCTAAAAGCAATTGGACTGGAAATCTATTTCTTTATCCAGGGCCTCATGGAACTCTTTTATCAAGCTTTTAGCAATTGTTTCTTTGAAAACTTGGTTCCATATCCTTGCTGCACCCAATCTAAATATTGTATCGCCAAACTGAGTAGTGGTTTTAGGTGTCTCTATAGACGCTTTTACACACAGGTTTTTAAAACGGAATCAACGTTACCTGTGTGGCGCCATTGTACTCTGTTGCATTCTGGTTCCTTTCTACACCCTGCGAGTATTCCGGCAACCCCCTCCTCCATTTGTTTCAGCTCCCCCAGAGTTTGCTGCTCTATAATGTTGTTTTCTGCCTTTCTACTGGAATGGCTGTTTTACACAGCCTGACAAAATGGAACACAATGGTGCAAACTGCGAAAAGCAGAGATTGCGGTTTGGATGAACGTTCTCCTAGGGAACGAAACAGATGCACTTTACACACAAGGGATGTAACGGAATACTGTTTCCGTAACAGTTATTCTGTTACATAAACGTGAGTGTAAGAGCACCTTATATTACCTTCTGGCAGAGGATATGGAGAGAAAAGAAAACTTCTTGTTTCAAGTAATCTTTTCAACAGGTGAGCAGGCTTGATTTCGAGAAATTTAAAAATTGTGGTGAGCCGTATTCTTTTTCTTCTTTTCTTACAGATTGCCATTTTAGGCTTAAAAATATTACCCAATTATGTGTGGAAAACTGACATGCCAAAATAAATCTACCAGCTTTATTGTAGACTTTATCTAGTGTTGCCAGATGTGACTTGTTAATAATACATATATACAGTACCTACAGTATAATGTTCCCATACTCTAATAACTGTGGTTAACATCTATCGGTCTGTTTTATCTTGGGCTTCATTGTGCAGACAGTGGGCTACTCTTGTTAAACTCCTAATTAAAAAGTGGTCACTTTATACTCCCAAAATATAGAACTGCTGCTGGCCATCGCTGTTTGCTGTATAAGTCAATTGTAGACTGGAACTCATTACCGACAGAGTTTTATTTAATTACCTCTGATTTTAGGTTTAAAATCACATTGAAAGGATATTTTTTGACTAAATCAAAATGTATTTTACCCGATTGTGTATGTAATTTGGGTACATAACTTGTCATTTGTGTATTTGGATCTCTTTATAATTTTTGTACCTTTGTACCCTGGTCCTCCTTGAAAATAGGCATTTGATGCTCTTGGATTCTTACCCGGTCAACAAAACGAATACATAAATAAATGTCACACTTATTTTTAAAGTCACATTTGCAATATGGGTCAGGTACCTTAACTATTATCTGTTGTAGCTCCAAGGTACTTGCACTCTCTGGTATTTCCATACATGTACCCTTTAGTGATGTAATCTTGAGCTCTATCATGTCCCAGTTGTTTCATGTAACAAGATTAACATTTCATACACTGGATTTTTTTTTCAGATCTAGTAAGAATTTCTGTCCGGTGAAGCACCCACCCTTCAAGTTCCTTAAAGGAATTAACAAGGTAAACTGTGGGAAGGGGGGGTTATTTACCCTGAATACCAACTCGAAGTCACGTGGTCCTGAGTGGAAATTAACAGGAGGGAGGCTCAGAGGAATGTGAGGAATTATTACTTTATGGAAATGGTGGTGGAACCTTGGAAGTCTGACAGCTGAGGTGGTGGGTGCAGACACAGTCAGGGGATTCAAGCAAGAATGGGACAGAATGAAGGGAATAATGGTCACCTGGGGAGACAAGACCAGGGAGGGGAACGGGGATAGGACAGGGAGGGTTAGTACCATGGAAGAACAATAGGTTCAATGGATTATAGGGAATATAGGCAGACTGGAAGGACCTCTGGTCTTTTCTGTCATTATGGTCTATGTTTCTGTGTAATCATTCCTTTGTAGCCTAGAAACCCTTCTGCAGCATGTGTTCCAATCTATCACTGTTTGTTTACTAATACCACTAATACTGTGTCATCAACATACATTCTTATCTCTATATGCCAGAAGTACATTAGTTTATTAATTAAAGCCAAAAAGTAGAGGGCCTATTTTAGACTCCTTATTGGGCTCCGCCTTTAGAACCCACAGGGACCAGATAGGATATTTTCCACTAAAACCATTGGCCTTCATGAATTTAAATGTGATTTAAACCACAACAGTGGATCTAAATGTACTCATATCTGCCCATTAGCAAGAGATGGTCCACCAGGTTGAAAGCTTCTCTTAGGTCTATGAACACAGCCCTAGTTTCCTTTCTAAAGATTCTGTAATAACTTTATTAAAATCCACTGGAGAGGGTCATGGAGTAACTGGATCTACTATAATACCATGCTGAATTCAAGTTATAAGTTTATACTTCTCCAAATAATCATAGAATTGTCTATGACTTGCAGGGACTTATTTTCCCTGATGTAGGCCCTGTGTACAGCAGTAACTAAGGGCCCTCCCAACCTACCCTCCTAGGCCATCCATCCCACATGTGGCCATGTACCTCCCCCAGCCATCTGCACCCTACCAGCCATCAGCCCCCCCCAGCCATCTACACCGCCCCCCTTGCCATCTGTGCCATCTCCACGGGCCAGCCACACCCCCACCAAACCACCTTCAGCAGTTTAATTGCACCTGACTCTCTCTCACTTTAGTATGCACAGAAAAAAATATCATAACTAAGAGAACTGTTTGCAGCAGCCAGCAGTAAGTGTTGAGTAGAGGAGCATCACATCAGCACAGGCTTGGTGGAGACACTCTTTGTGAAAAATGGCACCCATGCATGACTGAGCTTTTCAGAAATACCCCCTTTCCTTGTTCTTGCAACAATTTTTCACCCCATAACTGCAAATACAATGAGACAAATGTTATAACACCTCATTTAACATAAAAGTGAGGAACCACTTCTCATTACCTAATGCACTATTATTGCAGTATTGTAGACATGAGCCAGTTGCTAGTGCTGAAAAAATGACATGGTGACAAACAAACACTGCTGCTTTAAACTGTCCCAGCCACTAATCAGTGGTCACTTTCAAGCATGGTTTCATTGCCTAGTGTTTTATTTTCTAAATAAAAACCTTTGACTGCTAATCATTTCTAAATTCTAACTGTCCATCCACACTATTCAGATTTATTTATTTGTAATTTTTGACTAGGAAAAGCACACTAACTGGGCAAAGAAAGCTGTGATAGTTTGATTTCAGATGCATCCTGGGGTTGGATTACGTGGACCTGTTTTATTGACAGGGGAATGCTGGCCATGACATTGGGGCTAGAGGTGGGCGAAGTGGCCAAAATTCGCTCTGCGAAGCAATTCACGGAGTAAGGTGGAATCCATGAAGTAATCCACAACATGAAGTGGAGTACTTTGCGGCACAATGAGGAATGCGAAGTCCATTGATAACAATGACTTCGCATTACTCCGCCTTCCCCCAACCATTTCTGCACCAATTTTAATGCGAAGTACATAGAAATCAATGTACTTCGCATCACTTCACCTTGTTATTGAGCTCCAAGGTGAATTTTGCAGTGATTCATGGGATTTTAGGTCACATGGGCTCTAGATTGTTCTGCACAGCCTCAGTTCTGTGTGGTGTGTGTGTGTAGTGGTAGATGGAGACAGTTTCCTCTCAGAGTTCTGCAATTCAGATCCTTTAAAAGATGTTAAAAAAGCCTTTTTGAGCTATTTTCTTTTGTTCACAATTTAGTGCATTGATTGTAGGAAGCCCTCCTGTGCTCATATCATCAAGTGTTTATTGTTTGTATGTGGATTTTGAATGTTAATTTAGAACATTCAGTCTGTGTACTGACACTTGAAGTGTGCTTTGGGGGAGGGGCATATTTGTGGTGAAGGTACTGTAGGTTAAAACTGGGAGAAAAAGGCAGTCTTTCTGTTTGGGTTATATTTTTCTTGTATAACTGTTAACGTATACACAGTAATATTTTCAGTAATTCTTGAAATTTTTTTGCTGATTGTTGTGGTGCAGCAGTGCATAATTTCAGTTTGTTTAAAAGATTTGGTTGTATTACTGAAGTTTTCAATTTGCTACACATTACTTGTAGTGTGTGTGTGAGTGTGTGTGCGATGCGTGCCATCAAATCAGACACATTTTATTGTGCCACAGAGTAATTGCAGCAGTGTGAAGCTCCTACCCACAGCACCTGCATGATTTTGTACTGCTTTGTGGTACCTTGGTTTTGGACTGTTACTGCACCCCCCCAACCGTCAAAAGGTGTTCTTTTCCAGATTGGATTGTGACTTGTGAGCACTGGTTAAGGTGTTGTTGTGACTTTGTGTCTGCATCTCTTCTTGATTGGGCAATGCAGTCTTAATCTGTCTGCGCTTTTGCATCTGTTTAGTGCCCAATCTCCATCTACAAGTCACAGTTGTTTTTTTTAGCTTCACATCCACCGGCCCAGACTGAAAGTTCAGAAATCTAAATTTGTTTAGAATTTTCTTGGTGATCCCCCAAAATGCCTGCAAAGAGACGTTCAAGCAAAGCTGTTTCTGGCCATGGCACTGCTGCCAGTGGCAAGATTGTCCATGGGCGTGGTAGTACACAGAAGTGCATAGCTGATATCAGTAAAGGGATTTCTCCATCAATGTTTTTTTACAATGCAATCTGTAGCTTCTCTCATAGTTGGAGGAGATAATGTTGTCCCAGCTGGTGGTGTTAGTGCAGTTTCTGCTGGCATGAGTATTGCTGCCTCAAGTTCAGCTTCTGACCAGTTAACCATTTCAAAAAATATAGTTGAGTCTAAAGCTATGACTGACAGTGTAGATGATGTTATACTCCCCAATAACATCCCCATGATAGGTGAACATGATTCTGATCCTGGCAATGAGAACTCACAATGTCACATTTCTTCCAGCATTGTTGAGGTCATGCCTTTGCCATCCAATGATTCAAAGTGTGGCGCAAAAATATCGGGTGATGATGATGATGATGATGATGCTGTGGTTAGAACATGTTCTCCACATGACAGCATCCAAGCTGAAAATGTGGATGCGGATGATGTTGATGAATATGATGATGATGTCAGTGAACCCTGTTGGGAACCAGACAAAAAGAAAGTCAACGTGGCTGTCTCTGGTTCTGTTGGTGTTAAATCCCCTGTTCTCAAAAAAGTTGTGATTTAGCGGTTCCTGTTGATGGTGATGATGATGATAACCCAGTAATAATCATAGGTAGTCATGGTGGTCAGTTGGAGTCCAAGTGTGTCCAGCCTGAGAAATCATGTAGCACACCCCCCATTTCAGGGGTTAAAAAACTGGAGTCCAATAAGCAGCATCCGGGACATGTTAAAAGTAGGGGATCACAATCCCTTGTTTGGGATTTTTTTGTCCAAGATGCAAATGATGAGTCAGTTGCAATCTGCCAGCTTTGCCATGCATGTGTGAGTTAAGGTAAATTGGGGAGTTATCTGGGCATGGGGGGGCCAGCATACACATCTTAAGAACAGGTACATAGCACTGAGGACCCTGCACCAGATGGCAGCTAATGCAATAGTGGGGCATTCACCCTCGTCATCAACCTTACTGAACATGCTCTCCCCTTCCATGAGTGTAAGACCAAGTAGGAATGTCTGCAGTAGCGATGAAATAACACCAGAGGACTACTACAGGCATGCTAAGGGGGAGGATTATGATTTAGAAATCTTGTCAAGTGGTGGTAAGAGTAGACGTTGGGGTAGTGAAGATTAATGCAGTATGTCTAGTGCAAGTGGTACATCAACCCTGTACGTAAAAGCGGGGAAAATAACTTCATTTGTGGACTTGTCACCTGTGCACCTCTCTTCATCACACAGCCACCACCCCCAGCCATTTGCAGAGCTGAGCCATTTGTCACACCACATGCAAAACGTGTAAGTCAGCCCACGTTGGAGAGTGTTTTTGCCTATACCCTCCTACCTGCCTGAAGCATGTGACCTACACTGTGTAAGCCATGTGATGTGTGTGGGCTACCTGTGAATTCTCACTCCGCCTTAAAGTGGAATAAGGCAGAGTGCTCAACCCAAAGTCGTAATTACAACTCAAAGTGGCGAAGTGAGGGTTTAAAATGGGCACTCTGTGTAGCGGAATACTAACATGAAGTGGCCACTTTATGACAACTTTGTGGGGCAGAATTTTATTTCACTGCATCTCTAACTGGGGCCCAGCACTGGGTAAATTCCCCTACTTGCCTGCAGGCTGACATTCTAGTCCAAGATGGCAGACTGACCTGATGGTGGAACAGAGGCTGGTGTACCTGCAGAGGCCTTGATCTCCCCCTCTGCAGGTCCAGCAGTGGAGATCAAGCAAATAGAAGCTAACGCACCACAGAGTACTGTTGTAAGTACAGTGTCTGGAGACAAGATGAACCTGACCAGAAGGATAGTTGCAATGAAGAAGCTTTTATCTCACAACTCTCAATCTCCCAAAGGAATCATTTATGGGCCACCTTGAATAAAAAAACAACAACTAAAGTAGGAGAAACAAGGAGAAATTCACCTGTGGAGACACCGTGCATACCTCCTGTTGTGCCTATGGTTGAGATTTCTACAGCTGTTAGAGATGACTTGAATATGGAGGTACCAGAACCACTACCTGCAAAGTCATGTATGGATGAAGGGAAAGAGACCACTGATGCATTGGCAGAAGCTCAACTGCTGGAAATGGTAAGTGACATTACAAATGTGGTAAAGCCAACAGAAGAACCTAATGTAGAGGAAGTTAACCAGATTCTAGAAAACTTCACTCTGGGTGCCACCATACCCCAGAATGTCCAAGTTTGCATCCATAGCCAACACCATGGACTGTAAATAAAGCTTTATCTAGTGCAGATTGGAAACAGTCAAAAGAAGGGTTCTGGGTGGTTGATGATACCATATTACCCATCCCGGGAACACCTCCAGGGCCCAGTAAAACCATAGACCAGACTGCAGACTCTTCTGACAATTTTGATAATGATTTAAGGGCTGAAGATGTGAGACATGGTTCCCCCGGACAGCGACCTCCTGGCCCTTCCATACAACCTTCCTAGGGGAACAGAGTAGAGCAACCACACAAACCAGATATTGCTCCACAAAGGTGCCCATCTCAGGTATGGGTGGCCTTACACTCTGTGGATCACCAAACTGTTAGTGTTGCCAGCACAAAGAAAAATCGTAGTTCGCCTCCACTATCTAGGAGGCTTAGATACACCGCCAGATAGGAAATATGTTGGAAAACATTAATAAAGGACTCTCTTGTATTTTTTTACCAATGAAATTTATGCGATAATACAAGCCACAGGAGACTGCAATTTTGATGAGAGTTTTAAAACTCCAATGGGTCTAGCTAGGTTTTGGAGCACCTATGAGAAGAAAAAAGCATTCTGCAGCATGGCTTCCCTTTAGGGCAATCCCACTTATGAAACCAGCTATAAAAAAACATTACAATCATTTTTAGAAATAAGGGGGTAAATGTCCATGAGATCTCATTGGCTTGGTAAAAAATGTGACATTATAGGACAATCCCATCTGATTCTTGATGAAGAACATATTTGGACTGGTGGTTGGAAACACAAGGTTAAGTTTATAATGACCCCACAAGGAGTACAACATTTGCCTAGTTCTCTCTTTCTGGGGAGAGACAGAGGCCACTGTTTTTACCCCTGCCAACCAAGAACGTGTTTTAAATGTGGGTCTTTGCTCCATCTCAGCTCAGTATGTGACCGCATTAAATGTAACCTCTGCCTGGAATATGGACATCACAGTTCTAATTGCAACAACGAGGTGACATGTAATCTTTGTGAAGGCAGTGGCCACACGTATGTTCAATGCCCCTGGGCCACACACAACAGACAAGACAGACCCCAACAGGAAGACATTTTGGCCAATTCACAAAAACGGAGCATTAACATTCAGAGAATTTCTAGTGAAGCGCAAGAGAACTGCATATTAGAATAACAACAGGGACCAGAAAAAAGAACTGAGACACCTATGCCACAAATCTGCCCGCACCCCCTCTTAGAACCCCACAGCAACCCCAGCCTGACATACAGTTGCCTGCAGGAGCTCAGGATATGGAGATTGTAGGAACACCAGATGACCCTGAGCTATGCCCACAATCTGATCAGAATACTTCTCAGATAGTGGAACGACCAGACCCTGTAAAGGAATTGCCACCCCCAGCGCAGTTTACAGTAGTCACTAAGAAAAGACCTTACAGCAGACATCTACAATCCCGGGCTAAAATACCTAAATCAGCGGCTACACAAAACAAGTATGAGGCCTAGCAATCAGAAATTACATTACATAAGCATTGTGATTACCACTGTTGTTTAAAGGGTATTATTGTTAAAGTAGTGACCGTTGTTACAAAACTGTGTCAGTGCAAGGTTTATGTGCAAAAGTTATAAAATCTGAAGCAGTGATACATTTTCCAGTATTTTCCCAGTCTTCAGTTATAAGTAAGGAGGAAAGAATAAAAGATCTTGAAAGAATGAATGAAAAATATTTAGAGCTAATTGACCAGCTAAATCATGAACAAGGATGTTTAGCAAGGAAAGCAAGACAGTTAAGGGAACAACTAACAAGAAAAATCACTGGAATGTAGTAAATTCACAGGCCAAGTTGAGCTATTAGAAAAACAGTTAGATGTAAGTAATGTGAAAATATCTGATGGAGACTGTATCCTAATCAACTTAAAGACTGACATTGCTGCCTTGAAAAATTTGAATGAACAGCTGAAAGAGCAGTGCTCAGCTGCTGAGGCAGAGAAGGTCAAAATATTAGATTAATATGAAACTTAAAGAGTGGGGCACAGCTTTGCAAACGGAAAAAGCAAAATTAGAGCATGCTAATGAACAGGTTACCAAGGAGCTAACGAAAATGGTACAAATGTATAATGATGTAAGGGAGCAATATAAAAGTGATAAGAAACAATGGGCAGACAGGGAAAGACACCTCTTAGCCAAATGGAAAGAGGAAACCTCAGAACAAAGAAGCATAAGCTGTTCACCTCTAGAAGTATCTACCCCGGGTGATGAACAAGAGCTTGTCCTTCTTGGGATTTCCATTGGTGGGACCTACAATGGAACAGTCCTTGCCAACCACACTTACCTGTTCATTCTAGTGTTGAAAAAGAGTTAAAACAAGAAATAGTGCAAAAGGAGAAAATACATAAAGACAGAGAGATCAGTGCACAAACAGAAAAGGAGGATAGCCAATGGAAAGAGTGGTGTACTCTTTTGGAGGAACACCTCTATAAACTAGGAAAAGAAGTCAGAGATTTACAGGCCCAAAATGGCGATACCAAAAGCAAAAGTAAAAGTCATGTAAGAATAAATACATCTGAGGAATCTGGCCCAGATGACTCTTCCCCTGAAAAGGAATATTCCTGTTCAGAAGAGGAACCACGTGATAAGCATAAAAAGAGATATAAAATTAGGCAAAAAAGGAAGCTCTGATTCTGAAGGTGACGAACTGATGGGTCCAGGAAAATTAAAAATATTTCTAAAAAGGATCAGGAGTATTTAAAACCAAAAACTGTTACGCAAGCTTTGAAACTGGTAGGTGAGATGTATAATTCTAAATCTGCGAAAGGAGGCATTGAGCAGCATATTCGTAAACTAAACAAGTGTTTTGAATTTGTGTGCATAACTGATAAGGGAGAACAGAGTTTTGTGATTAGGTGGTCTGTTGATGATCCTCAAGCAGAGTGGTCAAGAATGTCTAGAGAAAGTAGTAACAAACCTGAGAAACTGTATAAATTCCTAAAAAAGGAGTTTGGTAAATATCTCACTAAGGGGCAGTTAGGCATGTAGCCTACCAAATGCAGTGTGAGGCTGATCAGAGTCCTAGGGAATATTATTGTAGGCTAAAGGATGTGTACTTTGGAGCAGAAAATCACTTAGGCAGTGATTCAGATGACTTCCGAGATGCATATTATCAAGGTTTACCCCTGCTATCAGGACACAATTGGCACTTGAGCTTAACAGGAGGTCCAGGGACATTCACTGGATTGCCAGACAGACAGAACATATCTGGGACTCTGGAAGAGGTGATGACTCTCCTCCACAGAAAAAGGGAGGGGTTCCCAATCCCAAGGTCCAAGGGTCTGAAGTAACTACCTCAGATACTTTGGCTATGGAAGGGGGTGAGCTGCCGAGCCCCCAAAACAGGAGACAAAGAAAGAAAAGAGGTAACAACACTCAACCAGGAAAAGCTGTAGAGCAGCCTAAGACTGCGCATGGCCCTGCAGTAGTAACCCAACATACCAACCCTGCCCAAGCTTCCCCTGTGGTGGTTCCACCACCTGGCTCTGAGTCACAGTTCTATCAAAACCCTCAGCAATTCCCACAATCTCAGCCATACCAAAACCAAGGACCCTCCTGTGGAGGTTATGATCCTGGTAGAGGACATGGCCGAGGGTATGGGAGAGAATACTACGGAAGATATAACAATGACTATGGAGGTGGTAGAGGTGCCTATAGGGGGTGTCAAAACTATAACAATGAGCAATATGGTTACAGGTTTCAAGACGATCTCAATCTAGCTCCCCAAATATGGAGGAGATGATCAAGAAGTCACAGGAGGAAATACAGGGAATAAAGGACCAGATGGGAGACGTAAAAGAGTTTCTCCAATGCTTTGCTCCATCTCCCCCTCTACCTCCTGGTTTCTCTGTGCCTGTGCAAAATTTACCTGTAATTCCCAGCAACAGTGGAACCAATAATAATGGCCAGTGATTAGAGCCTTCTGTCCTTCCTAATGCTGCCCAAGTTATTGAAATTGCAATTGCTGACAATGGTAATAAAACTGCTATGAAAATGGAACATGACAGTGTTAATGCAAAACCTGACCTTACCCTAGAGGTATCCCGAGTTACTGCTGCAGGCAGTGTAGAGTGTCACAGTAGCTCTGCCAAGTTGCCAGGACTTCAGAAAAGCAAATTCTACCTGGGCAACTTATGCCCTAAAGGAGGGGCAGATAGGTTTTACTTTGACATAAACATTGAAAACAGCCTGAGTCATGAAGCTTTAGTTGACTCTAGATCGGAAGTTACCCTGATGTCCAAAAGCTTTTATGACAAGCTGGTTGATGCAGTAGGTGACTTTAAGGTGTTAAAAACCCTCTCTGATGGCTTACAAGTAGTAGGTTATGGAGGAGGGGCTCAACAGACCCTAGGTAAAGTGTGGCTAAAATTGAGGTTTGGCAAGATGGAAGTCAACCACCCGGTGTATATCACTGATAGGACTGGGGATGATTTCTTGATTGGAAATGACCTCCTAAAAAGATTTCGGCCTATCATTGACTATTTCCATGGAATTCTGTGGGCACAGGTAAACCAACCCATTCCATTTGGGAAGAGTCTTAAGGTTGCTAAACAGCCAGAATCATGTTATCTTGAGAAAAATGAGGCAACGATTAAACTGAATTTTGTACGTTCTGATGTACCTGATATGTCTGTACTAGGTGATCCTGAAAATTTGGCTCCATGGAGAAGCAGAGTACAAGTGGTTTGTCTGGCAAAGAATGATGTGGCAAAGTCTGAGGTTAATGCAAGAGGCTTCACTTTCTTCACCAAGGAAGTGGACCCTGCTGTCTCAGAAGCACACCTTGCAGTTGACACAAAGACATTAAATTCAGAGTACACAACACCCTCTGGGGATGGTGAAAGTGAAACACGGCCACTAAGTCACGAGTCCTTACTCTGCAAGATAAGGTCAGAGGAATGCAGGTTAAAGATGCCCACCAAAGCAGAGACTTTGCAGATAGTGAATTATGTGTTATGCTTAGGTTATGAGCACTGTTTAATTAGTGAACTGTTTTACAAGATATTGAAAAGGCAGAGGCCTAGTTTAACATGTGTAAAGAAACAGGAGTGATTGGAAAATGTCCCACATCAGACCACTAGCATGAAAAGCATAGGTATCTGTGCTTTAAACCTCCAAATAGGGCAAAAGAAAATACAACACCCTGTAAAGGTAGTACAAGGCCTAAAATCTCCCATGCACATGGGGTTAGACATACTTGTACGACTGGGTGTGTATGTTGACCTAGCCAATGATGCTCTTTGGTCACGAATAAAAAGGGACCCTTACCCAATAAAAGTGACACCACAGGCCTTGAGGTCTGGACAAACTAGTCCTCAAGTGTGCCAGGTGGTAAATGAGTTCGCTACAAGAATTCCAAGTAATGTCAAGGATTTCTCTCTTAGGGTTAATGTAAAGAAAGGCCAAGAAATGCCCGAAAAAACTACACTCTTTGTGCTTGACAAGCAACTTAGTGAAATGGGTTTAAAAATCTACTCCATACCTTGCTTAGACATGAGCAGCAGAGTAATGCACCTCTTGGTACATAACCCAACCATAGAGCCTATCACTATAGCAGCTAACTGTGAGTTAGGGGTAGCGATAGGGGAATCATTTTATGATTTGGAGTTAACTGTTCCAGTTATTGGGGAGTTACCAGAAGACATTGTTCAGGATGACACAGATGAAGAAATCAGGTCCATACCAAATGGTTTAATTGCTTTACAAGAGATTTGTCCCATTGATAAAGAAGAAATACAGGCATGTAACATTGAAAATGATTATTTTGTACTGTCCACTATGGTTAAGGAAACAGAACAATTTAAAGAGGTTCATGTGATTGATGCTGAAAGTGTTTCTGAGATAATAGAAGATGAGGTAGAAATAGGTAAAAATTTACCTTTCCGAGATTTTAAAGAACAAATTGAGCAAGCTATACAAAACTGTAATTGTGAAACGGAAGTAGAAAAAGAAAAAGTTTGTGAAATGTTCCTTCAGTTTAAGGACATGTTTGCAAAAGATGCGCATGATTGTGGGGTAACTGACCTCCATGTTACCAGGGTCCCTACCGACCCTAGTAAAGGTCTAGTTTATGTATGCCAGTACAGAATACCACTAGCATCTTATGAACATATACAAGAGATACTTGATACCTTGATGGAGCGAGGAATTATAAGACAAGTACAGTAAACTCTATTTATAATTCTCCCATTTGGCCTGTACTGAAACCCACAGGAAAGTGGAGACCAACTATTGACTATAGGAAGTTAAACCAACAGGTGCCTTTATCTCGCTGGCCCATGACATATTTGGACCAAAGTTTGGCCAAAGTTCAAGGTGCCAAATATTTCACAATGCTAGATATAGCAAATGGATTCTGGCCATTAAAAGTAGACCCAAAAGATCAATATAAACTGGCTTTTACCTTTGGAAGGAGACAGTACACATGGAATAGGTGTCCTTTTGGGTACTTAAATTCACCAGCGGATTTCAATATCTTTCTGCACAAGGCCATGCCTGATGCAGAAAGTAAAGGAAATCTGGTTTATGTGGATGATGTACTAATCAAAAGCAACACTTTTGAGGAACACCTAGCTGAGGTCACCTATGTGTTAAACCAGCTAAAAGCCACTGGTGCCAAGTTGTCCTTACCAAAGGGCAATGGTTCAGAGATAGGGTAAACTATCTTGGGCATGAAGTTAGTCTTGATGGGCTTCGTCCTCAGCATACCAAAGTTGAAGTCATCCAAACAATTAGTCCACCCAAAACTTTAAAAGAGTTACGCAGTTTCCTAGGGATCTAAAACTACTCAAGACAGTTTATACAGGACTATGCAGAAATTGCCTATTCTCTCACCAGGCTGCTGAAAAAGTCAGAACCCTGGATGTGGCGCGGGGGGGGGAGACAGTAAGAGACAGCCATGCAAGCTCTAAAAGATAATCTGAGTCAAGCACCATGTCTTGCTCACCCACAAATGGATAAGGATTTTTATCTAGAGGTAGGACATGCTAGTAGCAGCATCAGTGCAGTGTTATATCAGAAACATGATTCAGACAAACGTGTTATTGCTTATGCAAGTAAAACCTTGAGCGATGTTGAGAAAAAGTTCTCAGATTGTGAAAAGGCATTGTTTTCCACTGTATGGGCAGTACAATGGTTCAAAACTTACATTTGCGGTAAAAAAAATTGTTGTAGAGACTGGTCGCTAACCACTTACCCTTCTGGGGAGCCAGAAGCTTAAGGATGATAATGTGTCTAGCAGCAGAATTGTGGCCTGGACCTTAGCACTCCAGGGCCTATCCCTAGAGGTTAAGTATGCAAAGAACAAAAGGGATACAGTAGCTCAAGGGTTAGCCGACCTGGAGATGCATAATTGTACTGTAGATAAATTTCCAGTACAAGACCCTGACCTATCTCCTGAGTTGGATATGGTGTATCAACATAACAGGAACCACCACTATGATGAAAATGTGTGTGAAAATGTGCCTAGAGCCTTTGTTGATGGTTGTTCATTCCGGCAAGGTGAAGACTGATGTTCTGGTTTAGAAGTGGTATGGCAGGATAATGTACCATGTACTCCTATCAAGTACAAGCTCGTCCCTAAGTCTAACCAATATGCAGAATTTGCAGCCACCTATATAGCAGTACAGACTGCAGCACAACATAAGTTGCAAGACATTGTAATCTGTACTGACTCTGATTATGTTAGGTAGGACTTTCTTACATATTTACCAGGGTTGAAGGTGAATGGTATGATCAATTCAAGAGGCAGTAAGGTGATGCATGCAGACCTTATCTTAGCCATAGATCAGTCAGTTCAGGAACACAATTTGGTTGTTTATTGGAAAAAGGTAAAAGGACACTCCGAAGTTCAGGGACCAGACAAAACAGGAAATGACCTAGCAGATGCTCTGGCTAGGAAGGGTGCATTAAGTGGAGAAGAATGGAACTTTGTCCCTCCTGTCCAGGCTAAAATGGATGTGGTTACCCACAGACAAAAGTGGCAGGAACATGAAAATAAGGATCTACACCTGTATAGTGAAAAACCTGACTTGGATTTAGTGAAAATGCAACAAGAGGATGAAGTGGTAAGAAAATGTTATCGTTTCATTAAGGATCCCACTAAAAGCATGATTTCTGACAATGACTTACAGAATAGTTGGGACCTGAGATCCATGTATAAACAGAAGGACAAATTCCAATTAAGGAATGATCTTTTTGGTAAGAACTGATGAAACCACACATGAGGTCCAGTGGGTGGTTCCGTTAGGCCACAGGGGAATTATGTTACAACATGCCCATGATGAACCATAAGCAGCACATAGGAGGGATAGAAGAACTTATGAAATCTTGAAAGAGATAGTCTACTGGCCCTACATGTATGATGATGTTGCAGGGCATGTACAAGGGTGTATAACTTGTTGAAAAGTTCCAACCAGCTACTCCCAGCCACAGAGCACCACTACAGTCAAAAGGCATCACTATGCCTTGGTCAGACATCCAGATTGACTGGATTGGTCCTGTTACCAGATCTTCAAGGGGTAACCAATACCTTTTGACAGTTACTTGTCTGTTCACAAAATGGACCTGCTCCAAATAACACTGCCAAAACCACTGCTTTCTTATTAATAAACCATGGGTGGGATATTCAAAAGGGTTGTGCCATGCGCAATAGGGTTGCGCCAGCGCAAGTCCGGAATTGCGCCATTGTGCGACATTCAGCAGGAGGCAGTTGCACCACAGAAAACATGCTGAGCAACAGCGCAATGCAAATGAAGGTATGCGCAACCGAAGGGGGTGGAACCATGCATAAAGTGCGCAATGCGATATTCAAAAGCTTGCGCAATGTGCAACAGTGGATCGAAGCGGAAGTTAGCCCGCGGTGATGAGCCAAAATAAAAGGCTCAGGAGAGGCGCAAGAACACGACGAAGTCACATTAGGCAGGGGACAGAGCAGAGGCCAGGCAGGAAACACCGCAGGCCAGGGAGTGCACAGGACAGAATAGGGGCAAGTGAAGTGTGTGGGGCCACAGAATGCAGAGGCCAGTAGGTGTCCGGTGCAGTGGAGGTAGCAGTCAGGACAGCGGGGTAACAGATCAACAACAGCCGGAGACACAAGCCAGGGAGATGGACAGCGCCAGCTTCCACATGGAAGTTGTAATGAGGGTGAGAGGACATGCTGCAGGAGGCCGCGGCCATGGAGGAGGCCGTCGGTAGTACCCCAACAGGCAGTGCCGTGCCCGCATCAGCTTTGAGCTGTATTCAGATGTAGAGATTGTGGGCGGTACACCTGAACAGGGCAATACTGAGGCAGCTCTGTGAGCTGTGCAGTGATGTGATGCTGGCACCTCACGACGGAGTCACGCTCTGTCAGTGGAGACAAAGGTAACAGCCTGCATGTGCTTGCTCACCACGGGTACCTTCCAGAGGCCAACAGGGGACACCACAGGCATAACACAGTTGGCCACGTCACGCATCCTCACCCAATTCCTCAGCGCACTGCTGCCACATGCTGCGGAGTACATCCATTTCCCTAGCACTGCAGCAGAGCGTACAGCAAACATAAAGGAGTTCCACAGGGTAGCACGTATGCCTGGTGTGCTAGGGGCGATAGACTGCACCCATGTGGCTATTCGCACACCACTTGGCCCCGATGGGGCTGCGTATCGTAATCGGAAGAGGTTTTCCAGTGTCAACTGCCAGGTGGTGTGTGATGCCAGTGGGCGCATCATCAATGTCTGTGCCACGCACCCTGGCAGAGCACACGATTCCTTCATATGGTACCATTCAGCACTGTGCCATTGATTCGAGAGTGGGGACATCCCCACAGGACATCTAGTGGGTGAGTATGCATGTAGGATTGGCAAAGCGGGGGCAAGGGAGGGTAAGCCACAGGTGCCATGGAAGTGGCACACAGGGTTAGGGGTAATATGAGCATGAACATGACACTAACCTCCACTATCTCCACACAGGTGACAGTGGATACCCACTCCGTCCCTGGCTGCTCACACCCTACCGTCGGCCCACGACCCCATCACAGCAACGCTTCAATGAGGCACATGCCGCCACACGCAACATCATCGAGCAGGTGTTTGGGATGCTGAAGGCACACTTCGATGCCTAGACACCCTCCGGTGGTGCCCTACAGTACAGCCCCTCAAGGCCTGTGAGATATTCCTGGCCTGTTGTATCCTGCACAACATGGCCAAAGACTGTGGATGTCTGTACAGGTCGAGGAGGGGGACAGCGATGGGGACGCTGGTGACGCCGGTGATGATGGGGATGAGCAGCCCCCTCTTGGACGGCGTGACCCCTGACTGATCCGGCTGGCCCAGCTGCACCGGGACCCCATCACAGAGGAGCACTTTGCCCAACACAGGTAAGTCATGGGGCCATGTGCAACCAACAGTGGCTAGGGCACAACCCACATACACACAGGGAAACATACCAGGGGTGCATGAAGGCAAGGGAAGTGGCAGGGCACAGAAGCACACACACACTACCAGGGAGGGGTGAACAGTAACATGCCACATAGACAGACACATACACACACACACACACACACACACACACAGGCACAAAGTGCACAGGGGCCAGGTGCACAACAGAGCAGGAACAGACATTACATACACACACATCCACAGGCCACCACTACCACCTGTGCTGTCCATGTACGTGTGTCAGATGCTGGGCACCCTTGCACTTTGGTGTACAGCGCAATGCAGGCATCATCATTCACATGCACCTGTGGACAGCAGTCGGGAGGGTGTGCAGGTGGTCCGTGTATCGGCGTGTAGGGTAGGGTACCCACTGGTGCACTGCCCACCAAAACACACATTGCACACAGGGCAGCAGCAGACAGGGCCTGCACTGGGAGACAGCTCAGTCATGCGGCACAGTGCCATAGCCACCTCGGATGTGTGGGCGGCCCCGCCGAGACCCAGCAGCACTGGCAGGCTGAGCATGGGCCACATGGGGTGGCACCGATGGACCACCAGGGGTCCCACTGCATGATCGCGACCTTGTC
This sequence comes from Neoceratodus forsteri, assembly GCA_016271365.2. NCBI lineage: Eukaryota > Metazoa > Chordata > Ceratodontiformes > Ceratodontidae > Neoceratodus > Neoceratodus forsteri. Next base: position 1,116,729,059 of record CM028129.1, on the reverse strand, counting down.
CGCACAGGGGTCTGCAGCATACTGAACATACCTGCACCAGGGGTGCTCAGGATGCCCACAGCTGAACCCAGTGTCGACAGGGTGGGTGTCGCACGATGCCGGGAATGGGGAGTGGATAGCATACTGTGCTGTGTGAGTGGCAGAGGGGCACCTGACGGTGTGCCCAATGTGGCCACGACACTGACCACTGCCTGTGTCAGCCTGTGGATGGCGGTGGTCACATCCACCTGCATATGGTCAATCCGGGACAGGATCCTCTCAGTGTCCCTGCTGTGTCGCTCCTCGACCCACTCCAGGGCCACACACAGTGCCTCCACAGATGTTGCAACCTGCATCTGCTGTTGTACCTGATGCCTGCAGCAGGCGGGTGTTTCATCAAAGAGGTCATTTGCCACATCGGCAACCTGTCCTCAGGGTCTGGAAGGGCCTGATGCCAACACTTTGAGGGTGGGCGCTGCTCACCAGGACCAGATATGGGCATGTCCACAGGCGGTGCACCTACATCACTGCTGAACCCTGTACCCCCAATCCCAGTGGGTGACTGCTGCTGCTGCTGCCCCTCCACCTGCTGTGCCCACGGGATCAGTGGTTCCACAGCTGTGGCTGCAACAGTGCCAGTGACCTGCACAGCCACCGGTGCTGCCCCACCGGTGCTGACAGGCACAGCCTGGGACTGTGCTGACATGCTGGCACACACGTAGGAACCAGCTAGTTCCATGGGCGTGAGCTGGCCTGCTGTGTGTCCATTCTGTGACACACACATTTCAATGCCCATAGTGGTCAGTGCATCATCGATGGTGCAGGTCTGTGCCACAGCCACAGCCGCAGCATGCTGGCATGCTTGCATGCCAGACCGCTGGGACACAGGAAGGGCACCCCCCGCACCTGTCTCAGCATCAGTGAAGGTAGCTGGGCATGTACAGTGCCGCAGTGCACGCCGGTAATCTGCAGAGGTGGATGGTCCCTCCTCCAACTCCGGGTGACTGTCTGCAGTGGACAGGCCCTCCACTGCTGACCCCTGCAGACGCACAGGATCTGTAACAGAAAGGAAGGACATGTTAGTGCATGTGATCTACCTTCCTCCCCAACCATGACATACCATGCAGTGATGGGCTACCACCTGTCTGGAAGCCACCTCCAAGTACACCCTCAATGGTGCTGCGCTGCATGCTTGCAGTGATATGTCCTCCGCCGGGGTCAGCTGCACCACCTCCGGCTGTCCACCACCTGTTGCAGCATGTGCCACCCCGATGGCTGCAACCTTCTCCTTCACCCTCCTCCTGTCGGTCCCCATCTTTTTTTTACACTCCTGCACAGAGCGCTGGTGGCTGCCATGCAGGTTGACGGCACATGCCACCCCCTCCCATACAGCAGCACAGGCCTGAGGGGTGCCCCGCCGTCCACTGAGCAGTGGCTCCTCAGCCAGGTAGGCCTCAAACAGTGCCTCTGTCTCTGCCTTCATGAAGTTGAGCCTCCTCTTCCGCCCACCATCGTCCTCCTCACCCAGTCCTCGCTCGGTCATTTCACAGCCTGTATGGGTGAGAGTGGTCACCTGTGACTGTGCAGTACACAACAATTCTCTGGGGCCATGGTCCAGTACAGCACAATGCATGCAACTCACCTATCAACTGCAGCAACCGAATCTGGCCACTGCAGAACAGTGTCGTAGATTTATAGCGCAATGCATGCAAATTAGGACTGGGGCAACTTTAATGAGATACAAATCGTGCCGCTGCGCCATTGAATGGCTGATCGGATGATTTGCATACGACGGCTGAATATCACGCTGTTGCGCTTTGCACAATACGGTTGAACCGGCTGAGCCAATGGCACAGTTCTGTGACTGCGTAGCACACCGCACTGCACATGCCCAGGTGGCTTACGCAGGTGTCTGCCGCACTGATGATGTGCTGTGCATGATAGACAATTCAGGACACAGCCACCATTGTGCCAGTGGCGCTACAGTGAAGGTCACCACATGGCGCTGTGGCACAACTGCGCAATACTCCACTGTGGCATTGGCACACAGGTGACCAATCGCGCTGGACATGTAGACATCCGATGGCGCTGTGCGTGGCCTTGCGCCAGAGACCCATGACCCTGTGCCTGACCTTTGCCCCCTTCACGCTGTACGTATGGCATGCCTGCAGCTCTATCGCGCTGTTCGGTAACAGCGTGATAGGGACTGGCGGCGCTATACGAACAGCGCAATAGGGACCAACGGAGTTGTATTGCGCAACATTTCCATGTGGGGTTGCTGCACTGCAGAGCACCATATTGCCTACTATATACATGCAGGGATGGCACGCAGGAGAGCACCACAGTGGAGTGCATTGGAGCTTGCCAACCTGGTGGCCATAGTGGAGCCTCACCATGGCCCACTGTTTGGGGATGAACCCCTGAACGTGGCATGCACATATGTGTGGCAGCAGGTGGCCACTGCACTGGAGGAGGCTACTGGCTGGCGGTGCTCAGCAGAGCAGTGCAGGCACCAGTACGGTGACCTGCAGAGGAGGGAGCGGGCACTACTGGCGTGACTACATTCATGTGCCGGGAGGGGTGTGGTGCCTAGGCCAGGTGGGTGAGCCGTCTATGCACCTGTATTGTCCACATGGGTAGCACTGTGTATTGTGACCAGCACATGGGGGAGGGTTGGTCTATGGTTGGCTATGGCGGTGTTTATAGGATGTGTGATGTGTGGGTCTGGCTGGGTGGGCAGGCACACTCATTGGGGCAGGGGGCTGTCTGCTTTGGGATTTCACTGATGTGTTTCTCACCTTTTGTTTTCCACAGGTGTGGCAGAGTGGAGGTGGGCCCAGGCTGCAGCGCAGCGAGGGGTGGCAGCGGTGGCTGTACAAGGTGGTGGTGGTGTCGAGCCATGGCAGCAGCAGCAGCCGCAGTGGCAGTATGATGAGGGTGAGTGTCATGACATCATGAATGCTACTGCATGCTGTGGGGGGGAAGGGCATGGCCACCATCCATGGACAACACTGCCATGCACGCGACATGTGACAGTCAGCACTGTCCAGTGGCACTGCATGTCTGGGAGTGCATCAATGGTGGTCCATGCATGCACTGGGCACATGGCTGTGGCACTACCTTCCCACCGTGTAGCCACGTCACTGTACAGCCTTGGTTGTGCTGTGCTGGACATGGGTGGTGTGTGTGCAGTGGCACACATGGCTGTTGCTGCCTGGTTGGGCTTGTCTTGTGCACGGTCACTGTGGGTGGGTGCACTCCATCACAGGAGCGGGGCACTTGGCTGTATGCCATGCATGTTGGGTGGGCTTCAGGGTTGTGGACAGTCTCAGCCATTGATTCTGATACCTTGTCCTAGGTGTCCAGATCCTGCGAAGAATTGAGCAGGCAGTCCACTGGCTCCTGGACATCTCAATGGAGTCCCTCGAGATCCTGAGGGACATGCAGCACAGTGGAATCCGGCGCAGGAGGAGGCCCCGGGACCAGCAGCAGCCAGCTGATGAGCGGGTTGGTGGGCAGTAACTGCCCATCACCTCCCCCCTTTACCCATCCCTCACTTCCTGCCTTCCCTCTCCCAGTTGTTCACCCCTGCCCCTTACCCACCCCTACCTTGTACCTGTACCCCCACCCTTGTCTTGTATATAGTTGTACATAGTTCTGTCTGTTCCTGTTGTTCTTGTTGATATGTTCATTAGATAAATCTATTTTGTTATGAATACTGTGGTGGTCTCTGATTTGCAGCTGGCTATAGGTGCTCAGTTGCAGTGGTGTGCATGGCATCTGGGGTGGTATTGTCCTGGGTATGTGTGTGTGTGCGTGGGGAGGTGTCTCTGGTGTGGTAGTGGCTTTCAGTCGGTCTGGCTGTGTGCTGCCACCCACTGCTGGGTGCTCCTGGTGGGTCTGGCTTGTATGGTTCTGTGGTACATGAGGTTGCAGTGTGGCGGGGGGATGCATGGGGATTCCTGCAGTGACAGTCACTGCTCATGGGTGCTGTCTTGGGGTACCAGTGCAGGGTGTGCTGCGCACAGGGGGGTGCTGATGTGCACTTGGGTTGTCCACCCCCTTTGTGTGGCAGTCTGAGCTTGTTAGTTGTTGTGCTAGCACCATGGCCCAGCTGTGCTTTGTTGGCTTGTCCTCATGGGCCGGTGGATATTCCGTCCCTCCCCAGTGATGCTGTGCTTGGGGTGTGGGGTGTATTGTTAGTTCTCATGTGTCCTGTGCCCATCTGTGGCATGGGTGGTGGGTCCCGCCTACCTCCTGGTTGTGCAGTTCCATTGCTCTGCTGCTGGGGGCTCTTGCTTGCGCTTATGGTGCCTCTGGACTGTCAGCTGGGCTGGCCTTGTTGCACCATAGCGCATCATATCTGCTCAGCTTCCCCTTCCTGGTTGCGCTATAGCGCAGGTTGTGCGATATTCAGACGTTGGCTGGTTGTGCAATTTGACTTGCTCCATGTTTGAATATCGCGTCTGTTGCGCATGTGTGCAATGGACTTGTGCTTGCTCCTGCTATTGCGCACATTTTGGGTGCAATTTGAATATCCGGCCCCATGTGTTTAGTCGATGGGGATTACCATTAAGAGTAGAATCTGATAGAGGTCTTCATTTCACAGGAGAGGTAATAGAGAATGTGTAGAAAATTCTATGAGTACAGAGGAAACTACATGTGTCCCACCAGCCAGTGTCATCTGGACAGGTGGAACATGCTAATCAAACAATTGTGTATATACTGAAGAACTATATCAGTTCTTCAGGAAAAGATTGGGATGTAAAGTTACCATTGGTATTAATGGCCATACGGGCTACTCCTAATAAGTCTACAAGTGTTCCTCCTTTTGAAATAATGACAGGAAGACAGATGGTGTTACCTTAGCATCTCCTGTATACCACAGGGAATGTAAATTCAGCACGTGCCACTACAGCACATGAATATGTAACCCATTTGAAACAGCATTTGCATGAAACCTTTGCATTTGCTCAGAAGAACTTGGAGAAAAGTTTTGAGGCTTCTAAGTCATATTGTGACAGAAAAACTAGTCCAAAAGAATATCAAATTGGTGATAAAGTGTTTTACTTTAACTACAGTAGCGATAAAGCCAAGGTCAAAACGTTTCTTCCAAGCTGTCAAGGACCCTTTGTAATCACTGACAAAATCTCACCTGTAGCCTACCAAATTGAACTAAAACAGAAAAGCATTGGAGAGAAAGTACCTAAATAGGTTCATATTAATCAGCTGAAGCAATATCGTGAGTGCAACAAAACATGGGAAAATGTTCTAAATGAGTCTATGAGTGGTGATCAGGAATTAGATTCTAGCTAAAATGTTAATTGTAACACTGATTTTTAAAGTTAATGAACATATATAATTTGTTGTATGTGTAAAATGCTGAAAACAATGTAAAAACATGTTAGTTTGAAAGTGTACATAGTTGTAACCATGTTCAATCATGTTCGTTCATGTAGTACTGTACACCTATTTATGCAAAATAGTACATCTCCAATGATATTATCTAGTGATGTCACATCTGATGATGTATTGTGCTGATGATGTCAGAAGTTACCACAGGATGACGCAACTTTGTTTTATGTTTTGTTTTCCCTGCAGTGCTTAAAACTATATACGCATATATAGTAGGATTATCATTTTGAATTACAAAATGCATTTTTGGGGTGCATTTTAATTCAAAAGGGGGGGATATAGGAACAGAACTAATTTGATTAAAATATTTTATTATAATATTATATTCTTAATTGTTATTCTGTATCCTTATATTGGTGTAATTATTAAGTCCTATAAGTGTTTCTAGTCAAATTAATGTCTAAATCAATCTTTAAAACAAGGGCAATGCTGCTTAAGGCCTGAATACTGAAATGGAGGAATGATGCCATGAAAAGGGAATACAGCATGCATGGTCAACCCCAATAAAAAAAAAGTTGTTTCAGGGATAGTCTGTTTAAATTGAATGGCCTCTTCCAATTAGTAGCAGAAGAGCTTGAAACTTGACATAATTTACTATCTTGTTTTTCAGTACCAGCCAGAGCAAATCTTAGAGGTTAACATATATTCAGACTGGCTTTAAGAAAGTAAGACTTTGATTTATAGAAAATATACAAAAACTCTGATACATTTCAAAACTGTACAGATTATTGGAAATGCATTTACCTGTCCAGTGAGTAAGTTTTAAACCTATCAACAAAGTGTATTGTGAGCTATTTACAAAAATCTGTAGCCCCAAAACTGTTTATAATATATTGACAAGTTTGGTGTCTATAGCAAGCTGACCTTGCCACCTTTTCAATGAAATTAGAGTTGAAGTGTTTATCTAATAGAAACAACTAGTCGGGTGGATTATAAGCCTCTGGATAGCACATGAAGTCACGGTTCATTTACGTTAAACAAAGGAGATCCCTGTCTTAAAGAAATTTGCTAAATTTATACAGTTCCTAATTATAGCAGGTATGCCACAGTAACATCGTTTTAAACAGAAACAAATGTACTTCTGAAATCTGTAAATACTTTTTAGATATTTATAAAGGAACATGTTTTATAATGCTTTCATAAATTATAGATTTTTTATTAGGATTGACACTATCATGTTTGGTCTCAAATTAATCATCTCTTTAAGTTGCATCCAGAAATGTGAATTTTATACATGCACAAAAGTGCACACAGATGCAAGAAAGAAAATTTGTTTTATATCAAAAATACTTTTTGAAGATGAGGTCATATTGAGGAAAAAATGGCTTAGGAGGGGCTAACAGTAACACTCTCAAAGAGTACTCAGACCAGTCATAACTTGATGGTGATGTTGTCCAGTAAGTGGACCATAAAAGGGATGCTGGCAAAGCCGGCCAAGAACTGCTTGATTCTTTGGTGTGTGAACACCTGTGTTGGATGTCCTGACAATTTTGGATGAGCTTGGACTTGTACTAGGCCAAAAGCCTGAAGCCACACCTGCTTGGAACATTATTTTGGCTTTGACATTGCCACCGCAAGGGGGTGCTAAACCAGCTACTGCAACTGACTGTTACAGAAAGGACTTTCTTCTAGTATTGGATTAAGCAAGGCCTATGTTTTGCATACTGAGAATCTGAACTAAAAGTAATGTTTTAGAATTCTGTTAAAAGCCTGAACAACAGACTGACTTTGGAATTTACCAGCCAGCAAGCCTGCAATGCTGTTAAATAGCAGTGAGTCCAGAGTTGCAGGTTCAAAAGCAGAAATGTACTGAAACAGAAAACAGTCACAGAGTCCAGTTGCCCAAAATAACACTGCTGTCCACAGGGAGAGATCTATCTACAGACTGTGCTGAACTGCTAAAATCTTGTCTGATTTTTCCCACTAAATCCTGAAATGACTTTTGATGATTTGTGACGTCAAGCAAGAAGGATCCAGCCTGCATTGCTTCATTGATGTCAGAAGACTCTACAGTTCCAGGTTCAAGGGAAAAAGACAGCAGACTAAAGCCAAACTCACCACCAAGGACATTTGTCATCCAAAACCAAAAGTTCTCACCAAGACTTTGAAAGTTAAAAAGTAGAAGACCGCATCTACAGATAACTAAAACATAAGTATTCCTTTATCCTACTTTTAGTACTTATTTGGCTATCTGCAGTGATAACTTAGTGCATTTTAGCTCCAAACCTTGGGTATATGGTTAAACTAGAATTTAAATCTAAAGAAAATACCTTTTACATACTATGAAGTTTAAACAAGTATCATACCAAGATAATCTGAAACACTAGTGTAATGAGTTGCAAGTTCTTATAGTAAAAAGAAAAGGTCATGCTATTTATAAGTATGCTAAAGAAATAGTATGATCTGTCATTTATTATGCTGAATATTGCTTATTTATTTACATTGCTTATTGCTGACATTTGTTTTATTTGTTTTATATGATTTACTCGACTTTCTAAAACCTGTTTTGTTTAGATTATACTTTGTTTACATTATTTTTATTATGCTTGATATTTATGCTAGTTATAAATATTTAGTACTTGTACAAATGTGAATAAAATATATGTATCTCTTATATAATCCAAAGTGTGGCAACAGTGTTTTTCACCATCATTTTTGAATCTGGAGAGCATAGGATAATATCACATGTGAATATTTATTTTTGGTAATTTATGAAATAATGTTTGGGTAAGGCCTGAGGTGAATCCAAGTGCATTATTATAAAAAGTGATATTATAAACCTTTGTTCTAACAGACCAGTGGCATCTCTTGGGGCCGCAAGGAGATTTTCCTAGTTGCAAGGAAACAGGCCAGGGCCAATGAGAGCAGAGGAGCAGCGGATCCTTCCCGGACACAAGAGAGTGGGCCAGGGCCAGTGAGAATGAAGAAGCAGTGTATCTTTCCCAGCCACAAGGGAGTGGGCCAGGGCTGGCGAGTGCTACAGAGGAGAAGGACCAATCAGGCACCGGTGCTGGCTTTTTGGACTGGCGGCCGTGATCGGCTGCAGTGGCAGTTTTCCAGGAGGAGCTGTAGTGACTGGATTCTGTGTCCCACCCGCCCATGCTGACCCTGACCTCCATTAAATGGTCATAGAGGGAGGAGCTAACCAAAGGGCTGTGGTCAGGACTAAGGGGGTAGGAGAACTCTGGGGGTGGGGTTACAGTCATTGGTTCAGCCTGTGTTGGGGATTGTTATTTTGGGGCCTTTATTTGTGCTTTGCTGTTGTTTGCATGGAAAGTTTTAGCACACATTGTAGGGGCATTCTTTATTAGGTAGCTGGCCCAGCGGGCATTGGTGGTGGGATCCTACGTGCTCTGACACAACTAGGTCAATCAGGGATAAGGGATGGGGCAACTGACTTGGAGGGAAAATCGATATGGGATGGGGACTGGAAAGAGGCAAGTTCTGCAGATCACAAGGGCCGGCATCTTTGGAAGGGTGGTGGGGTGTGAAGGATGTGGGTCGGCCATGGTACTAGCCATGGCCTGGAGGACGGGGGGTTGCATGTTGTGCCAATGGTTGGCACATCTCAAAGAGGAGGTCAAGTGGCTAAGATGGGCCTTGGGTATGGCAGGGGGAGGGGGTGGAAAAGAAGGTGACTCTGCTGTGGGGGTAAGTTGGGAGAGGGCAGAAGGGGCAAAAATTGTGTTTTTGTAGTGGGTTCAGGTGCAGCACCCAAAATGGGAAGGAGCCGTCAGGAGAAGGATGGTACAAGCACATGGGACTGCGTTACCAAAAAGGGAGCATTAGAGTGGGCCCTATAGGAAGGAGGGGAACTCCAGTGGGCTTGGGTAGGGGTGGCCCTGAGCAAAATAAGAACAAGGGGACCTGGCAGGAGGTCAGGAGAACAGGGCCGGGGTATGGGCAAAAGAGAGCTGATATTGGGAGAATGAGGCAGTGGAAGGAGTCAAGATAATGTGTGTAGAGCATAACAATATATTTGCACCTTTGGTACAGTCAAGAGAGGGGGAGAGGGAGGAATCTGGAACAGAGGAGGCTCCAGAGGGGGCAGGTAAACTGGGAATAGTGAAAAGCTCAGCAGATAGGAGCAGTGGAGTTACTCCCCTGCATAGAGACTCAGCGGGAGCAGGGGGAGCGGGTAATGGAGGATACATGAGCACTGGAAGGAGGGAGGGGACGGCTGGGAGGCAGGACACAGGGTAAAGGAGGAGACAGTGACAGCAATGGAGGGGGAGCTTGTAGTCGGGAGGCCCTGGGAAGGATGTAGAAGGACCTAGTGGGGGACAAGGGTGTAGTACAAGGTGATGGGAGAATACAGGGAGTCAGAGCGAGGAACAGTGGTAAGAGAAAGGGTGGGGAGAGGGGTCTAATGCATTCCCCAGTGGGGCGGGGGGGCCCTTGTCCCTGGGGAAATATGTAATTGGACCCGGCTGCTGTAGGGGGAAGGAAAGTGGCTGGAGTGGACAGGTCAGTGAGGAGAAAGAGTTGGGGGCAGGGGGGTCACTTGTTCCTGGAGGTAATAGGAGGATGGACCAGAGTGCCATAGCAGGAGGGGAAGTGGCTGGGGAGGTCAGGCCAGTGAGGAGAAAGAGCTGGAACAGAAGAGACAGGATGGCAATTGGCATACAGGTGAGGGGCGGAGACAGAAAAGGTGATGAGGTGGGGGATGGGGGGAGCAACCACGATAGGGTGTAGGTCTAGGGAAAAGGAGGCAGCAAGAGTGCTCCTCTTGGGCGACTCCATGATTAGGGGGATGAGGTGGGGGAGGCGGGGGGAGCAGACATCCTATGGTGTAAAGATCAAGAGTATATCTGGTTTGATGGTGCATGAGGCCAAGCATCTGATCTTTGGTCTGGCAAAAGAGCGTGGTGGAACCCCTGATATATTAGTGTACCTGGGTACAAATGATATAGAGTGAAACAGTGTGCTGGAGATTCAGGCTAGGTTTCGGGAGCTAGCCAGGGTCTCTCAGGCTGTTGGGTGCTCGGTCTCCTTCTTGGAGATCCTACCAGTACCTAGGGCCAGTGTGGGGAATAGGCAAAAAATAAGGGATGTAAATGAATGGCTTGGTGAGTGGTGTGAGGCCAGGGGTATGGGTGGGTGGGGGACTGGGGTGCAACCTGGGAGGGCAAGAAACTGTACACAAGGGACAGGCTCCACCTCAACTCGGGGGGGGAGGCCGTGAAGCATAGATTGGCAGGATTCATCCATTCTAGGTGGGGTTTAAACTTGTGTGAGGGGAAGGGTTGGGGCTCCTTGGCAGACCCAGCCAGGATGGCCCTGGCCTTCTCCCCCAAGCTGGGGGGAGAGTGCACAGACCAGGAGCATCGAATAGTGCATGAGGGGGGCCCTTGTAGGCAGTGACCTGGGAGCTGTAAGGGTGGGGGAAGGGGACGTGATGGAGGGTGGTCCTGATTAACGTCAAGAGCATGGGGAACAAGATACCTGAGCTTCAGGCGCTGCTATTGGAGGGAGAAGTGGATGTGATGGCTGTCACTGAAACTTGGTCCACTCCTGGGAATGACAGGGACTTAAACCTAATAGGATACACCACTCTCAGAAAGGATAAGGCGGCGGGCAGGGAAGGGTGTGTAGATTTTATCATTAAGGATGGCATAGGGATAAGCAAGGTTGAGGAAGTGGGGGGTCAAGTGGAGGCTTTATGGACAACTCTGCAGGCTCCGGGGGCAAGTGGGTGAAGACGGGGGTGATATATAAACCATCCAGGGAGGGGGGAAACCTGGAGGAAGGCCTGGTTGTGAACCTTAGGGACCACTGTGGTTAGGGAGAGGGCAGAACTGTGCTGCTGAGGGATGTGAATATGCCAGGAGCAGACTGGGGAACTACAGCATCCTCATCGGCCAGGGAGCACCACCTGCTGGACATCTTCCAGGATATGTTTCTTGCCCAGCTGGTGACTGACCCAACGAGGGAGGGTCACGTCCTGGATGTGGTCCTGTCAGTTGGTGAGCTCATTGGGGACCTAGTAGTTGGGGACCCATTGGCTGGTAGTGATCACGCCATGGTCTGGTTATCCCTGGACCTGGGGGGGGGGTAGATCACATAAAAATTATGACAGTTGACTTTAGAGGTGCAGACTTCGAGGGGTAAGGAGTGGATCCTTAGGGGCTTCCTAGATGGGATCAGGCCAGGTAAGAACACTGAGAGCTGGTGGCAAGTTATTAAAAAAGGGCTCCTGGAAGCTACCAAGGCCTGTACGAGGGAGCGACACAAGTGGGGTAGAGTCAGGAGGCCAAGCTGGTGGACAAGGGTGGTCCAGGATGCAGTGAGGGGGAAAAAAAGTCTGCTTATAGTCGATACAGACATTCTCGGGGGGTTATAGGCAAGGGGTAGTATGATATGATAGTCAGGAAGGTCTCCAGGGTGGTGAGGTCAGCTAAGGCGGGGGCAGAGTGGAGGTTGGCTGAGGGGATTAGAAGGAGTGAAAAAGGGTTCTTCAGGTATATCAGAGAAAGAAGGAAAGGGAAGGGGCAGATTAATAGGCTGAGTTCGGGGAGTGGGTGGGTGGAGGAGGCAGGGGAGCAGGGGGAGGTACTAAATGACTACTTTGCCTCGGTCTTCACTAGGGAGGATGGGGGGAGGCACTGCAAGGGGAGCAGCAAGGAGGACCAGCAGATGGGGGGCAATGGATGATGAAATCCCCATTGGGAGGGTGTGGGAAGCCCTCAAGGCCCTAAGGGCAGAGAAAGCACCGGGCCCAAATGGGATCCATCCCAGGGTGCTTAAGGAATTGGCTGATACCCTGGCCGCACCTCTGGTGGACCTCTATAACTCCTCCCTTCAGTCAGGTTGGGTGCCTCAGGACTGGAGGATGGCCCATTTCGTGCCTATACACAAGGGTGGCTTGCGAGAGGAACTAGGAAATTACAGGCCGGTAAGCCTGACGGTGGTGGGCAAAGTGACTGAGGTCATCTTAAAAGAGAGGCTAGAGGAGTTTCTGAAGGCACGGGGCCATCTAGATGATCACCAGCATGGCTTTGTCAAGGGCAGATCATGTCAGACCAACCTGGTGGAGTTCTACGAATGGGTGACAAGAGTTCTGGATCAGGGCAGGCCAGTGGATGTCCTCCTTCTAGACTTCAGCATTGCGTTTGACTTGGTGCCACATCCTGGCATGTTGGAGAAGCTGGGGGAAATGGGGTAGGGTACAGATGGTCAGGTTGATAGGAAACTGGCTAGCAGGTTGTGTTCAGAAGGTTGGGAAGGGGGTCTCATCTCCCAGGAGGATCATTAGCAGGGTCCCACAGGGATCGGTGCTGGGCCCACTCCCTTTTAACGCTTATATCTGACACATCAGAAGCGGTATCAGGAGTAAGATGAGCCTCTTTGCCAGTGACTCAAAGCTTGGGGCGGTGGTGGATGGGGTGGAAGGGAGGTTGGCTCTCCAGGAGGACTTAGAGGTTTTGGAGAGGTGGTCACGTGCCTGGAAACTAAAATTTAATACAGGGAAGTGCAGGGTTCTACACTTGGGGGCCAGAAACCCAGCTCATGTGTACACCTTGGGAGGGGAGCCACTGCAGGTTTTGAGGGGGGAGAAGGATCTTGGGGTGGTGATGGATGCCAAAATGAACAACTCAGAGCAGTGTAGAAAGGCTGCACCCCCAGCAAATAAAATTTTGGGGTGCATAGCCAGGGGGATAACCTCGAGGAACTGAGAGGTGCTCCTTTCACTGTATAACTGCCGGGTTAGACCACACCTTGAATACTGCATGCAATTTTGGCATCCTTACTTGAAAAGGGATATTGCTCTTCTGGAGAGGGTCCAGAGGTGGGTGACAAGGATGATACAGGGTCTGGGGAAAATGTCCTATGGGGAGAGGCTAGAGGAGCTCAACCTGTACTCTCTGGAGGAAAGGAGGGACAGAGGGGTCATGATCGAGGTCTTCAAATATCTCAAGGGAATAAGTAGGGTAAGTCAAGATAGGGTGCTTCAGCTGAGGGAGGTAGGGACCACCAGGGGGCACTCAATGAGGCTGGTCAGTTGAAGACTAAGGGGAGAGACAAGGAGATGCTACTTCACTGAGAAGGTGGTGAAACCCTGGAATGCTCTGCCCAAGGAGCTGGTGGCTGTTGCAACTCTGGAGGGGTTCAAGAGAGGCTGGGATAGGTATAGGGGAGGGTGTATCTCAGAACCCAGCCGGGGGATGGGGGACCTTGTGAGGAGGGTGGGAGAGGCCGTAATGGTGCCCTGTATGGGCAATGATCCCCGAGCAGACTCTATAGCCCATAGGGCCTACTCTGCTGGTTTCTTAGTATGTTAATGAATAATGAGAACAACAGAGGTCCAAGTATGGACCCCTGTGCTATACCACATAGAATTGAACGTGAATTAGAAGACACTGATCCTATTGAAACACTCTGGGACCTACCCTTCAGATGATCCTCAATCCAGACTACAACTTTATCTAAAATGCCCAATTCAGGAAGTGTCTGGCAAAGCAGGGGATGATCTATCAAATCAAAAGCCCTGATCAGGTCCACGAACACTGCCTCATTAGGACTCCCCTATCACATCCCTGCAGGACAGCATTCATGAACCTGTCCAGGGCTGTGCCAGTCCCACGTCCACATCTAAAGCTATACTGTTAGGTGCACAAGGCCCCACTTGATTCAAGAAAACTAACAAGCTGGTTAGCATCCAGCTTCTCAAGAATTTTACTTAGGGATTCAAAATAGATATAGGTCGGTAATCCTCGGCCCCGACAACATTACACTTTTTGGGCACTGGCACAACCTGTGCATGCTTCCAATCAATTGGAAAGACCCCTGTTGTAAGGCACAAATTATACATGGAACAGAGTGAACCTGCAACAAAAGGAGATGCCAATTTAATAAACCTCTCACCTAGGTCCCTCCCACAGTCACTAAACTTGTTTGGTAGCAAGTGAATTAACTTCAACACCTCAGTGGCAGTAACCCTACGAAAATAAAATATAGGGGAGACACTGGTTACCTCTGGACCTTTCTCCTTGTCATCATCAGAACAAGTTTCCATACCAGGGGTAATAGGCACAAAACTTGACACATCCAAAAATTTATCACTTAGTAAATTAGCCATTTCAAACATATCAGTTACCTCCTGCTCCAAAAACTGTACAGAAGAAATAGCAAATAGCCACCCTTTCTTTAGGAGTCACCAGGGTGTTTATGGTATCCCAGAAGCCATTAGGATCTGAAGATACCACCTCCAGTTTATTTTTGAAGTAGTCAGTTTTGGCTTGCTTTATCCTATGACTCACAAAGTTCCAAAATGACCTATAAGCTTTTAGCAAAGTGGGAGTTGGGGACTGTTTGTATGCCATCCAGGCAGCATTTCTCTGTTTTGTCACGCTACCAAGGACCTTAGTGAACCATCTGCTTTTGGACCCCCTCACCCGTAATGTATGTGGTAGAGACAAATTTTCCTGTATGACCACCAGATGCTGACAAGCAAAATCTACGGCACAATCAGGGTCTGGAATGGCATCTATAAAAGACCAATCAACATTCATTAATTCATAACTCAAACTTTCAAATCTCTAAATTGTATAGTCTGGGATGGTATCCTAGGCCATTTAAAATTAAGAATACCATAAGTAGTTTGATGATCAATTACAGATTCACCCAGGACACCAGAGTGTGATACTGTATCAATCTTGTTAGTAACTACCCAGTCCAGAATGGTATGTTTCTCTGATGACAGATTTAATCTAGTGGGTTGTGCCTGAAAATAGTCACTTGCTGGCTAGTGCACCTACCCGGTTAACAAAAACAAAAACCAAAAACTAACTAAATAAATAAATAAATAAAATTGGAATAAGCTGAATGAATTCAAAAGATTCTTATATCCTTGAGTATCACACTTTGCCCAATTTAAATTAATGTCACCAAACAAAATAAAATCCCGGTTTAAAGCACAAGAAGAAACAATATCCAAGAAATCCTTAACCCAGATACACTACATTGGGGAGGTGTAAAGGCAGCCAATAGCCACATGCTTAGAGCCTCCCAACAGGAATTGTAATACCAGTCAGTCATTGGACTGCTCAGTACTCTGACTGGTAAACAGTGTAATAGAAACAGAATTTGACGGCAGATAAGGACCGCTTGGCCCACTCAGTCTGCCCATAGAGACCTCTAAATGCTCTAAGTAATACACCACCACCCCTCTACCTTACTTTTTACCTTTTTGGATCACAATGATAGCTTTATACCCAGGAAGTGAGCATGTGGCATCAGAAATAGAGGGCTTTAACCAGGATTCAGATATTAAAACCATGTCAGGTTTATAGGATAGCATAAGGGCCTCTATGTTTGCTCATTTAGGGAGAAGACTTCTTACACTCACATGCAAGATTTTAAACCCATGGGCATCAAACCAAGCAGGTGCAGGATTTACATTTGACTGGGGTGTAGAACTCTGTGGCTCAGGATTAGTTTCAATAACTGATAGCGCCAGCATATGGATACGGGGGCAGTACACACAACCTGAACATTCTCAAAAGAACTGTATTGGGGGTTTGGGGTAAGGGTTGGGAGTCAGAGATGAGAATTGGAGTTCTTTCGTTCTTTTTTTTAATAGTTTTGCTATTTAGGGTAGGGGGACCATTTTGTCATCTGAAGATAAAATCCTTAAAGAACAAGCTTGAAACTTAAAGGGGAACTGCACTGAACCTGAAAGTAATTTTTCAACAGTAGAAGCTGTTTTTTTAAAGAGTGGTTCTGATTCTTTTATTCTTCCATTCATATAACCTTTTAGTAACATCGGTTGTTGTTTCTGTTTTATACTCTGGTGTTAAGTGCCATTTTAGAGCAGTATGATGAAGTTCATGTCCCACTCAACCACATAGTTCCATAATAGAACATGGATGCATTGTGCCAACAGTGGAAGAGCTGAGCAAGCACGTAAACTACATTATGCAGTTCTAAAATGGTACTTACTACCTGTGTGTAAAGCAGACTCACCCACTACGATAACAAAAAAGCCTGTAGTGATGGAGCAGTAGCAGAACTGGAACAAGTATTTAAAAATCAGCTTCTACAGGGAAAAAATACTTACAAGTTCAACACTTATTTATTTATTTATTGAATTTTGATGACCGAGCAGGCCCACTGAGCCCCGAAGGTCCCTTTTTCAGGGGTGACCCGGGATACAGTACAGTATCAGACAGTCAGTTACAGCAGGTTATAGAGAGAAAACAGTTGATAGCTGGGTTACAATTTGAACAATATTTCGAAGATTCAGGTACAATTAGGCATACAGACACTGTTCTGCTTTAAGGTTGAACCTGGTTCGGCTGGTTGGCCAAGCTTGAACCAGGCCAACATTTAGCTAGCAGTTTTGCCCAAAGCATGATTTGGGCTGAGAGAGGAAAGACAGGCAAAGTTCAAATTGTTTCATTCTTTTTGCAAACTGAATTTGCAGCTCTGTTTAGGAGTCCCTCTGGCAAGGGCAGCTCTGCTTGCCATCTGTTAGACTGCCCATGAGCATCTGCAAAAATACCACATACTAAGGTGTACGTAGGAAGTTGCCATTCCCCTGACATGCTCTACATGGACTCCAACCTCTCTGCAGAAATATGCGATAGCCCCTACGCACCCAGCACCACTTGTGAGTGGTTGACCATTAAAGTTAAACTGGGCCCAAAAATCTTAATGATTTGCTGTGTGTACAACTCACCCAAGGCAGGGCTTGAAGGCCTACTAGATTTCATGAAAATGCTTGGTGGTTACTCACACACCAAACTGATCGTACTAGGAGACTGCTCAATGAACCACAATACAAAGACATACTCAATACCTGCCAGCTTAACCAAATCATTACAACACTAAGTAGGCTGAACCCTCAGTCAGGCAACCATTCCTTGCTTGACTGGATTTTGTTAAAAAAGAAAGAAGGAATTTTACTCACGGGAACTTTAAATGACTCAGTCAGTTGTTTGTTAGCCACATATTGCCTCTAGTGCAACAGTGCACCTAAAAACTCTCCATCTAGGCTGATTACCTACAGGAACTGCGCCAACTTCAACAAGGCATCTTTTCTGTTTGACTTGTCACTAATTGACTGAACCCAACTAGACACAACACAAGATGCAAATTCCGCCTTGGTCTTCTTCATCACAAATGTACAATAGTACTGATTAATATGCTTCAAGTATACACAGGGTAAAGCACAAAACTTTGACTGGCTCACATGTGATATTTTCACTTTCATTCACAAAAGAGACAATTCCTGTGACAAGTACAAGTAAACCAAACTTGTATCGGATTGGAACACATACTGACAACTAAGAAACAGATGCAAGCAGGCAGTACACCAGGCAGAAAGTCAGTATTTAAAAAAAACAGCAAACTGCAAACTTGGGTGATCCTAAAAAAATGTTGGCAGACCATAAACTCTTTGCTGAACACCAAAATACAATCCTCACCTATCTCAATCAACCTGGATGGAGACAACTGTGCTGAACCTCCTAAAATAGAATACCTCTTTAATGATTTCTTGTGAGATCTGAATAAATACAGACCCCCCTGGACACCCCGAACCTAAATCTACCAAGGAAGCAGGGAACCTGAATCAACCCAATTTCCATCTCCGAAGGGTCACATATGTGGAAGTTGTTAAATTAATTGCCTCCCTAAAAATACACAAATCAGCTGGATCACATGGTTTGCTCCCAAATTTCCTCAAACTTGCTGCCCCTCACATAGCCCCACCCATAGCCAAAATCTTCAACCTATCTTTCATGACCCACACCATACCCGACCTCTGGAAAACAGCTATAGTTGCCCTGCTACACAAGAAAGGGAAGAAGACGCTACTGGAAAACTACCTGTCAGCTCTAGCCAAACTGCAAGAGAAAATAGTGCACACACAACTGACCAAACATCTTGAACAACGCAATCTAATCTGCAAGGAACAACATGGGTTCAGGAGGTGTCATGGCACTGACACAGCCCTGGTCAAATTCACAGATGCAATCTGTTGCGCAACAGATAAGGGATTGTAGACGGGAGCTGTGTTTGTGGATCTGACCAAGGTTTTTGATTTGGTCGACCATGGCATATTAACTAGCAAATTACTCAAACCTGGCCTCAGATCCCATGTTCTGGCCTGGTTCAGTGATTCTCTGAAACATAGAAAACAGAGGGTGAAAACTGGTAATGCGGTCTCAAGTACCAATGTAATTCACAGTGGGGTCTCTCAAGGCTCTGTACTGGGGCCTCTTCTGTTTTCAGTCTTCATCAACAGTTTGTCAACAATCTGCAAACCCGTACATACTCATCTGTATACAGCTGATGCAGTTCTATACACACATAGCAAAAACGTCAACACAATCAATCATGTACTGGGAAACAACTTCACAAACTTGCAGTTATCGTTCGTTGTAGAAAAAATGGTCCTGAACCTACCGAAAACCCAGTCAATGTGGTTTGGTTCTAACTACTAACTGAAAAACGCAGCCCCCAAGTTCTGCATCAACGCAAATAATGAGAACTGCCTGGAAAAAGTCAGCTGCTTTAAATATCTAGGGGTACACTTAGGCTCTACCCCTACCTTTGATAACCACATTCAAAACACTACCAACCTGCTTCACCAAAGGCTTGGCTCTCTATACAGAATCCGCAAGTACCTAATGACCGAATCCAGACGTAGAACAGCACAGGCAAATCTGCTCCCTATACTGGATTACAGCTCCTTGGTCACTGATGCTGTTAACAAAACTGTACTGCAGAAGAAGCACATTCTCTGTCACAAGACTGCCAGATTTGCAACAGGTAGCGATAGCAAGATGCATCACTGCCTTTCTCTGAACGCTTTAAACTGGCTCTCACCAGAGCTCAAATCTATCCTAACACTCGCCAGATTTATTAAAAGAACTACGGTTAAAAAACTCCCCCATCTATTTAGCTGAACAACTCGAGTTTGTCAACTTGCCCTCCTCTCGATCCACCTCAAAAAATAGCTAAAAAGTTCCCTTTTTTTCGAACAAACACTGGATAATGCTCCTTCAGCTACCGCGCCTCCTCACTATGGAATACATTCCCTTCCCCCCATTAGAGAATCACTAACTGTCTCTGCTTTCTCAAGCAGTCTAAAATAATTTTATCTATCACTCAGTGTCTATGACTGCTTTGTGTAAGTGCCACTTGTTCATACCCCCATGCATCTACACTCAGTGTAGTATCTGTACTAATGAGCTGCGCTTTCTGTGTGCCACAAGTATGTAATTTTCAATCGATGTGTGTATGTTTCATTTTCTGCAACAAGCACCCAAACATTTGTATGCATGTCCTCAAATGTCTGTGCAATTGCACTGGATTGTGACTGACATAGGCACTTGGTGTCAGTGCACTTACCCAGTTACCAAAATGAAAATAAATAAATAAAATTCTCAGAGTACTCCATGACCTTCACATGACCCTGCTAGGTACAGTTAAAGGGCAGTAAACAGATCCAGACTTGAAACTACTACACTGGTATTGATAGCAGTGTGTTTCTGACTTGCAAAGTCTGTAAACCAGCAATAAAAATGTTGCAATGACTGTGTAGTAAACACATATTTAATTAAAAGCATTTATTTGGAGATCATAACCTGAGGCCAAGTTAGTCACAAGTTCAAATTTTTCAATCACGAGTCACACGTCAATTATAGCATAAAGCTTAAAAAACAGAACTATGAACCTGGAGACACAGGTTTCAATCCCAGCTCTGCCACTTGCTGTGTGGCCTTGAATAAATTACATACACTCCTTGAGCTCAACCTACAGTAATTGTGTGAGTGTGTGTGTCTCTCTTGCTCTCTCTCTCTCTCTCAGTATTTAACATCCAACAAGATTTCCTTAACCTCACTCCATCTCTTTTAACCTCTCTGTGCACATCAAACAGTATGAATGGAGCTGTATAATTTAGGTAGCACACTCGCCTCTGAGGCTGGGAGATCAGAGGGCTGTGGGTTCAGTTCCCACATCTGGCACTTGGGTTAATATCCCAGTACTGACACTGTAATGCAGCATGAGAGGGGTGCTGCATTTCTGAGGTGCCGCCTTTCGGATGAGACGTTAAACTGAGGTCCCATCTGCCTGGATTGGTGGTAGCTCAGGTGGATGTTAAAGATCCCATGGCACTTATCGAAAAGAGTAGGGGAATTTCCCTGGTGTCCTGGCCAAATTTCCCTCATTCACTAAAAATACCACCAGCAGCTTAATCTGGTTCAAGGTCAGTTGGCACTCATCTGTATCCCCCTCCTCCGGTTCGTGCCTGAAAATAGGCAGGATTTGTCTAGTGCACTTACCCGGTCAACAAAAGCTAAATAAAAATAATTTCCTTTCCTTTACTGCCTAGTCATTTCTGAAACAAACAGGCTTTCATGGAAATTGTATAATCTTTAGCTGCTAATCTGTGACAGTATCTGATTCTTTCTGGTGAGAGCTACATTCATAAAATGGCTAAATAGGTCACACTAGCATGTAATCTGGTTTTTAATTTAATTTAATTGAAGCAATTAATAAAGGCAGCTAAATGATGAAAAAGCATAATTCCAGAGTCAGCAATTCTGCCGTCTTAAAAGTGACATTCTTGCATTTAGCTTTTTTGAGTTAAAACAAGATTTACCATACCAGAATGTAACATTTCACTGACTTCTCATTATCCGTAAAGCTGAAATTTTGCAAAGATTTTAATAAGGTTTCCTTTGATGTGAATAGTGCTCAACAGTGCAAGTGATGTCATTTTAGTGTTTTCACTCAGCCCAGCCTGAGCCCAAACAGGACACTGCAGTGATCGGCGTGCTACACTTATTAGCAAAAAGATACCTGTCGTGCTGGAATAAGCAGGGATATCACTCAGCTTTGCAGTTATTCCCTACCACCCGGCCATGATCCGGACTGCACACTCTCCAATTCCGAGTCCTGACCAGATTCTGGGACACTTGCTGCCTGCCGCTGATCCTTCAGTTAACTTGTGTTGCTCAGAGTTGGCACATCCTCGAAAAAAACACTATTAATAATAATACTAAAGCTGTGTTACCATGCTGGGTGGGAACCAAGGAGGTGATGATGGCTGCAGCTACTTATTTAACTTGAAAAATGGTGACTGGCACCAAATGCAGCTGCAGCCTCATCAGTAGACAGTAACTCAGTTTGCAGGAATGACCACCAGCGTTGGCAGCCAGCAAATCGGATGGAGGGAAAGTTGGCTAGGTGGGTGATGGATGGATAACACAGTGCCGTGGCGCACGCTTGGCTTGACCCCCAATCCATGATACAATTGTAACCCCTAGGGGGCGCTATCCCAAGGGCTACTACCCCTGCCTGCTCTGACGCTAACAGGCTGAGGGGCCTGGATCCGGTGGTGGGTGCCTCCACCCAGAGGTTGGGGTTGGTACAGTCTATTATGGCCAGGTCACAGCCCTCTGGGCCACTGCAACCCCCCCTTTCTTCCCACTAGTGGCCCACCCAGGTAAACCCCAATGTCCCAGAACATACACTTACCTCCAGGCTTGAACCAATCCACTGGCTCTGGGGGCCCTCTGAAAAGCAAGATGCTGTTACACAATAATCACAGTACAGTAATTCACCATAAACACACAGTTCAGCCAGTATACCTTTGCAAAACAACCAATCTGATTTATTTATGGGGGGATAACAAGGACTGGGGCAATCAGGTTGATTAGCTTACCACTCAGGTACCCAGGCAATAAAAGGCTAGCCTCTTGATTCAGCTGGTTGGGGCCCTGACACAGAAACAAACATTTGATTCCTGTGAAGATTTAACAGAGCCCGTAGACTCAGTTACTGTAGCCAATATAGAAGCCAGAAGATCTTGCCCTCACTAGGAACATTTGACAGGGAGCTACCCTGATTTAGTACTCACAACTCCAGTAGAAAGAGCGCTCTTACACCACTCGCAGGACCAAGCCTGGAATTCACACACTTCTCCACACATTTATATGAAAGGCAGAGGGGTACCATACCAGGCAGCTGCTGAATACCTCCCGATCGCTTTCACTGCACACACCGGGCCAAAATGATGCAGCTTCACTTGTCCTGACAGACTGAGTGCGATTGAAGCAGATTCTCCAGTCCTCTACAGGGTGAGCCTGGTAGGTAGCTGTGCCCCTGCACAGCCTATTCTGACCGCTGCCTAGCGGATTTAGTCTGTTTCTTGCTGGCTTTCACAACCGCCGATTTCTGGCTGTCCACACGCGTCCCACGCGAAAAACTCCACAGCACAGAAGCCCAGAGCTCCTTCCTCCTTCACAACCACAGCCTCTCTGTCTCTTGGCAGTTAGGGACAAAACTCTCGAATCGGGTGCCACCCAATCCCATAGGTGGGCTACTGATACCAGTCACTTATTTCGCCCCCTCATTGGTGCAGAAAAGGCGCCAAGGTCTAGACTACCCTTCCCAGGAGCACCTGCCATATAGTCCCCTTTAGGCAGGCTTCCAGCGGGAGTCCCAACTCTAATTGGCTCCAGCGGTCTCCATTTCACAGCCCCCCTTTTCCCAATTGGTCCATCTCCCCAGCTCGGGTCCAGAATGGAGGGGCTGCACACACAAAGTCCCAGCTGCAAATAAAGCAGGTTAAACAAGCTACATTTCTGCAATGGCACTACATATTTTTCCCAGGACAGTTACATCTTCCAACCCAGCTCCCTTAACGACTGCAGTAATGGAGCAATCTAAATATCCCCTCGAGTGGGATCTGAGCAGTAAACCCACTGTCCCCCTTTACAAACCAATTAAGCCTGCAAGCAGGCAGCTCTTAAAGAGACAGCACCAGAGGCCTTAAAAGAACTCACAACTCCCAGCATTAATGGCATCTCGCCGAACCCCAGTTAAACAAGGAGCCTTTAGGCAAGCTCCGGGAAGGTCTCCAGGAACCCCCATTTGCAGAGGGGTTACACAAAAACAAAAAAAGAAAAAGCAGGCCTGCAGCTTGCAATTAAAACAGTGGCTGTGAATGCAAAGGTGTTACTTAGCAGCACAGCAGTTCATACGGGCCCCAGAAAACGTGAGCCCTATGTACTGGAATAGTTTGTGTAATGGTAACTCCAGCCTTGGTGACTTGGCATTCTAGCAACATGGAGAGGAGGTACAACAGTGCTACAGGTCTGTAATTTAAGGGATTTGAGATATTGTCTCCTTTAGGTATTGGAATTCACTTGCCTTTTTACAGTTTTTCTGGAAACACTCCTTCCCTTTTACTCCAACTGAATAGGAAAGTTAAGCCTGCTACAATTTCCCCAGTTGCTATTTTTATAAAGTAAGCTTCAGTTTCATCAGGACCCTTGGCCTTATTTACGCTGAACATTTTTTAAGTTTTATTTATTTTAAAAGACTGATTATTATGTTGCTTGCACGCATGTGCAAGAAACATAGTGCCATCATCGGAGATTTCGGAGGTGTGTCACCTCCTCCTCCAATTCAGTCAGTGAGCTGGCAGGCGCGGCCCCTGTAAGCCAATGCATTTTGGAGCTGTCTATGACATGCTCCAAAATGCAATGTTGCCCCAGTGAAAGGAGCTATGCTTCAGTGAGCACCGATAAGCGTAGCTCCCCCACACGCAGGCGCAGCACCCGCGATGTCCTGTAGCCGACGGGTGCCCAATCCCTCATGGGCTGAGCTGTCATCCCCCGTAGCTGGTGCCGGTGGCAATCAGTTCTTGGCCGACGGGGTGCCCAATCCCCCGCCTGAACGCCCCCCGTTCTGTGCCCTGAGCCCACCCCAGCGTGGCAAATGGTCCCATCGATGTCTTTTTTTTGTTTTAAACCTGTAAAACAAAAACAGTCCCGCGGCGCCGCCTCCTGACCCTTCCCGCAACCTGCACCTCACCACCGCGCACCAGCCTCCCCACACCCCCTCACCCCATACTTACCTCCAGACTCTGGCGCAATGATCTTCGTGGACTGGGAACACGTCTGCACTCTTCAAAGCCGACTTAACTGAGGAAATGCCGGTAAGCTGTATAATGGGCTAGATAGGAGGGGTTCAACTTTATGTGCATATCTCAGGCATTTTGGGAATTTTGCACCAAATTTTTCAACATAGGGTTTTAGGACCCTTCTCATGAATGATTCACTGTCATGGCGTTATTCGGGTCCGGCGGTGATTTCAAGGGCAGTGACTGTGCAGTGACTGCAAAATCACCCTTTGGGCCTGAATACCACCATGACAGTGACATCATTCATGAGAAGGGTCCCAAAACCCCATGTTGAAAATTTGGTCCAAAATTCCAAAATGACTGTTTTATTTAGCTTATGCTGCGCAGTTCCTACGCAGGCTCGTAGTTCAAGGGAATTTCAATATTTTCACTCCAGATTTTCAACATTGCCATTTTACCACACCTTCTTATGAGAAGTACAGCTGTCATTTTTCACATCTCACCCAAATTGTGTTTCCGCCCTTGTAGCGCAGAATGGCGCAGTCGATGTGCAAAATCAATGTACGGGACAAATTAAGAAAATCACAGTGACACTGTTCATGAGCAGAGGTCTTAAAATGGCTATGTTGAAAATTTGGTGAAAAAATTCCTAAAAATGACTGTTTTACGAGCGTGCATTGTGCAGTTCCTACGC
This sequence comes from Neoceratodus forsteri, assembly GCA_016271365.2. Classification (NCBI taxonomy): domain Eukaryota; kingdom Metazoa; phylum Chordata; order Ceratodontiformes; family Ceratodontidae; genus Neoceratodus; species Neoceratodus forsteri. The sequence goes on along the minus strand of CM028129.1, from coordinate 1,116,704,088 downwards.
AGGCTCGTAAGTTTGCGAATTTTCAATATTTCCACTCCAGATTTTCAACATTGCCATTTTACCACACCTCCTCAGTGAGCAGTACAGCTGTCATTTTTCACATCCTGCTCAAAACATGTTTCACGTGCGTAGCTAGCATAATGGCGCAGTCGGTATGAACTCAGTGTATGGGACACATTAAGAAAATCACAGTGTCACTGTTCATGAGCAGAGGTCTTAAAATGGCAATGTTGAAAATTTGGTGAAAGAATTCCTAAAATGACTGTTTTATGAAAGTGTGCTTGTACAGTTCCCAAGCGACGTCGAGGTTTGCTAATTTTCAATATTTCCACTCCAGATTTTCAACATTGCCATTTTACCACACCTCCTTATGAGCAGTACAGCTGTCATTTTTCACATCCTGGCCAAACGTAGCTCATTCATGTAGCGCATAATGGCGCAGTCGGTGTGCAAACTCAATGTATGGACACATTAACAAAATCACACTGACACTGTTCATGACCAGAGGTCTTAAATGGCTATGTTGAACATTTCGTGAAAATTTCCTAACAATGACTGTTTTAACGCCGAGTGCTATGCAGTTCCTACGCACTGTAGTTCACAAATTTTCAATATTTGCACTCCAATGACTTCCAAATACCTAAACAGCACATAGAAGCAAGCAACATTCGGCATTGACAAATGCTTGTTTTTTATTCAAGTCTGAAAGGGGGTGCTTTGTAAGTCTTCTTAGTGCTTCAGTGAGTCCCTCCGCTTCAGGCTACCAGCCTTTGTCTTATGTTCAACAGGCTTATCATTTCTCATTATAGGTGCCAGAACAGGAAGGGGCTACTATTGCCCTACTACTTTCATAAGTGCCCATATCAGTTTTTGCAGTGATATTAATTTATTAGTAGGGTAGAGTCTTCCCCTTACGTCCTTGGCCCTTACCACTTTTCAGACCGTTCCACCACCTATGTCTCTCATAGCAAAGTCTGGAGATAACTTGTGAGCAGTAACCATTTTTCCATCAGATAGCACAGTAAACAGTATATTGACATATGTGCTGTTTCTTGAGACTCCCTATAACTAATTGACTGTCTTTCTTTTGACATAGTGATTGACCTGACAAGGCAGGATTCTATAGACTCCTGATTACATGCAAATATGATTTGGGATCTTTAGATTGATCAGTTTTCAGTTTAAAATAATTAGCCTTTTGATTTCTCACATCTGTTTTGCATTTATTCCCCAGCTTCTTAAATGTTGAGCCAGTCCAGTTCAACCACTGTTTACCTAGTTTTTTCCACACTCTGTTTTTGACTGAATCAACCTCTGAATATGCTTGATTTTCCATGGTGCAAGGTCCTTTTTGATTTGCTTTACTTTTAACGGGGTAAGAGCATTACATATTTGATGTGGACTTGCTGTAATGTCTGTAACTAACAGGTCCAAGTAAGGGATCAGCAAAGATCTATGACATTTTCAAATTTAAGACTTTGTTTATATTCTTTCACCTTGGAGCTTCTAGAATCTCTTTTACATAGACATACTGTACATAGTGTCTGATGGCAGATAAGGACCTCTTGGTGCACCTAGTCTGCCCATTTTCTCTTCCTACTGTTTTTTTTCCATATAGATTTTTATGACACTCGAGCCCGGCAGGCGGCTTTGGGCCCTCCCTGGAGGGACTCAGTCTCTGACCACACCATTCCCTGACCTGACACCCCCCCCACTTCCCGCATGGGTTTCTCCCTTGTGGCAGGGCTGGGGTGAAGGGGTGCTGGCTTTACCCCCACCCCCAGAGTGAAATCCAGACATTTCGGGGGGGACTGGCCAGGGCGCTGGTGTGGCCATCATGGAACCTGCCAGCTCCATTTTCCTTTTTCTCCTGCCCCCCCCACCGATGTAACGATGCCAGCGTGCGCCCTCCCGACCTGTACTGCCTCCAACCACCACCAGAGGGCAGTCAGTGAGCGGGATGGCAAACCTACCTCCCTCCCCCAAGAGAGGAAAGAAGTCCTCCGGATGCTCGATCCTCTCTCGCCCTTGCTGACCCCTGGTGGCCCGGGCTCGTTTCAGAACCCAGGTCACTGGCATGGCATGATGTGTAGTGACCAGTGCCTCAACCTTCAGCACCACCGGGCCAGCCCTTTCCCTACCTACTGTAACACCACAGACCCTACTTAATCACCAGCTTCACCCCCCTTTCATTACCACTAAGGTTCCCATATGCCTCTCCCATGCCATCTTGAATCCCATTACAGTTCTTGCCCCCACCACCTCCTCTGGAAGGCTATTCCAGGCATCCACCACTGTTTCTGTGAAGAAGTGCTTCCTTACATCTCTCCTGAGTCTACCCCCCTCCAGCTTCATAGCATGACCCCCTTGTTTTTAAGCATCTTTTTCTCTGAATAAGGCTTTCCTCTTGAACCTTATTTCTACCCATGAGTTATTTAAAAGTCTCTGTCATATCTTGATGGCCGCCAGGCTGGGCGAGCTGTCAGCAGTCAGTCGTCAGCTGTTAGTATGGCTTAAGTGCTTCAGCATTTTTAATTTATTTTAGTTTATTGTGTTTTCCTTATATTATTTAAGTTTTACGTTCAGTGGGTTTTCTTTTACCTTGGGGAACAGTTTCCTGCTTGCCTGCACCTCTGTTTATACTTGCTGGTGACCGGTAGCAAAGTTGCGGCAGTTGGGTATATCTTATGCTTGAGCGGTGCCATGGTGATTACAACTTACTGCCTCACAGTTCATATTGGGGCTGGTTTGCGTTGACCCATCATCACCTTGTATTTTCGTCAGTCGGGCTGCTGCTGTTACCTTCCTTCCTCAATAACTTCATAGGGATTGGCTTTGTTTGACAGAGTCTGCACGGAATGTTCGACCAGTTCTCGAGAGTGCTTGTGAGGACATCGGGAATAGTCGCCGCTTTGAAGAGGTGACACTAACTCTTTTGAGGGGAAGATTTGGATTTTTACATTTAATTGGATTTGGATTACTGGCCATGTGGATTAATTACTGTGTGTCTCCTTGAATGGTGATTCATGCTTGTGTGCAGGAACTTTGGATATCCGAAGATCAGGTTTAAATTTGGCGCCTGATTCAAGGCCTTGTTTCTGGGGGTGGATTGGCTGCAGTGTGTGGCTCTGTGGGGGTTTATCTGTGGGGTGCCCCATCTGGAGAATATCACCTCCAAGATCAAGGGATCCAGTGACCATTCGTGATGGCCCTGAGATATCCTGCTGAGAGCATCTGCCAGGACATTGTCCTTGCCTGGGAGGTGTACTGCTGCGAGGGAGGTGTTCAGAGAATAAGCCAGGGACCGCAACTTCATCGCTTCTGTGCACAAGGCCGTAGACCGAGTGCCACCTTGTTTGTAGATGTACCACATTGTGGTGGTATTGTCTGTTCTGATCTGAATAACTTTGTTCTGAACAGACTTGGAAAAAACCTGAAGTGCTAGAAAAACTGCTCTGAGCTCCAACAGATTGATGTTGAGCAGAGATTCCTGAAGGGACCACAACCCTTGGGTGGTCAGGTCGCCCAAGTGAGCCCCCCACCCCAAGAGGGAGGCATCTGTAGTAAAGATTAAAGAGTGAGACTGAGTGACAAAGGGAACTCCTTGGCTCAGATTGTTCAGATCCTGCCACCAGTGCAAGGCCTGGATCAGGGTTCGAGTCACTGGAATCAGTTTGGTCAGAGGGTCCCTTTTCTGAGACCAGAAGGCTCTCAAATGGAACTGAATGTCCCTCATCTGAAATCTTGCTCCCTGCACCACTGCTGTAGAAGCAGCCTTGTGCCCCAGGAGCTGCAGAAAATGCCTTGCTGGTCGAGACACCTGTAGGGTGAAAGAGGAGGCCAGAGTGATAAGGGTCCTTGCCCTGTCCAGGGGAAGGAAGGCTCTGGCCCTTTCTGTATCTAGCTCTGCACCTATGAAGGTAAGGAGCTGAACAGGCTCTAGAACTGACTTTGACAGATTCAGAAGGAAACCTAGAGAAGTAAGCAGTTGCTGAGTTACCTGTAGGTGTAACTTGACCTGGTCTGGGGACTGGCCTACTATGAGCCAGTCGTCTAGGTATGGGAAGATGGCAATCCTTTGCCCTCTCAGAGAAGCAACTACTACTGCCAGACATTTTGTGAACATCCTTGGAGCAGAGGTTAGTCCGAAGGGCATTGCTCTGAACTGGTAATGGCCTGAGGGCAGCTCGAACCTGAGGTACTTTCGATGGGAGCTTCTGATGAGAATATGGAAGTTGGCATCCTTGAGGTCCAGGGACACTAGCCAGTCCCCTGGCCTTAGAGAGGGTAGGATTATTCCCAGAGTCACCATTTTGAATTTTGGCTTTAAAAGGTGCTTGTTTAAATATATGAGATCCAGGATGGGCCGCCATTCTCCTGTCTTTTTTGGGGTAAGGAAGTACCTGGAGTACAGTCCTTTGCCCTGAAGTAGGGGTGGAACCCGTTCCACAGCTCTGAGAGCCAGAAGGGATGAGATCTCTGCCTCTAAGGCAAGTGTCTCTGAGGGATTTGCAAGTGGAAAAGATCTGGTTCTCAGCTTTGGAAATTTTTTGAAGCTGAGAACCAGTCCCTGGCTTACTACTTCCAGGACCCACTTGTCTGATGTTAGAGACTTCCAGTCCTGGACAAAGTAAGCCAGCCGGCCCCCTACAGGTGGTGGAGACTCGGCCCTGGCAAACCCATCAGGGTGCCTGCTTGGCAGGGGTTTTGGCTGAGGAGGTGGAAGCAGGTCTGCTTGTACCCCTTCTGCCTCTCCCTCTAAAGAACCCCCTCTGACAATAGGCAGAAGAGGATACCTGGGCTTGGTAGAAAGGCCTGTGAAAAGGCCTGCCCCTGCCCCTGGGATGCTGCTTTTGAGGAGTGGCCTGCCTTTCCTTGGCCTGGGCACTCCTATAGGTGGTCCTACACTCGTCCATTTTCTTTATGTAATTCTCTGTTTGCTCCCCAAACAGAGAATTACCCACAACAGGAAAATCCATGGCCTTAGTCTGGGTATCCTGTGACAGGCTAGTACATCTGTGCCAAGCCATTCTGCGAAGTGCCACAGATGTAGCCATGACTCTAGATGACACATCATTTGAGTCCACTGCAGCATGGAATTGCACCTTGGATGCCGCAATACCATCAGCAGCCACCTGCTCCAGCTCCTTGGCAAGCTGGCCAGGGACCTGTTTTGCTAAAGCCATGACAGTGCCCCATCTGGATTTCTGATACCTAGCAGTATAAGCCATATAATTGGCCTGCCTGAGTCCCAAGGATGCTGCCATGTATTGTTTCTTTGCCATGGCATCAATCCTCCTGGAGTCCTTGTCTGGGGGTGAAGCCATGGGAATATTTGCCTTATCACAGGCTGCAGCCTGCACTACCCCAACATGGCTGCATTGTTGTGTAAGGAACTCCATATCTGAGCCTGACAATGTATACCTCTTGTTCATTCTTTTATCCACAGGAGGTATGGTGTTAGGAGTCTTTAAAATCTTAAATGTCTGTTTCCCAAAAGATTTGTGTAAGGGAATAGACAGCCTCCTAGACTCTGGGATATCCATCATTTCCACATAGTCAGGCTCCTCCTGGTCATCCACAGCTTCTTCCATAGGAAGCTGGAGGGTTTCAGCCACTTTTTTATAAAACATGAAATGGGAGGGGGACTCAGAAAGCCTAGGAGGAGACACTCCTGAAGTTCTGTCTGGGGAGATGTTCGGGTCAATGGGCACATCCAGACTTTCAAAACCACATTCACTTTCCTCATATTCCTCTTCCTCCTCCTCCTCTGGTTCATAGAATTCCTCTAAATCATACTCTTGAACTGGTGGAACCGGCCGAACTGAGCGCCTGCCTGATGGTGCCGATTCGGTCGGAACCGGGGAAAGCGACTGCACAAATTTTTATCGCTTTGGTTATCTCTTCAGCAGTTGAGGAAGAAAGTTTTGGATCCACACCAGCTGATTTTTTCTTTCTTGTTCTTTTAGCTGGAACCGACTCCTCAGAATCGGGTCTCCTTTTGCCCGAAGAAGTCTCGCCCTGGTCAGAGGGCACTCCTTCTGGTTCAGTTTGAACCGAACCAGGCTGGCCATCCGGTTCAGCTGACTTTTTGGCCTCCCTTTCCCTGAGCCTACCAACTCATTTTTCTAGGGTAGCTGCAGGAAAATTTTTACAAATCTGGCAGTCTGCACTGAGGTGGTCAAACCCCAGACAATAAACACAGGTGGTGTGGGGATCAGCCTTGGCAAAGACTTCCCCACACACACTGCAGTGTTGAAACCCAGTGGGCCCGGTTTTTCTTTTGGGTTTCTCAGACATTGTGCCAGTCCTAACCAAACTTACCCTTTTAATGGCAGTCCGCCAGGCAAGACCCTCTTATCGGTTCCTGACCGTGTCACGGGTCGTGGAAAAAAACGTAATAAAATCCGTTTTTTTTAGAACCGATAAGAACCGGTAACCACTCTAAATTTTAAAATAAAGATTTTTTAGCAACTTGATCGGTTCAAACAGAACAGAAACAATATAAACCTATCTAGTACTCACGAATACCACAGACAGAGACTGAACTGACAGGTTGCGGTTTAAATTCGGTCGAAAACCGAGAAAAACGGTACTTTAACCGACAAATTGAACCGAGCAGAAGGAGAAATCTCCGGAGCGACTGTTCAGTGAGGCGGGGTAAAGAATCTGACGGTTTGAGTTCAAACAGCAACAGACAGAGTCTCAACCGAGCTTGAGCTCAGCGTTCCATGCCTGGCATGGAAAGTTAACTCTTTCATCTCCGGGGCAGTTCGAAGGTTGGGACTCACTGCTACTGTCAGAATACAGCAAGACTCCATTAGAAGAAACAACATTACTAAGGTGAGTAATTTTCCTTCTGGCACTATATTGGAGGCCGCTACTCCAGCTGGGTACTCAGTGATTCATCACCCGAGATTGGATTGTGGAGGGGGGAGGGGTTGCGGTCTGTTTTAAGACCAAATTGGGCCTCACGAGTGTAACAGTTGAGGAGATCTAGTTAATTGAATGTACCATGGTAGCAGGTGTAGGCTGTAGGATCGCCCTCATCTACTGTCCACCAAGAAATGAGAAGCGATTCCTGCAGGAAGTGACGGATTTCATGATCGACATGGCATTTGAGTCACCTAGGCTGATGGTCCTGGGTGACTTTAATGTCTGGGTCGGTGATGAACTCTAGCAATTTGGTCAACATTTCCTCCAGTTGATGACATCTCTGGGCCTTACACAGGTTGTTTCCACTGCTACCCATAAATCTAGTCATTCCCTTGACTTGGTTTTCCTCCTGGGGGTTCAAAGCTTCCGATCTGGGGATGGAACTAGTTGGATGGTTCGATCATTACACCGTGCGGTTCAATTTTTGCACCCCCTTCATAGGCCTACTCCTGTAGAGATGGTCAGGTACCGCCCTCTATGAGATATAAACTCTGAAGGCCTGGTGGCGGTGCTTGACCTATCTGTCCTTCCTGTGGCAAACAGTGATCCAGAAGCCCTAGTGGTGGCTTATAATATGGCCATGTCTATGGCTCTGGATATCATTGCTCTGGTCTGTGTTCATCCTCTCTCCCTTCATCCTCGGTCCCCTTGGTTTGACGGGTCCTTGAGGGAGATGTGGCGACTTGGACGAAGGTTGGAGCATTGCTGGTGGAGGTCCTGCCTTGATGCTGACCACCATAGATTTAATGGACCATTATCAAGCTTATCAATCCACAATCACCCATAAGAAGGCAGAGTTTCTGCCCAGGGAGATTGCAGATGCTCAGAGTTGACCAGTTCAGCTTTTTCAAACTGTGGACAGACTGTGCCACCCAGCCTGTCTACAGGTTCGGAAAGCATTTTCGCAAATTGAGTGTGATGAGCTTGTTTGATTCTTTGCGGTTAAGGTGGCTGACATCAGGGCAGTACTCCAACCAGCATACTCTATGGGCATTGCTCTAAACTTGTGCTTGGGCACTGTGCCTTGGTTTTCCTGGAGTACGTTTAGCCAGTCTGAGCTTCCGGATATCATGCGGGTTGTCCGGGGTATGCACCCTATGTGCTGTAGTTTGGATCCAGGACCAACTACCCTGATTTTGGGTTGTGATCATATTCTTGGTCCAATCCTAGTACAGATAGTCTAGTGCTCCTTGGATACAGGTGAGTTTCCTCGCTCTCTGAAGGAGGCGGTGGTGACACCCCTCTTGAAGAAAGCTTCTTTGGACCCAGACTGCCCTGCAAACTACAGACCTATCTCAAACCTCCCCTTTTTGGGGAAGTTGATTGAGAAAGTAGTGGCCGTACAACTGGATGACCATTTGACCATACATGATATCTATAAGCCCCTCCAGTCTGGTTTTCGAAAGAGGCACAGTACTGAGATGGTGCTGGTTCAGGTACTCAATTATCTCCCAATGGCTAGAGATCGGAAGAACTGTTCCATCTTGGTTTTTCTTGATCTCTCTTCAGCATTTGGCACTGTGGACCATGGGGTTCTACTCGATCATTTGAGTTTCATCTGTGGCCTGTCTGGTATGGTCCTCAGGTGGTTTTCATCTTTCCTCACTTTGAGAACTCAGAAGGTGGTGTCCGGGATTTATTCCTCTAACCCAGTCTCCCTATCATGTGGGGTCCCTCAGGGATCGATGTTATCCCCCATGCTGTTCGCAATGTACATGCTACCCCTCGGAGACATTGTAAGAAGGTATGGGCTGAGGTTTCACTGCTATGCTGATGATACCCAGCTCTGCCTATCTTTTGCACCTGACCAGGATAGAGCTCTCTCAGTATTTAACAACTACCTCGTAGAAATCCAAGAGTGGATTAGTTCAAGCTGGTTGTGATTGAACTTGGAAAAGACCGAGGTGCTGATGATTGACCCATGTCACCAGATAGGGGGTGTCGGAGGTGGGACTGCCCTCTGGACTGTTTCTTGGGAGTTTGCCTCTCCTGGCTTCTGAACAGGTGCATAACCTGGGGGTAGTTTTTGACGATTGACTGACACTGTGTTCGCAAGTGTCGGCCATTGTCAAAACTTCCTTTTACCATCTGAGGAATATCTCCAGAGTTAAGCACCTTGTTCCGTCTGGAGACCTGTCTACTTTGGTCCATGCCTTTGTGTCCTCGTGCTTGGATTATTGCAATGCCCTATACTTAGGACTTCCAGGGGTGGATATTCGCTGCCTGCAGCTGGTGCAGAATGCAGTGGCCCAGTTATCGACAGGAACTCCTAGGCCCGGTCATATTTCTCTGGTGCTGCGCAAACTGCACTGGCTGCCGGTACGGTGGTGAATCACCTTTAAAGTCAATTTTCTGACATATAAAGCCCTACATGGACTGGATTTGGATTACCTAAAAGAGCTTCTGGTCCCTTACTGGTCTGGGCAATCGCTCCGCTCATTTGACGAGGGGTTGCTAGAGATTCCAAGGGTGTATTTAAAATCTTCTGCGGCCTGTGCATTCATGCATGCAGACCCTACCCTTTGGAATTCTCTACCCTGTCAGATACGTGAGTGTGCAACAGTGGAGGGCTTTAAACAGATCTTAAAAACCTTTCTATGGACCCAAGCATTTGGGAAATAGCCCAGATAATTTTACTGTTTATTACCTGTATTTTTATACTATTTATAAAGTTGGTAACTATGCGCTGTAGCTGTTCTATTATTATGTGAGGCGCCTTGGTACTTGGAAAAGCACCATACAAATAAACTTGATTTGATTTGATATCCCACTCTTCCTCCTTTCCTTCAGAGTGTACATACTGAGGTCCTTCAGTCTCTACTCATAGGGCTGTTAAAGCAGATTCTGCACCATTTTAGTTGCCCTATTCTGGACCACCTCTATTCTGTCCATGTCCTTCCAGAGATGAGGATTCCAGAACTGGACACAGTACTTTAGGTGAACTCTCTCCAGTGATTTATACAGAGGTATCACCACTTCCCTCTTTCTGCTAATGATACCCCTCTCTATACACCCTAGCATCCCACTGGCTCACCCCACTGCCTTGTCACACTGTTTGGTCATCTTTAGGTCATCTGATATGGTTATCCCCAGGTCTCTTTCCGGTTTGGTGGTCGCCAGTACTACTCCCCCAATTTTGTAATCAAATCAATATTTTAAGCGCCTTTCCAAAGAAAGATCAAGGCACTGTACAAAACATTAAAATCCAAATAAACAGCAATAAAATACATTAAAATTAAAATAATTATGACTAACACATTGCGTTTCAGTCAGGAAAAGCAAGGCTGAATAAATGTGTTTTTAATGCAATTTTAGAATCTCTTTTACACTCCTGAGTTTCCTCGCCCCAAGTGCATGATTTTGCACTTCTTCGCATTGAAACATAGTTGCCACACTATTGATCACTCCAGCTTTCTTAGCTCTCTGTTCATTTTTTCCACCTCCCTCCGGAGTGTTTACCTTATTGCAGATTTTACTGTCATCTGCAAAAGGCATACCTTCCCTTCTAGCCCCTCTGTAATGTTGCTAATAAAGACATTAAAGAGGACCAGCCCTAGTACTGATCCTTGTGGCACCCTGCTGGTCATCCTACCTTCCTCGGAGTGAACTCTGTTTACCGCCACCCTCTATTGCCTATCCCCCAACCAATTTCTTACCCAGTTTGCCACTTTTGGACTCACTCCTAGGCTGCCCAGCTTGTTTGCGAGCCTCCTATGTGGAACAGTGACGAAGGCCTTACTGAAATCTAGGTAGGCTACATCCACTGCTCCACCCTGCTCTACTTCATTGGTCACCCAGTCAAAGAAATCTATTAGATTTGTTTGACATAACCTCCTGTAGTGCCCCAGAGATGGGGGCACCACAGAAAAATAAAGATTAGAAAAGTGCTCAGCTATAGGTTCGTTAGTACAGTAAAAAGGTGCTCTAGAAATGCCCAGGTGTCCAGTTTAAAATGCCAACATCAAACCCTGTTACAAAGCCTGCCAAAAGTATTGTAAATAGCTTAGAAATAATGCACAAATTAAGACTTTATACCATGCTGCAGCTGATGCAATGTTAGACTGAGCTGATGAAATGCCCACTGTGTGTCACGTGCCGTGCTTCCAGAATTAGAATACAGAGTGCTCCAGTTTGAAAAAGAAGTTACTGTTAGGGAGAATTGTGGTGACTGTGGAGGAGTGAAGACACAGAAAGCAAGGAGGGACGAGAAGGGCTTGCCAGGAGAGCTGACGCTGTCCCTGAGGGCTTTGCTGTGTGCCTCCCTGCCTCCAGTCACTGAAGAAACTGTACCTGCACAGCTCTCTGGTCTGCGGTGCCATCCCGAGCCACCAGTAAAGTAAAAAGATGTCCCGTTGTGTCCCTGGGAGGGTTTGGTGCCCCGTTTTGTTATTTTTAAAGTTTAAATCCAATTTCAGTCTCTCGGTGGCTGCGGTAGCATTGCCACATCATTTTGTGCTGTTTTGGGACCTTCTGCAAGGTCCCCAGCTGTCCTAAACCTGCCTGAAGCTCCCCTCCCTCTCCGAGCAGCACCTCCACCTCCTGTCTTCAGTTCCTGCCTCTTAATGATGTGGTGAGTCGGCGACAGCACTCCGCTACATACTGTTCGCCACACAAAGTAAAGAAAAAGTGTATTTATTTATTTTAACAAGTTAGTGCTAGGCACAAAGGAAAAAAGGCAGAACGCCGTGAAGGGGTGGGCCAGAGGCTCCTAATTTAAATAATTTAAGCCTGCAGGGTGTAGTGACGCCAACAGGGAAGGGGTCAGCCAAAGAAAGGCCTCTGAAGGACCATAAATATTCATGAGAGAGGCGTGGTTGCGTGAGGAGTGACAGTTTAGCCCATGCCAACCCAGCGATTTAAAGGGGCCCTGTTCACTAGGCAGGTCCAGGCATTTAAAAGGGAAGGGCCCAGTTTATCACAGGGGCTACAGAGGAGGCCCAGTATTTAAAGGGCCTGGCAATGTAGTAAGGGGCCCAGCAGTAAAGGGACCTGTGTGTTTAGAAGAGCCCAGAGCTAAACGGCAGGCCCATTACTTAAAAGGGCATGGGTTACAGGGTGGCCCAGTGTATTTGCAGGGGGCACAGCTAAAGGGTGGCGCAGCGTGCTTGTAGGAGCCCAGTCAAGCAGGCCCAGTGTTCTTAAAGGGGCACAGATTAAAGGGGCCCTGTTCAGAAGGTAGGCCCACAGACGTTTAAAGGGGCCTGTCCAGAAGAGAGGCCTATTATATTTACAGGGGCAGAGCTAAAGGGCGGCCCAGTACTTAAAGGGACCCTGTTCAGGAAGGGGCTTATTCAAGAGAGGCTCAGTATTTAAAGAGGCCAGTGTTACAAGCAGGTCCAGCCATAAAGGGACCAGTGTGTTTAAAGGGGCTCATGGTATTTAAAAGGGGCTCATTCAGGAAAAGGCCCAGCAATCTTAAAGGGACCCAGACAAGGCAAGCCCAATTTTTAAAGGGGCAATGCAGGCCCAAATGTTTATTTAAAAGGGCAAGGGAAGCTCAAGACCCACGGGGCAAGTTAGGCCTACTACTACATTAAGGGGCAAGTTAGGCCCACTGCTACCTTAAAGGGGCAAGTTAGGCCCACTGCTAGTCATTTAGATTCCCCAGGTGTTATAGGGGCCCAGCAGCATTAGTGATCCCAGATGGTTAGGGAGTGTAGCTAGCCATACAGAACCGCAGTAACAGGAAGAATCCGATCTTGTCAGAGGGACCCCTGTTAGATAGATCCACCAGTGCTAGGGTTCAACCCAGAAAAGTCTATTGCCTGTATATTTACTGTGGTCTGGACATTGAGACTGTATATTTGACCACTGCAACAAGAACTGAGACTTTATTTGCATTGCTATTATTGCTACAAACAGTGAATGTGCCAGAAAGTATTGCTTTGTTGCCAGCCTTTCAAGTTACAAGGTGTTCGGATCAGTCTTCAGAAGTTTCCCAGAATCTTTTCATCATTGGTATCCAGATCAATCTTCTCCAAGGTACTCCAGAAGACATCTCCAGTGCATCTTCGAAGTAGCCAGCAGCAGATCTTCAAGGAACTGTGCCGCAGTCGTTTGCAATATCCTGTTATTTGTTTTCCAGTCTTCAAGTTTCCCCAAAGTACAGCCTGGCCTGGTACAAAGTTACCGTCCATTTTCTTGTTTTATTGTTCGTATCGAAGTGTTATCTAGATCCTCTGCTGCAGTATCTTGCATCATCATCCTGTTTCTTATTTTACGTAGTCCTTGGCTCATCTGGCCTTGGTGCCCAGAACCCCGTTGTTGGTCACGTTTCACAGACTTCCTTTCTTCAGAATCTTCTTCAAGTCCTGGCAGTCCAGAAGAGGGCTGCAGTTGGGTATTGTATCTTCTTTGTGTCCCGGCAGTCCAGAAGAGGGTTTGTGCTGGTTGGTCAGTATCTTCTTCTTCTTCGTGTTCTGGCAGTCCAGAAGAGGACTTTGGGCTGGTTGGTCAGCATCTTCTTCTTTTTTGTGTTCCACCAGTCCAGAAGAGGACTTTGGTCTGGTTGTTCAGCATCTCCTTCTTTTTCGTGTCCTGGCAGTCCAGAAGAGGACTGTGGCCGGGTTTGTTGTGCTTCAATTCTGTCGGCCCTCAGTGGTTCTGAGCCGAGGATATCTTTGCTTTGTTTCTAAAAGTCTGGCAACCCTAGAGAGGTGGGGTGTGGCCGAGAGACTCATGGCCTGTACAAAATCCTCTCTGCAGTCCCTTAGTTGTTAGCCCAGTCAGCCAGGTATTCCCCTTGTGTTCTATCCTGCAACCCTGTTTCTTCTCAATGACAGAGCAGGTTCATTCGTGCATGGACTGCCTTTCATGACTAATATAGAGTGTTACGGTAATACATTTTAGAGTTCCTTAGAGTGGAGTACTCCAGGTAATAGACCCTAGGTAGAGGTGCACCTCAGGATAGTATTGGAAAGATTGCATAGTGATTTGCTGATTATAGAGTATAGACCACTTGTAAAGTGGAGCTGTTACAGTCATTACATTTAGAGTTCTTCTCGTATAGGAGAGTAGGGATAATAAGTGTTCCATGTGACTGTGTTTCCCCTCCCTGGGTTGGTACAAATAAAAATCCAGAGAAGTATTTGGAACCTATTTCTGACTCTCGCCTCTCTTTGTCTGGTGCCACCATCCACCCATTTGGAACCTGTGTTAGTAATTTGTGTGCAAGTTACTGGTGTCATTGATACAGTTGCTTTATTTACCCCTTTTTATTGATGTGGAAACCCAACACATATTAACATCCATCTTACCACCTTTGGGGCATCACACTCCTCCTAGTGAATCCATGCTGCCTCCGATCTTGTAAGCCACTGGATTGTAGATATTCCACAATCCTTAATTTAGTAGCAATTCCATTAATTTCTCTTCCACCAAAGTCAGACTAACTGGCCTGTAATTGCCAGCCTCCTCCCTGCTACCACTTTTGTGAAGTGGGACTACATCTGCCCTCCTCCAGTTCTTTGGGATCACTCCTGTCTCCAATGAGTGGTTGAACAGAACTATCAGAGGTGCAGTCAGCACCTCCCTGAGCTCCCTCAGTATCCTTGGATGTATCCTGTCTGGCCCCTTTGCCTTGTCTACTTTCAGATTTGCAAGTTCCTTCAGGACTCTCTCCTCTGTAAATGGACTAGTGTCCACCTCCCTTCCTTCAAAGCCCCTGAGACATACAGTATCTGTGGTTCCTCACCTCCCCTTTTCTCTGTGAACACTGAACAAAAGTATCCATTCAGGATGTCTGTTTTTTCTTTGCCCCCTTCCACACACTCTATCCCTTCTGTCCTTATCCTTACAATCCTACCACTCATCTTTTTTCTTTCACGTATATACCAGAAAAATGTCTTGTCCCCTTTCAAACAACATGAAGTCTTGCTGTATTCTAACAATAGCAGTGAGTCCCAACCTTCGAACTGCCCCGGAGATGAAAGAGTTAACTTTCCATGCCAGACATGGAATGCTGAGCTCAAGCTCGGTTGAGACTCTGTCTGTTGCTGTTTGAACTCAAACCGTCAGATTCTTTACTCTGCCTCACTGAGCAGCCGCTCCGGAGATTTCTCCTTTGCTCGGTTCAATTTGTCGGTTAAGGTACTGCTTTTCTCCGTTTTCGATCGAATTTAAACCGCAACCTGTCGGTTCAGTCTCTGTCTGTGGTATTCGTGGAGTACTAGATAGGTTTATATTGTTTTCTATTCTGTGTGGAACTTGTAACGGGTTCATCGGTTCAGTTGAACCGATCAAGTTGTTTAAAATCTTTATTTCTGCTTTTAGAGTGTGGTTACTGTTCTTATCGGTTCTAAAAACGGATTTCTATTGTTTTTTTCCATTTACCCGCACACGGTCAGGAATCGATAAGAGTGTCTTACCTGGTGGATTGCCATTAAAAGGTAAGTTTTGTTAGGACTGGCACCATGTCCAAAACCCAAAAGAAAACCGGCCCACTGGGTTTCAACACTGTAGTGTGTGGGGAAGTCTTTGCTAAGGCTGACCCCACACCACCTGTGTTTATTGTCTGGGTTTGACCACCCTGATCCAGACTGACAGATTTGTAAAAATTTTTCCTGCAGCTACCCTAGAAAAGAGAGTTGGTAGGCTCAGGGAAAGGGAGGCTCAAAAGTCCGCTGACCCGGATGGCCAGCCCGGTTCGGTAATCGGACAGAAGGAGTGCCACTCTGACCAGGCGAGAAACTTCTTCGAGCAAATGAGAACCGATTCCGAGGAGTCGGTTCCGGTAGAGAACAAGAAGGGAAAAATCAGCTGGTGTGGATCCAAAAGTCTCTTCTCCAACCGCTGATGAAATAGCCAAAGCGATAAAAATTGTGCAGTTGCTTTCCCCGGTTCTGACCGAACCGGCACCATCAGGAAGGCGCTCGGTTCAGCCGGTTCTACCGGTTCTGGATTATGATTTGGAAGAATATTATGAACCGGAGGAGGAGGAAGAGGAGTATGAGGAAAGTGAATGTGGTTTTGAAAGTCTGGATGTGCCCATTGACCCGGACATCTCCCCAGACAGACCTTCAGGAATGTCTCCTCCTAGGCTTTCTGAGTCCCCCTCCCATTTCATGTTTTACAAGAAAGTGGCCGAAACCCTTCAGCTTCCTATGGAAGAAGCTGTGGATGACCAGAGGAGCCTGACTATGTGGAAATGATGGATATCCCAGAGTCCAGGAGGCTGTCTATTCCTTACACAAGTCTTTTGGGAAACAGACATTTAAGATTTTAAAGACTTCTAATTCTATACCTCCTGTGGATAAAAGAATGGACAGGAGGTATACTTTGTCAGGCTCAGATATGGAGTTCCTTACCCAGCAATGCAGCCATGTTGGGGTAGTGCAGGCTGCAGCCTGTGATAAGGCTAATATACCCTTGGCTTCACACCCCCTAGATAAGGACTCCAGGAGGATTGATGCCATGGCAAAGAAACAGTACATGGCAGCATCCTTGGGACTCAGGCAGGCCAATTATATGGCCTACACAGCTAGATATCAGAAATCTAGATGGGACACTGTCATGGCATTAGCTAAACAGGTCCCTGGCCAGCTTGCCAAGGAGTTGGAGCAGGTGGCTGCTGATGATATTGAGGCATCTAAGGTGCAATTCCATGCCGCAGTGGACTCCAATGATGTTTCATCTAGAGTCATGGCTACATCTGTGGCCCTTCGTAGGATGGCTTGGCTCAGATGTACTAGCCTGTCTCAGGATACCCAGACTAAGGCCATGGATTTTCCTGTTGTGGGTAATTCTCTGTTTGGGGAGCAAACAGAGAACTACATGAAGAAAATGGATGAATACAGGACCACCTATAGGAGAGCCCAGGCCAAGGAAAGGCAAGACACTCCTCAGAGGCAGCATCCCAGGGGCAGGGGCAGGCCTTTTCATAGGCCTTTCTACCAAGCCCAGGCCTCCTCTTCTGCCTATGCTCAGAGGGGGTTCTTTAGAGGAAGAGGCAGAAGGGGTACAAGCAGGCCTGCTTCCACCCCTCAGCCTAAACCCCCTGCCAAACAGGCACCCTGATGGGTTTTCCAGGGCCGATTCTCCACCACCTGTAGGGGGCAGGCTGGCTTATTTTGTCCAGGACTGGAAGTCTTTAACATCAGACAATTGGGTCCTGGAAGTAGTAAGCCAGGGACTGGTTCTCAGCTTTAAAAAATTTCCAAAGTTGAGAACTAGATCCTTTCCACCTGCAAATCCTTCAGAGGCACTTGCCCTAGAAGCAGAGGTCTCTTCCCTCTTGGCTCTCAGAGCTGTAGAAAGGGTTCCACCCCTACACAAAGGGAAAGGATTGTACTCCAGGTACTTCCTCACCCCCAAAAAGACAGGAGAATGGCGGCCCATCCTGGATCTCATATATTTAAACAAGCACCTTTTAAAGCCAAAGTTCAAAATGGTGACTCTGGGAATAATTCTACCTCTCTAAGGCCAGGGACTGGCTAGTCTCCTGGACCTCAAGGATGCCTATTTCCATATTCTCATCAGAAGCTCCCATCGAAAGTACTCAGGTTCGAGCTGCCCTCAGGCCATTACCAATTCAGAGCAATGCCTTTGGTCTAACCTCTGCTCTAAGGATGTTCACAAAATGCCTGGCAGTAGTAGTTGCTTTCCTAAGAAGGCAAAGGATTGCCATCTTCCCATACCTGGACGACTGGCTCATAGTAGGCCAGTCCCAGACCAAGTCAAGTTGCACCTACAGATAACTCAGCAACTGCTCACCTCTCTAGGTTTCCTTCTGAATCTTTCAAAGTCAGTTCTAGAGCCTGTTCAGCTCCTCACCTTCATAGGTGCAGAGCTGGATACAGAAAGGGCCAGAGCCTTCCTTCCCCTGGACAGGGCAAGGACCCTTATCTTACTGGCCTCTTCATTCACCCTACAGGTATCTCGACCAGCAAGGCATTTTCTGCAGCTCCTGGGGCACATGGCTGCTTCTACAGCAGAGGTGCAGGGAGCAAGATTTCAGATGAGGGACATGCAGTTCCACTTGAGAGCCTTTTGGTCTCAGAAAAAGGACCCTCTGACCAAACTGATACCAGTGACTCGAACCCTGATCCAGGCCTTGCAGTGGTGGCAGGATCAGAACAATCTAAGACAGGGAGTTCCTTTGTCACTCAGTCTCACTCTTTAATCCTTACTACAGATGCCTCCTCTTGGGGTGGGGACCCACTTGGGAGACCTGACCACCCAAGGGTTGTGGTCCCTCAGGAATCTCTGCTTCACAGCAATCTGTTGGAACTCAGAGCAGTGTTTCTAGCACTTCAAGCTTTTTCCAGTCTGTTCAGAACAAAGTTGTTCAGATCAGGACAGACAATACCACCACAATGTGGTATATCAACAAGCAAGGGGGCACTCGGTCTACGGCCTTGTGCACAGAAGCAATGAAGTTGTGGTCTCTGGCCTATTCCCTGAACACCTCCCTCACAGCAGTACACCTCCCAGGGAAGGACAATGTCCTGGCAGATGCTCTCAGCAGGATCTCAGGGCATCACGAATGGTCACTGGATCCCCTGGTTTTGGAGGTGATCTTCTCCAGATGGGGCACCCCACAGATAGATCTTTTTGCAGCCCCAGACAATCACCAACTTCCCCTTTTTTGCTGCAGGCCCCCAGTGTTGGGCTCAGTCCCCCTGGATGCCTTGGTTCTCAATTGGGAAGAGAAGTTCCTGTATGCTTTTCCTCCCTTCCCTCTCCTGTTCAAAGTGCTAGTCAAAATCAGGTCTCAACCCTGCAAGGTGATTCTGATTGCTCCAGACTGGGCCAGACAGCCCTGGTACCCTCTCCTGTTGTCCTTAGCAGTCCACCTTCCCTTGTCCCTTCCCAGGAATTACAACCTGTTATCCTGTGCTCAGGGAAGGGTTTGGTACCCGAATCTCAAATCTCTCAATCTCAAGGCCTGGCTCTTGAAGAGTTAGAGTTTGCTGATTTACACCTCTTTCAAGGTGTTATGGATATTCTAAAGGCTGCTAGGAAGCCTTCCACCAGAACTACTTATAATTCCAAGTGGAAAAGATTCTCCATATGGTGCTCTGGGAAGCATATTTCCCCAGAGTCTGCTGACCTGCCCACAATCCTTGACTACATGGTCCATCTGAATAGCTTGGGCTACACTAAGGATGCATCTGGCAGCTGTCTCTGCTTTTCTTTCAGCAGATAAGCCCTCTTCTCTTTCAGCTCACCCTGTATTCTCCAAGTTTTTCAAGGGATTGCTTCATACCAATCCGCCATTCAGGGACCCTGCCCCTGCTTGGGACCTTAATGTTTGCATTGCTCAGCTTATGCAACCCCCTTTTGAGCCTTTGTCCTCAGCAGAGCTTAAGTACTTGACTTGGAAAACTGTGTTTCTGGAGGCCATCACTTCTGCCAGGCGCATAAGTGAGTTACAAGCCCTGTCAGTGGAGCCTGATTTTATCTCTTCCATAGAGATAAGGTGGTCCTCAGGACTAACAGGCAGTTTTACTCAAGGTGGTTTCAGACTTCCACCTTAACCAATCTATGTCTCTTCCTGTGTACTTCACTGACCATTCCTCCTCTGGTGAGAGGAGGTTGCACAGTTTGGATGTGAAAGAGCCTTAGCTACTACATAGAACCATACTGAGGGTCACAGGTTTGACTCCTCCAACTGTTCCTCACTTATGGTGAGGTTGGTAAAGGAAAACCTGCTACTAAAAGATCCATTGCCAGGTGGATTGTCTCTTGCATTCAATTTTGCTATGAAAAACTAGGTAAGATTCCACCCTCAGGCCTGAGGGCTCACTCTACCAGAGGTACAGCTGCTTCCCTGGCTGCTGCCAGGGATATTCCTATCTTAGAGATATGTCAAGCAGCTACCTGGAAAACAGTTCACACTTTTACCAAGCATTACTGTCTGGATATCCAGGCTAGGAGTGATGCTCGGTTTAGGCCAGCTGTGCTTCACAGCCTATTTCCTAAGTAGGTTCTGTCCTCCTCCTGGAGGTACTGCTTAGTATCTGCTATTGTCAGAATACAGCAAGACTTCATGTTGTTTGAAGAAAAATTACTCACCTTAGTAATGTTGTTTCTTCTAATGGAGTCTTGCTGTATTCTGATTCTCCCCCCGCCTTCCCTCTCAGAACCTTTATTTTTGGGATGTGGGTGGGCAGTAGTGTTGGCACTCAGGAGGTGCCCCACCCTTTTATTATCACCTCTTTTCTTTGGGTGAGTGGGTGTTGTGTTTATTTCATTTTTGGGTTTCTGACTTGAGTCTTTGTTTTGGGACCAAAATCTGTTATTATATTTAGTAGCCAGTTGGCTAGTGTAGGTTTACAGCTTCCACACAGGACCTCAGTGAGTTTAGCTCGTAAAGATCTGACGGTTTGAGTTCAAACAGCAACAGACTGAGTCTCAACCGAGCTTGAGCTCAGCATGCCATGCCTGGCATGGAAAGTTAACTCTTTCATCTCCGGGGCAGTTCGAAGGTTGGGACTCACTGCTATTGTTAGAATACAGCAAGACTCCATTAGAAGAAACAACATTACTATGGTGAGTATTTTTTTCTTCTTTACTGCCTGGGCTATTTTCTCCTCCATTTGCACCATTGCACTCCTCACTGCTTTCCTCTGCCTCCCTCTGCTTCTCGTGATACACCTCCCTATCCTCCTCCCTCTTTGTCTCCTTATACCTTCTGTATAACCAAGTCTGCGGTATTCATGTCACCCATACAGTATTTATCTCAGTAACACACTTGATTGGTTTGTGATCTCCCAGATTTGGTGTAATCACCTGGGCAATAACCAAACTTTATATAAAATTCAAATTCCATGTTTTCAGAAACAAACATATTTGACATGATTTATAATATGTTTGTATGTACAGTTCCTGTGTCCTTTATGGTTACAAGAATATCTTCTTAAGTCCTTTGTGGGCCAATAATCTATAATATAAGTTAACAGGGATGCTTGGAGTGTCTTTTCATTTTTGTTATTCTCTTCATACTACCACCCACTGACTGTGCCCCTTCCACCAGCCATCCCAAGTCCTGTTGCCTGGCTTCTCCCAGACATGCCCAACCTTAACTGTTCTCTATTGTTTCCTCCCCCTGGCAGGGGTGTTGGGGTTCTCAAAGCCCCATTGCAGTGCAGATCTGACAGGAGGTGATGCCTAGATCACCATTGTGGGCCTGTGAAAGCCCAGTTTTATTAAGCAATAAGGTAAGACCAGGGGTTATGTTAATGTTCCAGTTAATCACCCCCTTGGGGTGTAATGTGGTACAAGGCATAGCCGAGTGCCACATGCCCACAGGGGGTGATTAACTTGAACATTAACACCCCTGGGAATACCTTATTGCTATTATGACAAGATCTGGCAGAGCCACTATGGCTGTAAATGCATTAACGAGATAAGGGTGTTTCATGGGCTTAAACATAAACATGAATTGCCGTTGCTTACACTAACTGAATCAAAGTACGGTACATTGAGAAAGGGCAGATATAAAAATAATGCCACCATCTGTATTACAGTTACCTATATGTTTTACATTTTATTCTATGCATTGTTATAACAATCAGCTCAACAGAACTGGGCCATCATATACATGAAGGTACTGTACCTTAACTGCAAACACTATATGTTTTGACAAGGTAGATGATAAACACAATGTTGAAACTTATTTAGGAAGACATTTGATGTGTTTAACTGATTTTTTTAGAGATTGCTATACAATACACACACACACACACACACACACACACACAATTGGTATAACATAAAAGTGCACATACCTAACTGTCAGTCTTACACATTTCATTACAAGTTGTTCTCTTGAAGGAAGATCTTACTGTACAAGGCCTAAAAATGGGCGTTAGGTAAAAGTAAACTGGGCTAGGTGTGTTATTGAGGGTATTGCATTGTTTATCTTTTATTGCTGCCCCACCCCAGACACACACAACATGAAAATGAACAATCCCTTGATATGAAGCAACAGGAATTAGTGCAAGGACAGAAACAAGTAGGAGACTGAGTATGTGGGTAGACAAGCATGAGTATGGTAAGTCAAATAACATTTCAAAAAGTCTCACTGTTATAATTCATTTTTTACTAATGCGTCTGCACAGTTGAAAATTTTTGTAAAAAGATAATAAACACGGGAGTTATTCCACATAACACATAATTTAAGCGAGAGTAATGAAGTTAATAAAAATAAAACAAAGTGGAATGGAAGTGAAGTAGCTATAAAATGAATGGGAGGCAAATACAAAACTATTCCAGTGGCAACAGGTGATGTGTTCCATTGCTCTGCATCTCAGGTGGGTGCAAAGGCAAAAATAACATAACATAACATATATGGTAATAAATAAAAATAAATAAAATACAGCTCACTGCAGAGCAGATTCGCAGCCTCACAAATGTCCGCGGCTGAGATGTTTCTGAAATAAGCCATAGAAGCAGCCATGCCTCTGGTTGAGTGCCCTTTCATTTCCCCCAGAAGAGGTTTATTGTACTTCTGGTAACAGAAAACAATGCAGTTTGCCAACCATTTAGATAGACACTGTTTTGAAACTTCTGTGCCCTGTCTTCTGGGCGCAAAGGAAACAAACAACTGATCGGACTTACAAGCATCTTTAGTCCGGTTAGTATAGTAATGCAGAATTCTGTGCACATCCATAGTGTGCAGAAGAGCCTCCCCCTGATTAGAGTACTCAGGGAAGAATACCGGCAGTTGAATTGTCTGATTCAATGTAAACAAAGAAACCACTTTAGGTAAAAACTTAGGGTTTGTACACAGAGCCACCTGGTTTGTGTGGAAAATCAAGTAAGGCTCCTTAAACACCAGGGCCTAAAGCATTGAAATTCTTTGAGCTGAAGTAATAGCAGCTGAAAAAAGTGCTTTCCAAGACAAATAGTGCATAGCACAACTTGCTGCTGGTTTAAAAGGAGGCAAATTAAGTTTTTCCAAAACAAAATTCAAGTCCCTCAGGGGGGACTGGATTACAAATCAGTGGTTTCAGATAGAAAATTCCTTTCAGGAAGGTTTTGGAAATCTCCAACTGAGCTATGGTTTTGCCATGCATGGGGAGGTGGTAGGCTGAAATGGCAGACAGATAGACCTTCAAAGAAGAATAGCTGAGGCTGAGATCTGAAAGATGCAAGAGGTACTCTATGCCCTTCTCCTGAGTCAGAAGATTGTGGCAGAGAGGCAGAGGTACTGGGGATTCCATCAATAGCTGTTGAAACAGAGGGAACCAAATCTGATGAGGCCAAAGAGGGTCTATTAGAATCATGTGAGCCCCTTCCACCTGTAGCTTCAGGAGAAACCTCTGAAGCACTGGGAAGGGAGGAAAGGCATACAGGAACCTCCCTGTCCAGAAAAAGAGACAGTGCATCTCACCAGAAAACGCCACACCCAGGAATGAGTGAGCAAAAATTGTGTAGTTTTGTGTTGGATGGGGCGATGAAGAGGTCTCTCTTTCCAGCTGACCCCATAGGTTGAATAAGCTTTCCACCACCTCTTGATTTAGCTCCCACTCATGAGCCCTGACAGTGGTGTGGCTGAGACTGTCTGCCAGGACGTTGCTAATGCTCGTCACATGGACAGCAGTTGGGCAGAAGTCATGCTGGACTGCCCAGTACCACACTTACATCGCCTCCTGGAATAGAGGGTGCAAGTGAGTGCCTCCCTGTTTGTTTAGGTACCAGACCACAGACATATTGTCGGTCTGAGCCAGGAGTGTTCCTGGACATAGAAGAGGCTGGAAGGCCTGTAGAGCATACAGTTCTGCCCTCATTTCTAACACATTGATGTGTAGAGATGCTTCCAGCTGAGACCATGTTCCCTGGGTCTGATGGTCTCCTAGGTGAGCTCCCCAGCCTTGACATGAAGCATCCATTGTAAGGGTCATGGTAGGAGCAGGGGGTTGAAAAGGAACCCCTGTGGAGAGATTGGACAACTCCTGCCACCAAAGAAGATCCTTCTTCATGTACCCAGACACTAGGACCATGTGGTCCTGGTTGTCCAGCCACTGATCCCATTGGACATGAAGAGTCCATTGGGTCATCCTCCTATGCAGTCTGGCTAGAGAAACTGTAGGGATTGCAGCTGCCCTCAGCCCAAGAAGATGGAGGATCGACTGGGCTGTGGTCCAGCATGAGTTGGCCACTAATCTGGCCTGTATCTGCAGGGTTTCCACTCTGTTTGATGGGAGGAAGGCCCTGCCCTGGACTGTATCCAGCACCACCCCAAATCATTTGTAGGTGCTGAGAGGGGAGAGGTGGGACTTGGGATAGTTGACTGTTATTCCACGTCTGGAAAAGAGGTCCATGGTGAAGGAGAGTGACTCCCTCAGACTGCTCTGTGAAGGGCTGACAGAAGCCAGTCATCCAGATGCAGGCACAATTAGATCCCTCTGCGGCATAAGGCCACAGCCACCACTGCTAGGCACTTGGTAAAAACCTGAGGTGTTGAGGATAGGCCAAAAGGGAGAGCCTTGAACTGGAAATGTTCCCCCTGGAAGGCAATCCAAAGAAAGTGGCGGTGGTTCTGGAAGACAGGGATGTGCAGATAAGCATCCTGCATGTCCAGTGCACAAAGTCAATAGCCCTTGTGGAGCAGGGGTAGAAGTCCCTGGATGGTAAGTATGCAGAACCTCTTATACTCAACGTACAGGTTGAGCATGCTGAGGTCCAAGATGGGTCTTAGGTCACCCGTCTTTTTGGGCACTAGGAAGAAATGGAAGTAGTACCCTCTTCCTATCTGTGCTGGAGCCATGGGCTCTATGGCCAACTTTTGCAGAAGAGCCTAGATCTCATTCCCTATCAGAGACAGGTGCCTTGGAGGATTATGGGAGAGGCCTGGGGGGTTGTCCGGAGGCCTGTCTAGGAACTCTATGGTGTGACCTCTTGCTATTAAGTGAAGGACCCAAGGGTCCGTGGTTATGTCCAGCGACCCCTGAAGGTGGAGGGCAAATCTTCCCCCAGAGGATCTGGAGAAGGCAGGGGATCCCCCACAAGTCAGGAGGCTGAGGGAAGGGAACCAGTAGCTCTTCTGGGGGGGCTTCTGGGACTTGTCAGGGGGAGTAGGGGTTCCTGATGCTGGATACTGGCATTTGGCCTGGCATTTGGCAGGGGCCTCTTTGGTCTGACATCTCTGTTGCTGACGAAAAGGCTGTTTGCCTTTGTAATCCCCTTGGTACATGAAGCTGACATTGCAGATGGATTTACCGCAGTCCTGCAATTCAGTGATAATATCCTTGGCGTCACCTCCATATAACATGGATCCCCTGAAAGGGGCATCCAGGATGGAGGTTTGGATGTCTTGTGCCAGGCCAGCAGTCCTCAGCCATGAATGTCACCTAATGCAGACAGCAGTGGCTGTGGTGCAAGCAACTGAGTCTACTGTGTCATAAGTGGCCAGGAGGGCTTGATGACAGGAGATTTTAGCCATGCTCACTGTCTTGGCAATCTCAGCCTTAAACTCTTAGTCCTAGATAGCTTCCAGCTTGGACTTGAGTGAGGCCAGGGAAGATTTCTGGTAAGAAGCCATATGAGCCACATAATTAAGGGACCTGAGGGTGCTAGTGGAGGAAGAATGGATCTTGCAACCAAAATTGTCCAGCTGCTTAGACTCCTTATCAGGAGGAGACATGCTCAAATGTTTAGGTTTAGAGGACTGGTCGTGGGCAGCCGTGATAACAACCAAGTCTGCATTAGGACGGCCAGTAATGTGTGTGACCCCATCTGGGGGGGTGGTACATCCTGTCTGCTTTTTTTGAAACAGCTGGAATGGAGAAAGGCTATTGCCAGATAGTAGATGTCAGGTCTTCATGGGGCCCTGTCCAAGGCAGTATGGGCACAGGAGCTGTGTCAGTCATGTCTAGATGCTCCGCAAGCCTTTTCTACTTTGGATCCTGTTCCTGGATAGCCCAGCTATAGGCATTTTGTACAGTTATGAGGAGTTCTGCAAAGGAAGGGTCCTCCAGAGGGGACTTCGGGGACTCCTTAGGATGAGACTCTATAGGTGTATGTGTACCAGAGCTGGAGGACGAGTTGGAGTCAGAGTCCGAAGAGTGCCTGCTGGGGGTCTGAACCCTTTTTAGAAGAGTGCCCTGGGTTTTATCCCTGACCTGTTGTCTAGAGGAGTCTTCTCCAGAAAGGTGATAATCTACAGGACAGGCTGATCTAGGGGTCGGAAAGGAGGTGGGAGTACAGGCCACCACTGGTTTCTGATGGTCAGGTTCCAAGGCTAGGTGTGTCCTGGCCTCCTGAATCAGGGTCTGAAACACTGCCTGGATATCAGCCTGAGGCTGCTGTAGAGGCAGAGGCTGAGGCTGAGGCTGAGGAGGCTGGTATAATGGATAGCCTGGCATCTGATATTGAGGGTATCCATGAGCCTGATAAGAGTAGAGAAAACCAGAAGAAGCATACCCTTTATTTGACATAGCCCAGCGTCTGGTACCTCGGTACATAATGAGTTTGATAACCAGGCATTGGATACCTCAGCGAAGGGTACATTGGGTATTGTGGGGGTGGACAGCCCAGGGCATTGCCATAGGTTCAGCCAGAGATGGAGCTGAAAGTCTGGCAGGAAGTGGGGCTAAAGGCCCAGAAGAAGGTGCAGAAAGACCAAGCATTGGCCCCTTAGGGACATTCAAAGGGGCTGGCACTGGATCAGGCACAGGGATATCCGGTGCTGGAAGATTTGGCACCTGGGGGCCTCACAGAAGGCTGTCCAGTGTTTGAGGAATGGCTGGAGTGCCAGACATACCCTGTCCCAGCTAAAGGTTACCTGGCGAAGGGTTACTTGGCATTGGGGTGTGATTAGAACCCGACAGAAGACCCTTCATCATCTGGGGAGCCGGAGTCCAAGATGGTGGAACCTGGTTGTCCAAGAGGGCTTAAGTTGAGGAGGTCCTGACGGAAGATCCCTGGTGGGCTAACAACAGGCCAGTGGGTGAACCAGGAAGAAACTGACCAGGTGAAGGAAGGGAAACTTCCAGATTAGTGCCCACTTCCGGCTCTTGATCTTCAAGCAAGCCCAGAGGTTTCGGGTGGGTCACTGGGAGTGAGGAACCCTCTAAAGACTGTCATGAGTCTGGCAGCTGTCTCAGCTCAATGTTGGGGGTATCCTGCAACCCCAATGAGAGAGCCTCAGCTGTGCAGTCCCCAGAGGAATCAGGGAGCGGCTTATCAGCTGCGGCTGTGCTAATGTCAGAAGAGTTAACGTCTGACTTATCAGTCTGATCCATGCAGACAACAGTGGAACTGGAGTCCAGCTTACCGACTGTGACCGTGCGCTCATTGGTGGGGCCACGGAGCGACTTATCGACCTGACTGCTGGTGACAGACCCTGAAGATGATATGGGCCTAAGGAGCACAATAGGGGTTCTGTCATCCAAGAAGAGCCCCGACTGCACCATCAGTAAAGCAGGCAGGGACGCTGTGGTCTGATCCACTGGAGTGGTAGGACACCTGGCAGTAGGGGTACTTACTGAAGTGGAGGCCCCTCTGGTGTCACTAGTGCCCAATGGTTGCTGCCAAGTGGATGGAGACCTATCCCAGTCTTGGTGCCTCTTCTTGTTTGTTTTCTTCTTTTTGGGTTCTGGCATTGGAGAAGATTTTTCCTGCAGATTCTGCAGCTCCTTTTCCATCAAAGCTAGGTGCTCCTCCAGCAAGTGAGCATCGAGCTATTTCTGGTGCCTAATCCGTGTGGCCTGGTTGAAGGATTAGCAGGCTGCACGGTCCTTGACCCGGTGTTTGGGGCCTTGGCAGATCACACAGCGGGAGTGTTTATCTGCATGTAGGATCTGGGTGCCGCAGGACCTGCACTTCTTTTTGACACATCACCCAATTGTTCATGACTAGGCCAGTGGGCGAACCAGGAAGAGACTGACCCGGTGAAGGAAGGGGAACCTCCAGATTAGTGCCCACCTCCGGCTCTTGATCTTCAGGCAGTTGGGTCAGTGGGAGTGAGGAACCATCTAAAGACTGTAGTGTGTCCAGCAGCTGGCTCAACTCGATGTCGGGGGTATCCTACGACCCCGATGGGAGAGCCTTAGCTGTGCGGTCCCCAGAGGAACTGGGGAGTGACTCAACAGCGCGACCATGCAGATGTCAGAAGAGCTAATGTCTGGCTTCAAACAACATGAAGTCTTGCTGTATTCTGACATATGCAGTTAGGTCTTGCCTTTCAACTGCCCCGGAGAACAAAGGGTTAAACTTTCCATGGCCAGCATGGAATGTTCACCTCGAGCTTGGTTGAAGCCCCTGTCTGCTGTTGTTTAAACTCCAACCGTCAGATTCTTTACTCCGCCTCACTGAATAGTCGCTCCGGAGATTTCTCCTTTGCTCGGTTCAAAAAAGTCGGTTAAAGTGTCGTTTTTCGCTCGGTTTCTACCGAATTGCTGCTACCAAATCTGTCGGTTTAAGTCTCTGTCTTTGGTACCGTGAGTACTAGATAGGTTTTCTATTTAGTTTCTGTGTGGAACTTGTAAATTGTGGATCGGTTCGGCTGAACCGATCAGTTCAGGTAAAAAAGTTTGTGAATTTACTTAGAGTGTGGTAACCGGTCCGTATGGGTTCTAAAAAAAATGGATTTTTATTACCTTTTTTTCCAAGACCCGTAACACTGTCAGAATCCGATAGGAGAATCTTGCCTGGCAGATTCCCGAAAAAAGGGTACGTTTTGGATAGGATTGGCCATGTCTGAGAAACCCAAGAAAAATACTGGCCCACTGGGTTTCAACACTGCAGTGTGTGTGGGGAAGTCTTTGCTAAGGCTGATCCCCACACCACCTGTGTTTATTGTCTGGGGTTTGACCACCTCGATTCAGACTGCCAATTTGTAAGAATTTTCCCAAAGCTACCCTGGAAAGAGATTAGGTAGACTGAGGGAAAGGAGGCGAGAAGTCCGCTGACCGAATGGCCAGCCGTTCAGTTCCGACCGAACCAGAAGAAGTGCCCTCTGACCAGGGTGATACTTCTTCGGGCAAAAGGAGAGCTGATTCTGAGGAGTTGGTTCTGGTTAAAGGAAAAAGAAAAGATTAATCGTCCGGTTCGGATCCAGAAATTCATACTCCGACTGCTGATGAGATAGCCAAGGCGATAAGAATAGTGCAATCGCTTACTTCGGTTCCGGACGAACCGGCACCATCTGGCAGGGGTTCGGTTCAGTCAGTTCCCCTGGTTCTGGATTACACTTAGAAGAATTTTATGAACCAGATGAGGAGGAGGGAGAGTATGAGGATGATGATGGTGATTATGAAAGTCTGGATGTGCCTATTGACCCGGACATTTCCCCAGACAGACCTTCAGGTGTTTCTCTTCCTAGGCTTTCTGAGTCCCGTTCCCAGTTTATGTTCTACAAAAAAGTGGCTGAAACCCTCCAGCTTCCTATGGAAGAAGCAGTAGAGGATCAGGAGGAGCCTGATTTTGTTGAAATGATGGACATTCCATAGTCCAGGAGACTGTCTATTCCCCTCTATAAATCTTTTGGGAAACAGACAAATAAAATTCTTAAGACTCCTTACTCCATACCTCCTGTGGACAGATGAATAGACAAGAGGTACACTCTTTCAGGCTCAGACACGGAGTTCCTTTCTCAGCAATGCAGCCATGTTGGGGTAGTGCAGGCTGCTGCCTGTGATAAGGCAAATATCTCCTTGGCATCACACCCCCCAGATAAGGACTCCAGGAGGATTGATGCCATGGCAAAGAAACAGTACATGGCAGCATCTTTGGGACTCGGGCAGGCTAACTACATGGCCTACACAGCTAGATACCAGAAGTCCAGATGGGACACCGTGCTGGCTCTGGCTAAATAGGCCCCTGACCAGCTTGCCAAGAAGCTGGAGCAGGTGGCTGCAGATGGGACTGAGGCATCCAAAGTGCAATTTCATGCTGCTGTGGACTTCAATGATGTTTCATCAAGAGTCATGGCTACATCTGTGGCTCTTCGGAGGATGGCTTGGCTCAGATGTACTAGCCTATCACAGGATACCCAGGCTAAGGCCATGGATTTCCCTGTTATTGGTAATTCTCTGTTTGAGGAGCAGACAGAAAACTACATGAAAAAGATGGACGAGCACAGGACCACTTACAGGAGTGCTCAGGCCAAAGAAAGGCAAGCCACTCCTCAAAGTCAGCAGTCCAGGGGCAGGGGCAGGCCTTTCCAAATGCCTTTTTACCAAGCTCAGGCCTCCTCTTTTTATTCTCAGAGGGGGTTCTTAAGAGGGAGAGGCAGACGGGGAATGAGCAGGCTTGCATCCACCCCTCAGCCTAAAGCCCCTGCCAAGCAGACACCCTGATGGGTCTGCCTGGGCCGATTCTCCAATACCAGTAGGGGGTAGGCTGGCTTACTTTGTTCAGGGCTGGAAGTCTCTGACATCAGACAAGTGGGTCCTGGAAGTAGTAAGCCAGGGACTGGTTCTCAACTTCAAAACATTTCCCAGGATGAGAACCAGATCCTTTCCACCTGCAAATCCATCAGATACCCTTGCCTTAGAGGCAGAGGTTTCTTCCCTCCTAGCTCTCAGAGCCATAGAGAGGGTTCCCACCCTACACAAGGGCAAAGGATTGTACTCCAGGTACTTCCTAACCCCCCCAAAAGACAGGAGAATGGCGGCCCATCCTGGACCTAAGATATCTGAACAAACACCTTTTAAAACCAAAGTTCAAAATGGTGACTCTGGGAATAATCCTTCCCTCTCTAAGGCCAGGGGACTGGCTAGCCTCCCTGGACCTCAAAGATGTCTGTTTTCACATTCCCATCAGGTGCTCCCACAGAAAGTACCTCAGGTTCGAGTTGCCCTCAGGCCACTATCAATTCAGAGCAATGCCCTTTGGCCTAACATCAGCCCCAAGGGTTTTCACCAATGCCTGGCAGTAGTGGTTGCTTTCCTAAGGAGAAAAAAGATCTCCATCTTCCCATACTTGGACGACTGGCTCATAGTGGGTCAGTCTCCAGACCAAGTCAAGTCACATTTGCAAATAACTCAGAAAGTGCTCACTTCCTTAGGATTCCTCCTCAATCTTCCAAAGTCAGTTCTTGAGCCAGTACAGCTCCTCACCTTCATAGGGGCGGAGCTGGATACAGTAAGGGCAAGAGCCTTCCTTCCTTCCCCTGGACAGGGCAAGGACCCTTATGGAACAGGCCTCTTCATTCACCCTACAGGTGTCTCGACCAGCAAGGCATTTCCTTCAACTTCTGGGCCACATGGCAGCTTCCACAGCAGTGGTCCAGGGAGCAAGATTCCAGATGAAGGACATTCAGTTTCACTTAAAGCCTTCTGGTCCCAAAGAAAGGATTCCCTTACCAAATTAGTCCC
The DNA here is from genome assembly GCA_016271365.2 of Neoceratodus forsteri. NCBI lineage: Eukaryota > Metazoa > Chordata > Ceratodontiformes > Ceratodontidae > Neoceratodus > Neoceratodus forsteri. Next base: position 1,116,672,886 of record CM028129.1, on the reverse strand, counting down.
AGTGACTCGAACCCTGATCCAGGCTTTGCAATGGTGGCAGGATCAGGACAATTTGAGACAAGGAGTTCCTTTTGTCACTCAGTCTCATTCAGTATTACTCACCACAGATGCTTCCATGCTGGGCTGGAGAGCCCACCTGGGGGATCTTACCACTCAAGGGCTGTGGTCACCTCAGGAATCTCTGTTTCACATCAGTCTCTTGGAACTCAGAGCAGTGTTTCTGGCACTGCAAGCCTTTTCCAAATCTGTACAGAATAAGGTGGTCCAGATCAGAACAGACAACACCACCACCATGTGGTACATCAACAAGCAAGGAGGCACTCGGTCTATGGCCTTGTGCACAGAAGCAATGAAGTTGTGGTCCCTGGCCTATTCCCTGCAAACCTCTCTGATAGCAGTTCACCTCCCAGGGAAGGACAATGTCCTAGCAGATGCTCTCAGCAGGATATCCCAGGGCCATCATGAATGGACCCTAGATCCCCTAGTTTTGAAAGTGATTTTCTCAAGATGGGACACTCCACAGATAGATCTTTTTGCAGCCCCAGACAATCACCAACTTCCTCTCTTTTGTTGCAGACCCCCAGTCTTGGGCTCAGTCCCCCTGGATGCTCTGATCCTGAATTGGGAAGGGAAATTTCTGTATGCTTTCCCCCCCTTCCCTCTCCTGTTCAAGGTGTTAGTCAAGATAAGGTCACAACCATGCAAAGTGATTCTGATTGCTCCAGACTGGACCAGACAGCCCTGATACCCCCTGTTGCTGTCCTTAGCAGTCCATCTTCCCCTGTCTCTTCCCAGGAATTACAACCTGTTGACATCCTCTCAGGGGAGGATTTGGTACCCGAACCTCAGGTCTCTCAATCTGAAGGCATGGCTCTTGAAGAGTTAGAGTTTGCTGATCTGCATCTTTCCCAAGGGGTTCTGGATGTCCTTAAGGCTTCTCGAAAGCCTTCCACCAGAAAGACTTACAATTCCAAATGGAAAAGGTTCACTATTTGGTGTTCTAATAAGAAAATTTCTCCAGAATCTGCTGGGTTGCCTATGGTTCTGGACTATATGGTCCATCTCAATGGCCTAGGCATTAGGCCAGCTACACTTAAAGTGTATTTGGCAGCTGTTTCTGCCTTCCTGTCAGTAGACAAGCCCTCTCCCCTGTCAGCCCATGCTGTGTTTTGTAAGTTTTTCAAGGGATTGCTGCACACCAATCCCCCCTTTAGGGACCCTGCTCCTGCTTGGGACCTTAATGTTTGCATTGCTCAGCTTATGCAACCACCCTTTGAGCCTTTGTCCTCTGCAGAGCTTAAGTACTTGACTTGGAAAACTGTGTTTTTGGTAGCTATTACCTCTGCCAGGCGTATCAGTGAATTGCAAACCCTGTCAGTGGAGCCTGATTTCATCTATTTCCATTGAGATAAAGTGGTCCTAAGAACTAACAGGAAGTTTTTACCTAAGGTGGTTTCAGATTTCCACCTTAACCAGTCTATGTCTCTCCCTGTTTTCTTCACTGACCATTCCTCCTCTAGAGAGAGGAGGCTTCACAGCTTGGATGTTAAAAGGGTCCTCAGCTACTACATAGAGCGCACCAAGGGTCACAGGTTTGAGTCCCTCCAATTGTTCCTCACATATGGAGAGGTTGGTAAGGGCAAACCTGCCACTAAGAGATCTATTGACAGGTGGATTGTTTGTTGTATACAATTCTCTTATGAAAAACTGGGTAGAACTCCACCCTCAGGCCTGAGGGCTCATTCCACTAGAGGTACAGCGGCTTCCCTGGCTGCTGCCAGGTATATTCCTATCTTAGAAATTTGTCAAGCAGCCACCTGGAAAACAGTCCACACTTTCACCAAGCATTACTGTCTGGATATCCAGGCTAGGAGTGATGCTCGGTTTGGCACAGTAGTACTTCAGAGTCTGTTTCCAAAGTAGGTTCTGTCCCTCCTCCATGGAGGTACTGCTTGGTAGTCTGCATATGTCAGAATACAGCAAGACTTCATGTTGTTTGAAGAAAAAATTACTCACCTTAGTAATGTTGTTTCTTCTAATGGAGTCTTGCTATATTCTGACCTCCCCGCCTCTCTCAGAACCTGGTTTTGGGATGTGGGTAGGCAGCAGCAGTGTTGGCACCCTAGGGTGTCCCTTTCACCCTCCTTTATTTTGGGTGAGTGTTGTGTTTGGGATGTGTTTTGTTTTTTGGGTTTCCTGACTTGAGTCTTTGCTTTGAAACCAAAAACCCTTTTATATAAATTTAGTTGCCAGTTGGCTAGTTTGAGTTTTACAGTTTCCACACAGAACTTCTAGTGAGTATTGCTCATAAAGATCTGACGGTTGGAGTTTAAACAACAGCAGACAGGGGCTTAAACTGAGCTCACGGTGAACATTCCATGCTGGCCATGGAAAGTTTAACTCTTTGTTCTCCGTGGCAGTTGAAAGGCAGGACCTAACTGCATATGTCAGAATACAGCAAGACTCCATTAGAAGAAACAACATTACTAAGGTGAGTAATTTTTTCTTATCGGTCTGGGCCATGCAAATAGTAGCAGAGTTGGAGTCCAGCTAACCGGCTGTGACCATGTGCTCCTCAGTGGGGCTGGGGAGCGACTTATTGACCTGGCTGCTGGTGATAGACCCTGAAGAAGATATGGGCCTAAGGAACGCAATAGGGGTTCCATCATCCAAGAAGAGTCCTGACTGCACAGTGAGTAAAGCAGGCAGGGAGGCTGTGGTCTGATCCACCATAGTGGTAGGAGACCTGGCAGTAGGGGTACTTACTGAAGTGGAGGACCCTCTAGTGTCAGTGGTCACTGCCAAGTGAATGGAGACCTATCCCAGTCTTGGTGCCTCTTCTTGTCTGTTTTCTTCTTTTTGGGTTCTGGCATTGGAAAAGAAGATTTTTCCTGTAGATTCTACAACTCCTTTTCCATCAAAACTAGGTGCTCCTCCAGCAAGTGGGCTTCAGTTTTTTTTCTGGTGCCTAATCTGTGTGGCCTGGTTGAAGGATTGGCAGGCCGCACAGTCCTTGACCTGGTGTTTGGGGCCTAGACAGCTCACACAGCGGGAATGCTCATCTGCATGCAGTATCTGGGTGCCGCAGGACTTGCACTTCCTTCTGATGCATCACTCAACTGTTCATGTTCCTGAATTGTACCTCCAACTATATCCGATTCTGTAAATTTGTCACTGTTATTTATTTGCTTCCTCTTTCTTCTGTATATCCCTCAAGATCTCTGTATTAGACCTGTTTATACTGTATTTTACTATGAAATTGTTTGACCTGATGGTCTGTTCTCTTTTTATGCTGAACTGGATATTTCTATAAATGGGCATTGTTGCTCACATACTTTTCAGTATAAAATAAAGATTGATTGATTGATTAAAAACTAGACTGACAGACCTGAACCACAGCAGTTCTGTAAAAATCCAAACTGGCCATACTGGGTGCAACTTGCACAAATGCTGCTGGTCCGGTCACTCTGGCTGCACTGTTCAGTCTGGCTTTTACATATCTGGTCTGCTCCTGGATGTCTGTTTTTCAATCCTTCCTTGGCATGGTTGAAAATGGAACTGTCAAGACCAGACCAGATGGGTAAAAGCCATGCCAGATCATCTGGAGTGAGTGGATCAGCAATATTTGCACAAGCTGTGCCCAGTCCAGATTTTACAGCTCTGGTCTGGGTCTGTTGATCTGGTTTTTACCCATACCCCACTGCATGTGGCTTAGTGACATACTATACAGATGGATGCAGAGTCTAACCCATTGAAGGCTGAAGTTTCAGAAAACCATTATGCTAAAAATACCAAGACTCACTCAATTCCCGATGATCCCCCACCCCAAAGTCACGCACTGTCCTCTACCAAAGTAATGCTGAAATATTGGTGCCTCTACATCCACACCATTAACCTTTTAATGCCATCATACCTGTTCTGCTGCCATGAGCTCCCCCATCCATGAAATCCCATTCTGCTTCTGGCAGCCCCCCCCCACACCAGGTAATTTCCCGGGGAGCGGCTCTTTTCATCACATGAACTAAATCATTGCTAAACTCCTTATTTTTAGACATTTTGTTGAGAAATTTTTGTTTTAGCATATCCATGGTCAGGAAAAATGAATTTGTAAAAGAAACCAAAGCCCCCATTTATCAGTTTATTTAATCACAATACAGCATGTTATGAACTGATCAGATTCTATGTGTTACCTAAGTCAAAAAAAGTTAGACACATACATATGCCTACCTATTTACAAGTGAAGCAAATGTGGTTACTATCACTCAATTGTAAACACCTAAAGTCACAACTTGCAGGTTAATAACATTCAGTAGAATATAAACAGTAGCACAGAACTGCCTGCCTGCGAAAATGAAGTTGGTGTATTATTTGGAAACAGGTATCACTGGGACTCTTTGCTATGGAATGTCCTGCAAAATAGCAGAATGGCTGCTCTTAGGATGGTGGTGTCAAATGGCTTAATGATGTGTTCCAAGGGGCTGAGGACACAGCAGAGCTTATTTGTTATGCAGAAAGCTCCAGGAAGTGTTTAACCCATTCTACTTCCAATAGCTTTGTGGCTTAGTGACATACTGTACAGATGGATGCAGAGTCTAACCCATTGAAGTTTGAAATTTCAGAAAACCATTATGCTAAAAATACCATGACTCACTCAATTCCTGATGATCCCCCACCTCCAAGTCACACTTAGCCATCTACCAAAGTCATGCTCAAATATTGGTGCCTCTACATCCACACCATTAAGCTTTTAATGCCATCATGCCTCTTCTGCTGTCATGAGCTTCCCCATCCATGAAGTCCCATTCTGCTTGTGGCAGCTCCCCCTCTCCAAAACCAGGTAATTTTTCATGGAGCAGCTCTTTACACCACATCAACTAAATTGTTGCTGAACCCCGTGGGCCCGATTCTATAAGCACCCCATGCATGTCACAAGTTGCGACATGTAAGGGGTGCAGTTGCACCAAGGACTCTGTGCCTGATTCTGTAATGGGTAGGGTCCCTGTGGCTAAGTCTTACAATTTGTGCCACCCAGACTGGTACATCAAACAAAGGGCATACCTGAACAGGCTGGTGCAAGCCGCACATTGCTCAGGTAAAAGGTGTAGGTGCTCCACCCCCAGTCCCGCTCTCAGTTCATATACAGCAATTGCTCTGCAGGGCTTTTGAACCCACCTCCTGCTCCCAGTACATAAACAGCAATTGCCCTGCAGGGCTATTGGAACCCCCTCCTGCTCCCAGTACATGAACAGCAATTGTCCCACAGGGCTATTGGGCCTCCCTCCCACTCCCAGTACTTAAACAGCAATTGCCTCACAGTACTATTGGACCCCCCTCCTGCTCCCAGTAAAAAAACAGTAAGTGCTCCGCATGGCTAGTGGCCCCCCACCCCAATTCCTGAACCTCAAGTGTGGGCAGTACTGCACAAAGGTACAGGACTAATACCATAACAACCTCATTATCCCTGCTAGTTTAGTGACCTCCTACCCCCCACCTGGCAGTGCCAGACCTCCCTGCTCCCCTCCCGACCCACACCCAACCAGCGACTGGCACAGCCCACCTCTCGCCACCATGGCCAGCTGCCGACTGAGCTCTGTATGAGCGCGTACTACTGTACATATTATGCACTCAGTGAATGAATGACAGTTCATTCATTGAGTGCATACTATACACAGTACATGTTCAGACAGAGCTCAGTCAGCAGCTGGCTGCAGTGGTGAGAGGTGGGTTGTGCCAGTCACCAGCTGGGTAGGGGGTGTGGAGTGGTCTGGCACTGCCAGGTGGGGGGCCACTAGACTACAAGGGATTATGGGTTAGAGTTTTGTATTTTGATTTCTATTTTTACAGGATGTGCCATTTGCAGGCAGGTGGCATCGGGGATAGGGGTTTGGGGGGCAGTGAGTAGCCCTGAGGGGCTTTAAAAAATAATTTAGGGCTTGGGGCTTGGGGGGCCATGAGTAGCCCTGTGGGGCTATTTTACATGTACTGAGGGTTGGGGGCATGCAGCAGCTCTGTGGGGCTATTTTACAAGCACTGCGGGTCAAGGGCATGCTGCAGCCTTATGGGGCTTTTTGGTATTGGGGGGCATGGATAGCCCATGTGACATTACCATTTTGTTTCTGGGTTGGGGCACTGGAGGGGGACAGAATAAGTTCTGCAGGGCTTTTGTGTTTTGGGGTTAGGGCAGTGTCGGGGGGGAGGATAGCATACCATCGGGGAGATGGGTGGGCTGAACATGCAGGCAACCTCTGGAGGTGTATGTACAATTATAACTATACGCTGGTGTAACCTACGTTGATGGTTTTCCCCCGGGGGTTGTTGGAGAACAACACTCTGGGTGACTTTTTTGCTGCCCTTCTAGAATAGGGCGCAACTGCTTTCGTAACCCCCCTAGCACCATGTCACAGGGGGTTTAAGGCATAACTGGTGGCATGAGTCCACTTTGGCTCCGGCAGCCTGCAGCACATTGCAGGTTGCTTTTTAGAATACCGTATGTTGCAACTGCTAGCATAACTTGCTACTTGCACCATTTTTCTTGGCACAAGTCAAGTTACTCCAGACGTATCCTTTTGAGAAGTGGGCTCCTTATTTTTAAACATTTTGTTGAGAAATGTTTGTTTTAGTATATCCAAAGTCAGGAAAAATGAATCTGTAAAAGAAACCAAAGCCCCCATTTATCAGTTCATTTAATTACAATACAGCATGTTATGAACTGATCAGATTCTATGTGTAACCGAAGTCAAACAAAAATTAGACACACACACACACACACACACACATGCTTACCTATTTGCAAGTGAAGCAAATGTGGTTACTATCATTCAATTGTAAACACCTATAGTCACAAATTGCAGGTTAAGAACATTCAGTAGAATATAAACAGTAGCTCAAAACTGCCTGACTGAGAAAATTAAGTTGGTGTATTATTTGGAAACAGGTATCACTGGGACTCTTTTCTATGGAATGCCTTGCAAAGTAGCAGAATGACTGCTCTTAGGATGGTGGTGTCAAATGGCTTAATGAGGTGTTCCTAGGGTCTGAGGGCACAGCAGAGCTTATATGTTATGTAGAAAGCTCCAGAAAGTGTTTAACCCATTCAACTTCCAATAGCTTTCTATGATGTCTGTACTATCCATTGGTAATCTGACACAGAATGACTGCCAGAAGATAATGAGTTAACTTTCTGTGGGCTCAATTAACTCCTCAAGCCAGAGGAAAAATAGTGCTCTACAACTTCCTATACACACACATGCGGCAGTGTAGTAATGAGGCTTCAGCAGAGGAATCTATTTTTAACATACTATCATGTTGTTTGGTAGCAAAAATGACATCAGCCCTTTCCTGAATGCAAAACGTCTGCTGGGCCATGCCCACAGCTGTAAAAACTGGGCAAAAATAACAGTTTTGTACCTGCACTAATTTTCTTTGTTGGAGGAGGATCTGAAGGTTAAAATTTTATAAAGTAGTTCTTCCACCATTTTTTCCTGTGCAGTTTTTGTGTGGGAATGTTAGTGGACATGCTCGTTAAGCGTTGATATAGCACTGCTATCAATGGAGTGCACTGAACTTTAAAACAGAGGTCCAACATTTGCGTTTATGTAACAGTGAGTACACTTGCAGATGCACAGTTTTGCAGAAGTCATTATTAAATATACATTTGCTCAGGGGTGCCATGGGTCCGCAAGTGTTGCCATGGTAACCTTTATGAAACTATTGACTTGGTGATGAAAAACTAACAGTGGACACCCCCACGCATGTGGTTTGATGCAGAAGATGCTTGCTTATAATGTGGCTGTGTGGTCGGCTGAACCAGAACAGTTCTCTCACTAAAAGTCTGCTTGCTCTATTGCTCTATGGAGCAGTATTGGTGCTGGTTAAAAACAACAATAACAGTTTTATTGTTTTTTTTTTTATTCCTTTGCTCTTTTATAACAAAATAAGTATTTTTTAAACAGCTCACAGATTCTGACGCACTAACAGATGTCTGCTTGCTCAGTCTATGGAGTTCAGGTGGGGGGTGCTCTTTTCCCATTTCAACCTGTTCACTTGCTCTTCGATGGTTAGGTGGGGGTTGTTACTGACTGCTGGAGGTAAGGGGGGTTGGTTGAGTCAGGGATGAACACAGCAGGTCTGTAATTAAGAATGTAAAAATGCAATCCACCTGCCTTGATGACTGCTGAACGATATGAATTTTGACGTTGTAGTAAATAGAAAAAGTGAGAGAGAGAGAGAGAGAGAGAGAGAGAGAGAGAGTAGGATACCTGAAAGAGAGAGAGAGAGAGAGAGAGAAAGTAAGAAAGAGAGGAAGGGACGTAGCGTGTCAGGCTCTCTGCACCACTTGGCTTTAGCGGAGGTGGGTGGGCAGTATCTCGATAGCCTCTCACAGTAGTAAAACATAAAATGCAGCTTGGCTGGGCAGTGAGAAAGAGAGAGTAGGATGCATGAGAGAGAGAGAGAGAGAGTGAGAGAGAGAGAGAGAGAGAGAGAGAGAGAGAGAGAGACGGGGAGGAGGAGAGAGAGAGAGATAGCATCTCTGCACCACATGGTTTTAGCATTTCTCAGCAGACACCAGTGAAAAAGTACAATACTACTGATATGACTAGAGAGTAAATATAATATTAATCTTTTTTTTTGTGCCTTTCATGCACCCCTGACCAGCCTTTCCTTCAGGCCACCTAGATGCACCCCACTTCCTTTCCCCCCTGCTGCCAACTACCGCCCCATATTGCAGCCCCCTGGGAAACCCAGCATTTCCCTTTGTGAGACCTGTCCCCACCTTCCAGGGAGAAAGCAGCAGTAGCTGCATCTTTTATTGACCCAGGTGCTGTTGGAGTCAGTCTGGGCTGTCTGGGGCTTTGTGGCGGCGAGGGACTGGTGACTGTCATCTGGTCAATCAAGGGGTCATTTTTCCTTGTTTTTCTTGGGGAGCATGACATGCCACATGACGTCAAGGCATGAAATGACATCAACCACACTCCCTCCCGTGGTGAGGCCTCACGAGTCACCATGCCCCTGGCCTCTGCCAGGGGCCACCAAATGCAGAGCAATGAACTCTCCTCCCTGCCAGGAGAAGGTGAGCGGTCCTTGGATGCTTAAGTCATCTCCCCCGGTCAGCCCTCCAACACCCGGACCTGTTCCCAAAGCCAGGTTGTCGGCATCACAGATGGTAATCCAACCACTGAGCCAGTGGGCTGGCATATAATATTATTCTGTAGACATGACTCTGCATCAGTGAGGGAGCTAGTTGTGTTAGCAGATGTACTAATGTTATTTGTTTACACTGTAAGTGTGTAAATCACTGACACAGTGGGCTTGAGTCAGAAAGGTTGATGCAGGGCTTGCGTCAGGCCCTGTGTCACACCCACAGCTGCACCAAACACATTGCTGCAACTTGCATCTAATTCAGAAAGGCCGTGCACATTTGCGATACTTTTCCAACTTTACGGCGGCATGCACCGACTATTTTGTGCAAACCCCGTAAAGAGGCCCAAGTTTGCCACAAATTTAGACCAGCCAAAAGCTGGTTTAACTCGTGGCAAACGGTACATGGGATCGTGACTCCTGATTGCTGGCAAAGGAATGCTGCAGACCTCATGCACCATATGTTTGGTGCACCCAGGCTTGCAGCATTCACGACACGTCTCTGAATCGAGCCCAGTGTGTGTAACATTAACTCACAAATGTGTCATATTTATTAAATTGATTGCTTTAATACCTGCATGCATTTCACTGTGTTACTTCTTAATTAACCACAGTGCAGCTGTAGCAGTACAGTGTTGGGGGCCATACATGTACCCATTATAAGTCACTAGGTGACTTCAGCTAGTGTGTGCAGAGCCACTGTACCCACAGAGTGCTCTCATACATTAGCTCTTGGAGGGAGCACTCCACTTCAGTGCCTGGGAAGAGGATGGCATAATAAAATAAAAAAAAAAACAATATTTAGAGCACTTGAGCTAAACTGGAGTGATTTACAATAAGATAATAGGGCATCTGAGCTGTGTCTTTTAGTGTAAGAGGCTCTTCTTGCGAGGTTTGGGCAGACAGAACTGCTCAGCTTTGCATTCCTCTTTCTCAAGCCTTTTGCTTGTAGTCTGTTTTACCATAAGATATGCCCTCCTCGGACACCCTAATAAGAAACATTTATTTTTTTACCCACAAATGGGAAAGGCTGTACTGTGTGAAAGACCTTATGTAGCTGTGAGAGCTTTACATGCTGCAGCCTCTGTGTATGCCATGTTTTTTTAAGATGTTTTAAAATGGTATAATTTTCCAACTGTTCAAGTGCATTACATTGATCATGCAAAGGGAAATTGATCAGCTGTACACAGAAATGGTAAGTCTGTTTAGAAAATTAAACATTCTGAAAACAGCCTTAGTGCACAATTCTCTACCCAAGTTAAGGAGCACACATAAATTCCTGCAAACAGCAGTATTCATTTGAAGTCAGGTTATCTGTAAATTGGCATTTAAAAATTAAAAAAACCTTTACTACAAGCCCATGTGTGAATTATTGAAATATTTACATTCACATGGATTTGTGAGCTGTAAATCAAGCAGCCAAACTAGGATCTCAAAGAAGGGAAATATATGCTCTTATGAAAATCAATCAGATTTACTGCAGAACATTCTTTAAAGCTCTCCCCCACAGATCTATGTTCATTTTTAGGCAATATTTCTGAACTCTAGTGTGCTAAAACTACACCTTGAAAGCACAAATTCATTCAAACAACATGAAATCTTGCTGTATTCTGACAATAGCAGTGAGTCCCAACCTACGAACTGCCCCGGAGATGAAAGAGCTAACTTTCCATGCCAGGCATGGAACACTGAGCTCGAGCTCGGTTGAGACTCTATCTGTTGCTGTTTGAACTCAAACCGTCAGATTCTTTAGTCCACCTCACTGAACAGTTGCTCCGGAGATTTCTCCTTTGCCAGTTCAATTTGTCGGTTAAAATCCGTTTTTCTCGGTTTCCAACCGAATTTAAACCTCAACCTATCGGTTCAGTCTCTGTCTGTGGTGTTCGTGAGTACTAGATAGGTTTATTTTGATTTTCTATTCTGTGTGGAACTTGTAAACATTTCATCAGTTCGGTTTGAACCGATCAGGTTGTTTAAAAGTCTTTATTTCTACTTTTAGAGTGTGGTTACCGGTTCTTATCAGTTCTAAAAAAAACGGATTTTATTACGTTTTTTTCCGCGACCCGTAACACGGTCAGGAACCGATAAGAGTGTCTTGCCTGGTGGAGTGTCATTAAAAGGATAAGTTTTGTTAGGACTGGTACCATGTCTGAAAAACCCAAAAGAAAAACCGGGCCCACTGGGTTTCAACACTGTAGTGTGTGTGGGGAAGTCTTTGCTAAGGCTGACCCCCACACCACCTGTGTTTATTGTCTGGGGTTTGACCACCTCGATTCAGACTGCCAGATTTGTAAAAATTTTCCTACAGCTACCCTAGAAAAGAGAGTTGGTAGGCTCAGGGAAAGGGAGGCCAAAAAGTCCGCTGACCTGGATGGCCAGCCCGGTTCGGTTCAAACCGAACCAGAAGGAGTGCCCTCTGACCAGGGCGAAACTTCTTCGGGCAAAAGGAGAACCGATTCCGAGGAGTCGGTTCCGGTTAAGAGAACAAGAAGGGAAAAATCAGCCGGTGTGGATCCAAAAGTTTCTTCTCCAACCGCTGATGAAATAGCCAAAGCGATAAAAATTGTGCAGTCACTTTCTCCGGTTCCGACCGAACCGGCACCATCAGGAAGGCGCTCAGTTCGGCCGGTTCTACCGGTTCCGGATTATGATTTGGAAGAATTTTATGAACCGGAGAAGGAGGAAGGAGAGTATGAGGAAAGTGAATGTGATTATGAAAGTCTGGATGTGCCCATTGACCTGGACATCTCCCCAGACAGACCTTCAGGAGTGTCTCCTCCTAGGCTTTCTGAGTCCCCCTCCCATTTCATGTTTTACAAGAAAGTGGCCTAAACCCTTCAGCTTGCTATGGAAGAAGCTGCGGATGACCAGGAGGAGCCTGACTATGTGGAAATGATGGATATCCCAGAGTCCAGGAGGCTGTCTATTCCCTTACACAAGTCTTTTGGAAAACAGACATTTAAGATTTTAAAGACTCCTAATTCTATACCTCCTGTGGATAAAAGAATGGACAAGAGGTATACTCTGTCAGGCTCAGATATGGAGTTCCTTACCCAGCAATGCAGCCATGTTGGGGTAGTGCAGGCTGCAGCCTGTGATAAGGCTAATATATCCTTGGCTTCACACCCCCCAGATAAGAACTCCAGGAGGATTGATGCCATGGCAAAGAAACAGTACATAGCAGCATCCCTGGGGCTCAGGAAGGCCAATTATATGGCCTATACAGCTAGATATCAGAAATCTAGATGGGACACTGTCATGGCTTTAGCTAAACAGGTCCCTGGCCAGCTTGCCAAGGAGCTGGAGCAGGTGGCTGCTGATGGTATTGAGGCATCCAAGGTGCAATTCCATGCTGCAGTGGACTCCAATGATGTTTCATGTAGAGTCATGGCTACATCTGTGGCCCTTTGTAGGATGGCTTGGCTCAGATGTACTAGCCTGTCTCAGGATATCCAGACTAAGGCCATGGATTTTCCTGTTGTGGGTAATTCTCTGTTTGGGGAGCAAACAGAGAACTACATGAAGAAAATGGATGAATACAGGACCACCTATAGGAGTGCTCAGGCCAAGGAAAGGCAAGCCTACCCTCAGAGGCAGCATCCGGGGCAGGGCAGGCCTTTCATGGCCTTTCTACTAAGCCCAGGCCTCCTCTTCTGCCTATGCTCAGAGGGGGTTCTTTAGAGGGAGAGGCAGAAGGGTACAAGCAGACCTGCTTCCACCCTCAGCCTAAACCCCTGCCAAACAAGCACCCTGATGGGTTTGCCAGGGCCGATTCTCCACCACTTGTAGGGGCAGGCTGGCTTACTTTGTCCAGGACTGGAAGTCTTTAACATCAGACGAATGGGTCCTGGAAGTAGTAAGCCAGGGACTGGTTCTCAGCTTCAAAAAATTTCCAAAGATGAGAACCAGATCCTTTCCGCCTGCAAATCCTTCAGAGGCACTTGCCCTAGAGACAGAGGTCTCTTCCCTCTTGGCTCTCAGAGCTGTAGAAAGGGTTCCACCCCTACACCAAGGGAAAGGATTGTACTCCAGGTACTTCCTCACTCCCAAAAAGACAGGAGAATGGCGACCCATCCTGGATCTCATATATTTAAACAAGCACTTTTAAAGCCAAAGTTCAAAATGGTGACTCTGGGAATAATTCTACCCTCTCTAAGACCAGGGGACTGGCTAGTCTCCCTGGACCTCAAGGATGCCTATTTCCATATTCTCATCAGAAGCTCCCATTGAAAATACCTCAGGTTCGAGCTGCCCTCAGGCCATTACCAATTCAGAGCAATGCCCTTCGGCTTAACCTCTGCTCCAAGGGTGTTCACAAAATGCCTGGCAGTAGTAGTTGCTTCTCTAAGAAGGCAAAGGATTGCCATCTTCCCATACTTGGACGACTGGCTCATAGTAGGCCAGTCCCCAGACCAAGTCAAGTTACACCTACAGATAACTCAGCAACTGCTCACCTCTCTAGGTTTCCTTCTGAATCTTTCAAAGTCAGTTCTAGAGCCTGTTCAGCTCCTCACCTTCATAGGCGAGAGCTAGATACAGAAAGGCCAGAGCCTTCCTTCCCCTGGACAGGGCAAGGACCCTTATCACACTGACCTCTTCATTCACCCTACAGGTGTCTCGACCAGCAAGGCATTTTCTGCAGCTCCTGGGGCACATGGCTGCTTCTACAGCAGTGGTGCAGGGAGCAAGATTTCAGATGAGGGACATTCAGTTCCACTTTAGAGCCTTTTGGTCTCAGAAAAAGGACCCTCTGACCAAACTGATACCAGTGACTCAAACCCTAATCTAGGCCTTGCAGTGGTGGCAGGATCAGGACAGTCTAAGACAGGGAGTTCCCTTTGTCACTCAGTCTCGCTCTTTAATCCTTACTACAGATGCCTCCCTCTTGGGGTGGGGGGCCCACTTGGGAGACCTGACCACCCAAGGGTTGTGGTCCCCTCAGGAATCTCTGCTTCACATCAATCTGTTGGAACTCAGAGCAGTGTTTCTAGCACTTCAAGCTTTTACCAAGTCTGTTCAGAACAAAGTTGTTCAGATCAGGACAGACAATACCACCACAATGTGGTATATCAACAAGCAAGGGGGCACTCGGTCTACGGTCTTGTGCACAGAAGCAATGAAGTTGTGGTCTCTGGCCTATTCCCTGAACACCTCCCTTACAGCAGTACACCTCCCAGGGAAGGACAATGTCCTGGCAGATGCTCTCAGCAGGATATCTCAGGACCATCACGAATGGTCACTGGATCCCCTGGTTTTGGAGGTGATCTTCTCCAGATGGGGCACCCCACAGATAGATCTTTTTGCAGCCCCAGACAATCACCAACTTCCCCTTTTTTGCTGCAGGCCATCAGTGTTGGGATCAGTCCCCCTGGATGCCTTGGTTCTCAATTGGGAAGGGAAGTTCCTGTTTGCTTCCCCCCTTCCCTCTCCTGTTCAAGGTGCTAGTCAAAATCAGGTCTCAACCCTGCAAGGTGATTCTGATTGCTCCAGACTGGGCCAGACAGCTCTGGTACCCTCTCCTGTTGTCCTTAGCAGTCCACCTTCCCTTGTCTCTTCCCAGGAATTACAACCTGTTAACCTGTGCTCAGGGAGTGTTTGGTACCAGTCTCAAATCTCTCAATCTCAAGGCCTGGCTCTTGAAGAGTTAGAATTTGCTGATTTACACCTCTCTCAAGGTGTTATGGATATTCTAAAGGCTTCTAGGAAGCCTTCCACCAGAACTACTTATAATTCCAAATGGAAAAGATTCTCCATATGGTGCTCTGGGAAGCATATTTCCCCAGAGTCTGCTGACCTGCCCACAATCCTTGACTATATGGTCCATCTGAATAGCTTGGGACTCAGACCAGCTACACTAAGGGTGCATCTGGCAGCTTTCTCTGCTTTTCTTTCAGCAGGTAAGCCCTCTTCTCTTTCAGCTCACCCTGTATTCCCCAAGTTTTTCAATGGATTGCTTCATACTAATCCGCCATTCAGGGACCCTGCCCCTGCTTGGGACCTTATTGTTTGCATTGCTCAGCTTATGCAACCCCCTTTTGAGCCTTTGTCCTCAGCAGAGCTTAAGTACTTGACTTGGAAAACTGTGTTCCTGGTGGCCATCACTTCTGCCAGGCGCATAAGCAAGTTGCAAGCCCTGTCAGTGGAGCCTGATTTTATCTCTTTCCATAGAGATAAGGTGGTCCTCAGGACTAACAGGAAGTTTTTACCTAAGGTGGTTTCAAACTTCCACCTTAACCAATCTATGTCTCTTCCTGTGTACTTCACTGACCATTCCTCCTCTGGTGAGAGGAGGTTGCACAGTTTGGATGTGAAAAGAGCCCTTAGCTACTACATAGAACGTACCAAGGGTCACAGGTTTGACTCCCTCCAACTGTTCCTCACTTATGGTGAGGTTGGTAAAGGAAAACCTGCCACTAAAAGATCCATTGCCAGGTGGATTGTCTCTTACATTCAATTTTGCTATGAAAAACTAGGTAAGATTCCACCCTCAGGCCTGAGGGCTCACTCTACCAGAGGTACAGCTGCTTCCCTGGCTGCTGCCAGGGATATTCCTATCTTAGAGATATGTCAAGCAGCTACCTGGAAAACAGTTCACACTTTTACCAAGCATTACTCTCTGGATATCCAGGCTAGGAGTGATGCTCGGTTTGGCACAGCTGTGCTTCAGATCCTATTTCCTAAGTAGGTTCTGTCCCTCCTCCATGGAGGTACTGCTTGGTAGTCTGCTATTGTCAGAATACAGCAAGACTTCATGTTGTTTGAAGAAAAAATTACTCACCTTAGTAATGTTGTTTCTTCTAATGGAGTCTTGCTGTATTCTGACCTCCCCCCCGCCTTCCCCTCTCAGAACCTTTGTTTTTGGGATGTGGGAGGGCAGTAGCAGTGTTGGCACTCAGGAGATGCCCCACATTTTGTATTATCACCACCCTCTTTTCTTTGGGTGAGTGGGTGTCATGTTTATTTCATTTTTTGGGTTTCCTGACTTGAGTCTTTGTTTTGGGACCAAAAAATCTGTTATTATATTTAGTAGCCAGTTGGCTAGTGTAGGTTTACAGCTTCCACACAGGACCTCAGTGAGTTTTGCTTGTAAAGATCTAACGGTTTGAGTTCAAACAGCAACAGACAGAGTCTCAACCGAGCTCGAGCTCAGCGTTCCATGCCTGGCATGGAAAGTTAACTCTTTCATCTCCAGGGCAGTTCGAAGGTTGGGACTCACTGCTATTGTCAGAATACGGCAAGACTCCATTAGAAGAAACAACGTTACTAAGGTGAGTAATTTTTTCTTCTTAATTAACATGGACGATACATGTTTCTGTGTCTGCTGTTCCCAGACTTTGCTGGTTACATTGTGAGGCTCATGGGGATTTGCATATACTTCCCATGATGCTCTGGATTATTGGGTGTGTGCAATCCTTTTTTTCTTTAAAATTGGCTGTATGGCCAATGCCCTTCCAGGGTAACCCTTGCCTCAGGGAATTTGCTGTGGGGTTCTTATCTTTTATAGTTCTTCTCTTCTCTACTGTGGCCTCCCCATGACCCAAACAAATAAGACCCATCTTAGGTTAGCGGGCTCCCAAGCTTTTGGTTGAGATGCCTATATGGTATATTGATGGATGTTAACAAAGTTAAGAAGTGTTTTTGTTTGGTAATTTAAGTCTTTGTTAATCGTGTTGTGAGATGTGTTGATACTGTTCAATTCTACTTAAAGTTAAATGTGATGTATTTTTTTGTATTGTACTGCTGCAAATGAATTCTCTTCATTATGCAGTATGTTAATCTGATTTTTTTAAATGTTTTGCTTTTTCCTTTTTCAACCTGCTTTGAGCAGGTTGGGCCTCATTAGAGAACACCCACCTCCGTGAATGGTGTGGTTGGTGGCTTCTCGCTTAAATCCTGAACTGCGAGACTCCTCACATGTCATAGCATCCCTGTCAAGCTGAGCTGTCAGAAGCAGTCAGCTATCAGCGGTTGCTAGTGTCTCCACAAAAACAGACTTGAGGAAATGTAAATGTTGATGGCATCTTTTGTCTAACGAAACCTCTTCCTTTCATATTTAGCTGTACAGCATCTTTCTCATCTATTTTCCTTCGATGTCTTATGTCACTGTGGATGTTTCCTCGTTTTCCTCCATTCCTGCTAGTTGTCATGGACTGCTGTCAGCAGTGAAGCTATGTCTAATGACAGCTGCTGTTTAGTGACATTATTTTTTATCACTGACAGTTGCTGGTCTTTTAGTTTTTGTGATTGCTTGACTCGTAAGGGATAACTTGGCTGGAATTTCAATTGATGCCCTCTATGTGCCAGTCGTGTTTTTTTTGTGAATAGTGAGCATCTGCCAGTCCCTGACAACTAGCGGGAGCGGAGCCAAAAGAGGAAACTTCCAAAGTGACATAAGACATCGAGGGAAAAATAGATGAGAAAGATGCTGTACAGCTAAATATGAAAGGAAGAGGTTTAATTAGACAAAAGGTGCCATCAACATTTACATTTTCTCAAGTCTGTTTCTGGGGAGACACTTGTGACTGCATTTCCTGCCACAGTGAGATCCCGACTGATAGCTGACTGCTTCTGACAGCTTGGCTTGACTGAGAGGCTGTGACGTGTGAGGTGTCTCATGGTACAGGATTCAAGCGAGGAGCAAGCAACCACACTGTTCACTTGGACGGTAGTTTTCTAATGGGCTCCGACCTCCTCAAGGCAAGTAAAAAAAAAAAGGTGGATTAACACAGTGCATAACAAGTAAGCAATAACCCACGACAGGGTGTGCAATTATTGGGGCTTAATCAACACCACGAGTGCATTGTGAGGCATGAAGCCGCAGGCCGAGTATCCTCACAGCACCCGGAATGTTGCATAATCCCCAATAACTGCACATCCTGGAGTGGGTTATTGCACTTATAACATGGGATATATGTGGAGAAAAATGGACAAACAGTTTTGGAATAAGAGCTACGAAAGGTATGAACTTTATTTTGTCTCCTTCCATTACTTGTGGCTGCAGTACCACACTGGTGTGTGTTCTGCCACAGGTAAAATAGTTCTGCAAACAGAAATGATGCACAGAAATAATACATGCTTCAAGATCCGCACGTTGCATGATACCACTATAAGGACTGATTACCACACTTCAAACATTTGCCGATGGCACAGCAGCCAGAGCAGTTCTGCCCCAACACACACTGAGCACTTCTACTGTCACTACTTGGTTTCTTTTTTATTATTTTATTTTAGAATATTGGATTTACAGAACTTTGAGTCAAGGACTTGTTTACAAAGGCACCTTGTCATGGAATACAAAGACAGACAGTGTTACATAGTTCATTACACAGTAATAGTTACAGGTTACAGGTTTCAAGCAATAGTTACAAGGTTTCAACAGGTATTACAGGTGGACAACACCTCAGTGATACATGAATAGAATACAGTTACATGACTGAAGGAGGCTATACAGGAGGACAATGCCTCAGTGGTACATGAATAGCAAAACAGTTAAGCAGTGTACAGTGAAATATGGTCCTCGGTCAGTAGAGCTATGAGAATAATGGTGCAACACAATGTATCACCAGGTGACAACAACAGGAAGGGATGCAGGCATTAGGCCCTGCTGGGGACTGTAGTATTCGTGTGGGGCTGGGGTGGGGTTCATTACACAAATGCTAACATTCGTTATATTTATGCATGCCCTGTCAAATTTTATTACTCCTGTATAATGCCTACCTCTATATTGTGAAAATACAGCAATCTGTACTGCAGACATGAAGTTTGTGTTCCTTATCCGACTGTATGAACAGACGCATGCGACAAATACCAAAAACTTAAAAAACTGAGAAGATAATAAATATAAGACATGCTGCACACACTGCTTACTGTGCAACTGCGGTCACAGTTCAGTGTGATGAAAGGTCAGAGAGCAGAACAAAGGTTGCTCACAAGTACAGCACTGTTTCAATTGATATTGCCATTGCTGACTACAACAATGCTACAACTACAATGTTTGGGAGGTTGCATTGAGTTCTGCTGGGCGGGTAGGTGGGAAGATTCACTAGTATCCCACATAACACGTCAGGACACCAGCTTGCCATTCGTGGTGTACCTTTCCTGCCAAGACGTTACCAGCCTAATCACAGGGAGGGGGGCACAGTAAGTACTGCAGCAAGACTGAGGAGCAGCAGTATATTATCCGATCTTTGCATTGAGCCATAGCATTAGCTACACTGGGCAGGTGGTTGGGAATATTGAGTACTATGCCCTGAGCGACCTCAATAATTGCAGCGAGACAACAGAGCACAACAGCTGGATTACCAGACATTCACGTTGCACTCATGACGAGTATCATGAAAAACAGCTTACTGACAAGCCGACTACTAACAAATATATGTACTGCCGCTGTGTATAGACAGAAAACCCTGTGTTCAGTAAGTCATGTTGCTTACACTGAAAAATAATGGCTGCCTTTTACTTTCCATCACACACTGCTGTAATAATAAGATCAGACAGCTCATAGATTTCATTTGGTCAGACCTGTTTATCACAAACAATGCGGGTAACATAGATTAATGAGTAGTCATGTGATCTACATGTACCAATCAGATAACATAAATCTATATGCCCATGTTATAAAAGGAATTGATTCACAGAAACACAATGCAAAAAAGAACACTGAACACTGGTGGAGTTTAACTCCAAATACGTTACATTTCGCCTTTAAAGTTGAGCCAGTCCAAATTCCCTCATGGAGATTTGCATATGCTTTGCATTATTGGGGTATGTGCAATTATGTTTTTCATTCAATTTGTGTGCACTATATACCAAATTAGTGTGTGAAAAATGAACACTCCTTTGCAAATTTGTTCATAATGTGTGCAGTAACACTGCAAAACACTGTGTTGATTTTATTAGCCAAAGTTGTTTTGAATACATCATTGTTGGTGAAGGTGGAGGTACAGAGGGGTCAGCAGCAAACCCTCAGTATTCTGATTCCTAGTTATGAGCATTGGCAAATACTGTTTAATGGGTTCCACCAAGTCTCACCGACAACAAAGTTGTTGACGTGTGGTACAGCAACACAAATTTGCTGACGGTGACCACATTGCCCAGCAAATGTGTCAACCGACCGCCATGGCGCCCCGTGCACTGGGGCACATTTAGACTGTTTAAGACCCCTGGACTTTCATACAATCAACTCCGGGGGGGAGAGGAGCAGTTTACTGGGGAGTGCGGACAACATTAGGAGTTGCTGCATCCATACAGTGCTTCAACAGCTCATTCGACAGTGAGGATGTTGAATGGGTTGGTTTTGCTGTATTGGTTTCACTGAAACAACGGTATACCATTTAATGTCTGTTAACTTGCAAAAAGATATTATTGAACTGTTTGCTGTTATAACCCAATAATGTAGTTTTTTATCTGTAACATTTTAACTGGAAGAAAGAGATTTCTGTATCAAAACTGCTAACCAACAATAAAACTGAGTAAAAAAAAACACTGTGTTGCTGTTTAACATATCACATTTCAAATTTCAACACACCCATGTGTTGAAATAACACATTCACTATGCGCATTTAACACATGTATGTGTTAAAAATGCAACACATAAAATGAACATTTTGTTACCATGGTGTGTTAAAAGCTACACATTTGTGCGTTGAACAATTTACACACCACTGTGTAAAATTAATTTAACACACTGCACGTATGAAATTTAACACACACTGCGTTTTTCCTAACCTCATTCACTGGTGTGTTAAAAATTAACAATTTTTTTGTCAAATTTCACACATCTCTTCCAAGAGTGCTGTATGGATGTTTTCCTTGTTCATCCCTGGTCCCTCAGGATGCCAGAAGCAAAGGTACACATACGTGTGTATGTGAATTTGCGTACTGCAGCACTAGCCGGTGGCCTTCATCCCCACGGAGCAGCTTGGACTGCACTGCTACCTGCAGTCCAAATCATACAGGGGTGGCAGTACTACAGCAGAATCAGTTGCCTTCCCTCCCCAGAAGAGGAGAGCCTCCTCCAGGACAATGGATCGCCCTCTCCCTAGCCAGCTTCCAGCCACCCATGCTTGTTCTGGAACCTGGGCTTGTCGACATTGTGAACAGTAGCCCTGCTTTGGCACTGATGGGCCAGCCACTTAGATTGTCTGTTAACAGCTGTAATAGTGTCTCTTCATGCATTCTTAGGGTGAGAGAATTGTGAATCAATGTGAACGGTTCTTGTGTCCTAAGAACACAAAAGGAGCCGCTATTAGATATAAGAGACACTCCAGGCATCCCAATAAACGTATTATAAACCACTCTACCACATTTTGTAAAGATTGTTTATCTTTGATGAGGTCACTTGGTGGTGGTGATTATTTTTATCATTGCCTGAATTTTTTTAGTATGGTGTAGCTTAATGTTAAAGGAGAACTGCACTGAACCTGTAAGTCATTTTTCCCAATAGAAGCTGCTCTTAAGTACTTGTTCAAATTATGTTACTGTTCCATCTATATAGGCCTTTCAGAAGTATTTCTGCTTTACAAGCTGCTGGTATCATTTTAGAACTATATGATGCAGTTCATGCCCTTAACAGCCACAGATTTCTGTAGTAGAACATGGATGCATTGTGCCAACAATAGAAGAGAACAGGGAGGTAAACTACATCATGCACTTCTAAAACTTTTTTTTACTAGCAGCATTTAAATCATAAACTCCCACTAGGATAACTAACATATGAACATATGAAACTGCCAGCAGGTACAGGCCATGTGGTCTATCAAGTCTGCTCTAGTGTGCAGCTAGCAATCCGTTGTACTGCAGATGCTTCTCCCTCCCCTACCTCTGTCACAGTGACCCTCCCCCTCACTTTGTCCCATCCCCTTTTAAAACTGCCCACCGACTTACAGGACACCACCTTTTTGGGCAGCGCTTTCCACATAGACACCACCCTTTCTGTGAAAAAGTGCCTCCTTATTTCTCTCCTGAATCTTCCTCTCTCCAATCTCAGACCATGCCCCCTCATGTCCCTCCCCCCGCAACTTAAAAATTCCCCTCTGCACCAGTCTTGTTTATACCTTTCATGTATTTAAAGGTCAATCATATCTCCCCTATCCCTTCTCTCCTCCAGGGAGTACATGATTAGCTCCCTCTGCCTCCCCTTGTAGGATTTGTCTTCCAATCCCATGATCATCCTTGTTGCTCTGAGCTGGACCCCCTCCAGTAATCTAACATCTTTCTTCAAGTATGGGTGCCAATACTGCATGCAGTACTCCAGGTGCAGCCTCAACAACGATCTGTACAGATGCAGGATCACCTCTGCCCTCCTGGAGGTGATTCCTCTAGCAATACACCCCAGCATCTTGTTGGCCTTAGCTGCTGCCTTCCTGCACTGTGTTGAGTGGTTCATTTGCCCTGTTATTATCACCCCAAGATCCTTTTCCTCTGTAGCAGCTATCTGCACCCCTCCCAACTGATAACACCTCCTTGGGTTCCTTGCTCCCAAATGCATGACTTTGCACTTCTTAGCATTGAACACCAGCTGCCATGAGTTTGACCAGTCCTCAGGTTTTGCCATATCATTCTGCAGCCTCTGTCACGCTACTGTGTCATCCACTACAGCACCGATCTTGGTGTCATCTGCAAAAAGACTCATCTTGTTCTTAATGCCATGCAAGATGTCAGCTATGAAAATGCCAAATAACACCGGGCCCAGTACCAAGCCCTGCAGCACCCCACTTGTTACAGCCCTTGGAGCTGAGAGTTCCCCTCCCACCACTATCCTTTGTTGCCTCCCTTGCAGCCAGTTCTTGATCCAATTCACCATCTTGGTCCCTGTTCTTTGGTCTCTCAACTTGCTAATCAGCCTCCCATGTGGCTACGAATCGAATGCCTTGCTGAAATCCAGATACAGGACATCTACTGCATGGCCCTTGTCCAGTTCCCCAGTCACCCAGTCATAACAGTCAACCAGGTCGGTCTGGCTGGATCTGCCAGATACTAACCCATGTTACCTCCCGTCCTGGAGACCATTATCTTGTAGAAAGGTTACTAACCTCTCTTTAAAGATTGTTTCCAATAACTTTCCCACAATGGATGCGAGGCTTACTGGTCTATAGTTGCCCAGTTCATTCTTGGGTCCACTTTTGTGGAGGGGCACCATGTGAGCCATCTTCCAGTCCTGGGGTACTCACCCTGTTTCCAGAGAGGTATTGAACAAGTCTGCCAATGGCTCTGCCAGGACCTCCTCCAATTCCTTCAGTACCCAGGGGTGTATGCCATCTGCTCCTGGTGCCTTATCCACCCTCAGTGCCCTTAAACCTTCAAGTACCCTGGCCACTGTGATTTCCCCATCCATCACCCCCTCCACCCATGTCTACCCTCCCTATCCTCTGAGGCACTGACCTATCCTTTCCCTTAGTAAATACAAAAGTATTCATTTAGTGCTTCTGCTTGCTCTGTTCTTTTCTCTTCCCACCCCCCATCCTTCCTGATCTTTACTATTTGATCTTTGCAGATCCTTCTCTCTCTTATGTACCTGAAAAAGTCCTTTCCCCCATCCTTGATGCCTTGTGCCAGCCTAAGCTGTCTGGAAACTTTGGCTGCCCTGACTGCTCTGGTCACCTCTGTAGATTTCTTCAGGTACTTCTCTGTATCCTCCCCCTGCCTGGATCTCTTGAATCTTCTGAAGGCTGCCCTTTTTGCCCTCACCTTTTCCAACACCTCCCTGCTTAACCAACTAGGTTTCCTGGCCATAGTCTTTTTGCTTTGTGTCTAGACACAGGATCTAGTGGCCTTTGCGAGTCCTAGCTTGATGACATCCTATTTCTGGCCAGTATCCATTTGCAGGTGGATTGTGGCTAAGTGCCCGGCCACTGTTACCCCCATCCTCCCAAAGTCAGCTCACCTGAAGTCTAACACCCTGGTCCCTGTTCCTGCAGCATCTTTGCCCATGCTGAGTGAGAACCACACTGTGTGGTGGTCACTCCCTGCCAGCGGATCCTGCACCCCCAGCTTCCTGATGAACTTCCCATTAGACAGCACTAGGTCCAGAGTGTTGCCTAACCTGGTTGGCTTGTTTACCATCTGTACCAAGAAGCTGTCCTGAAAAGCCTCAAGGAGGACTTGCTCCCTTGCGCTTGAGGTGGTTGGGGTGCTCCAATCCACCCCTGTCAGTTTGAAGTCCCCCACAATCATGGTGTAACCCTTCTTGCTGACCCTCCTGATCTGCTCTGCTAGTTCTCTGTCCAAGTCCTCTGCCTCAGATGGTGGCCTGTACACCACCCCCATCCTAAGGCTCCTGTTTCTTGAATCCTGGAATTGTATCCATAGTGCCTTCATTCTACCCGCCACCCCTTCCTCTCTGGCACACCTTATCCCCTCCCTCACATAGACCACCACCTTGCCCCCTTTCCCCTATCCTTGTGGTATATCCTGTACCCCAGGATCACCAGATCCCAGTCCTGGTATTAGGTGGCCCATGTTTCGGTGATGGCAGCTATGGCCACCTCCCTCTCTGCCTTGAGAGCCTGCAACTCAGACATTTTGTTTCCCAGGCTCCTGGCATTCAAGGAGACTACCCTCCAATATGTGCCCTTCCCACTCTTCCCTCTTTGAACACTATCGTAATCAACACTGTATGTACCTTCCCTTATTCCATCCCTACTTTTAAGGAAGGGGTAAGCCCTGCCTGGAGACCTTGTTTGAATTCCACCCAGCTACCCCCACACCTAGTTTAAATTCACTCTGGTTGCTATATACGTCCTCAGTCTCTGTTTTAATACCCCTGAGCCCTCCTTGCTCAAGTGCAACCTGTCCTGGGCATACAGGGTGCTGCTATCCCAAGTCCTACCCTATCCCCCCACCAGCCCATACCCTTTGGTTCTTGGACACAAGAACCATTCATTTTGATTCACTGAAAAGCTTGTATAGCTAGAACAATAACAGTATTTGAACCAGTTTTTTTTTTAAACAGCTTCTACTGGGAAAACTTACTTACATGTTCAGTGCAGTTCTTTCTTAAAGCATGAGATAAAGAACAGAGTGAGCAAGGAGCAACATAGCACTGACATCATTGCTTGTTGCCATGGTAACTGAGACAGGCATACAGAATGGTGTGCTCAGGTATTCCATCACAGTGGAGTACAGTAGTGCTGAAATGAGCACATATCATAAAATAGTGTGCTGGTGCACAGTCTCTATGGAGGCTGGGGCATGGGTGGATTGTCTGCATGGAGACTAGAGCACATTACCATGCTGTGGAAACTGTTGCTGTGGCAACTACTTGTTGAGCCATTTGTCATTGCAGCTGCCTGCATTTTTTGCAGAATTAGCCTAGAGACTTGGGGTCGTGGAACACAGTGCAGCATAAGACAGCTGAAGTTTATAGTGCAAAATGCACTCCTATGGCTGTAAGAGTGCTTACCGTAGTTGCCATTTCTAGGTTGTGACTGGTTAAAAGGTATTCAGTGCTCTGTAATAGCCATAATAGACCCAAATGTAACTGTGATAGTATTTGTAACTCTAATAGTATCTGTAGCTGCAAAATTAAGCACAACTAGGATAGTAACTGCAATTGTGGTAGTAGGAGTGTGATAATAATTGCAACAGTAACTGCAGCTGTAATAGTACTATAAATGTAAGTGTAACAGTGAGAGTACCTCTAAATTTAATTCATTTTTTATATTTGACCAGGAAGTGAATTGGTGGGGCCCTTTGTCAGTCACACCTGAAATAAAAGCTACAAGACATGTGATGGTCTAGTGTGGTGCTTTGCTCTGGTGATGGTGGAATGAGAGCAACACCAGGGTCTTAATTATAGTGGATAAGATGAAAGTTACCAAAACAAGAAGAGGCAGGAGTCATCCAAGAGATTCGTTGCCCGCAGGGCATTTATTTTAGTACCAGTGGGTAGGGAGACACAGTCACAAGAAGGGTAGGCAACACAACAATAGAGAGAACAGAACTGATTTTATCTCACACTGCTAAAACAACTACAGAAAATGGGTTGAGGTGCACTTCAGCCTATTGCCACTATGCTCTAAGATCTCTTAGCAGTAAGCCGTACATAAGACTAGTACTATACAGACATCAGGTTTTATTCACTACCCACAGTATCTGGATTTACCATGACCATAGAATCATAACAAAGTCCGACTGTCTGAAGTCTTCATGCGCACCGTCAATCTCCTTTGGTAGCTACAAGAGAAACAGAACAAAATTGTAGAACACTTAGACACAATTCCCAGCACGGACCTAGTTAAGGCCACTGGGGTGGTGAGAGGTTTGGTAAACAGACCATAGGTTTCTCGGCAAAAACCCATTCTCTCTAAGGCTGCTGGAAAGAAGAACCAGAGAAGCTGGTTCCTGGAATGAACCCACTTTTGGATTGTCGGATTCAATACTGGATGCAAAGAATTCATCGGCCAAAACCCACTTCTAGGGCTGCCAAGGATGAAGAGGAACCAGTAGATGTGTGGTGATGAATCCACTGGAGGACTACCATGACCTGGATGATGCTGCAGCACTCCAAGGGCCAGCAAGACTTTGAAGGATCTGAGGTGAAGATGGATCTCTGATGCAACCAGGAACCAGAAGGATCTGAAGTGAGGATGGTTAATTCTGAAGTATTGTCACCAGTAACTAGAACAAAACAATGAAATGGCGGATGGCGTCCCGCATTGGACTTTGACGGACTCGACTTGCGGTGAACGATCAGGGGACACAGACCAGGTTCTTCCAGGATGTGCACACTCTTCTGCGGAGGGCGACCAACTTTGGGACATCTGGATCAGGAACCAAATGAAACGACACTGGCACGGCGGTTGTGATGTGCTTGAACTTTGGTGTATGTAACTTCGAACTGTAGGATGGAAGAAATGTTGGGTGCGACTTGTACGAACGGCAACGAACTCGACTTTGGCAAACGACATGGACGGAGTAGATGATCTGATGGTCAGACACTTTCTGGTGAAGAATGATGATGAAGAGATCTTCCTCCAGGTAGAGACTGATTCTGGATACGTAGAACAGCGGACCACACCATGGAACATCAATGTGGTGGAAGATTGAGTCTGTTCCCATAAGCTGGCAACAATGTAGCTAGTAGACACACCTTCTCACAATACCAAGAGAACTGTATGATGACCAGGTAATTTGCCAGGAGAAGGGATAAATTATCAACTTTGGGGCAATTCGTTACTTTGGGCAATTGTTCAGATACATGGGGCAATAGTTCAGATGCCCGGGTAATTGTTCATATGCCTGGAGCAACTGTTCAGATACACAGGGCAATAGTTCATATGCCAGGGTAATAGTTCAGATGCTTTTAGCAATTACACAGTCTTTCAGAATGCTTGAGCAATAAACAGTGGCGTAAACAGTACAGTTGTTACCAGTCACTTTGCAGCATATTGTGAGCTAAGCACCCTTGATTGGACCCTTTTCTGACTTTAGGGCCTCCCTGGATAGGATCTGGCTGCCTCTGAGCGCTTGCTATGAATACCCCAATCACTACACGTGGATACCACTTGCTACTAGACCAGTTACCCTGAACACCAGAGGCCTAAATGCCTTACTTGCTATGGGGCCTGTATGCCCTACTTACTACTAGGCTGGCTTGCCTTAACTGACTAGGCCTGGGCTGCCCTAACTACCTAGGGTCTGGCTTGCCCTAACTCACTAGGCTGGGGCCCTCTCTTTATCAGGGCCTGGTGCCCAGCTGTGCTGTGGGCCTGGCGCCCTAAATACTGTGGGCCTGGTGCCCTCTGAAATGGGCATGGTGCCCTTTTAACTGTGGGCCTGGCACCCTCTGAACTGGGCCTGGTGCTCTTTTAACTATGGGCCTAGTGCCCTCTGAACTGGGCCTGGTGCCCTTTTAACTGTGGGCCTGGCGCCCTCTGAACTGGGCCTGGTGCCCTTTTAACTGTGGGCCTGGTGCCCTGCTCCACTTTGGGCCTGGTAGCCCTGCTTTACTGTGGGCCTAGTAGCCCTGCTTTACTTTGGGCCTGGTAGCCCTGCTTTACTGTGGGCCTAGTAGCCCTGCTTCACTTTGGGCCTGGTAGCCCTGCTTTACTGTGGGCCTAGTAGCCCTGCTTCACTTTGGGTCTGAATGCTTTACTTGCTATGGGGCCTGTATGCCCTACTTACTAGTGGGATGGCTTGCCTTAACTGGCTAGGCCTGGGCTGCCCTAACTACCTTGGGCTGGCTTGCCCTAACTCACTAGGCCGGGGCCCTCTTTTGATCTGGGTCTGGTGCCCAGCTGTGCTGTGGGCCTGGCGCCCTAAATTCTGTGGGCCTGGCGCCCTCTGAAATGGACCTGGTGCCCTTTTAACTGTGGGCCTGGCGCCCTCTGAACTGGGCCTGGTGCCCTTTTTACTGTGGGCCTGGCACCCTCTGAACTGGGCCTGGTGCCCTTTTAACTGTGGGCCTGGTGCCCTGCACCACTTTGGGCCTAGTAGCCCTGCTTTACTGTGGGCCTAGTAGCCCTGCTTCACTTTGGGCCTGACTTGCCCGTTTACTGATGGGCCCCTTTAAATTCCTAAGGCTGTCTGAGCCTGCTGTCACTTCTGTGGCCTCCTTAGCTCCACCCCTCCTATGAATATTTATAGGCCTCTTCACTTGCCTTGCTTTTCTGAGCCCTCTCATGGGCGCCGCTACTATCCTAGTCCCTCCTGAATATTAATTGGGTCCTAGACCTCCAACCCTCCCGCGGCACTCTGCCACCTGACTTTGTACCTAATGCACAAACAATTAAAATGAACAAGTCTTGGCTAGCATTAGGGGCAGACAGCACATTGCAGCGTGCTGCCGCTGACTCACCACACCACCGCTGGATCAAGGAGGCGATCGGGAGGTGGGAGGTGCTCTGGCAGTGGGAGGGAGTGACTGGAGGCAGTGGACAATGCAAGGGACAACCTGGGGGGGGCCTCGGATGGCCGACTGCTTGCAGATGCTATGCAGCTCTTCTCGCCTGCCAACAAGGGATTGGGGATACTTTAAAAATGAACAAGGGGCTAAAATAATAAAATGCCGGGGCTGTTAAGCCCAAAATGACCGAACTGGATGTTTTCTTTCTTCAGACCGCAACATACAGCAGCAGGAGAAGTCTTCAAGCAGTGGAGGCAGAGCAGGCACACAGCTAAGTCCTCAGGGATGGCTTCAACACTCAGGTAAACCCTAACTTGTCCCTATGACTTACTGTGTCCTCTCTCCTCTACAGCTGCCCAGGAACAACTGACTAAAAAACAGTTAAACTCCAAACTTGAACCCCCAGGGTTCTAGAATGGCTGGAGTGGAATGCTGTGCATGAGCAGTGCAGCACAGCATTCCATGCAGGCCATTGTTACCAGAGCTGCAACAAAATCTATTTTTTTTTTACACTGTTTTAAGTGCACAGGGCACTTTTCTTTTTTATTTATAGTGTTTCTCCACTATAGGGAGGAGAATTAACTTGTGAGGGGCCCCTTTAATCCTATCCCCTGCAATCTACACCTGCAGCAGGCACCCTGGGCACCTGTAAAACCCCTAATTGATTTATTAATTTTCATTTTCTGTGATGCCCCAACTTTGGGGCATTACAGATCTGGGCATGCCTAAAAATACATGTCCCCATGTATTCCCTACAAGACTTTATGAAACACTTTCTTAACATTCTAATATTTCATTTAACTTTCTATGAAACCTTTCTTTGATAAAACATTTTTGAAATATTTATAACCACTGTAAAACTTTAAATTTACTAAACTAAAGTGACTCTGTCTGAGGAATTACTCTGAACAGATCTACATATGGTACAATGAGACAAATTGAGAGGCTTCCATTATGTACCTTCTAGGGGGGACACCAGCATTAGATCTTTGGGATCTACGGGGTTGGAAACCTACGGGTTCTGGGACAATGCATTCTGGTTCCAGAAAATCTGGGATTTCAGGATTTACTTCTGGTACAACAATTGGACGGTCAAAGGAATTTACATTGGAAGTACGAATCCAAGGCTCTTTGCACCAACTGTTTGGTGATTCCAGTCCCAACATTCCGTCCTTTATGGACTCCCACCTCTCCTTTGGCATAGAACTGTCCTTATCTGTTGCTAGAACAGCATCTCTAAAAGTACAGGCTTTTAGGAGATTCCGGTGAACAATCTTGGTATTATTCCCCAATTCTTTCTAGATCTTATACACTCGTAACTCTGGATAAGGGATTTCAATAATGTGGTAAGGTTCAGGTTCCCATTTTAAAGCTAACTTGCTGCATTTTTGAGTTCTTTTTAGCATCATTCTTTCTCCTATAAGTAAGGGTGTAGCATTAGCCTTGTCATCATAGTTTGCTTTTTGTCTTTGACGCACTTGCTCCATATGTTTGAATACAATTTGTCCAGCTTCTTGCAGACGTTGGTTACGTTCTTGCACCCCATTTGTAGTTGGCTATTTGACTTTGGTTTCATCGAGCGGTACTTCCAATACTAAGTCCATTGGGAGTCTTCTGTGGCATCTGAACATTAAATAATGAGGTGTATAACCAGTAGAACAGTGCATAGTGTTATTATATAGATAAGTAAGTTCAGGAAGAAGAGCTGGCCAGTAGGGATGTTTATACTCCGGTAAGGCTTGTAACATTTCGAGTAAAGTCTGATTTGTTCTTTCACAGAGTCCATTACTTTGGGGATGGTAGGTAGTAGTTTTTAGTTTGTGACTTCCGTAAAGAGCACAGAGTTTGTGAAAAAGCTTAGATTCAAAAGAGGTTCTCTGGTCTGTAAGGATTTTTGTCGGGTAAACAAAGGGTTGCACAAAACATCTTAGAAAGGTTTCTGCTGTAGTTCGAGTGGATAGGTCTTTAACTGCATTGGCAACCACAAATGTTGAGAAGTGATCGACCATAGTGAGAACATATATGTAACCACTGGTGCTTGGTTCCAACTTCAGGTGATCTAGAGCAACTAGTTCTAATGGTGCATTACTGACTATGGGGTGAAGAGGAGCTTTCTGGTTACTCTTTTCTCTGCATTTCAAAGTACAGGCTGGGCATTCTTCACACCACTTTGCTATATCACTACGCATTCCTATGCAATAAAACCTCCTTCTAATAACAGCCTCTGTCTTCTTGTGTCCAAAATGTCCTCAGTGATCATGGTATGCTTCTAATACTACTGATGCGCTAGTCCTTGGAATTATGCTCTGGGTCAATTCCATATGCATAGTAGGGTCTCTTCTTCATTTAACTAGGTGACAATCTTCTATAGCCAACCGGGTTCTATGCCTCCATAGTTTTATTACTTCTTAATCGAGCTTTTTCCTTTCTCTCTGGGTCAGACATTTCTGTGCTGAAACTAGAGTTTTAACCTGTTTAACAGTGGGATCTTGGTCCTGCAGTTGAACCCATAAACTTTCTTGGTCAGCAATTGTATTATCTACTTCAGGTCGGTTTTCCATATCTGGCTCTGGAGCAACTTGACAGCAAGCTTGTACAATTTCTGCCGGTACTTGGAGAAAAGGCGGCATCTGTATGTTCTCCAATGAAGTGTCATCTGCTTCTGTTTCCTCTTGTCCAGGCATTCGAGACAATGCATCTGCATTTTCATTCGCTTTACAAAAGTGGTATTTCAGGGAAAATTGATAGTTCGCAAGTCTGGAGGCCCACCTTTGTTTTAGTGCTTCTAGCCTTACTGTATTTAAGTGCGCCAATGGGTTGTTATCTGTGAAGACTGTAAAAGGGGTAGCAGCCAAATATTGACGGAACTTTTCTGTAACGGCCCATACCAATGCTAGAAACTCGAGTTTAAAAGAGCTGTAGCGGGCATCATTCCACTCTGAGCCTCTTAATCCGCGGCTTACATAAGCTATAACTCATTCCACACTATCTTGTTCTTGTGTGAGTACCGCACCCAGCCCCTTGTTGCTGGCATCGGTATACAAAAGAAAAGGCTTTGCGTAATCAGGATAAGCTAGGATAGGAGCGTCAGTCAGTATTTTCTTTAATTTATCAACTGTTCTTTGTTGCTCAGCTGCCCATACAACAGGGCGATTCTTTGGGACTCGACCCTCTATCGATCCTCTCAGAAGTTCGTGCAATGCCACAGCAATTTTTGAAAAGTCCTTGATGAATCTTCGGTAATACCCCACGAAACCAAGAAAATTCCAGACATCTCTGACAGTAGCAGGAACAGGCCAGTCTCTTACCACCTCTATCTTTTCTAGGTCTGGCGACACTCCCTCTGAGGAAACTATATGTCCCAGATAACTTACTTTGGATTGTAATAGATGGCATTTTGACGGTTTTACTTTAAGACCATACTGAATTAGTCATTGAAACACCTCACCTAAGTGCAATAAATGTTCCTCATGAGTCCTTGAGTAAACAATGATATCGTCCAGATATAGTAATAAGATATCAAAAGTTCGACTTCCTAGGCAATGCTCGACAAGTCTCTGAAAAGTTCCATGGGCGTTACAAAGTCCAAAAGGCATCCTTGTGAATTCAAAGAGTTCCATGGGGGTGATGAAGGCTGTTTTTTCCTGATTCTCAGGTGCCATAGGAACTTGCCAATTTCCGCTGGTTAGGTCCAAAGTGGAGAACATGGTGGCAGATTGGAGAGCCATGAGGAAATCTTCTACCCGGGGCAAAGGATATGCATCTTTATGGGTGATGGCATTTAACTTGCAATAATCAACACAGAATAGAATTTTACCATCCTTTTTCTTAACCAAAACAATCAGAGCTGCCCATGGGCTGTGACTCTGTCTAATTACTTCAGCATCTTTCATCTCTTTGATCATTTCCTTCACTTGTTGGTACATTGCTGGTGGAATTAGTCTAAAACGCTCTCTGACGGGTGGATGTCTATTGGTACAGATGTGGTGCTATACACCACGAGCTAGGCCAAAGTCCAATAGGTGCTCGCTAAAAGTTTCTTCATGGCATAAAACCACTTTCAGTACATCAGCTCTCTGTTTCGCAGTGGTCTTGGGATTGCCCAAATTGATCTCTTCAGCCCATTTTGGTATACTAGCATTTCTTATTTCTTTTCCAGGTACCACCTTTGTCTCCTGACTCTGTCCAGTCTCTTCCTCGGCCTCAATAATGTCCTGCAGGCACACGGTATAGATTTGAGCAACAGGCTGATTACAGTAAAGTTGCACATCATGCTTTCTGTAATTTAGGACTCTAACAGGAATTCAACCCTTGGTCACGGTGGCTATACTTTGGGCCACTATTATGGGTTCTTCTTTTCTAGTAGGATATGGTTCCACCAAAGCATCATAATCTTGACCCCTCGGGCCCACCTTTTCCTTACACCATAGGGTGGTTTTTGTGCCTGGCTTTAATGTCACTGGCCTGGTGTCCGTCACACGGACTTTACCAATTTCACCGTCAGCATTGGCAAACCATTGGTGGCATTGCAGATGATTAATAGTTTGCTGTAAAGCATGCTTATCCACTCAAGGTACATGCTTGGCTTTCTGTTGAAGGATCTGTACC
Source organism: Neoceratodus forsteri (assembly GCA_016271365.2). Taxonomy (NCBI): domain Eukaryota; kingdom Metazoa; phylum Chordata; order Ceratodontiformes; family Ceratodontidae; genus Neoceratodus; species Neoceratodus forsteri. Next base: position 1,116,639,294 of record CM028129.1, on the reverse strand, counting down.
AGCTCATCGAAACAATTCTGGAGGAAATTAATTCCCAAGATTAATGGTGGCAAATGATCACTTTCCATGTCGCTAATGATAATGCCTTGTCGGCCTTGAGTGTTTCTTCCCAACTGAATATCAGCTTCCAGATAGCCCAGATACGGTACTTCATTTCCATTGCTCACTATCAGCTTCACCCAAGATCTGGGAGGTGGTTTGAGATTGTCGGGCGTCCAATATTTTCGGAAATCTCGCCCCTGCATCGTGGTGACCTGCGATCCCATATCCAGTAGAGCCATAAGTTCAATACCATCCACCTTTACCGGTACAATCGGACTCTTGCCAATAAAACAAGACTGATCTAGTGGGGTTACTGGACCTGGTCTTCTAATGTTCGAGGGTCAGTCCTCATCCCAGAAAAATTTCTGTTTAAAGTTAAGGTGGCATCCACTGGCTGACTGCATCGTCACTCCACATGGCCCCTGACGCTGCACCAATGACAGATGGGCCTTCTCTGATTATCAAATTGATCCATGGGGCACCTTCCTTCACCCCTCCTTGGATGATCTATGCAATCGTTCCCTCTCCTTTCCTTTCCAGGCTGATTAAGGGACATTTCATTTTTCTACCCTTCTTTTAGGCCTTGCATTTCTTTACACGTCTCTGCCATATTGTGGGTCAGGGTGACAATTTTCTCAGTCATGTCGGAGTATTGATTAGAACTGGCCTGCACAGAGCAGATTGGTGCCTGCATCATTGGACCACACGTCTGTCTATGCTCCAAATACCAGCTTGGATATGCGATGGGTTCTCTGTCATACTCTGATCTCTGTAGGGGGTAGTTCCTCGGGTTGAAATCTTTTTTTCCAGGCAATTTCTTCTGTCCACCTTTCTTTAGGATACCTAGGCCACACAGTTCCCAGTGAAGCTGCCATCTGCGAATAGGCTAAAGCCTCTTATCCAGAGTGTCCAGAACCGAATACCTTAATTGCTTTTTCCTTAAAATCTAGGAAATGAGCCTTGGGGGTCCTGCAAATGTAACAAGCGGAGCTCTCTCCTCAGGGCTTCACTATACACCCTTTCAACAAACTTCTATACCAACACTAGGTCTGCATCTTTGACTTCCTCAGCATCTACCCTCTCAATAGCTCATAATAGCTCTTGCAGGCTCAATGTGAACTCACGCATGGTCTCTTTGGGGCTTCTGAGTGCAAGAGAAAAATTTCATTTTTTGGTCGGACACGGTTCGGGCATCAAATATTTGCTGCAGCCTCTGTAGAATCTGCTCTGCCGTAACTTTTGCTCCACTTGGCTAGGACTGTACTTCCCTGTGAGCAGCTCCTTTTAATTGCCCAATCAGAATCTCAACCTTCTGCTGCTCTGGGACCTTGTACAACCTGAACATAACCTGCATCTTCGAGCGAAACTCCCCTAAGTTGTTGGTTCCACTTCCGTCTCTCTCTCTCTGCAAAATTGTGGAAGCCATGGCACTCCAAAGTAGTATGGCATCATTAATGGTGATGGTGGCATAACTCCTTGGGGTCCCTCTTGGTCTCTTCCAACCAACTCACTATCTCCACCGGACAGTCCACTGCTACACCCTGGCTCCATTTGTACTTCTCCCTAGGCAACTTCAACTTTGGACTCCTTGGATAAACGTTTATCTAATCCTGCCGACTATGACAATACATTTTTCCACTGTGATGGTCTAGTGTGGTGCTCTGCTCAGGTGATGGTGGAATGAGAGGAACACCAAGGTTCAAATTATAGTGGATAAGATGAAAGTTACCCAGACAAGAAGAGGCAGGAGTCATCCAAGAGATTCGATGCCTGCAGGGCGTTTATTTAGTACTAGTGGGTAGGGAGACACAGTCACAAGAAGGGTAGGCAACACAACAATAGAGAGAACAGAACTGATTTTATCTCATACTGCTAAAACAACTACAGAAAATGGGTTGAGGTGCACCTCGGCCTATTGCCACTATACTCTAAGATCTCTTAGCAGTAAGCCGTACATAAGACTAGTACTATACAGACATCAGGTTTTATTCACTACCCACAGTATGTGGATTTACCATGACCATAGAACCATAACAAAGACCGACTGTCTGAAGTCTTCGTGTGCACCGTCGATCTCCTTTGGTAGCTACAAGAGAAGCAGAACAAAACTGTAGAACACTTAGACACAATTCCCAGCACAGACCTAGTTAAGGCCACTGGGGTGGTGAGAGGTTTGGTAAACAGACCATAGGTTTCTCTGCAAAACCCACTCTCTCCAAGGCTGCTGGAAAGAAGAACCAGAGAAGCTGATTCCTGGAATTAACCCACTTCAAACAACATGAAGTCTTGCTGTATTCTGACAAATTGCAGTGAGTCCCAACCTTTGAACTGCCCCGGAGATGAAAGAGTTAACTTTCCATGCCAGGCATGGAACGCTGAGCTCGAGCCCGGTTGAGACTCTGTCTGTTGCTGTTTGAACTCAAACCGTCAGATTCTTTACTCCGCCTCACTGAACAGTCGCTCCGGAGATTTCTCCTTTGCGCGGTTCAATTTGTCGGTTAAAGTACAGTTTTTCTTGGTTTTCAACCAAATTTAAACTGCAACCTATCAGTTCAGTCTCTGTCTGTGGTATTCGTGAGTACTAGATAGGTTTATATTGTTTTTCTATTCTGTGTGGAACTTGTAAACGTTTCATCGGTTCGGTTTGAACCGATCAAGTTGTTTAAAAATCTTTACTTCTACTTTTAGAGTGTGGTTACCGGTTCTTATCGGTCCTAAAAAAAAATGGATTTTATTACGGTTTTTTCCACGACCTGTAACACGGTCAGGAACCGATAAGAGTGTCTTGCCTGGCGGATTGCCATTAAAAAGGTGAGTTTTATTTAGGACTGGCCATGTCTGAGAAACCCAAAAGAAAAACCGGGCCCACTGGGTTTCAACACTGTAGTGTGTGTGGGGAAGTCTTTGCTAAGGCTGACCCCCACACCACCTGTGTTTATTGTCTGGGGTTTGACCACCTCGATTCAGACTGCCAGATTTGTAAAAATTTTCCTGCAACTACCCTAGAAAAGAGAGTCGGTAGGCTCAGGGAAAGGGAGGCCAAAAAGTCCGCTGACCCGGATGGCCAGCCCTGTTTGGTTCAAACCGAACCAGAAGGAGTGCCCTCTGACCAGGGCGAAACTTCTTTGGGCAAAAGGAGAACCGATTCCGAGGAGTCGGTTCCGGTTAAGAGAACAAGAAGGGAAAAATCAGCCGGTGTGGATCCAAAGGTTTCTTCTCATAGGCCTTTCTACCAAGCCCAGGCCTCCTCTTCTGCTTATACTCAGAGGAGGTTCTTTAGAGGGAGAGGCAGAAGGGCTACAAGCAGGCCAGCTTCCACCCCTCAGCCTAAACCCCCTGCCAAACAGGCACCCTGATGGGTTTGCCAGGGCCAATTCTCCACCACCTGTAGGGGGCAGGCTGGCTTACTTTGTCCAGGACTGGAGGTCTTTAACATCAGACAAATGGGTCCTGGAAGTAGTAAGCCAGGGACTGGTTCTCAGCTTCAAAAAATTTCCAAAGATGAGAACCAGATCCTTTCCCCCTGCAAATCCATCAGAGGCACTTGCCCTAGAGGCAGAGGTCTCTTCCCTCTTGGCTCTCAGAGCTGTAGAAAGGGTTCCACCCCTACACAAAGGGAAAAGATTGTACTCCAGGTACTTCCTCACCCCCAAAAAGACAGGAGAATGGCAGCCCATCCTGGATCTCAGATATTTAAACAAGCACCTTTTAAAGCCAAAGTTCAAAATGGTGACTCTGGGAATAATTCTACCCTCTCTAAGGCCAGGGGACTGGCTAGTCTCCCTGGACCTCAAGGATGCCTATTTCCATATTCTCATCAGAAGCTCCAATCAAAAATACCTCAGGTTCGAGCTGCCCTCAGGCCATTACCAATTCAGAGCAATGCCCTTCGGCCTAACCTCTGCTCCAAGGGTGTTCACAAAATGCCTGGCAGTAGTAGTTGCTTCCCTAAGAAGGCAAAGGATTGCCATCTTCCCATACCTGGAAGACTGGCTCATAGTAGGTCAGTCCCCAGACCAAGTCAAGTTACACCTACAGATAACTCAGCAACTGCTCACTTCTCTAGGTTTCCTTCTGAATCTGTCAAAGTCAGTTTTAGAGTCTGTTCAGCTCCTCACCTTCATAGCACAGAGCTAGATACAGAAAAGGTAAGAGCCTTCCTTCCCCTGGACAGGGCAGGGACCCTTATCACACTGGCCTCTTCATTCACCCTATAGGTGTCTCGACCAGCAAGGCATTTTTTGCAGCTCCTGGGGCACATGGCTGCTTCTACAGCAGTGGTTTAGGGAGCAAGATTTCAGATGAGGGCCATTCAGTTCCACTTGAGAGCCTTTTGGTCTCAGAAAAAGGACCCTCTGACCAAACTGATACCAGTGACTCGAACCCTGATCCAGGCTTTGCAGTGGTGGCAGGATCAGGACAATCTAAGACAGGGAGTTCCTTTTGTCACTCAGTCTCACTCTTTAATCCTTACTACAGATGCCTCCCTCTTGGGAAGGGGGGCCCACTTGGGAGACCTGACCACCCAAGGGTTGTGGTCTCCTCAGGAGTCTCTGCTTCACATCAATCTGCTGGAACTCAGAGCAGTGTTTCTAGCACTTCAAGCTTTTTCCAAGTCTGTTCAGAACAAAGTTGTTCAGATCAGGACAGACAATACCACCACAATGTGGTATATCAACAAGCAAGGGGGCACTCGGTCTACGGCCTTGTGCACAGAAGCAATGAAGTTGTGTTCTCTGGCCTATTCCCTGAACACCTCCCTTACAGCAGTACCCCTCCCAGGCAAGGACAATGTCCTGGAAGATGCCCTCAGCAGGATATCTCAGGGCCATCATGAATGGTCACTGGATCCCCTGGTTTTGGAGGTGATCTTCTCCAGATGGGGCACCCCACAGATAGATCTTTTTGTAGCCCCAGACAATCACCAACTTCCCCTCTTTTGCTGCAGGCCCCTAGTGTTGGGCTCAGTCCCCCTGGATGCCCTGGTTCTCAATTGGGAAGGGAAGTTCCTGTATGCTTCCCCCTTCCTCTCCTGTTCAAGGTGCTAGTCAAAATCAGGTCTCAACCCTGCAAGGTGATTCTGATTGCTCCAGACTGGGCCAGACAGCCCTGGTACCCTCTCCTGTTGTCCTTAGCAGTCCACCTTCCCTTGTCTCTTCTCAGGAATTACAACCTGTTATCCTGTGCTCAGGGGAGGGTTTGGTATCCAAATCTCAAATCTCTCAATCTCAAGGCCTGGCTCTTGAAGAGTTAGAGTTTGCTGATTTACACCTCTCTCAAGGTGTTATGGATATTCTAAAGGCTTCTAGGAAGCCTTCCACCAGAACCACTTATAATTCCAAATGGAAAAGATTCTCCATATGGTGCTCTGGGAAGCTTATTTCCCCAGAGTCTGCTGACCTGCCCACAGTCCTTGACTATATGGTTCATCTGAATAGCTTGGGACTCAGACCAGCTACACTAAAAGTACATCTGGCAGCTGTCTCTGCTTTTCTTTCAGCAGGTAAGCCTTTTTCCCTTTCAGCTCATCCTGTATTCTCCAAGTTTTTCAAGGGATTGCTTCATACCAATCTGCCATTCAGGGACCCTGCCCCTGCTTGGGACCTTAATGTTTGCATTGCTCAGCTTATGCAACCCCCTTTTGAGCCTTTGTCCTCAGCAGAGCTTAAGTACTTGACTTGGAAAACTGTTTGCTTGGTGGCCATCACTTCTGCCAGGCGCATAAGCGAGTTACAAGCCCTGTCAGTGGAGCCTGATTTTGTCTCTTTCCATATAGATAAGGTGTTCCTCAGGACTAACAGGAAGTTTTTACCTAAGGTGGTTTCAGACTTCCACCTTAATCAATCTATGTCTCTTCCTGTGTTCTTCACTGACCATTCCTCCTCTGGTGAGAGGAGACTGCACAGTTTGGATGTGAAAAGAGCCCTTAGCTACTACATAGAGCGTACCAAGGGTCACAGGTTTGAATCCAGCCAACTGTTCCTCACTTATGATGAGGTTGGTAAGGGAAAACCTGCCACTAAAAGATCCATTGCCAGGTGGATTGTCTCTTGCATTCTATTTTGCTATGAAAAACTAGGTAGGATTCCACCCTCAGGCCTGAGGGCTCACTCTACCAGAGGTACAGCTGCTTCCCTGGCTGTTGCCAGGGATATTCCTATCTTAGAGATATGTCAAGCAGCTACCTGGAAAACAGTTCACACTTTTACCAAGCATTACTCCCTGGATATCCAGGCTAGGAGTGATGCTCGGTTTGGCACAGCAGTGCTTCAGAGCCTATTTCTAAGTAGGTTCTGTCCCTCCTCCACGAGGTACTGCTTGGTAGTCTGCAATTTGTCAGAATACGTAAGACTTCATGTTGTTTGAAGAAAAATTACTCACCTTAGTAATGTTGTTTCTTCTAATGGAGTCTTGCTGTATTCTGACCTCCCCCCCACCTTCCCCTCTCAGAACCTTGTTTTTGGGATGTGGGTGGGCAGTAGCAGTTTTGGCACTCAGGAGGTGCCCCACCTTTTTATTATCACCCCTTTTTCTTTGGGTGACTGGGTGTTGTGTTATTTCATTTTTTGGGTTTCCTGACTTGAGTCTTTGTTTTGGGACCAAAAAATCTGTTTATTATATTTAGTAGCCAGTTGGCTAGTATAGGTTTACAGCTTCCACACAGGACACTCAGTAAGTTTAGCTCATAAAGATCTGACGGTTTGAGTTCAAACAGCAACAGACAGAGTCTCAACCAAGCTCGAGCTCAGCGTTCCATGCCTGGCATGGAAAGTTAACTCTTTCATCTCCGGGGCAGTTCGAAGGTTGGGACTCACTGCAATTTGTCAGAATACAGCAAGACTCCATTAGAAGAAACAACATTACTAAGGTGAGTAATTTTTTCTTTTGGGTTGTTGGATTCAACACTTGATGCAAAGAATTCCTTGGCCAAAACCCACTTCTAGGGCTGCCAAGGATGAAGAGAAACCAGGAAATGCGTAGTGACGAATCCACTGGAGGACTACCACAACCTGAATGATGCTGCAGCACTCCAAGGGCCAGCAAGACTTTGAAAGATCTGAGGTGAAGATGGATCTCTGATGCAACCACGAACCAGAAGAATCTGAAGTGAAGATGGTTAATTCTGAAGTATTGTCACCAGTAACTAGAACAAAACAATGAAATGACGGCCGCATCCCGCACTGGGCTTCAATGGACTTGACTTGCGGTGAACGACCAGGGGACGCAGACCAGGTTCTTCCAGGATGTGTACACTCTTCTGCAGAGGGCGACCAACTTTGGGACATCTGGATCAGGAACCAAATGAAACGACACTGGCACAGCGGTCGCGATGCACTTGAACTTCGGCGAACGTAACCTCGAACTGTAGGACGGAAGAAACGGCGGGTGTGACTTGTATGAACGGCAACGAACTCGACTTCGGTGAATGACATGGATGGAGTAGATGATCTGATGGTCGGACACTTTCTGGTGAAGAATGATGATGAAGACGTCTTCCTCCAGGTAGAGACTGATTCTGGATACGTAGAACAGCGGACCACACCATGGAACATCAATATGGTGGAAGATTGAGTCTGTTCCCATAAGCTGGCAACAATGTAACTATTAGACACACCTTCTCACAATACCAAGAGAACTGCGTGATGACCAGGTAATTTGCCAGGAGAAGGGATAAATTATCAACTTCAGGGCAATTAGTTACTTTGGGCAATTGTTCAGATACATGGGGCAATAGTTCAGATACAAGGGCAATTGTTCATATGCCTGGTGCAATTGTTCAGATACATAGGGCAATAGTTCATATGCCAGGGTAATAGTTCAGATGCATGGGGCAATAGTTCAGATGCCAGGGGCAAATAACCACAATCCTAATGTCACAAGGCAGTCTCGGTGCTTTTAGCAATTACAGTCTTTCATAATGCTTGAGCAATAAACAGTTGTGTAAACAGTACAGTTGTTTCCAGTCAGTTTGCAGCATATTGTGAGCTAAGCACCCTTGATTGGACTGTTTTCTGAATTTAGGTCCCCCCTGGATAGGATCTGGCTGCCCCGAGCGCTTGCTATGAATACCCCAATCACTACATGCGGATACCACTTGCTACTAGACCAGTTACCCTGAACACCAGAGGCCTAAATGCCTTACTTGCTATGGGGCCTGTATGCCCTACTTACTACTAGGCTGGCTTGCCTTATCTGATTAGGCTTGGGCTACCCTAACTACCTTGGGGCTGGCTTGTCCTAACTCACTAGGCTGGGGCCCTCTCTTAATCCAGGACTGGTGCCCAGCTGTGCTGTGGGCCTGGTGCCCCCTGAAATGGGCCTGGTGCCCTTTTTACTGTGGGCCTGGCACCCTCTGATCTAGGCCTGGTGCCCTTTTAACTGTGGGCCTGGTGCCCTACTCCACTTTGGGCCTGGTAGCCCTGCTTTACTGTGGGCCTAGTAGCCCTGCTTCACTTTGGGCCTGACTAGCCCATTTACTGATGGGCCCCTTTAAATTCCTAAGGCTCTCTGAACCTGCTGTCACTCCTGTGGCCTGTTGCCTCCTTAGTCCCACCCCTCCTATGAATATTTATAGGCCTCTTCACTGGCCTTGCTGTTCTGACCCCTCCCGTGGGCATCGCTACTGTCCCACCCCTCCTGAATATTAATTGGGTCCTAGCCCTCCGACTCTCCTGGGGTGCTCTGCCACCTGACTTTGTGCCTAATGCACTAACAATTAAAATAAAAAACAGTCTTGGCTAGCATTAGGGGTGGACAGCACATCGCAGTGTGCTGCCGCCGACTCACCACACCACCGCTGGATCAAGTAGGCGAACGGGAGGTGGGAGGTGCTCTGGTAGTGGGAGGGAGTGACCGGAGGCAGCGGGCAATGCAAGGGACAACCTGGGAGGGCCTTGGACGGCCGACTGCTTGCAGATGCAACGCGGCTCTTCTTGGCTGCTAATGAGGGACTGGGGATACTTTAAAAATGAACAAGGGGCTAAAATAATAAAACTCCAGGGCTCTTAAGCCCAAAACAACTGAACTGGACATTTTCTTTCTTTGTGGTGCCCTGGTGGCACCACCAACCGCAACATACAGCAGCAGGAGGAGTCTTCAGGCAGTGGAGGCAGAGCAGGCACACAGCTAAGTCCTCAGGGACAGCTTCAACAACCAGGTAAACCCTAACCTGTCCCTTTGACTTACTGTGTCCTCTCTCCTCTACAGCTGCCCAGGAACAACTGACTGAAAAAACAGTTAAACTTCAAACTTGAACCCCCAACTTTGGGGCATTACAGACATCCAACAATAAATGCATCATACAAAATAAGCATGCAGTACTACCTGCAATTTAAGGAGTATGGGCTCAATTCTCAAAGGTGTCGGACTGCCGCCAGCCCCAGGTGCACCAAACAGATGGCGCATGGGACTTACGGCATTCCCTGGCTGGCAGTCGGGATTCTCAATCTCATGCTCTACATGCCATAAGTTAGACCAGCCTTTTGCTGGTCTAACTTTGCAGCAATCATGGGACCTTTTCATGGGGGTTGTGCCAAATGTTTCACACAAGCTGCTGTAAAGGGGGTAAAGTGTCACAAATGCATGTGCAATGTGTTCAGTGCAGTGCTGGGTTTGATGCAGGGTTTGTTGCCGCAAGCCTGCTTCAGCCTTTAAGAATCAAGCCCCATGTGTTCACTTCTAATAAATGGACAACTGATTATGCTATAGTGTATGGTGGGATGCTGTTATGCATGGAATTCTATGCCTAGAATATCCTTGTAGTGTTGCAGTAGTCACATCATTATGTTGTTCTGCTGTAGTGGTGATGTCACTACTGCAGCACAACTTAGAATGCTGCCACACAGCTGCTTTCCTCTATCCAACTGAGCTGGAGGTGGTTTTTGTTTTAAACTTGAACTTACAGAAAGAGCTGCAGCATGTTGAATCAGTAATTTGAGCCTCCCCAAATGTCAGGTCACTGAAAGGAAGTGGAGTGTCTGAAATGGGCATGGATGCTCATATACTATAAAAGATCATGTTTGGGCACCCATACACAGACCTTTGCTTTTCACACTGCTAGTGAAAACAATGTCTGATCAGAGCCAACACGGCTGCTTTGGAGCGGCGAGTCTGAGTGAAAAGCACTCGGAGCTCCTACAGCGGCTGATGCTGTACTTGCGCTGTGCCCAAGATGGCCACCATGACAATTGCAAATGTGCAATATTCACACACGCACAATGACCTCATAGTGGCCATCTTGGGCACAGTGGCCTATTTTGTTTCACCTGCAACTGCGGAAGTGACAGGCAGAGAACAAAATAATGCCCCCATTGGGGAGGAACTATGTGGTCTGCAGAGGGGAGGCAGAAAGCCAGCACTGTGGACATGACCACAGCGCTGTGGAAGCACACCAGAGAGGTATCTGGTCACGGGCTTCCACAGTCCCTTCTCTCTCCAACTTCATAGCAATTAGACAGCATGGCTCCACCCATGCAACCGTAAAAAGAATTCAACAGAATTCTGGTATTGTGATGTCAGAAACTTCCTATTACTTAGGAGCCCAATGTATTTCTATGAGAAACTAAAATAATTTTTTTGCCTTTGCAGAAGAAATGGATCCCTTGTTGAGCAACAAACTTTGCCTTTCTGTGTTTGCACTGTTGTGGTCCATCTGTGCGATTTCAATTTTTTTTTAAACAGTGATTAACTTCTCTTTTCTTCTTCTCAACTAAAATCTGGTTAGGAAGCAAATATGACCTGCTAAATCAAAACAAATTATCACAGGTTATGAAATATCACATATTTTTATTAACTCTATAATATTTTAGTGGACGAAAGCTTTACTTCTATATTGAACTCTGAAAACAGATTTGCAGTTTCCCATTGAAATACACTGCCATCATTGCAAGTTAAAGGGACACTGTGAACCCCCTTAGGCCTCAAAGTGTCCCTAGTTTAAAAACACATTTTATAATTGTTCACATTCTTTAGAGACTGTTGATGCAGCTGGTAATGTGATTCAGATCCTTTGTTTCTTTTAAAAAGTGAAAAACTGAGTGCCCACCATACTGGTGTTACCCGACCAAAACATGTTTTTCCCCAATTGTTTAACCAGGTGAGACACACTAAGCTGAAAGCGTGTTTACAGGTGCAACCTGGGAGCACAGGGAAGCTAAGTGACTTGCTCAGGGTCACACAGTATGCAAGTGGGGGCTGTGGGATTGAAACCCAGGTCTCTAGATTTAGAGCTTAGAGCCTTAAACCACTGCACTATACTGCCTCCCATAACATACTTATTTAAATTTCTTGAGCAGCTCCCACTGCATCTTTCTGGAACTCAGGAACCCCCACCCCCCAAACAATCTAGCCACTCATTATGCAGCGGGAGTAGACGAGACTATTGTATCATGAGTGGCTGCACTGTTTGAGGGAGTTTCTAATGTTCAGGAAGTATGCAATAAGAATAGTTCAATGATTTGAAGCAAAACAAGGCTGGCTATAACTGCACATTGCCATGCATTTCAGTTTTAATAAGCAAGGAGACAGATAAAACAACAAGCAACATCAATGAATTTTAGAGAAGGTAAGTCGTCATAAAATGTGGTAATTTACCTAAAAATAATATGATGCAAAATAGGCTGACAGTGTCCCTTTAAGATTTTCTCACTTCATAATACAAGAATTCCATTGTATTATTTTTTACAAGTAGTTGGCAAAATAAAAATAAAATGATGACAAGGGTAAGGAAAGAAGCAAATAAAAACAAAGAAAATGATTGCCGAGGCATCTCAAGGCTACAAACACATTCTTTAAGGACTTACCAAGTCATCCTTACCAAGCACATGCTCTTTAAGGGAAAACAAAACAGCTACAAACAGACAATACATTATACAGTAGGTCTGCTTCAAAAAAGCTTTAAAACAAGATGGACTGTTATCAATGTTAACAAAATGGGATAAGCTGTTCGGAATATTAGGAGAAAACCATGAAAATTATCCTTTTGACAACCTGCAATGTGGGTATCTTTACCTTAAATGAAAGAACAGTTTGAGCTTTGGGTTTGATGAAACACCAAGTTAGATGAAAAATATGAAGACCGAACATGCGAAAAGGAAATCCTATAAATGTGATTAGCAAAAATAGCCAGGCTCAGATTTATTCTATACACAGACAAAACAAAAATCCCAAATTCCTGCATAATTCACAGCGATGGATATTTAATGGTGCCTCCAGAGCAAAACAACAAATATTATATGGAATGCTGCTACAAACAAAAAACACATATGGCTACTCACGCTGTAGAGGTAGCCATGAAATCCCAACTCTAGGGAACATTCAATTTAATGTAAATTTATTTTATATTTGTGGTAGCACCCCACCACACACACTCTGAGGCCAATACTTTGGAGATTTGTGCTTTGCTGACTATAGTGAATGGTTTGCAGCTGTGATAGTAACTGTAACAGTAACTGTAAAAGTGATAGTAAGTGTAACTTGATAGTAAATGCAACAGTAACTGTAATTGTGAAAGGAATTGTACCCATGATAGTAAATATAACTGCAACTGTGATAGTAACTCTATCAGTAACTGTAACTGTGATATCAACTATAACTGCAATTGCAATAGTAATAGTAACTGTAACTTTGATAGTGCAGCTGAGACAGTGAGAGTAACTATAACTGTGACAGCAACTATAACAGCAATTGCAATAGTAATAGCAACTGTGATAGTAACTGTAACTGTGATAGTGCAACTGAGACAGTGAGAGCAACTGTAACTGTGATAGCATCTATAACTGTGGTGAAAGTAAGTGTGCTAGTAGCTGAAACTGAGATAGTAGTTGTAACTGTGATAGTAAGTGTACTGAAACTGTAATAGTTACTATAACCATTACTGTAAATGTGATAGTAACTGTGATATTAACTGTAACTGTAACATTGATAGTAACTGTAACCAAGATAGAAACTGTAATTGTAAATGTAACCATGATACTAACTATAACAGTAACTGTAATGTTTGTTACTACCACTGCCCAGACCACTCTTATGGTTGTAAGAGTGGTCTCATGCTCATTCTTAGGGTATGAGAACCCTGAACTGAAGGTAAGTGGTTCTGGTACCCTAAGAATGTAAGTTAGACCACTCTTACAATTGTAAGAGTGGTCTTGGAGGTGGTATTAATATATTAATGATCAAGCTTGATCAATAATGTATTTATTAAAAAAAAAAAAGGACCAGAAAATGCCTGTTTCCACAGCAGCTGCATGCAAGACACTTCACAGAATAAGAATGTCTTACATGAAAAGGAAAGGAGCACTCTGACTGGGTGGGAGCACTCCATTGATCTATAATTGTGATAGTAACTTTAACTGTGATAGTAACTGCAAGTATGATAGAACGTTTTACTGTAATAGTTATAATAACAGTCACTGTGATGGTAAATGTAGCTGACAGCAACTGTAACTGACAGCAACTGTAACAGTAATTGTGATAGTAACTGTAACTATGATAGTAAGGGTACCTGTGATAGTAACTGTAAATGTGATAGTGCAACTGTGACTGTGATAGTAAGTGTAACTGTAATAATAACTGTAGCTGTGGTAGTAAGTGCTAGTAACTGAAACTGTGAAAGTAAGCCGGCCCCTTGTGAATGGAGGTGATGTACACAGAGGCAAGCATGCGGTCCGTGTGTGTCTGCTGGTGTCAGCCAGGAATAAAGGGCTCATATTCCTCATTCAGCATCCAGAAACTGTAAGTTTAAACTCAAACTAAAATGGCAGAGCTACCTAGCCAACTAGAGAATCTGGTAGAATGCATCACCTGACAATATTCAAACAAGCATTTGTCAATGCCGAATGTTGTTGCGCTGGCATTGGCTTTGGTAGTGCAGTGTGGAAAAACATTTTGGGCAGGATGTGAAAAATGACAGCTGTACAGTTCATAAGGAGGTGTAAAAAAATGCCAGTGTTGAAAATGTGGCATGTAAATATTGCATATCTGCGAAGTTACAAGGGTGCGTGGGAAATGCGCAACGCATGCTTGTAACACAGTCATTTTATGGACATTCGGCACCAAATTTTCAACATAGGCATTTTAGCACCTCTGCTCATGTACAGTGTCACTGTTATTTCCTCAAACTGTCCCAAAAAGTGATTTCGCAGAGCGACTGCGTTATTCTGCGCCGGACATGCGAAAACACATTTTGGGCAGGATATGTGAAATGAGCTGTACTGTTCATCAAGAGGTGTGGAAAAATGCCAATGGTGAAAATCCAGGTAGAAAATATTACAAATGCACGATATTGCGAGCGTGCGCGCAATCTGCCAACGCACTCCCGTAACACAGTCATTTGATGGAGTATCATCACCAAATTTTCAATATAGGCATTTTAGGACCTCTGCTCATGAACAGTGTCACTGTCATTTTCATAATCTGGCCCAAACACTGATTTCCCACAGCGACCGTGCTATTGTGCGCCGGAAGCGCGAAACACATTTTGGCCAGGGTGTGAAAAATGACAGCTATACTGTTCACAAGGAGGTGTACAAAAATGACAATATTGAAAATCTGGCATGAAAATATTGCGAATTCAAGTTACGATCCTCACGTAACACCTGCGCAACAGAGCGGCTCGTAAAACAGCCATTTTTGATTTATTTCCAAATTTGCAACATAAGACTTTTTGAGAGCCCACCATGACAGTGGCACTGTTGGTCTTTGTTAATTCGTCCTAAAGGTGATTCCATGCAGACTGCAAAATCACCTTTCGGGACCGATTAACGATATGACAGTGCCAGAATTTATGAGGAGGGTCCCAAAACCCCATGTTGAAAATTTGTAAAATTACCAAAATGCCCGAGATATGCATTAAAGTTGAAAACCCTATTTATTCCATTATACAGCTTACGGCATTTCCTCAGTTAAGTGGTCTGCTTTGAAGAGTGCAGATGTGTTCCCGGTCCATTGAAGATCATCAGCGCCCGGACTCGGAGTAAGTATAGAAGTGGGGGGGTGTGGGGAGGCAGGGTGTGCAGTGGATGAGTGTGGGTTGTGGCAGGGCGGTTGGAAGAGTATGAGGGACCGTTTTTGCTTTATAGGTTAAAAAAAAATAAAAGACATCGGGAACCGTTTTCATTTTAATAGGTGCCTTGTCATGCTGGGGTGGGCTCCCAGCATGCCACCTGAGTGAGTGTGTGTGGGTGGGTGCTTTAGCCGATGGGGGATTGGACACCCCCATCAGAAAACAAGCAAAGGGGGCGTAGGAGCTACAGGGGATTGGGCACCCCTGGCCAAGCAAAAACAGGGGAAACATTATGCCAACAGGGTGGGCTCCCCATTGACAAAATTCAAGGGAGGAGGAGGGATACACGCAGATGGGGATTGGGCCCCCATCAGCAAAGAAAATTGTTGGGGGGCACACAGATGCCGAGGGGGATCGCCACCGGCAATCAAAAAAAAGGGGGTTACATGATGCCAATGGGGATTGGGCTCCCCCATCAGCACACAATAAAGGGGGGGGTTGACAGGCAACAGTGGCAGTCACTGCCTCCATGTTGCCTACACATAGGGGGAGGCATGTTGTGGTCACACTGCATGAGAGCTTTGCTCTCATTGCAGCAGACCACTTCTGTGATGTCTTCACCTCATTAGCTAGGTAGGGTGTTGGCCCCTGCTGCTGGCTGATTGGGGAATGTGGGACGCACCTACTGGTGCATGCCCTGCATTCGCCCAACAGTGACCACGCCTCCAAATCTGCACTACCGCAAGATGTTGGCTGCGCAAGCACGCCAACATAAAAAGGGGCTGAAGAAATTGACTTTGTATGCGATAAATGCAATTATGTTAAACGGAAAAGGATATTAATCTCTTTAGAGAAAAGTTAAACTTTCAATATGAATTATATAAAATAGAACAATTTGTTCATAAAACCAGTATTTTGATACAGGAGGTAACCACTACTGACACACAAACAGAGGTTGCTGGAAACCCTCATAAAAGAAATAAAAGGAAGTGTACACTGGGAGATAATTCTGAAGCTTATCATGAATGTAACTTTTCTCTGGTAAAAGGAGGGACCTTGAACTGCAAAGAGATTTTGAGGTGGTGGGGGAATTACTTAAACAAAATAACCGTATAGCAGCAATATCAGAAATATTCACAGTACCTAGGGCAGGGAGATCCAGAAACACACTGATTAAGCAAATAAATGGCTGGATTAGAAGGTGGTGTAATAGGGAAGGTTTTCATTTCCAAAGACACTTGGATGGGTTTGAGGGAGATACAAGGTTATATAACCGAGATGGACTACACCTTAACAGGACAGGCACACAAGTTTTAGCACAATGCATAAATTTCACAGTATAGCATATTTTATACTAAGTACTCAGGGGAAGGAGAGAGGAGATAAACATAATATTCCAGAGATAATTAAACAGGTAAGGGTAGGACGGAAGAGACAGAAACTCAACAATGGGACTTGAATAATGTTACTGGTAAATACATGGTCTAGTGGGAAAAATTAATGAATTGGAGTTTATATTGATAACTCTTTCCTTAGTGATACCACAATTACAGTGTAACTACACTGTAACTGCTCTGCAATTGCAGTGTAGTTACATGCAGCAAACCTGTAACTACAGTGTAATTACCCCTGTTGCATGTAATTAATGAGTACTCTGCAGTTACAAATTAAATAAGGAAGACATACATTTACATGTAGTTACAGAAACCTGGTGAGAAGAAGGGGGTTGATGACAGGCCTTTAAAGGATATAAAACATCTTGCAAATCAAGGGCAGAAAAAAGGGGTGGAGGTGTGGCCATTTATATAAAGGACACAATTTTGAGGCAGCAGAAATTGGCATAATTGATAAAGATGAAATGGAGCAGGTCTGGATTAAGGTAACAACAAGAAACAGTGAGAAAATCATACTGAGGTAGGTTACAGATCACCTTCATTGACTATTGATCAGAATTTGAGATTCATTCCCAAAGTCCAAAGCTTGGAAATGGGTAGAAAAGTAATAATTCTTGATAATTTCAATATGCCTGTAATAAAGTGATCACAGGGCGTAGGAGGTTTCCAGCTCAAAAATAACTTCTTCGAAATATTTGTCACATAAAATTTAGACCAGCATGTCCAAGTGAGTAGGAGAGGAGAGAATATACTGGACATTTTTTAGTGTCAATTAACGCTAAACACTAAAAAAAACTATCTCTGTGTGCTTCGGCACCAGGCAGAGGCTTTCTAGGCTATCCTCCTTCCCCACCCTTGATGGGGGTATAATTGTTGATGTACCATCCTTTAAATGTCTGGCTTGACAGGCACCTTGGCTTGTCTCAGCACATAGACGCTATTCATAAAAAAACTCCACCCCATGCTTGGTGCCCTTTATAGGAACAAAGTGGTATCTCTTTACCTGCTCGCTGTGAAATCATTTCAAAGATGATACTTCCCAACTTTGATTATGGTGACATAGTTTACGGTGCTGCACCCAAGTCCACTTTAGCCAAACTGGATCCCCTCTTCCGCTCCTTCTGCCAGTTTGTCTTGTCCTGTCCTTCCCGCACTCATCACTGTTCTCTGATCTCTCCTTCCCTCCTTGGTAGATCGCTGCCTAATCCATTGTGCCTCCTTCATCTCTAAATTCTGACTGTCCTTCCTCACTCCTTATCTCAGTTCTCTTCTCTCCCCCCTACACCTCCGATCCTCTTACTCTCTCCATAACTCAAGATATCACTCCCTAATGCTCCCTTCTTGTAAATCCCTTGCAGGACAGAATGCCTTCTCTTACCGCTTTCCTAAAATCTGGAACTCTCTTCCCCTTACAATTCGCTGTGCCTCCTCCAAACACTCTCTTTCCTTGTTACTCCAAGCTCATACATTTCCCATCCGCATTTGCCCTTAGTCTAAGTCTTGCCCCCTTTCTCTTTCCCCATCCACTGCAAGTCCCCAAGCTACTATACTACTACTAAATGTTTCAACCTCCGCACTCTTCCTCTTCCCATTTTTCTCCTCCTTTTCCCTTCCCTCCCTTCCTTCCACTGCTTTCCTCCCTTCAACCCTTTTCCTTCCTATCCCCCTTCCCCTTTACAACTACCTCCAATCTATTCACACTCTCTTTCATCCTCTCCATCCTCCTCACTCCCTACCCCTCCTTTTCTCTTCCTTTCCTTCCTATCTATCTTTCTGTCTGTCTATCTATCTATCTATCTATCTATCTATCTATCTATCTATCTATCCATCTATCTTTCTTGTTTAGCAATTTGCCATTTAAGTTACTGTATATAATGTACATAGCTGTGCCTTTTGCTTATCAGATTACTGCGCTTTGCTTATACTATGCATTCATTCCAACCCCCGTTCCCCCGGACACATCTGGATATAAGCTTTATGGCTCAGTATATATTTCCTAGTAAATCTCTTTCAATAAAATAAATTGTACTGCGCAATATGGAGGTGGATATTGTCAATCGGGTTCAGTTAATTTTTTTCATTGGAAGTCAA
Organism: Neoceratodus forsteri; assembly: GCA_016271365.2. Lineage (NCBI taxonomy): Eukaryota > Metazoa > Chordata > Ceratodontiformes > Ceratodontidae > Neoceratodus > Neoceratodus forsteri. The sequence goes on along the minus strand of CM028129.1, from coordinate 1,116,620,766 downwards.
AAATGCCCATTGCTCCAAACTTGGAAGTAATTTCTATTTTCTGGAAGTCAGAATACTTCCAGGTCCAAATCTATAAGTCAAAGTTGTCAAGAGATAATGTTTTGGAAGTTCATATAAAATACTGCTGTTAAAATAAACCTTTGTTCAGAAACATCCACCATTTTTGACTTCCATGCCTAAAAAATTGGAGCCCAAATTTTTCTCTTTTTTCCCTATTTGGAAGGCAAATGCTTCTTTCTCCTTAATTCTGGAAGTTTTTACCATATTTTGGTAGTCAAATATTTCCAAAACAGAGTTAAGTGAAACACTATTGTCAATTATAGAGTTAGGGAACCTTTAGGTGGTAATGCTCACCACACGGTCCAATCTGAAATTAAAAACTGTAAATAAATAATCTGAGGGAAAATGAAAGTGAGATGTTTTGATGGAGCAAACTTCCCTGAAATTAAGAATACGGTAATCTGCAGCACTGGAGCTGAAAGAATAATTTCGAAGGTCCGAACCTGGATGAGATGTGAGAAATATTCATGAATAAAATGTAAGACTGTGACACTAAGTTTTTCCCTGAAAGATTCTAATACAATTCCCAAGGGAAAATTCCTTCATGGTGTTCTGTTAAGATCAGGAGGATCCTGAGGAGAAAAAATGTCTATAGGAAGGCTAAGAAAACTAAGTCAATATTTGAGTGCAATATATATAAAAAGCAGGTCAAAATTTGCAAGAAGAAAATAAAAAGAGCTAAAAGGGATGAAGAGTTGAAAGTAGTTAATAGGGTTAAAGACAACAAGAAATAATTTTACAACCATATCAATGGTTTAAGAAAGGGAGCCCAACAAATAGGGCCAATAATGATATAACACACAGGTTACATGCAAGTTAGAAATGGCAGAAGTGTTTAACACTTTCTTCTGTAGTGTGTACAGGAAAAGGAACAAATGACAATAGATGATAATATTAGCAGAGAAAGTAACAGTTAAGTACTAAATGTCAGAGATGTGGAGGAAAAACTCTGAGGGCTAAAGCAAAATAAATTACCAGGACCAGATAAATTGCACCTGAGTTTTTTAAAGCGGCAGTATTAGTTAACCAGGAAGTGTTCATCATTGCACAGGTTTTTGTACTGCCTGGTAGCTTAACATTGCAGATTTAATTTTTGCTCTTTATTACTGTTTTCTGATAATTGGTTCCCTTGATTTTTAATACATTTATAATGTTGTGTGGATACACAGGAAATATGGCAGCCCCATACCATTTCCTGTTTTTCACCCTTTGTTTACATTTCTTGTCCTATAAACACTCAGCAGGCAAAGGAAGGGGTGGTGCATTCCAGTAACATCAGACAAAATGACCAGTGAGAGAAAGACAGCACCCCACTTTCCTCAGAATCCAACATGGCGCTCCTGAAAAGAGTCTGTGCTAAACTGTCAGAAAAAATAAAGAATATAAATAAAACAAAGAAAGAATTGAAAAGCAAGGGATTCAAGTTTTATCATTTGTGGGGCTTGTTTGACATAACTATTGTTAAAAAGTGCACTTTTATTAATTGGTACTGCTGCTTTAAAGGAACTAGCTACTGAGCTGTCTGTCACCATAACTGTGATTTTTTCAAAAGTTCCTGGATGATGGGACAGTGGTGTCAAGCTGGAGGGAAGCAATAATAACGCTCACATTCAAAAAATAATTAAGATCTAACCATCAAAACTACTGTCCCATGAGTTTGACCTCAGTGGTGGGTAAAACTATGAAGGGCTTTATAAAAGAAAATCTGGAAAGCCATCTTATTTATTTATTTATTGAAAAGTTTAACCAGGAAAATTACACCGAGCAACAAGATGCTCATCTCACGGTACGTCCTAGGGGAAGGGGAGAGAGAGCAGTTACATAGTACAACAGTATACATCACACAGGAAAAAAATAGCTTCACTTGTACATAGCCAAATAAACGAGATAACAAGCTGTAGAATATTTACATATCAGCAAGAAGGGTGGAGCAGGAGGGGTAAAATGTTAGGATGCAGGAGAGCTTAGGAAAGTGGAGACAGTTAATAGGTCCTACAGGAGGGTGGGGGAGAAATAGACCCTCAGCAGAGACCAGCCCAGAGGGACTAGGTGCAATTGCAGTTTGTCACTAGATAGTTTGTCAAGGATGTGGAGAGGGAATTGACTGAGGAGGTGTCGGATTTGGGACGGTAGTTGATTTCAAAGTTTAGGTAGACGATGAGAGAAAGCCATTTGGCCTGACGTAGTGCTTCTGTAGAGTACATTCAGGGAAAGTGAGTCGTCAGACCTGAGGGTGTATTTGGAGGGCAGCAGGGCAGCTAAGGAGGAAGAAAGATAGGTAGGGAGAGTACCTAGCCAGAATTTTGAGGTGAATTTAGCCGCATGCATGGTTCTCCTGTCGGCAAGGGTGGGAACGTTCAGAGAGCGGTAGAGTATGCAGTGGTGGGTCAGGGCAGGAGCATCTAAGGCAAACCGACAGAATGAGTTGAAAAGAGGGCCCAACCTTGATAAGGATGATTGGGGGGGCAACTCCGTATACTAAGTCAGTATATTAAGTATACGGTATACTAAGTATCTAGTCAATACAGGGAAGGAGGTTGCAACACAACACAAGTTCAAGAGAGGTAGGTCTTGTCAGACAAATCTAATGTGCTTCTTTGAAGTGATCAGTAAGGCACTGGACAGTGGCCTACCAGTGGATGTAGTGTACTTGGATTACTCCAAGGCCTTTGTCATAGTTCTCCATAGACAGCTGCTTAAAATACTCAGACTGCAAAACGTAAATGCTAATCTGATAAACTGGATAATAACATGGCTGCAGAATACGAAGCAGAGAGAAAACATAAGAGGAACATTGTCTAGTTGGGAAATGTGACAGGTGGGATGCCACAGGAATTGGTGTTGGGTCCTACTCTCTTTAATGCTTATGTGTCATCTATGACTTGCACAAGTAAGGCCTGGTTGTGCAGGTTTGCAGATGACATTAAGACAGATGCCATAGTAGACAGAGCTGAAGCAATTACAGATTTTCAGAATGAGATCAGTGAGCTGGAAAGGTGGACTATTAATAGCTGGATGGATTTTGACATTGGAAAGTGTAAGGTAATGCACTTTGGCACAGAAAATGGGAAAGCTAGTGATACACTCATGGGCCAAAAACTACAGAAGACAGAAATGGACAACGATTTAAGGATTTTAATATAACATTTTTTCCTTTTTTAAGATTTAGAGGGTTTCATTTCTAGGGCCCAGTTAAATTCTTTTAGTCAGTGATTGTGAGGGTGATGTTTGTGTTGGCAATCAGGGATAAGTAAAGTTACCAAAGAATATACATTTTTTTGAGAAGAGGCTGCTGGATCTTTGTACATGCTTTTGTGCTGAGACATCAGCATGAGGTAAATATGGGCAGACTCAATTAGCTTTCATAATTTATGTGACCCATTTTATTATTCTGTTTACAGGAGTGACTTGAGCCGAACAGTGCAATACTATATATAGAATAATACATGGGGTAGTGAGTATGATGAGAATTTTACACACATGTGAGCTGCTGGATGCTACATAAACTGCGAGAGTGAAGCTCAGGGGGTTTATATAAGCATACAACACTGGGGGTGTGTGTAAAATTTGAGTTTTACACACTACCCCATGTCTTGTTTTATATAATTGCTGGGTAGCATTTAATCACCTTAAAAACACTACCCAGCAATTATAAACAAGCATTTGTCAATGCCGAATGTTGACTTGCTGGCATTGGCATTGGTAGTGCAGGAGTTAGAGAGATGCATAATAGGAATGGCAGTGAAGCATTGAACTAATGCCAACCCACCTTCATGCTGCAGAGACTGACAGGCATTGGGGTGTCCCTTTGGGTGTTGGCCATAGTGCTCATGCCATTTCATCTCTCCTTATCCTGCAGACAACGACAAGTGTCGCGGTGTGCATTGGGGTCTTCCGAAGTTACAAGGGTGCGTGGGGAAATATGCAATGCATGCTTGGAACACTGCCATTTTATGGGCGTTCGGCACCAAATTTTAAACATAGGCATTTTAGCACCTCTGCTCATGTACAGTGTCACTGTTATTTTCTCAAAGTGTCCCAAGAAGTGATTTACGCTCAGCGACCACGCTATTCTGCGCCGGAAGTGCAAAAACACATTTTGGGCAGGATATGTGAAATGACGGCTGTACTGTTCATCAAGAGGTGTGGAAAAATGGTAATGGTGAAAATATCACAAATGCACGACGGTACGAGCGTGCATGCAGTCTGCCAACGCACTCTCGTAACACAGTCATTTTATGGAGTATCATCACCAAATTTTCAACATAGGCATTTTAGGACCTCTGCTCATGAACTGTGTCACTGTCATTTTCATAATCTGGCCCGAACACTGATGTCCCAAAGCGACTGCGCTATTGTGCGCCGGAAGTGCTGAAACTCATTTTGGGCAGGATGTGGAAAATGACAGCTGTACTGTTCACAAGGAGGTGTACAAAAATGACAATGCTGAAAATCCAGTGTTAAAATATTGTGAATGTGCAAAGTTACGAGCCTGCGTAGCAACTGCGCAATGCACGCTCTTAAAACAGGCATTTGTTGGATTTTTTTCACCAAATTTGGAACATAGGCTTTTTGAGAGGCCTCCTCATGAACACTGGCACTGTCATTTTGTTAATGGGTCCCGAAAGATGATTTTGCGCAGTGACTGCGAAATCACCTTTCGAGGCTGATTAACGCCATGACAGTGATAGAATTTATGAGGAGGGGCCCTAAAACCCCATGTTGAAAATTTGGTGCCAAAATCACAACAAATGCCGGAGATATCAACAAAGTTAAAAAAACCCTATTCATTCCATTATACAGCTTACGGCATTTCCTCAGTTCACGGTCAGCTTTGAAGAGTACAGGCGTGTTCCCGGTCCACGAAGATCATCGTGCCAGACTCTGGAGGTAGTATGGGGTGAGGGGTGAGGAACAGGGTGTGCAATGGGTGGAGTCTTGGTGGGGCAGGAGACTACGAGGACCGTTTTTGTTACAGGGTAGAAAAAAAAACAACAGGGACAGTTTTTTCTTTCAGGGAACCTGCACGCTGGGGTGGGCTCCCAGTGTGCCACCTAACTGTTTGGGAGGGCTTGCCACAGCTGACAGAGGATTGGGCACCCTCGTCCAGCAGACAATGGAAATAAGAGTTATGCTGGCGGGATTGGGCACCTGTGGCGCATACAATGACAACGGGGGAGGCAAGAGCCGAGGGATTGGACACCCCTTGGCATATAAGAATGCGGAGGGGCTGATTTATGCCGACAGGGAGTTGGCTCCCCTGTCAGCACACAATAAAAGTGGGGGGCAAGAACCGAGGGGATTGGGCACCCCCTCGGCTATATCGAATGGGGGGCTGTTGTGTGCTGGCGGGGTGGGCTCCCTGTTGTAAATTTCTATGGCCACAGAAAGTCGCCTGGGGGATTGGGCACCCCCGAAGTCGGCCGTTGGGCGGCCGCCTGCCATGCTGCTAATATGGCAGCACGCAGGAAGGGTCCGCTGCGTCTGATGAGCTTTGCTTGGATTGCAGTGGACCTTTCCTTAGATGTGCTCGCCACATTAGCATGCATGGTGTGGCACTGGCATGCAAGCTGATTGGGGAATGAGGGACGCACCTACTGATGCGTGCCCTGCATTCGCCCAACAGCGACCGCACCCCCAAATCTGCACTCTCCCAAGATGTTGACTTGTGCGTCAGCGCGGCAAGCCAACATAAAAAAACAGTGG